>JACCHW010000042.1:711119-1422238 GCA_018907185.1 Platyscapa corneri | reverse complement strand
GCATGGACTCACGTGCATGTAAGACTGTTACTTGGCTCTGAACCGAACTAATGGCCCAGTTAATTTTTGGATTTTAATTTTTTAATTAACGCAGAAAATTGAAGCTCTCATTAACAGTGCGATCAATTTTTTCTACATTCGAAGTAGATAATTTTACTAATTGCATGCTTTGCAATTATTCGCCGTATGGCATTTCATTTAAAATACTATTTCAATCTACTTTTCAAAATATTCGATAAATTTTTGTATATTAAAAAAAAAAAAAAATCAATAGTAGTGTTTGATCAATCTTCTTTTTGAAAATTCTTCCAGATTATTACATTAAAAGTAGTTTTTAATAATTCTCCACCCTAACCATCGGTGCAAATTGTTTTCTTTTAGCCGAACAATTTATTGTGAAAAATATGGCAAATAAATTGGTATAGGAGCAATCGTGTTTTGTTTTGTGTTACTTGTCAAGAAAAGAAATAAGAACTGAACGCTCGTAAACCACTTTTATACAATTTTATAATGTAATCTATGTTAATAAAAAATGGTTAAATGTGCAGATAAAGATGTTTACTTGTACTATTAATTATCTATTATTCAATAGTTGATACTAAAAATTTTTACTTGGATTCCGTTTTCAAGGTGAAAATATGTCGTAATGTGTCGAAAACATACAAATTACAAAATACAAAAATAGTCACGTTTAAAATAAATTTTAAAAACTTGAAGCTCAAATATTGGAATAATCGCGATGGTCTCGTCGTGCTCTGCTTATTATTAAAAAATTTGCATTATGTAATATTTAAATCGAGTTATCTTTTAACGACAGATGCAAAAGGAGGCTTGAACTGATAACGAGAGTAACAATTCTGGATTATGGACTGTTGAAATTCTCAGAGGTGTTTTTAAACAACAATTATCTAGTTGAGATAAGTGCTTTCTTAGAGATCAAATTATTTTCGTAATTTCTTCTCTATTAATAAAACACAATCACATTGAAAATAATAAATACTATGAAGGAGTAATGACGAATAAATACACGCTTTTAGTAAAAATTTTAATATTGTTTAGTTTGACATTTTTTAAATAGCCTTCGTTTCTTACAAGTTCGTGCGAAATGCAAAATACGAATTGAAGTTTACTTCGTGCCAAAAAATACGATGCGTTATTTTTACATATAAATGGATTATTTTATTTTTTCTTTTATAATCCTTATAAGTTATTCCTTGTTGTTTCGGCTTTTATTATTAACGTAACATTAAAATATTAACATTCCTTAAACCAATAAAAAATAAATGCAAATAAATCTTTGAAAATTTTTGTAAAACATCCATAACCCATTTAATTTGACATTTTTTAATATAATAGGATTTCCAAATGTCGTAAAATTCCACTTTTATAATAATCACTTAAGTATATTTGATCTCAATAAGACAAAATTTTACGCTTTCTACAAGAGTTGCTTTGATTTTTCTTACATCTTACGTTACATTTAATTCATATTTAATGACACAAAAAATACAAAGAACTTGTATAAAACTTCTTTATCCACATTCCTTATTTATTTATCATTATATTTATCTTTTTACAGAGAGACCTCTTTTGCAAAGGTATATTTTTAATATAATAATGAATTTCCTCTAATCGTGATAATTAGATATTCAAAGTAAAATGCTTATTTTGTTGGAATAGATATATAATAGATAATAGAACAAAATAAATTCGATTAAAATAAATTTTAAATTAAAGGGACACTTCTTACTCGAAGATCAAGAATTAATAATATTAAGCAGATAGCGATACAAAAATGCGTATTCTTTATTTAAATATTTGTTTATTAATGAAACAGCTCGAACAATTAATTGGATATTAATATGCAAAAAAATAATTTTCACTTTCAATTATTAAACATAAATCTTGGATTGTGAAAATGATGTTTATTGTTTTCAAGCAGGTATATTATCACTATTGTAAGAACAAGGTGATGCAGTTTATTATTAGTGGTCAGCAGGAACTTAATTACTCGAGATCTTATTATCTATTTTACTTTATTATATTTATGAGATTTAGATTCTTAGTGGAAAATCTTTTAAACAATGTATTTTATTCATAAAATATCCTTAAAGCAATGAAGTTACGATAAAAATACCCTATATTAAAATACCTGCCCTAAGAGTTCGTTTTAGAGAGAGAGAGAGAGAGAGAGAGAGAGAGAGAGAGAGAGAACAAAAAAAAGTTTTAACTTGTGCAACACTAATTTATTATAAAAAGAAGTGTAAAATAATATTACAAGTAAATCTACATTTATTGATTAAAATTGTTAGCAAATGATAAAAATAAGTAAATACTGATAAAATTATAAGCGAAAGAATACGTAAATAATTCAAGCGTAGTTTTTACGATGTCATTACATATTTTGAAAATATGTTCAGAAAATGTATAACAATTACATTGTTCAATAAATTAATAATATTTTTATTTACATAGAAATTCCATATAAAAATAAATCACGTAATTTATCGAATAAAAAAAATAACTCGTTGATAGTTTATTTTTTTGCTTTATTTTTTGAAAAAGCTCGCAAACATTACGCGGTACATTGAGGGAAAGTCGAATTTATTAATTTTACAAAATTAGACGTTATGTTCGCTTGTAATTTACATAAACAACACCAAATATTAAAGATATGGATATGGTCTATTACACTTGTTTTATCTTGTAATAAATTTGAAGACTCCGAACACCAATGCTGAAAAAGTTTTCTCAGCCAAATTATCGTAAAAAGTGTCTAGTTTGAGGGCAGCATTGTCGACAACTTTAATCCGGTTATCTTTAATAAAATCAATGGCGAACCGCTTAAGATCCTCGAGCTGGTGGAGATCAGCGACTTGCAACACCTCGACGATGTTGTCCAGGGAAAGGTTTTTTTTTACGGTCTTCTCGCATGAATTTTTCAGCCCTTCCAAATCGTATTTATCAGCGGCTTTTAGTATCTCGATGGCTTTATCTTCGAGATCGTCGACGGCTCCGGTGTAAATATACTCGATGACTGCTCTCATGACGTCAGCCTCGATGTCCTGGATCAAAATTTCGTTTTCACGTTGTTCCATCATGTCGTGTTCAAACACGGCGGCGAACACGGGACTTCGCGCCGCGAGGATATTCTTGTGGACGGGGAACTTTTCGTCGCCTACGACCAGACACACGTCGCTCAAACTTTGGTCTCTCAGCATTTTCTTCATATCTTGCAACAATTGCTCCTCAAGTTCCTGGATGTTGATATCAAAAACCGCTTCGTTTGGTCTTAGTCTCCCCGTCGAGTATTTTAATTTTAAAATGATTTCCAAATCGTCGCCGTTCAAGTATCCGTTCGATGGATCCACTAAATCGGAGCGCTTCATGAAATTATGAAGACAATAGGTGCTTCCTGCTCCGATCGATTGTTGACCCGTGAACACAGTATAGAGCGAAGAGTCGCTTTTCTTAATTGTGACATTAGCATAGGCTGTGAGAAACGTAGCGTTGTTTCTTACGACACAGAAATGACTGATGCGATTGATATTTTCATAATTCACCAGGCAGATACCCAATGACACGCACTCTGGATCGCTTTTGCTGTGCGGATTTAAATTTAATTGCCACTTTGCTTTCTCTGTCGCTGATTCCGGAAAAATCGAGGATTCGATCACTCCCCTCGAGAAAATAAAATTTTCTATAGTCCACTTGAACACCACCGTAACACTATCAATATTCGTCACGCAATGTGCAGTTTTCGTTTCCATTTTAAACTTTTGCAAAAAGTAGCGAATTTCCCTTTTTACTATTTCAGCGATTTTCCGTAAATACTAATTGCAACTGACAAATTTGTATAATTCGCAGGAGGATTTGCAAACGGAGACGGAAACGAACTGCCGCCGCATCCTTTTTCATCCCTTCCTTTACAACATCTTGTTTATTCTTTTAAATTCCATGTATTTCTCGTAATCACGTGATCCTTAATGACATTCAGTTTTGATTTTTCGAAAACTCCAATTACTGGGTAGAGGATTGGTCGATTGTTTTACCTTTTGTACGTTGGCAATCCTGTGTTTCGGGGATAACCTGCTTGGCGCGAATGCTCAGGTCAAAGGTCGCCTACCTGTCCTTTTGGTGTACTGATTTCGGCAACTGGTCCCGGGCCATCCACGGATTGATATATTCATCAATCTCTTCAGTAATCACTTTTCTCTCCATTTATTGGAATTTTTACTGGCAATTCCACTGTATCACTCATGTTTGATATTCAGAATTTATTATTCATGGAACCTCGAACCTTTTTTTATTGCTCTTTTGTCTGTTTATCGTTTATCTATTTAAGCGTCGTCCGATTTGTTGCTATTGATTTATCAAAATAGATCGAGTAATACAACATTTTAAATCTACAAAGTTTTTCTAACTTTTCAATGCAAAACACATCTGACGTAAAACTGATTATTAGAGGAAATAATCTTATTTTCATTTATTCGAGTAAAATAAATCTATATTAAGTTATTTCTTGTAATCTCATTCATTTTTATTTTTTATTCTTACTCAATTTACTTTGTTAAATAGATTTCTGTATTTTACAAGTGAAAGATTTTTAATAAAGAATATATTCGAACAATATAATTAAAAAAAACGTTAAATATAAAATGTTTAAAAAATTAATAATATTAAGACAAATGTATAATATTACGCAATTTATCTCTCGAGTAACGTAAGTTTAATATTTTTATGCACAAATCTTTCGAATAATTATATAAATGAAATTTTATTAGTTATGGGAATAAATTTCCGTCCTTTTTCAAATCTATCGTTTATTTGACAATTACAAAGTGATTGCACTCATACTAAATATCGCCACAAGCGATTAGTTTCCTCCATCTTTTAGCCCACGAACGCATCATATAAATAATATAAATTTCCTATCATTTTAATTTGTCTTGTACGAAAGGGAGAGAGAGGGAGATAAAAAATGCAGAGCTAGTTGCTACATTTGCAATTTAACCTTTTACAAATATGTCTTAAAAATACAAGATTTACGCGTTAGATTTAAACCAGTTGATGGTTTGAATGTTAGTTTAATAAAGGTAGCGTAGATAGTTTATGTAGTCAAGAATGAAATTTCGGGATTGCAAATCATCGGATTTTAAAAATTTTTTTTGTGAACAACCAACCAAGTGCCTCAGTGATACTGGAATTGGCGATAACAAGGAAGATCTTTAGACATTGATAAAAAGAAAGAATCGATGGAAATGCAGCTTGAAAAGTAGAATAATAAAAGCGGCGAAACGAGCGATCCCATATGAATATAATATAGGAGGTTGCAACAACATGGACTTATTAAAAGAGCACTTAAAAATTAATCTGCAACTCGAGAGGAGATTAGAGAACACCGGAGAAGGAGATAGCAATGTAAAAGATACCTATGCGCGGAGAAAAGTGTGATTCTGAGAAACTGTGGGATGCTCGTACTGTTACCGAGAGAAAACATTCGAAAGAGAGGAGAGAATCGGGAGATGCAAACCTGGATAATCACAAATTCTGGAAGAATCACAACTTGCAATAAAGATGAAACATCTAATAGTGGAATGACAATTCTAGTAACGTTCGGTGTGAAAAATAAAGCGAAAGGAAACAAATACTAGACGCGAAAGAAGGAGACAAGAAAGCACGTTTTGGAGGACTACAGGCAAACAAGAATGGACACAAATTAATGGAACCAGATCTCAAAATGAAAAAGAAGCGACATCGGTAAGTTTAATAGCACGAGTTGGAAGAGAGAAAGATGGAAAAGTAAAAGTGAATAAGGGACAGAAAGACAATTTGAATTTCTACTAAGATGTTGATTAATGCACGAATTGACGTTGGTGGATTAGCTAACGAATGTAGAAGGGTTAAGAGGATATTATCCTAAAATTTATCTTAAAATACTTGATATTTCATCTTAAATATTAGTCGAGCGTCCGATGATTAGAAGCTTTAGATTTGCCAATCGGATAAAAGTATTTCCGTGTATTCGGTAACATCTACGAACTTAAACCGAAATGTAAAACGAAACTTAAAAGTTTTTAGCACAAATCTTTACTCGGTATCAATATGAAAGAAAACCTTACGTTGCTTTTTAGGAAGATTTTTTGGTCCGAGTTCCGTTGCTTGAAATTATGCGCGAGCATTTATGTTTGCGCCTAAATATAACTATATCCAATGTTTTTGAAAAATACTCGGGGGCTAATTAGGTGACCAATGGAATTCACTTTGAGTTTTCATTGAATAATTACTAATTCTACAATACGAAGAATAAAGACGACGATATTTTGAAATTCGGGTACTTCTCGGTTCATTTTAAACTAAAAATATTCGAATAAGTAAAATTCGTAAAAAAACAAAAAGTAATCCGCGTGTTTAAGCAAATTTTACCAAATCGTTTACTAATTGTTAATGGGTGTAAGGCAGGTGAAATTGAATTCTTTTTATACACTAATACGACTATTATTGTGTTAAAGTAATTGTTTTAAAAAATAAAATCCAAGTCGGACTCCTTCATTTTCTTCTTTCTCGTCACGCCAGTATTTTAACTTTCAATATTATTTGCGGAAATGCTTAATCGACCTGCATACCGGAAGTGTTCACTTATTTACAAAAGTTTTACTTTATTTGAAAATACGTCATGTCTTATTGAAAAATACTATAAAGCTCGAACGCTTTGGAGATTAAAACAAGACCGAGAAATATTTTTAACTAATTTTAAATTTATGGTATTGGCACATTTTGTGGTTGGAAGTTGGCTACTTGTGTTGTGCACCACAAACTCCACTGATTGACCGTTAAAGCATGTGCGTTAGTTTCGCAAATTTTTTTCTACATCCTACTTGTCGAAGTCCAAAGAAGAAATGTAAATTTAACGATTGTCTACCATTTAAAGAGTTTGTTATTTATTCGCTGACTAATTGAGTCGAGTGTTTTAAATGTTTGCACACGTCGTATGTTTCAATGATATTTTTATATCCAAAATCGGTCCTTGAAGTAACCACAATGAAAGAAACCAGCAAATTTTCAAATAGACAATTTTGCGAGGCGCTCGCGGATTAATACGGAACCGCAGCTTGCGAGTAAAAATTTTTAGAAACAAAATTTATTCTGATTTATTTTCAAATTTTTGCAAACGTAGGCTAATAATAATAATAATAATAATAATAGCAACAACAGTCGTTAAGAGATGATTTTTTAATATTGTATTAAACAATCTTTACTTTTCGTAGGAAACATGAAATACCGCAAGTGCCAAAGTATCAAAATATTTTTAACTTATACATTAATGGGAGGGTGTATTTGTAGCTTTGGTTAAATTCAAATTATCAAATTAGCTGCTTGTTACTTCAACGTAACGCCAAAGTTTAAAGATGCGCAACTCGATTTTAAGGCATCGAGTAAGTAATACTCGGTTAATTGTCTAAGCTAATATTATTAAAAGTTCTTATCTTACAAACAATTGAGTCTCTAGCGACAAAATCGTTCGAATTCGGCTCTTTCAAAAGGTTCCCGTTGCTGATGTTGCCGTCGCCCGTAATTTCGAAAAGCTCGGCAGCGGCGCGACCTCGTGGTGAGACACCAGATAACAACTGTAATTGTAATGATTTCTGTACGTACTACGGTCGATAAGAAGGAGAGATAAGACACGAGGACTCGCGACGATAACTCGTTGGCTCGCCTCCCGATCCTTGATCCTCGAGGCTCCGAAATTTAATATAGAAATTACGCAACCTGGACTTTCAAACACTCGAGATCCAGTCTACGCGTCGAGGTCTTTTTTTCTCGCGGTGATATCGTAGCCGCGGCCGGGGGCGATGGGTTGCCATGGGTTCCGCCCACTCACTGAGGCCAGTCAACCGTGAGACACGTCGGAGGCCAATATTGACTACCTCCTTCAAGGTCATCGGCATCGATTACTCCTCGTCAAAAAACGCTCTTAGCAAAACCATAATTCGGGTTAAGTCCTTTCGAAAAAGGGGAGGACGAGAGTTGGACTCGTTTTCGCTTTTGAAAGAAAATCCGAGCTAAGCTTGCACCAAAAAAATCTTGGTTAAGTTTTATCCGACTCGCGGAGAGCAACAGTTGTTAAATAAGGCAACTCATGCTACGCTTCGGTCTTCGAGCAATCATCTCAGTTTGAAGTGTGTAAGGCAACACACAAGCAACGACTCATTATTCAAAAGTTGAAAAATTATTGCTTAAGATGTTTTCGCATCGAGGAAATTAGGTTTAACTCTAGTTCTACCTGTTGGCAATCGACAATCCCTTCGATTAAAGTAAATTCGTTACCAACATCGACGCGGTTGGAAATACACGTGTGTGTACTCTTGCATAACTTCAATTGGCTTTCTTATTCATATTTATATGTAAAACAATGTTGATAATTGATATCGATCAGGTATTTGCGTTCCTCGCTCAAATTTTCAGCTTTAAATGTCGCCTTCAAAAGCCTCTCCTTCTTCGCCGAGTCGAGGAAATAACAAAGTCGCACATCAAAACAAATTTCGGTAAATTTATTCTTTAACGAATTTTAATAAAATGATAGAAGGAGGATCTAAGCATGAGTAAAGGCTAAAATAAATTAAGGAGTCATCAAAATTTTCATCGTAATTTCGATCGTTTAATAGCAATTAAATATAATAAAGTATGAGATTCAACGATGGAGATAAAGTCTCGTCCACCTCAGACTTTTTCACCACACACAAGCATTGGAATTAATTTGAAATAGGTGAATGGTAGGAAGAGACATAATTTCTCCCATTAGACTATTAACTTCCCTCCATTTCCATGCAATTTATCGTGTACCATATAAAAAGACAGGCGCAGTTATTCTATCAAAGAAAATTGTTAAAGAATGTTCTGCGAATACTCGCGCAACTGAATTTTTTTCGACCCTTGACTGAACTTAATGAATTCCTTTTGCTCTTAAAGTTTTATTTTATTAAAATGGACAAAAAATATATCAATTCATAATTACAACGATTTGAATTTCCCGATGAAAAAAATAATTAAAAAATTCACATTTGTACGTGTCTTCGCCAATAAATCTGCACTCTAAATGTATCTGTCTCTATTCGTTAAATATAATTCAAATCTTTAACTGCATATAGGAAATATTCGATGAGTTAAAAAAATTTTAATTTCAAAGACTGCATTATTCT
The DNA here is from genome assembly GCA_018907185.1 of Platyscapa corneri. Lineage (NCBI taxonomy): Eukaryota > Metazoa > Arthropoda > Insecta > Hymenoptera > Agaonidae > Platyscapa > Platyscapa corneri. The sequence continues at coordinate 1,413,038 of JACCHW010000042.1, read as the reverse complement.
TTAGTTATTTTTCTAATTATTATTTATTATAGGGATTCAAAAGGTAGCTTCAAACAATGAAAATAAGAAAGAGACTATAATGTTACGAAAATGAATAATTCGTATTTTGATGATAATATTTTATCCTTGCTTTATGTAGCAATCGAATGATATCTATTTTTCACGCGCGTATGCACATAATATTATCATAAATATCTGGTAGTTCTTTAATGTTAAAAAAGTCTTATTTGCTTTTAATAATTAAAATATACAGTTTGATGAAAATAAATAAATTAACTCGTTAATTTTATTACTTAAATCGCGTGTAATGATCTTTCGACTGCACCGATTGTAATAATAAGGCGTTAAAAATTTTTCAATATTTTAAAAGTAGACTTTAAGCACATTTAATATTTTCAATCACGAATTAAATACTTAATTAGCACTCGATGTTTACGAAGATTTTACACGTTACATCGTTAACTATTTTTATTAAAACCATCATTTATAATTTATAACATGAAGCTCGCATGTGTTTGACGTCTACTTTTATATCTGAGTTCTTATTATTGTAAATCGTAATTTCAATAAAAATGTGCTCATAGATCAAAACAGGAAGCTTTTTGAATCTCTTTTACTTTTCAAGATATAAATTTTGTTGTTTCAGTGTACGAACATAGTAAACGTTTATTTTTGGAGCGCAAGATTAGGCAGTTATAGATAGATGGCCAATATGTGTTTGAAAAAAACTCACTAAATGAATAATAACTCTGAATAGATAAATAAAGATCGAAGTAACTAATGTACTATTTACTTTAAATATATATATATATATATATATATATATATCAAAGAAAACATTGCCACCGCAGTCAGATTAATATAAAGTAAAGAAAATATTGAAAAATATATAATTTTTTCAAACAACGTTTTAATCAAGAGAAGTCTTTAAATTTTTCGAATATTTTTCCGTTTTCAATGCGACAAATCACTTTTAAATGTCCAAGTTGCTCGTGTACTCGATCAGAATAATTGTTAACTTGAACTTGAAATTTTTATAAATTAAGCTGCTTTTCTAACTCCACCCTGTATCGTTTCAATATTTCATAGTCCAAATAAAATCCAAATTATGATATAAATATTTGGATGCAGACGACGTAATAAAAATAACTGGAAAGCAAGTCTCTTTCACCAACCAATTGCCTTTCGCTGCCAGAGACAATTACATAAATTAAAGATTATATTGCTGCTCCGTAGATGTGTTAGCGCCGCCTAACGTAACTTGTCGCAATTATAAATAAGTTATTCGTGTATGCATAGAGGAAAAAGCGAATAAACGTTGCCCACACAATTTTAGAAGTGCTGCATACAGTTTTAATAAGAAGCTGAAAGACCGCGCGTCGGGCTCTGCGATTTAATTATAAATTCATAATTCTAATTAATGCATATTGTATCGTATTGATATTGAAGTTAATATTAGTAGTCGCCGCGGGCTTGGCAGCAAAATAACACAACGTAATATTACCGCAGATTTAAATAAATAGAGAATAAAAAATCAGAATTTTAGCGAATTCGGTTACAGTTGTGAACGAAGCAAATTATCCGCGACGATAACTCGAGCGAGAAATAAATATTTTGTTCTCGTGTCGAGTTTTATGGAATTTTCAAAAAAGGCAAACGACACAAGAGTCGCCTCTTAAAAATAAAATTATCGCGCGCACTGCGTCTACAAATATGAAAACTTTAGCCAACGCTCGACGCGTCGTCGGCTCTAAAAAACCACGCAAAAAGATATTCCTTACACAATTTAGACGTATTCGAAATAAATATTAATATAAAATCTAACCTGTCAACGAGTACGTCATTAAAAAGCATTCATAAGCGAGACGCGATATAATTAATAACGAGCCGCCGATCGGAATAATATTTACGCGAGTAATTATCCGGAGTCGATAGAATTTAATATTTACAGTTTTTACCACTGGGAAAGCGAGCCGATCTAGTTTTTTTTTTTTATTAGAAAAACTAAAAACCCTACTCTCGGTCAGGTTGCTTAGACTCGGTGCAATTAATTTTTCAAGGTCGCGATGCGCGCGCACACGCCCTTGGGAAATAATCAGATTCTAAAAGTAAACGCACACTCGTATTATATTAATACGGCTTAATTGTAATCTAGGTAATGAAATTGGCACAAGTGTCTTTTAAAGCCGTCCCTTTTAAATTCGTCGGCGAGAAATCCTCTGCTGTCCGTCTAATGCAGGTCGATACCGAGTGCGAGTCACGGGACGTCCAGTCCTTTGGAGGGACAGCAACGCGCATCGGCCGTCAAAGACGCGGGAAATGCGCGACAATCTGCCACGCGGACTCGAACAGCTGGGGCCCGACGAAGGCGCACGCAACGCGATCCCGTTGCATCTTTCCGGGAATCGCCGCGATCGTCGCGGGCACTTTTCCGCGAATCCAGGCTCGCCGATTTCGAGTCGATCGAGGACTCGTCAATCCTTCGGCAGCAATGCCAAGTCTTTATATTTGTTTACCTTACTTATATAAGTAGCAAGCGGAATAAATACGGGAGCCACTTGGACGCCGAGCGATCGATACATCAAAACGAGCTTTCAATTGTGCTTCTGACTTCATTTTCACGTACAGTCCGAGATCAAAGGAATATTTTTATAATCCCCGCTCAACTCGAGTAATTCGCATTCTTAATCCTAGAATATTAAGCTTCGAGGAGGTATTTTTAAAAATGCAATCAACAGCTCGAGGCTTCGCCAGGCGTAAAGTAATTATAATAAGTAACTCACCTTCCATAACAAAAACAATCGAGCCGACATCTCCTTCCCGAATAATTATAGAGCCAGCGGGAAAAGTCACAGGATACATGCAATCGACGATTTCTCGAATTTGCGTGAGTTCCAAATTCTTCATAAAATCATTATCTAAAATGGCAGCCTTTATCAGTTCACGTGACCTGTCAAATAAACATAATCAATGCATTAGTTCTGCGCTCGTCTGGATTTGCCGAAAGAGAAAACTGCGAAGGAAACTCGCCACGGTCGTAATAATTTCTCTTAATTTCTCGCACCCCTGCTCCCTTCAACGAACCGAAATAGCGAAACGACGAAAAGAGAACAAATTAATAAGCGCGTATCGTACGAGACGCGAGTACAAATTATTTACTTTCGATTCGATTCAAGTTTCGGTAAATACTCCGACTGACGCGCAACGTACGATATAACACACTGATTCCTCTCCCCTCGCGATTTTTGTCCCGCGGCTCGTGTCCTGACGAACCCACGTAACCTCAAATTCCATAGCTCGGTACCGATTAGACCGACCACTAAGCATTATCGCTCCTTTTCATTGCACCGCGAATAAGGTGTCACAAGCCCTTGTCGGCGAAGAAAGGTGGTAAAAGACACAAGGGGCGCATTGTGAAATTGTGCGTTGCGACCCGAAGCACGAAAACTACTGCTGTTCGTGCAAACGGGCGCCCATTTGTGATTTGCAAATCTCGTACTTGGATTAATAGTTTGGTCGATTACCGGGTGCACCCGCCGCGTAAATCCACCTCGAAACGCATTGTTCGAGCGAATAATGTACGTCGATCGGCTCTGCACAAATATACAAATTATCCCGAGGGAGATTAAGCGGAATTACAGCGACTGGATCGGTAATTTAATTACTTAAAATATGACCAAACTTAAGCAGGGCAGACGGTATTTAACCGTGAAACTCTCGTAAGGTATTGATACACCTCGTGAATCCAATGTGCGCTGTCACTTGCGTTTACCGCGTACTCGACAATTACACGGAGATAAAACATCGTTAAAGCAGCTATGCTCTCGGTGCATTTACACAGACGAGCGACACATTCCTCGAAGCCTACATACGCATTTTATTTCGCTTCAGAAGCCGAAAGTTAATTATCCCTTATTCGAACGCTCGAATTGTCCCTGAACTACACCTAATTGTCCAAGGCCTTAATTACCAATTGCCAATCACGGAGGCGCGTTAAGTTTACGCGTACTTTTCCCGAGCCGACGCTTTTTAATTTATTGTACATTTTGTCGTGCTCGCATCGAGTGTCGACGACAATTTGGTCAATGCGATAACACAGCCTTTGCCCTTCGCGCGCTATTCGCTATTACATCGTCGATTGTTAAAGGTAATGCACACACGGCAACCTTATAATCGAGTACGCTACTCTCTTCCTCGCGATTCGTAGGCGCAATTCTTCTGTCCATTACGCATTGCGCGCAGACGCCTGTGTTTTTTAAATTTCGTTCGAGTCTCGTTTCGAGCGCACGGGGGTATTTTAACAATTTACGCGCAACCGCATTACCCTTTTGCAAATAGCAACGTTCGGCAACGTCTTTTCCTCCCGCAAGTTTTAGCGTCGTTTTTCAGAAAAAGTGTTCTTACTATTAACAAAGAGGCTGCGGCAATTGGAAGAACATCGTTCGTGAGTCGAGCACACAAGGATTGACGCTCCCCATGGGACTCGGGGTATTACATTTCGGATCAACTCGTACGAAGCGGCAAGCAGGCCCTCGCGTAAGAACTTTAATTAGCGGATAATTAGAAGGTATTTGTAAGCTCTTGTACGTACTGGAACGTCGTTAACACTTTTCCATGTTTTCAAAAGCGGCCTGCGACGCGATAAAAAGTCGAACAAAACAATCTAACAATATTACACGATAGCGTTCGAAGCTTTTCATTAAATTCATTATTCCTAAGTGTAATGATAAAAGTTTTTCGTTATTACACTTGTATAATCAGAATCAGTCGGCTTGTGGGTTGACAAATTTCTCTATTCACGCGTTCCGAATTCTATGTATTTAGATATAAATTAGTTATATCACCTGGAAAGACTAAAGTTACGTCAATTCGTTTGCTTGTTTTTAATATCGAACTCGCTATTCTTGGACTAATTAAATATCGTTCTACCTGTAAATTATCAAGCAAATAGCGGAGCGATTCGCTTTGGAGGCTCTTTTCACGAAATGCCCGAGCCGGCGACTAGACTTTGCTTTATCGTTATTGCTCTATAGTTTGTTCGTTTAGCGGACTACAAAGGAAGTTCCTTTCGTCGAGATGCCAATCACCACACGTGGACTCTTCTTTTGTGCGCCGCGACACAAACTGACACACAAATCTATTTCTAGCATGCACTGCCTATGCAATTAGTGTGTGTCGTATCGATTTCCAGATCGTCCAACCTTACGGAAAATGCGAAATCTGCACCTGATAAAAATTTAGCGATGCTTCTCGGGCGAAAGTAAATATTGCTTCGACCAAGATATCGCGCGGCTCTGCATTTGTAATTAATACACGCCGCCGAAAAAAGTTATACGAGTCGCGAAAAAAAGTCCGAATACCCGGAGAAATTGATGAATCGAAATGTGAATGGATGATTCCGAATCAATGACTTCGCGAATCTCCATTTACTTTCGTTTCGCATCTCACGCCTTTCAACGTTACCAAGACATTTGATAATCAAATCTTTAAAAAACACATCAACATTGCTATACGAACGATTGGTTTTTGCGTCGCTTTTCTCTTTTCTCGGCAGCCTTCGAACATTTGAAACGAAATATAGACACACGAACGTTATTCGATAAAGAATTCAAAATTTTTTCCGACTTTCGTAATCGATGCTTCTAGCGATGCCTTCTGTGTAATTCGACAAATCACCGATAAGATTATTTTGTATAGTACAATGTCGATTTGCTTTCTTTCATAGAGAAAGAAATTTATCGACATTATTTCTAATTCCAGTTTCAGCTTCTTTAAAGTTTGAATTTAAATTTTATAATTGTTGCGTTTCGTCGTTGAGCGTTAAACGTTTTTAAACAATCCAACGATTAAAATATCGACCGAGTCGCTCGACTCGATGTTTTAAGTCCACGCACACCTTGCAGCAGTTATTACATCATTGTTCTTCTCGCTTATTTTAATTTATGTACATTTCATATCTTACGAATTAATATTCTATATTGACGTTAAAAACGGCCACAAACAGTTGAACGCCCTCTGATAAAAAAGACGAGCCCGTGATGATATATGTTTCAAACTTATGATGATCTTCCCGAAAATATTGATGTGTCATAGATTAAAAGCAATTGTTTCTTGAGGCTTTTTGTCGACAAAGTTTGCCATTTAATTCGATTCGCGAACGATGCTAGAGCGTCGCTTCCAATCCGTTGGCTTCGATAAAAAGACGAGCTATCAATTGAAACGCCATCTTTTGTTTTATAAAAAGAATAAATGGCAACACACGTGGATTATATTTTTACGCGACATAAAAATTAAAGGCTCTTCGAGAGGCTTCGTAATACCAATGACGATTCTATTACTCAGCAAGCATTTGATACGGATGATCTACGGATGATTTACAATCTAAATTTAGGTAGGCGTCGCTCCAGCAGATTCCGAGTCAAATTATGCAGATTATAAGATAACGTATAAGGATAGATACGAAATCGGGACAATTAGAGTCGTCGCCGTCGTCGTCTATTTCGTGATCGTTGTTTTTCTTGCCAACTCAACGCTACGGTTCCCGAGCGTAAAAAAGCTTCGAATAAAACGGGCACATTAATCGATAACGATCGTGAGGCGATCGATGGGAAGGTACGTGTCTGTCATTTCCAACGATCGACGCGCAAGCTCGATCCTATATTTTTATAACGGTCTCGGTGATTTATCATAAAGAAGGCAGTGCCATTAGTCACCGCCGAGCGAGTAAAAAGTTTCTATTGGAGATAGTCGCGTTGTGCCTTGGAGCTTCTCGCTTCTCCGCAGAAATTAACTTCATCCTTGCAGTTCGTAATTGAAGTCAGCGCTTCTTTGAAGATCGAAAGTCAATGTTTTGATTTATTCGTATTTTTAGATTTGTGATTGCGTCTGTGTTGGTTTTAGTTTGCGGAGTTTGCGGCGTCGCGCGGAAGAGCAAATTTAATCGAGACAGGAGAAAGGGGGAAAGAAAAAAGCAGCCTACGAACCCAATGGCCAATTCGATCCATTGCGCCTTACTATTAATTATTTACGATAATTCGCGAATTTATTAATAAATACCGGTAGTCGCGGGCTCGGTTTAGGCGAGTCAACCTTTAGCGATATTTACGAGCAACGATAACCGGGGATTAGTCGATTGGTACGCACTTAGCATCGCTGAAAGTTATCAGCCAGTTTATCACCGAATTCACCAACAAAACACTCGAGCGGTGTTTTTCTTTCTGAAAAATAACGTGTAGTTGGATATATTTAGCAGCGCCAGATTACCTCAAAGTAGAAAACGACATCGAACTTATCAGTCGTGCGCGTTCTAAAATTAAAACGTCCAGATTAAGCTGCAAGGTGACAAAGACGATCGAGACGACGACGACGGCGACGACGGGGACGAGGCTCGGGTTATCCGAGCGATCGCAGCGCAGATGTACATCGGAAAAAGAGCGAGGGCTCGACGCGTCGGGCACAAAATGGCGCCAGGACCCGAGTACCCGAGTAGCCTCTGTACCTCTGGGGCTTGCTGAACTTCGGGATGGGCTTGGAGTCGATGCGCAGCGGCTCCGCGGAGATGGCCTGCCTCTTGAGTCTCTGACTCGGGTTCAGGGGCCCGGACACGATCCCGAGATCGACGATCTGCCGAAACTTGTCGATCTCGTTCTGCAGGTAGCGTATGGTCGCGTCGCGCTCCTCAAGGGCCCGCTCGAGCTCCTCGACGGTCTCGTCCCTGCGCTTTAGGGTCTCGGTCCGCTCGTCGAGGAGCCGCTCGAGCTCGCGCAGGGAGTCCATTTTGGTTTTTGGGCCGCGTGGCCGCTCCTCCGGCTGCTGTCGCGCCAACTCTCATGGAAGACCTGCCGCGTCGTGAAGCGTCGCCGGTGGACTGGTGCTGGCGGTGTCGTCGTCGGGGCCTCGCGGCGGCGTAGTCGTTGTTGACTTTGCCGTCGGCGTCACCGTCACCGTCACCGTCACGACCGCCACCACCGCCGCCGTCGTCGCTGTCGTCCGAAGGGCCCAACCGCGGCTTCTATTTTTAAGGTCGCGCCTCCTTTCACCTCGCGGTCGCCAATCCTGACGTCGCGACCGACGCACGCCCTAGATAGCGCAACGGGACGCAGATACGCAGGCGCGGTTTCCTTCGCTCGTTTTTCCTCGGCGCGCCTCGTGGGGAGCGCGAGGCCGAACTGGAGCGCGTCGAGAGGGAGAGACGGATTAAGGAAAAAATAGCTCCCGATCAGCAGCGCGTGGGACTGGCCGTCGTCATTTTCAGGCGCGCACTTGGACGGCCTCGCGCGAGCCAACACATCCTTGACGTCAATAGGCCAAAATGTTTTCGTTCGCGCCCCTCGGTCCTCTTGTCTGCGCCACCCGGGCGTCGCTCCGGGTCGCGACGACCGCCTAGGCAAACAAATGCGTTTCGAAACGCCACGCGCCCCGAGCTCCTCCTCCTCCTCTCGCTCTTGTTTTTATTATTCCGAGATGTTGCTCTTGACGCACGCCAGTCCTCGGCGTTTTCCACAATTAACTGCCGGCGCGCTCGGAGGAATCGCAATTATGACGGCTAATATGCGTCTTCGGTTTCTCGGTCAGAGAAACTTTTTGCTCAGAATTCCTTTATCGCGACGCGCTGCTATCGGCCGCGAGCGCTGGAATCCTTGCGCAGCCGCGGCCAGTTCTAGAAAAGTGGGAAAGCGAGGCGTTCTCTCGAGCTCGTTTACCATTTACGGCAGCCACAATAGCTTGATAATTCGCCATTACGAGAGACGAGAGATGTCATCGATCGAGGTATAATTGGACGAATATCCGGATAAATCCGCGCGATCTGGATCGGCGCGCTCGATGCTGCGCTCTTCTCGCGCGCGAAAACGAGAACTCGTCGGGAGAAACGGATTCGAGCGCAATTAAGTTGTTCCTCTACTTCGCTCGATTTTCATCTCGCCTCCTCCCGTTTGGACAAAGCCAATACCATATCTCGAGGCTATCGCGATGTTCTTCGCGATGCTCGCAGTCGATCGAACAAGCGAGCCGAAATTAATTTATTCGCAGGTGAAAACGACTCGGCGCCGGCAGGAGAGAAAGGTACCTGAATAATCCTGGGCGTATAAATGTGATCGGCTAGACTCGATATTCGTGAATTTAGAACATAAAGAGTTGGCCGTTAATAGAACACGATGAAGGCCTGATACATAGTAATTAGGCGGCTTCAAAGAAATTCTCGGATCAAAGGAGAGGTTATGTTTACAGCGCGCTCTCTTCAAATATTCTCTCTCTCTCTCTCTCTCTCTGTCTGTGCGCGCGTGTGCGCATGTGTTGCGTGCCTTTTTCAGGAAAAGCTAATCGCCGTGGCGCTATTCCAGAAAAGCATTTGACGATCAAATGCTCGGTACGTTGCGTGAATTTTCGATAATGTCCGCGACAAGGATTTCGAGAGCCGGTCGCATAAATTACGCAGACAAGGAAACCAGAAAGCACTAGAAAGTTTCGACTCCCTGAATGCAGATACCCGGTTCGCTCTATCGGCTTCACTTATCGCTCTCGTGGGAAAATAAAGAAACCGACAGATAGACGCTTCCTCTTGTGGATTTTAAATTTTACAAGATGCGCAACCGTGCGCCCAACCTTTCGTTAGCTTTTATTGAAGCCGCGTAAAGAGTTTTAGCTCTCGGCCGTGACTCACCGTGGACTGATACGGTAGAGAAGAGCGTTTGTGACACGCGAGTTGCGGGAAAGACATTTAAAACGGATTGGCGGGCTGGCCACGTTTTTCCAAGCAATCGTGTATTTTGCACATGGCGTTCGACTGAAAGAAATAGCCGAGTTCGTTTCCAGCGAGCCAGCGAATTTTTACGATCAACTCCCGAGTCTCCCGTTCATCGCAGTCGCACTTCCTAAGAGCATTTTAATTGCGAATTATCTTCTTTGCGCGATTATCGCTGAGCGCGTTCGAATCGTTCTCCTAGAGCCGAGAGTGTGTGTCGCGATTTTGAGGCTGAATTTACAGTTGCCGTTACAGTCTAATACGAGTGTGCGTGAGTTTCCACGCGGTCGTCGAGGTTTGGCTTATTTCAATTTTGTGCAACTGCCTTTCTCTTGAAAACTCTCGAGTCACTTAATTTTAATCATCGGTATTATGAGGAGAATTTTGTAACTCGTTACGGGTATTATATCTGGTGCACGCGGAGTCGCTCGACTACGTGTAATCGACAAAGACAGCCTCGACGCATTCTAATCGACCGTACAAATGCGTTCATTTTTCGAAAGAACCTAACGTTAAATAGTTTTAATAACAACGCCACACCGTACCTTCTTGTCTAACTTAAGCTTTAGGCTCTTCAATTTTACAAAACTCGGCCGCGACAAAAGGTTGAACAGAATTTACTCAGGCAGTTTATCGAAATTTACAGAAGCCTTAAATGAGTTTTGCTCGAACAACTGGACGAGAGTCGAGAGCAAACACGACTAAACGTTTTATTTAATTTTTTTATTCGCAGCTAAATAAAGCAGTCGGTCGTTCAAAAATTTTCGTAAAGAACGTTAACGCTTGATTAATAATTTTCCATTGTCGTAAAGTAGACTTGATTAATAATTATGCGATGTGCGCGCGTAATGCAAGGTATTGGACAAACGTTTCAATCTTAAAACATAATTTATTAAACGCATCGAACTTTGCTTATAAAATATCCCGACCAAATATTTAACAGCTGAAATATTGCATTTTATTATCGATCATTCGAATAATAATAAAAAATAGTGTAGAGCAAAACCTAATCGTCCAAGTTTCCATCTCTAGATTAAATCTGTAAATCAAAAGAGTTATTTTTATCGGTAATTTATAAGTATTGGCGCAATAATATTGCTCTCGAATATTAGTTTTGCAAATGAATGTAACGACTTGTTCTAGCGCATCTTAATAAAGTAAATCGTATTAATCTCTAATCGAGTATAAGATTGATTATTTTCGCTATTTTGTGCAAACTTCATTATACTGTCAAAATCTAAATCTTATTTTACGGATATATTATATTTTCGGTGCGTCTCGCGGATCTACTATTAAAAAATAGCAGTTCCCATAGTCACAGGCTGCTTCGTTAACTTTTATCGCGTTCATGCACGTATATTTATAACATGAAAATAAGATGGGCCTTAAACTATCGTAACTATAGATTGATTTCGACTTCTACTCGCTAAGTTTGCGCGCATCTGGTAATATTTTTGACTAATTGTCTTTCGTTGCACCATTTCAAGAGCAAGCAGTGATGATAGAGTTACATTCATTAGGAAAGGAAAGTTCTGCTACCCAAGAGAAAGAATTTAAAATTTCAGCTAATTGCCAATCTATTTTGTACACGATAATACGCATTAGATAAGTAAACTTTATATAAATTTATTAAACTAATTGCTTCAATTGAGTTTACAGGTATTCAAACACGAAACAAACTTATTATGGTACATACTAAACTGCTGTTTCCTAAAAAAAAAAAAAAATACAGTTTAAATCTTTTTTCGCTTACAGAGTCACAGTGCAAGAAACTGTCAATATTTTTGGAAAGAATTTATACGATTTAAATGTACGTGTTCATATTTAACGAAATCATCTATAAATTTATAATCCGATATAGAGGCGTTCACCAAGATGTTACAGAAATTACCTTTTAAGATTTATTTATTAAGCTTATTGCAAGTTTTGTGTAATTCAGCTGGAACTTTTAATCTCCAGAACCATTTTACGGCGATAATTACACCGATAATAGTTAATTAAAAAATTCATAAAGACTCTTAAGCACTTATTGTTGTCGATAACTTAAAAGGTATATATTAACATTTTCATCTATATATAGAAAGAATAAAAAAGAATAAAATATTCTTCAGCTTACGTCACGTGCACGAGCTGGACTTGCAACTCTAAATAAATAAGACGGGGAAGATTGAAAAATTCTATTTCTATAATTTACGATCTTTTCTGCAAAGCAGTGATCAAGGTATTAACAATATATTTAATAATGTTACCGAGCAATAAAGCTCAATATAAAATACGTCACGATACACAACACGATCTAATCTTTAAAATTTTTAAACTTTTAACGTGACATTTTATTGTTTTAAAGACTGCTTTTGCAGGATTATTCTCTCTCTCTCTCTCTCTCTCTCTCTCTTCAGTCTCTCTCTCTCTCTCCTCCATGAGAAGAGGGAAGAATAGTTGCGCCGGTCGATGCAAGGATGCAAAGTAAAACTTATTTCGATGCGTGTACTCGATACAACTATTTAACTCTATTCGATCGAATTCATTAAAAATTGGCAAATACGATATTATTCTATTTTATCTATTTATTTTCCTTTCGGTAACACTTGACAAAAGTAAATCGAGAGTTTTTTACATCAATGAGAATTTAATTATAACTGCTTTAGAAAAGAACTCACAACAGTTCGCATCTACAATTTATTAATGATGAATCGAGCTATGAGTTACGACTAAAATAATAAGTCGAGAAAATTAAAAATAGCACTATAATAATATTATAAATAAGTGACATCGCAAAAGACCAAATAAAACTGTTGATTCGCGTATACATCATTGGACTTATTCATATAGTTTTAACAATTGTAAAAATTATTATTGTACAAAAAACGTTTTTTTCATTTTGCGTAATAATTTTTTTTCAATGAAAATAATTGATTTTGCAATAGAACGTTTTATATAAATTATTGTAAAGTATTCAAATTGGAATATTTACATTATCAATACAACTGCAAGTCAATAGATTCCTTTACGTAAAAATAAATTTGAACGTTGCTCGTATTAAATTTCGTATAAAAAATATATAGAGCAATAAGTATTACGCAATTCAACAAGTAGATAATAATTCATGATACTTCATGCATTAAATGAATTTCTATTAAATGCCAAAAGGCTTTATTTAAAAGTACATTCGCTTTGCACGTTCGAATTTTTAGTTCCAATTTAAACAATCTAAATATTACACGCATGTTTTTGGATTTGTTTATACAGTTTTAAATGTACATTTATGATAAATAATGTAAAAACAATGCACATTTTTTAATTTATCAATAATTATCAAAAACGAGATAAATTTTTAATTTATCTCCGCTGTTTTTCGTAGAGTAACGTAATCTTTTGCAAATGGTAAAAAATCTTTGAATTTGATAAATTAACATTTAATCTAATGAATCGTTAGTGCAATTGATAAAGAGAATCTAGAATGAACAATCGAATATTTTTGAATTTCAAGATTAAACTGAATCAACAAGACTAATATGCACACCATTAATTTCAAGTACTTAAGCTGATCTCCTCAAGCTCGCGCTAACGCGAATTATTATAAAAGTAGAATACAGAGCAGAAACAACTCCATTTATCTCGTGCACCGCGACGTAAAATACAACACGGTAAATAAGTGTAATATACGCGTTACAACTTCTGCATTGTTATTAACGCTTGAAGAAAAAGCGGTTTATAGCGTATTTTGCAATACCCACAAGCGAATGGCGCGAGCACACGCGAGTACGAATTAGATAGCGCATAATCTCTAATGCCTTCTGATAAAGAGAAATGCTGCGCTCGGATGGACTGCGGGGAGAGCAGGAGAAAGCTATTTTTTCAGGAGCGGCATCTCCGAAGCTTTTTGCGCGCATAAATATATACGCGCAAGCCACTCGTGCGCATCATTCGGGAACGTCAACCTTTCTTTAACTGGAAATCGAAATTTTATTACATCACGAGTCGTCGAGGCGAATTCTTCGAAAAGTCCCATATCAATATATGGCACGGTTGGTTGTCTCTACCCTTTCCGGCTTTACGAAAAATAATACGTTATTTTGAAATTCTCGCGAACTCAGCTTTTTATCGGCCGATAAGCGTCTAAAAAATCTAAACAAACGCATAGTTTCGCGTTTACAGACTGTACGTCTCTCGCACATCTTTGGGAGTGTCGCGTGCGATGGTGCGAACCCTTTTAACGATAATCAAAGCACAAGGGGAAATTTTTAGCACGGCAATTTAGTCCTAACGCGGCCCAAAACAGCCTCAGCCTACAAATACGTTTATCAATAAAGCCAATCCGCGAGTAGCGCTACGTGATCCCATCACACTTAAACGTGACTTTTATACCTAAAACTGGCACAGCGCGTCACACATCGCACACCGCCAAGATGTTGCACGATTGTTGCCTTGCGCCTCGATTAACATCCTCTTCCTATTCCTATTGCCATTTCAGTTTCAGTTCACTCGAACTGGCTGCTGATAAAACGCTCGATATCAACTGGAAATGGTCCAAAAAACGGCACAACTCCACGAGCCTTGCAGGGGACGACGTGTCCTTGCTCGAGGAGAAGCCAAGAGATGGCAATCGTGCCCGGGGAGTTCTACGCCGATAAGAGCCGATAATATCGTGCCCACATTTGTTGCTAAAACGACGCTAAACAAGCATTACCTCGAGCGCAAAGAGCAGCGCTCGTGCTCCAAAACTGTAATCCGGACAGAAACAAAGACACTTTCATTGCGGATCTAATAAATTTTGTAGGCAGTGCAGAACCGCTGTCGATTCCTGCCATAACAGCTGTCAATCGAGGTGAAATCAAAGGTCCGCGATTGGCACGATTCGCGGGAACGAGAAAACTAGGAAACTGCTGCGACTCGTGCTGGCGGGTCCCCGTTATCGGTGGAAGTCCTGACGGCAGGCGCGTCTCGAGCTCCGTCGAAGGGCCGAGCGAAGGTGGGGAGTCGCGCTGTTGAAGGGCTCGGGGGGTTGGGGGGGGGGCAACTCTCGACCGAAAAAGCGAAAAGCTCCGTTAGGCGCGGCGCGGTGGTTACCATGTGGCAGCGCTCGCGTGCTTTGGTGACGACGTTACCGGGCAGGTGACGCTTGACCGCGAGGGGGCGCCACCGTTCGGAGGAAAGCAGAAAAACAGAAAATCGCGGAGGAGCCCGAACGAGGTCATAAAAGCTGAGGGGGGCCGAGCGTCGTCGTCGTCTCTCTCTCTCTCTCTCTCTCTCTCTCTCTCTCAGCCAGGGGCCCGCGCTTCTACGCAGCCACGGCGCGACGCGACTAGCCCCGGGGAGGCGGGGACGCAGCGGACGGCGACTCGTTCGCGCGCGGGCACCAGTATGTGGCTTTACTTTTTAAAATATCGCCGTTGGCCGTGACATGGGGCTAGTTTTTTGCGGCGGTCGAGATAAGCGACGCGGGGCGGCGGGCGCGGGAGGAGGAGTGGCGGAGAAGAGCCAGCGACGACGGCGACGCCGACTACTCGGGGCGAACGGTAACCGGCGGCTGGACCCGAGCGGTGCGGGCGCGGGAGGCGGGAGCGCGCGAGAGAGCGATAGAGAGGGCCGACGCTTGCGTACGCGGAGCGAGCGCCCGACGCACAAAGCCCACTGGAGGAGCAATTATACGTGACGTCAGCGCGGCGCGGCGACGGAGAAGCGCTGTGCGAAGAATAGAAAGTGACGATGATATCGCGTCCTCCTTCGTCCTGACGGGAGGACTGCGGCCTCTCGCAGGTGTCCGCGGCGACGACGTCCGTCGTCGGGGAGCCGACCTTCGGCGCGCGCCGCGCGTTGAGCGGCCGCGACCGGGAAAGCTCGCGCTCCCGCTCCCGGCAGGTGTTCTTATCTGTCTGCGGCCAGCGGATGAGGCGCGTCCGAGAGGTGAAGGTCGTGCCCGTCGTCTTGTTTCCCCGACGTGCTAAATGCTGCCGGATAGTTCACTCGCACGCGGCTGCATGCGCTTATCGCGCGGATCTCGACTACGCGTTGCGTCAGCGCTGCTGTCGCTTCTTGTGAAAAAACTCGTAAGACCTAACTGAGACAATAAAGCAGACGCTCCTCTCCGCTCCCCCACCCCCCGGCCGCGCTCCCGCTCTCGGGAGATAGAGTCTCGGGCTCGAGCGCCTCTCTCCTCCGCGAACGAATTTAAATTTAAATCTACTTTTAGAATTAACAACTATCCGCGCTTTCCTGCTCTTTTATCGTTATTATTCCTCGGTGGACTATTTTTATTCCCGTTCCGTCCGGCTTTTGCTTTTGAGAATGTCGGGAATTTGGCGGCGCAGTGTTGGCAGTCCGCGGCCGGACGCTCGGTCAAACTTTTTTCTCCACCAGCGTAATGTTCGACCGATATGCGGCCTCAAAAATTTGCTGCGGTGCGATCTGCCACAAATTCACGGCACAGCGCCGAAAGCAGCGCGATTTTTCTCCAAAGCCGTCGAGAGATGCGAATAAAACTGGAGCGGCGCGTAAACCAGTCGAGCTCTAGGAACGGGGCCGCTTCGCTTCTGAATAATTGATAAATTGATAACGGCGATCGGTCTCCAAGATTATTAGAGCAAAATCGTCGCTTGGCTCGAGTCCGGGCCGAAGACGAAAAGTAAAAGCGCAAGGCGGCAATCTGCGTTGTGGAGGAACGTGGGGATTCGTCGAGTTGAGCGACGTTCGACTACTAATGTAAAGCGAAATTATCTACCGGTTCGTCAAATTAATTATGCAAATGCTAATAGCAGAGGCAAACTCTATCGCGCTCCTTATCGCTTTAAATGGCATTATCTTCGTCATTGTTTTCAAAGTAAAGTACAGCGGAGATCTCTGTTTTAAAAGTTCATAAACTCGGGCCTCGAGGAGGGGATGGCGCGGAGCCTTATTCATGAATGAATTATTACTATCAGCAACTGAATTTATCAGTTATACGATGCTTGTTTAATCCAGTGCGCAGTGCATTCGAGCAAAGAAAGTTCACGTCGCCAAGTAATAGGTGATAAAAATATCAAGCGGAAGATTTAAAACTTTGTGGCTTTTCGTTTGCAAGTGGCATTTGCTTGTTTATGTAAGAACCCAAGAACCGCCGCAACACCTGAGCAAATTTAATTGTTATTTACAGCTTGAGAAAAAAGTCTTTCTTTGGCAAATAACCCGACGAGTCCGTCCTCGAGAGTTCGTGACCAAAAGTTAAATAAATTCTCCGGGCTACGTGAAGGATTATTAATTGCGATCTTGCGTCTCTGGCCCCTTGTTTTCCTTATGCGAAAATCTTTTTTCGCGAACGGCTGCGCGACTGCAGAATTCGTTTTCTTAATGCGCCTGTTAGGTTCGATTAAACGCGCCTCACCGACTCACTCGTCGTCGACCAGCGTACAACGTGCGACCTACAACGTATAACCTACAACGTACAACGTGTTAATAAGTGAAAGCTATTTAACGATACTTGGAAATAAATTAATTCCCGGAGCTATTTTTAAATCATAAATTATTAATAATTTGCTCGATAACAGCAAATTCTTGTCGTTTTACGTATCTTGCACGAGCGATAAATCTAATCTAACGATTAATTACCCTATAACCAAACTGACACGAAACGCTGTTTGTGTGCATGTCATCGTGTCCGTATAATTTCGACTCCGCGTGCATATTGCCGTCGGTCAAATTTTTAATTGCCGTTTATAGCTTTCAAAATAAAATACACCGAGTAATTTTTCGATACTTTTTGTTCGTTATTAGCACTTGTGTTCTGCGCTTTACTTTTGCTCGACCGACAGATGCTCGTGTCGTTACATTGACGATTTTCGCACCGACACCACAACGGAAAATACACGAAATTTTTCACATTTCCTCGTTATCGACTGTACAGCCGAGCACTTCGATGCAAAACGTCAATTCTTATTGAAAGTGCATACGCGAGTGTCTGTTTTGCCACTATTTTGATAAGTAAATTAGTATCGCCTTGTTCTACGATATTTGCTCGAGTGAGTGACTGTAGGATTACACGATGATTTCCATTGAAATTTCAAGGTTTTTTCGAGTTCCGATTGTCTACGTGTGAAATTGATCGTCGCTTTTTCAGTCCAGTACTTTCTATTTATGGCATTTTATTTAACTCAAATTCCTTTACTGTGCGACTACAATTCGGGCAGGCACACTTTACTCACTTAAATATTAATTCACGATCGATAGCTTATTTAATTTTTAGAATAAACCAAGTGATGCCATTCTAGTTATTTTCTATACTAAGTTAATAGCTTTTTTCTAAATTATCGACAATTTGAAACGGTACCTACAGATATAAACGAAATTTAAAAAATGAAGAGTTTACTATAAATATTTATGATCGATTCGGATCATGATTAATTTTGACTCATTGAGGAAGAGGCGTAGAATTCTCTCCGAAAATTTTTTTCAATTGAATCGACAATTTAACGGTACTTGGTTATGACTAATTATGTGATCGCGTTACGTCTGTCAATTCTAAACAAATTTTCTTCGCAGAACAAATTACTCGATAAATGCGTAAGTCTGACTTTTTTCGCAAAATTCCTGAAATCAACATATCCGAAAGTAACTTATATATCAAAATATGTAAGTATTTAAAATATAAGAGTCTTCGAGTCGTTGCACCAGTTCACTTAATGGTGAATATCTGAAAATATTGATCTTCAAATTTCACCATTTTCTCTCAGATGAAATTGTGAAAATATTTTGTGGTAATTTCAGAACCTTAAAACATTCTTAATGATGTCTGAATACCTAAAAATCTATCAAACAATCTGTGTAAATTTAATACACAATTTTTTTACACAAACAAAATCGGATCAAGAAGTTCAAAGTTATGTTTTCGTGACAAACAAAATTGGTTTTCTTGCAAGCTGAATGTCAGTGTCGTGTCAACTCAAAGTTTTTTTAAAAATCATTCATTATATATAATAGAGAAATAATTTGAACTTTGCGTGTATATTAGTTGTCTTCTAGAGCTTCCTATTTTAATATTTTTTATTTGGAAAAATTATACTTTTTAAATTTCTAGAATGTACATTGAAATTGAAAAAAATGTGCCTCGTTTATTTACAAAATATTTATCGAGCTTCTAAACGAGTCTAATCTCTTAAGTGTTTTTTCAATAAGATTAAATTAATTCTACAACGCTAACCGTAAAAAATACTAATTTACCTATAAAAGAAGCAATATTGAATTAAATTTTTTCAAGAAATGTCTTTCATAGTCCTATTATTATGTGTTCTAGCGTTTGAATCTATTTTTAGAAGAATTATTATTTCACGGTAAAGTGAAAACTGTTATAAATCGTTAAAACTATAAATAACAAAGCAGTAATCTCGGGTAAGAATTATTTTTCTAGAAATAAGAATGATTATGATTCACGGCGAGTATTGGATTGACACTTCTGATACGACAATAGTCATTAACGTCAAATCGTGCTCCTCGAAATTCCTAGAATTGGGTCATTTTGAGGCGAATTCCAAGAAGAGGGTTTTGTCGCGCAGGTGTCGTTTTGAAGTAGAGAATTCGATCGGTTTCTTTTCCGCAAGACAGCAATGTTAAAAAGTTTACAAGAGCTGGAGCACGATTTTATTGGAGATTTCAAATTAGATTTAAAAGAATTAAAAATTAACAATGACTTGATATTATTTGTTTAGATTGCTCGAAGCAGTCGATGGTTTTTACGAGCAGTTACCGTAACGCATGAGCTTACAATTACACGCAAAGGATTGTATTCGCGTTCGTTGCATTCACTTTCAAAGTGAAAAAGTAAAATGAATTCGTTGTCAGTTTAGAGTTCAGGTCAGTGTGTGCGCGAGAATATTATCGAGTAGCGGGGGTTGGGGCGAAAACGAGCTCCGGTTGCTGCTAATATTTGTTTCCAATTTGAAAAGCCCCCAAACTCCATAATGTTTGACAACTTTTCCGCAATTAACGTGTCGCTTGCGATGCTTGTCGACAGCTTTTGTCGTTAAAAATTCAAAGAGTGAAGGCGAAGAGATTTTTCCAAACCACTTAATTCACGCGCGAAGCTTCTAATCTTTGTTTTGCTAATAGAATGAAAATCTCGTGAATCACGTGCGTTGGATCATTGCAAGCAACTGCATTAGAAACATTATATTTGTGGAGCAATACAGTTGGAAGTGAGCGCGTCGTTACTGGTACGAGTTCCGCCAGCGAACTTTACGCGGATTATTAATATTTAAATTGAAATTGCGCAACGAGAGAAATCGCGAATAAAAGTAGTGCCCGAGGATGTGCGCCAGTTAGTCTTTCAGATTCGGTTCTCTCGACTAATCTAGAAATGAAATACTTGGCTTGGCATTGGTGTGTATCCGCTTTAGTCCGATAGTACCTATCATACCTTCGGCAGCCTCGCGAGACACGAGCTAAACTTGTTACTTCCGGCACTCTAATTAATACTCCAGTGTAACGTTTCATTCACAACAGTGAATTAAGTCAGTCAGGTCCTAGTACGTTTTGATTGGTTTAACTTGACGGCACTACTAGTTTATTTCCAATTGCTGGCTCGTACAATAATCGGTTGCTTTAAATACCGATCAACCTTTAAATGGTTGATAACAACCATTCTTGCCTGCGCGGCACCAATAGGCTCTTCTTTGGTAAGAATTTCTTTTCTTTTTCCGGTCGCCTCCTATTGGGAATTGACTCGAATTTAGTCGCGCGCACTCGTCGGACCTAATAAACTTGGCCGTGAAAAGTGTTTTTAAAAAATTTACGCACCTCCGAGACTGCGCCGTGTCGATTTTTATCGGCACCGCTATTTTCGTTTAAAAACACTCGAATTAATCATCAGCTTTTGTGAAAGAGTGCAAAACGCTGTTGTTCGCACATACACACTCGTGCTCTCTCGTTCCGCGCGAAATCAACGAAAATTCTTGAAATAAATTTTTAATAATTTCAAGTGCACGAAGGGGGGGGGGGAAATCAAAAAATGAACCTTAAATTTTTTAAAGCTCTATTTACTCTAGTTTTATCTAAATCAGATAACGAAGCAGATAAATAGCAGTAGATGTTTTCGTGCATTTGCGGGGATTGACTTGCTATAATATTTTCCTGCGCACTTGGCCGAGGATTGGAGAAGCTGGTCTACGCGTAAAAGCCGCTTATTCTATTAATTGGATAAATTAGGTTCCTCTATAATCTGGTCTGAATTCGCAGCTCGACCAAAGCGATTCTGATAACGGATAAAAATCCCCAAATCTCAGCAGTTCTCCGAGCCAATTCGAATAAACTGTAATCGCGCTCTCGAAAAAAATTGTTAGGCCCAATTATTAAT
Source organism: Platyscapa corneri (assembly GCA_018907185.1). NCBI lineage: Eukaryota > Metazoa > Arthropoda > Insecta > Hymenoptera > Agaonidae > Platyscapa > Platyscapa corneri. Next base: position 1,391,976 of record JACCHW010000042.1, on the reverse strand, counting down.
AAAACAGGTGCCAAACTAATATTAGCGCTTAGCAGATTAGATTTTGACCGGAGATCTTAGATATTAATAATATTAAGATTTATTAGGAGCGATTTGCAAAGCTCGTCGTTAGCACATCTTTCGACGATTGCGAAGATTACAATTCGTGTTTGTTGTTAAGTTATTGTACGTTTTCAACTCTAACCACATTTATCTCATTTAAACATAGTAAGCGTTTGCATTCAGCGATAACTACGCAAATCTACAAACACGTTCATTGGTATAGTTGTGTTGTAGTTGTCCTACAAGGCTGGTTAAAATTAACCTATTAACGTCCAAATGAGTTGAATTTCGCTCTTTGTTGTTGTTCACCTTTTATTATTTAACGTTAATCTTCGTCGTCGTCGCTCAAAACGGGACGATTTCAATTCGAAAAGTGCCGGTAATGGTAGTTGGTAGTTTCAAGGCTGCCCTCTTTAATGTCATTATGAGAACCATACGAACCATCGAAACTTGTGCAACTCCCTACGTCTTCGTACTCTTTATTTTTTATCTTTTGTTAATGCTAACGGAGGTTTATCGCTGCGAAGTACGATTCTCTGTGTGCGTGCGTGCGCGGGCGCGCGCGTGTCGAATACTTTTTCACAGGTTGTACTGCAAAGACACACCACCACACGTATTCAGTTTTTTTTTTTTTTTTTTTTTTTTATCAAATATGGCGACTCGAAAATAGTGGCCTACGTGTTGAAATAACAGCCTATTTCACGGCGAAACCTGTTTCGAAAACTTATGTAATCGATAAAACTCGTGGAAACGTGTACTTATAATAAGAGAAAAAAGAAAGAGCAAATAAATGTGAGCCTTAATAGTCGACTGCCTACCTTCCGCGATGTTGCACAGTCTTTGGCAAATCGATGACAAGAATAAATAGTATTAAAAGTACGCGGCGTTCTTTTTTCAATGTCATTAATCAAACGTATTCTTTTTGTTTGCGCGTGTTGGTAAAACATCTGTATACTTACCTATAAAAGTGCGAGAGCTCTCGATCACGTGACTCGACGGAGAGACGTTAACGTTCCAATAATCGAAAGATCGTCGCGGTGAAAGGTTTTATTTCTAGTCCTGAATATTCGATAAAAACAAAGCAAACGACTGCGTATCTTTTAAGTGCCTCGGCCCGTTTAACCCTTTTCGAATAATAGTCAATAAACGCATCTGGCCGTTAGCAGAGATTCGATTTACAATCGGATGCTTTTTCGTACGAGTTTATTACGCTGTACATTGATAACCATTCTTACTTTGAACAAATTTCACTTACAATATCCATGGACTGCTAATTCCAATAATTACACTTTATTCAACTTATAAGGCCAATGGATACTTTATTGCCCATCGAGGATCGCGACGTTATGCACGAATGTATTTTACAAAGCAGTCATATTTTCGTTCGATTATTGGCATTCCGCCAGTTGCATGTCAGTATGTAATTCAAGAATAAGAGTTATTACCGCTAAAGAATATCTCGCGTGAATATTTTGATTCGAAATTGCATTGGACCGACGCGGATTCTGAATCTCGAAACTTTATAAAAATGCATTTCCTAACAACAGGACCTTAGATTTCCCCAAGAAAGTGGACGAAGCTCGATTGTACAAATTGGCGCTGAAATTTAAAAAATTTTTAAATTTAAAAATCGTCCCTCATCCTCGTTTTTACGAATCGTGCCAACTTGATTTTGCAACACAAATTTTGAATAATTTATTTGAAGTCGTTCGAATATACTTTGTATCTTAGAAGTTTATCTAGTTTCTTGAAAAATATCAAAATATTAAAATCAAATCTTATTTTGACAAAAAAAAAAAAAAACATAAACAAAACAAATGTACGGATAATATAATCGACACGAAATATTTATATTTTAAATGTAGCTGATCTCTAATGAATGTTGAAAATGGGAAAAACTGCGCTAAATTTGTAAAACGATGTGGTTCACAAGCGATGAAAAATGCCCTTTAAAAAATTTCTTTCCAAGAGTTTGCTCAAAGATAAAAATTGCAAAGCAGCATTCGATATTTCGAATATTATAAAAGCTCACGAGGCAAAATTAAAATGTCGCGTAACTGATCTAATTTAGAATGTTTAATTGCGCGAATTCACGTGTATTTTTTACATCAATAAACGCGGCGGCAGTAAACAGATTTATTAATAAAGGTGTCGACACCTCTTTGAAAATTATATTTTCTAATAATTTTTACGCCAATTGGTATGCTGCATCGAACGGAAAAATAATGCTCTAATTTTAATCACAATCGAGGACTATTTTTACAAGTAACCGAGGCGAAAAATTTAATGCTCGAACGGCAAAAACTTGAATTTGCATGTCGCGTATAAGCGAGGGTGACGTCACTCCGGGCGCACGTGACGTCACGCCATTTGCAGTCACATGATTAGCTATACTTTATTTACGATGTCATACGCTCGGGCGAGTCGCTTCGAGTCGAAGTTCACTTCGGGTTCACTTGCTTATGTTCGCGGGCTTCGAAAATAGGCGCTCGCTTACACTTCCATGTCCTTTAATCGGCTAATCTCGAGTTTGTGCGTTACAAACAACAAAAATACGCATTACCAGCGCAAAAATCTCGCCGATACTGTAAACGAGCTTCTATTTTAGTAGCATCGCCAGTCGTTTATAAATTTCGCCGCCGTTGTTGTTTTATCAGCGCGGAAAGCTGATATCGGGAAAGAAACGCAAGTTGACACATAAATTCGTCGGGAGAGCGGCAAGACGTCGCAATAGCAACAAATAAATAACAGAAACAACATATTTAGTCATTTATCCGCTGGTAATTGCGTTAAAAAGCTCGAGTCGAGACGTAATAGAAATGTGCAACGAGAATCGCTGCCGACGCGATTTTCAAATTGCACGTATGCTTCGAGAGCTCGATGCACTTCTGCATTTTCAGTTAAAGAAACTTGCGTTTCGCTAATTCCGTGCAACGGCCTATTAATATGAGTTTTTTGTTCCTTCCCCTGAAAATCTCTGTCGTTTGAACAATCCGATGCACTTACAACGCACAGCCGAATGTGCACCCGTAGATGCAATAAAAATAGGTAATTGCGTGTTTTGGGATTACCATACCGAGTACAACGAAATCTTAAAATGCTTTACGCGCTTTAATGCGTTATTTAAAAATATACGCGTACGCGTATTAAGCACTGCAAACTGCAAATACGAAATCGGCGTTTAGATAAAAGTAATTAAAGTAATAAACAACTCGTGGTTACGAATTACTCGATCCGCGTATTGTATGACTATGATAACTGTTTTTCAGCGTCGATAAATCAACAATTCTTCGAGTATTTATGGAGGTTGAAAAAAATTTCTGCCAACAATTTCGAGCGAAGAGATTCCCGTGTAAGCTTGGCAATTAGAAATTGCCGTTACGATACGCACTGCTCCGCGTTAATGCATTTTTTCCTTTTTTCGAGTTTAATCGCCACAACATCGTTGTTGACGTTTCAATCAACAATTACGAACTTGTTTAACGACAAATATTTCGAGAATATCGTCCGACGCGCTGAACATCATCTGGATTTAGACGATATTTCATCAAGCATGGGACGATAATATTTGCAGCGAGTAACTCGTTGTTCGGAGTTACCGTTTACGCAAAATCTCTATGTTTTCGTTTCGACATTTAAAGGAAGCGTCGGATGCTGTCGTTAGCCCGAGTACCCCGCGTGTTTTATTCCTTTGTGTTCGGAATACCTTAATCAAGCTACTTTTCATTGTGTGGAAGCCGCATTACGTTGTCGTCGCAAGACATCATTAGCGAGCATTTTCAGTGTATTCTTGGCGCAAGGCTGCGTGTGCATGTTAAACAGCAATTGGTCGAAACTAAGGGTGAACCGGAACGTGGACATTGCGATAAACCTGGTTGCTGCAGTCATAATAAACATTTTCCAACAATCAATTTGCAATGCAATTAAAGCGTCCAACTTATTTAGTATTAGACGAACGTAGCAGAAATATTGCTCCCATGGAATTAAGAGTGTCCTCACATCAATAATAATAATAATAATAATAATAATTTATTTAACTTCAAAAAAACATTTACGAAGAAAAGTAAAATAGTCAAAGTTAATAAATCCAGCGAGCGATTATTGTAAGTCAATATTGAGCGAAAATATTATTCGAATGTTACAAATTTCATTCCAACACAAGTATGAAGTTTCAAAATTAACAATTGCGTTCAAAAATACTGCCAAAACAAAAATATCGATTTTGTTTTAATTCCTCGTTAATGTATTCAAGAGCTAATAATATTCAATCGACAATTCACTAACCAGTCGTACAATTGCTAATTATCGGTAATGCAATGTTGCATCGAATCTCGATTAAAGAGAATTTAGCGAATGTTGAAATACTTTTGTCGGATAATTTATTGCTTATCGCGTAAAAATAATACACAAACGCTCGAATCTTATTTCGGTAGTAAATGCAAGAAATTCTGCGAGATAAATATAATTTACAACGTGTTTTTTTTCCGAAGAGAACACCGGAACCAACAAAAAACGCAAATACCTATGTATACAAAATCTCTTATCGTCGGTACAAATAAAAATAAATAAAAGCATTAAATTCCTATTTTATGTATGAATTTTGTTGCACTTTGCCATACACTTATCGGAGTTGAATTATTCAAAATTTTTTCTAGATAATCGTCGGGTAACACTCGGCTCATCGTTTCGAAAATGAATTAAAGTGACGTCACGCTTAGGAAGCTCGAGAATAAAAGTATGCATAAAATATGAACGCAAAAACCGAACGAATATTGCTCTTGCGTGCCGCAAAAAATTCACCGAAGAATTTTCCAAACGTCGCCACTATGATTTGCTGAAATTTATAATTTTAACGTTTTTTTTAACTTCCGCGTTGTTTTCAGTTGATCCAGTCGCGCGCGCGCGATTTTTGTTTCTCGCAAAAAGCTCGTTAATTTCAGTTTCGACTAGTTTAATTGCATTCAAAAGCTGCTTCTTTAACGCTCGATGCGATCTATCAAATTATTTTCACATTGGCTTTCACGCTCGGCCAAACGAGCCAGTGGCTAAACAAATAATGCAGAATTATTATTCAAAAATATACTTTGTATGCGTTCGAAACGCGTTGAGATTTCAAGCGAGTCTTATGAATATTTGCAAATGCCGAGTTATTATTAGAATTATAAAATAAACAGCTGGTGTATTTATATCTGTTAATGATCAACCACTTGCTTCGAAATTATATTTTTAATTACAAGACGACTCTTTCTTGTTAATATTCCCGAGCGAATAACATTGATTGTAAAAATCGAAGCAGCAACACGTAAATGCATATAAAAAAACTCTATTCTTTGACGATTTTTCGTCTTTTTTGTTTTGACAAATATTTCAATATTTTAATCGTTGAAATTTTATTGTGTTTTGTAAGGGAGGGTGAGCGAGATGTAACTAAAGTGGCTCGTCAACTTCTTTGTTGTCGACGTCGATTTGTAGAGACACACGACCAATAAATAATTAGCAAAATTACAAAAATTCGTACTAAGTAAACAACTCATTTTGCTCACACCAGCGCAGAGTATTATAGTTTTTCTCGGAATCGGCATTTAATCGGAACGAATATTCATTCAAGTTTTTAAGTTTTACGCTATTTTTATGTTTTGCGTATAAAAATAGCCGCTCCCGAAAGACGTGTATTATTGTATGCACGAGCAAATTATTTAAATACAATAGCATTGGCGTAGAAGCATGCGTTCATTTGCCGCAAAGAACTCGAAATTTTTTAATCGATTGTATCAGAGACATTCGAAATGATTGGAATTATTGTATACGAACGAATTTTAGTGATAAAATCAACGCGATGGAACAATCTACCCGAATTGAGTACTTTACGATTCGAGTTATCAACCTCTTCGAGCATTACAAAGATTTCTTTAAAGTTATTTTAAAAAGTACAGGTAATTCGGTTCTTTTAATAGACTCGATCGATGCAAAAATCAGAATAGTGCTTGTGCTCCAATGAAAGCAATTTGCGTGTGTCTTCATCAGAGCGTCGATAAAAACAAAATTTGCCTTTAGCTTAATGCAACGAAAGGTAAAATACCCACACGCTAATATAAATAAATATTTAAAAAAGGTGTAAATCTTAAAGGTTGAAAAGCTCGATGAAAATTGCCCACGATTTTAGGAATCTTATTTAAAATAGCCTGTAAAGCATTTCTCGTACCTGTTTAGACGCATTCTAAACATAAATTTGCATCGTTTTTGATTTATAGCCCCACTCGTCGAATTATTTGCTACGATTCCAATTTGCGACGCCACAACCAAAATGGATTCTCAAATTATTCTACGAAACGACGGCTATTTTAAACGCGATTAAAGCCAACGCTCGGTCAACAAATTAGCCCAAAATTTCAACAATTAACGGGTATCGACACTTGTACGGATTCGAGCCAAGTGTTGATGATTGGATTAAAAAGCCGGTTTTTCAAAAATCACCAACTGCAACTGAGAATAGCGCGCGCTATTTATTGATACGTAGGTTCTTGGCGAAAACAACACTTTTGTCGCTTACTTTTCTTTGTTTACTTTTGTTACTTTTTTCCTGTCCACGTAATTTAAGAATTTGCAATTTTCTCCTGCATCTGTAAATAATATTTCCGAAGGAACTCAAAATCAACATTCGGAATGTTGTTAAAGTATTACCTTCTTAATCTCTCTTTTGGGGACGAATACAATTTTGGTTTTAAATTCATCACAACCGAGGACGATTGTAACATTAAATAATAACAATCAATTAATCCGCTTAAAATTATTACGCAGAGATTTTTGTTTTTGTTGTCGACGAATTAGTTGTTATCGTTGTTTTTTAAAAATACCTTTACACTCGGATAGAAGTACGCAACCGTCATTTTTTAAATATACTAATTGCAAAAAAATATAGGACTCGGAAGATTCGTGCGAGCTAAGATCGCTAGTTTAAAAGCACAATTTTAATAACAAATTTAAATAATTTCCTGCTTATATGCACGTAAAATTAAATACTTAAATAAAACAACCAGATATTTAGCCAAGATCTTACTCCTCCGTATAAAATGAAAGTAAAATATAAAGTTATAAATAGACGCAAGGCAAAAAAGCATGCATTAATTATAAAAAAATGGTCGCGCTCGAAGCCAAATAAATTATAAAGAAAAAATACCTCGAGGCGTTTGAATAACATTAAAATTTCTCAAGCCTCGATGCGATCGTAAGCGTTTGAAGAAGAGTTGCGCGAACGCAAACGTGTGTTGCTGGTATTTTTGAAGTGCGGAAGCTTCGACACATCTTCACCGTTGAATGCAGCACATTTGCGAGTAACGACGAAACTCGCCGTTTCAAGAAACGAATTCACGCGATCAACAATAGTTCCACGAAAACGTCCAACCTTTTATCGATCGAGTTCAATCAGGGACATCAGGGACGCTATCGGACATTATTTTTCATCGAGATAATCAGTCGTCGCCGTTGTTCTTCGACTGTTTTAAAAAATTGTCCCCACTGAAAACGCACCTCTCCTCCTGTCCCTCTTTCTTAGCCGCGCGAAAACGAGAGTCGGAGATACGCGTTTCCCCAGCTTCTTATCGCGGCACAAGACCGCAAAATGAAGCGAAATTACGTCCAGGAGGAGGAATTGAAAAGGAGCGAAGCCGGGGATAAGCGGCGAGACGGACGTGTAAAAGACGTTTAACGGCCCCTTGGCATCGAGGAGCCATCCTAACGAATAATTCTAATACGTCGCCACAATGGACTAATGAATAATGCAGGAGCGGAAAAATTCTCGGAGCGACGTTAGCCGCCGCATCCTTTTCTCGGATCCGTGGCAGCGAGTCTAAGGGGATAAAGCCAAGTTAGCGTGGGGACGCCGAGAATCCGAAGTGACCGGGGCTGACGACACCGTCGACGCCTCGATGACCAACCCCGCGAACCACCGCTAAATAGATGCCCAAGGAGGGCCGGGCGCCGGCGACCTTGACTCGTCACGCACCCTCGCGGCCAAGGTCGCGGGTATTCGCAAGCACTCCCAACGCCCCCGCCGAGTGGAGGTGCGCGGCGGAGGCATTAATGCCCCGCGCACGTGGTGTCGGATCTGTCGCCCCCGGGGATATATGGGCGTTAAGCCTGCAGATCGGGTAATTAGAATTCTCCGAGCAACCGCGAGTGATATATCGATCGAGGAGAGCCTCGCCGCGTCGCTTTATCAATCTTCCTGACAAGTGAAACGCATTTTTTCCGACGTTAACCCAATAACGAAAGGCCGTAATTTTCCTCAATCTCTGTTACCTGCCACCGGCAATTATTTCGCGCTCCTATGCTCTTGAGCGGGGGCAAGCGGTGCGCATTCGCGGCCACGATTACCAACTGTTAACGGGGAGTCGACGTCGATGGACCGTTTTAAACTTTTCCTCGGACAACACAACAACAACAACAACAACAACAGTTGGGGATCTGCTTTCCACGCGGGCCCAGAGTTCAGGCTCCGATCATATTGTCGACCAACTGCAATTGCATTACACGTTAGGTTGGTGCTATTGCAAATCAGCGCAAATTCCTTATATTCGCTTTTTCCATTCGAAGCGAATGGATGACTTGGACATTAACTCGACGCTCACACCTTTTTCAGTTTCTTTTTGCATCTGCCGAGAAAGATATACAACCATTGATCCCAGATCCTCTCGAGCGGTAGCAAAGGTCGTTTCGATAAATTGAGTCTCCTTTCGTTCAACGAGTGCTTATAAAAAGACACAGAGACAACTTTTCTTATTTAAAAGAAATAAACACTTTCCACTTCTTCGTTATTCGTCCTGCGCGCTGCATTCCTTCTCTCTCTCTCTCTCTCTCTCTCTCTCTCTCCGAGTAAAAGAAAAGTTTTCCCATTCAAAGGATGTCAGTTTAGTTTTGCTCGTGATCAAACTCAACTTTCCGACTGGAACAACGTCCAAGACGGTGTATCGAGTGTAAATGCGTATTTCGAGAGTCGAGACGGTAAATCGACCAGAGTAATCTTCGAAGGGGAACTAGTTTCGACGTTCAGGTTGCGCGAACGGGGAAATCTTCTCTGTACTATTCCGAGACAAACGAACGCTAATGCCGCGCTGCTGTCGAGAGACAGATGACAGAAGTTGTTGGACCTGATTTGGTTAGGGCAGGAGCAATCGGACGAACGCAAGACAATAAAAATGTGGCCGAACGGTAAAAGTCGCGGCTCAGTCCTTGGACGGAGGAAAATAAAAGATTCATCGACAAAGCCGCGACGCTGAAATAATCGCGTGGTTGCTCGTACTACAGATACGAGATAAGAATTAGGCACGCGGGGGCGGTTATCGGCGCTTATTAGCTTAGCTTATTTCCACAAATATTAACACACAATGTTGCTCGTTTGGCGAGGCGCGTAATTAGCCTTCGCATCAACGAGGCTGCCCGAGGATCGACGATTAATGTTTAATGCCGCCGAGTCGACTTCCCTTTTACCGGCAGAGCCATAAAAATTCTTATCACGCATTCGACATTTTTATAACTTCGCGACTGACAAAAAACTATATAACGCGCACGCCATAAAGTTATTTTAAAATAAAAGCTTGCTGTTATTGCTATTATATTTCTCAAGGCTCGTGTGCGAGGACAGTAAAAACAAAAAACTGTCATTCGTGCGGCGCATCGAGCTGTTTCCTCGAGATCGTCCAACCTGCCGGCGCATCTAACCTATTTTCACAACTTCCCGGAAAATGGGCAGAAAATTTTGTTGGACTCGATCGGGGGGAATTCGCAGCTCTGCGGCTGTTGCGTCGTCGTCGTCGTCGTCGTCGTCGTCGTCGTCCAGCAGCTGTTGTCGCGCGTACCGACAAGCGAGCAGCGACAAACAGTCCTTGAGGGCGAATTGGCGGTTAATAGAACGCCGAGTCGCGTGGGCAACAGGTGGGGCGACTGTCATCTAAGGGTAATTGATGAATCGTCGCTCGTTAAATGCGTTAAAAAGCCTCTTGTCGCAACTCCAGTTCAAATCTGCCCCCTAAAGTTGCGTTTGAGCTCGACAGCCGCGCAAATTTTGAGAAATTCATCACCCGAACGAAACGTGCCTTTCTCGTTTTAAAAATAGATTCCGACGGATATTAATACTCGAGCGACGATTAGCCTAATTTCGGCAAATAAGATAGCACTGATTGCGCGCGAAAATAAAATTTTATACGTTTCACGCGCAAACTGAAAGTGACATTGTTCGTAATTTACAATTGGCAAAAGATTTTCCAAAGCTCAAACTTGGAGTATTTCGCGCGCGCGACCATTAATATTTTATTTTATTCTCCATGTGTGTGTAAGTTAAAACTGAGATTGCAGGCTGATCGGGAGCAAACAATGCACGGGGAATAAACATTTCTTTAATAGCACTGAATATGCGGTGCACATTTTATGTAGAAATTATGTAAAATAAAAATTGCGAATGATCCTGTTAGTTGCAATATTCCGTCTTTAAGTTTTCTTTATTATTTATGCTTTTCTCGAGTTGCAGCGATAGAATAATAAAACTTTATGATTTCTTTAGATGCTCTTTAAACGTTTTGTGCAATCTCATGATGTAACGATTATTAATTTCTCGTATAGTGCATAAAAATACGTATTTGTGTTGTAAACAATAATTACGTACTAATTCAAATTACCATCTGAGCAGAAATGATTTTCGTCTGAGCAATGCAGAGGGAAAATAATTAATAATCTAAATACTATAGTGCGTTAGATTAATAAACAAACAAATAGTTTACGCTAAAAACATTCGTAATCGACGCTTAAAACTATATAATTTGTTTATCTCGCGACAGACTATTTATATTTATAACTTTTAGCGGTAACCAAATGCTGGCAATTATTAAACGAACATGTTTACAAATAAAATTGTCTGCATTCAAAACATTACATTTTTACCGCACTTATCAATAATATCGCCTACAAAACAGTATTGAACGCTATTTTTTGAAAGTCATTATTTAACATTTCGCTTAAATTCGTCTCTCGCAGCTACACGTTTGCTTAGCTCATTATTTGTTTGCTTAGTATTTCAAAAAAGTATACATAAAAACAGAGGATACGTCTTTTTGCCTTCAAACAAAAGCTGCATAATTTACTTCGAATGATAAAATAATGATTAAGTTATTAAATTATAATATATTACGGAGGTTAATGCATTAAATCGCACAGTATTATTTTCAAAAATAAATCTTTAATGTTTAGATTTTGTTTAGTTTTGATACGAAAAAATAATGTAAACTCGACGAAATTAAGGACAAAATATTATTTTACCGACAATGGAATCTTTGAAAATTAAAAGATTATAAAAACTACTCGTCGGTAATGTCTAACCGCCATTTTATGTATTTTAAGTTAACGGTTGTGTACTTAAAACAAGATGCATTATTACATATGCAAGTATGAATTTTTTTTTAAGCATTTTGATTTTCGTATTTTTAAAAATAATTATTAACAATATGTTCATCCTTACATAAACGATAATATAATTGTTTTCGTATATTTAAATAATATTGATGGATCTATGGCAAATATTTATTCATGTACTTCGACAATGAGGAAAGAAATCATCCGAATCAGTTTTTTTCCTACACTTAATATGTCTATTACATAAATATTTCATTAACTTTTTATTAAAAATCATTTGAAACTAAAGTATCGATAAACGTTGTAAGCATAATTAATAAATCAAAAATATTTATTTAATTAAAAGAATAATAATTTCGATTAGTGTCAAAAATGTAAAACGTAAAACGATATTTTTTAAGCAAATTTCAAAATATGATGATTTAATCAGTACGAATTACTACTATTTCTTATTTGTTGGCGAATTTAATTTCAACTATTTTATGCTTTATATTCCACTTAAATGACTCGACAAACATTATTCTTCGTACGATAAGTATTTGTTTAATAACTGTACATTATCACTCTTATATCAAGTACATAATGATTCGAGTCTAATAATTTTGTTTAACAGGACGATCGCCTAGAATGAATTAAATATCTTCTTTACGAGTTTTAATAAAAAACATTTTTTATTACAGAATTAAGGTAATTTTTAAACAACGATTTCGTTTGTTTTCTCTCTCCTCTCTCTCTCTCTCTCTCTCTCTCTATTCGATGTGTAAAAAGATTAATCTTGAAATGTACTGGTACACGATTACTCCACGCGAGTTTATGATATTTAACTTTTTTATTATTTTCAAAATATTTAGTTAATATTCTGGTTACTATAAATTTAAGAAAGAACAGATTTACTTTGTAGCCAGTTTTCAGCATAAAATCACTCAACACGGGGATGCATGTAAAAGCATACAAAACTTATACAACGACCATCATTATGGCAAAATAAAGTTTGAATTTACATTTTTTTAAATAGTCTTTACATTGTATCACTTGTAATTTTAATAAACAGCCATGACGATCTAAATGTAAATAATCATTGAAGCAATTACAATGCAGGTTTGACAATATATTTGCGAAAATTGATTTTGAAAAGCTTCATTTTTGCAGTTTTTGCAGTTCTATCAAATTTAATTTCATTAACCAATGAAAACATCGTAGCGACGGCGTAAAAAAGCTCTTTCGTACGTAAATAACAGTTCGTTGCTTTTATCAAAAAATTGGCTCAAGGAGCTGAAACAATTTGCTCCAACAAATCGCTAAGTAAACATTAATTGTTTCGAGCATAAATAAAATTAAATAATAAATGATTCGGAATAGTAAAATTTGCATTCGATGAATACATAACACTTTCTTCTCTTCTGTTTACTTATGGTAAATACAAGATTATGGAGCAACACCTTACGCAGATTTAGAGTACTATAAATTATCTTTATTATTCTTGCTATCGGAAACAGGAATTTCCGATTGTATTTCCTGTCTCCGTAAAATTAAAAACTCTAGCTGGATGTTTTATGATTTTAACCAAATTTTATTTTTAACAAGTTGAGTTGTAAATTCTCGTAACTTCTAATCTAACTGTTGCTTGGGAAAAAAGAATGACTTCGAATATCTGCATCGTCGTCTTAGCGATAAACTGAAAAACGCTTGCAATACAAAAATTTGTATTAAATGCACTGATATAAACTTCGATGGGAAAAAGTCGTGGATTTTACTTTAATGCACTGACGAGATCAGACTTTATTTTCGACCTTTAAATATTAGAATGTGGTAGACAAGAAAGTGTGGAATTGAAAACTCTTCGACGGATATTTTACATAGATCAAATGAATTTATCGTGCGAGACGTTTAATTCAGGTTACGAATGAAGTTATTATTAAAAATTATTATCCAATAGCCTGATTTTAATGGACTCAGCAGTTGAATTGTTACAACTGTTATTAGCTTCTTCAGTAATTAACTTTGACAAAACAAAAGAAAATAAAATAAAAACGATCCGCACTTCTGCTGGTTTGAACAAAAAACTGACACTTGGTCAATACGTTTAAAATGTTCATTATTGGTATTTAAGAATAATCGCTTTTCATTAATGCACGACTCGAGTGATTTTTCAAGATAATGGGATTAAAAGAACTAAACCTAAACGATTAAAATCCTAAACTGAATTCGAGTATTTCGGTAAAAATTAAAGTTACTGCACCTATTGTAATACACATATAAAATATAAGGATGTGTTCTACATCTTTAAGTAGTCTTTCGTACAACTTGATTTTTCCATATTAAACGTCCGATCCAAAATCGTGGAAATGAATTTTAGCAATAGCGATTTCGCATTCGAGCGCCGATGCGAAATAAGATTCTCTAATATTTAAAATAAACGTCTCCCGGACGGGGAAAAATTCGAGCGTACAAATTAGATTTTGGTTAAAATTGTAAGATTTACGAAGTTGGCAATTTGAGAATAGCGAATGTAATGTTACGAATTCTTCCACTTCTAATACATTATTACATAATAGTTTCAAACGAACACATTCACAACGTATTGGACACGAAAACCTTAACTCGCTCCGAAAGCTCGATTCGCATTTTCGTTTTCGAATCATCATGGTCGCCGTTGAAAAATCGACTCCCAGTTCGAATATTATTACGGCGGATTTTGCTTTTTATAGACGACGGCCGAAGCTACGACAAATAAATTGAAATCTATTTACTGTGAATCGATCCAATCCCCAATATTGTTCTCGAGCAAGTCGTGCTCAAAGTTGCGGCGAACATTAATCATCGTTAGCATTAAAGTTATAAGTATACAAAGATAGAGCTTTCCTTGAACTGATAATACGATCGGACGACCAGCAAAAGCAACTCTCAATTTCCCTCTGACGAATTGTCGTCGTGCCCAACGTATGCTTATGTCGCGAGCTTATTTTCGCTCTGGAAGCGCATCGCTGACTTTTAATTCGCAGCAGTGATAAAAATTTCGAGCACGGCACTTATCTAGTTTTTTATGGTACCGCGATGATAACCGTCTCGAGCACCTTTGATGTTAGACGCGAGTGTTTGTTGCTGCTCGATTCGCGGCGCGTAAAAATCTGCGCGCGGGCTCTGCGTCTTCGGTAAAAATGTATAAAAAAAAAATCGACCGTTTTATTGCATAAGCCAACTTCAGCTGCATTCGTTCGCTGTAATTTATGCCCCGGCCTTATAAACAATTTTCCAACGAGGCTTATCAGCGCCCTTTGAACGATTTGCGACCCTCGGTCAGGTGCCGCGAGTCCAATTTTCGCGATCGATTTTATTTTTTACGCGATATTTGGCGAGGATGACTTCGAATACCGGCAGCGATACACAAACACGAACGCGACGCTTGGTCTTTCTCAAACAGCCTGCACTTAAACTAAAGTGACTAAACGGCTAATGTATTCGGTATTCGACGATTCGTATGCACAAAATCACCTGAACTTAAGTTTACTTTGTTTAAAATTTGTTTGCCATTTTAAAAAACGTTTATACTCGCTCTTTCTGTGCGATGCTCGTTACGTTATTTTTACAACGTTTAAAGCGCAAACTTGGCGATAGCAACAACGATAACAATAAAGTATCGTCGTGTCGTTAAATAATTGCTAAATTTACAAGTGGAATGAGGCTCTTCGACGCAGTGAATTATATTTTTATCGACTAAAACTAATTGCTATAAAGCGCAAAACTGTCATTAATCATCATTATTGCCTTAATGTTTTTGAAACGCATAACGTATTTGATACATTGCATACCTACGTAAAGTAAAGTGTATCATTGGTATTGTTACGAACCGATAAATTACACTACAAGTTGTAAATAAAAAAAAAAGTTTCTAGTTTTAAAAATTTTTGTAAAACTTACAATTAGTCACAAGCATTAAATATTTAAATAAGAGGCAGATAATTTTAATGTCTCGATATATTCATGATTCTCAAAACACTATTCGATTTTTCCTAGTCGTATTAATACATTTTTAATAATTCACGAACAGGCTTTTTGAAAAATGGCATGTTTTGTGTACAGATTTTTTTACACTCCAACAGCATTCGAGTCGAATCCGGTTGCTGAATTTTACCACTCCACAATTTTGCGGTTACATTTTCATCGACTCTGCATTACTTTTTATTAATTCTATGAAAAAAATTATATTTTTTAGGATATTTCGAAGGTTCCACGGGCTTGTAGTGTTTGGATAAGTGCCGGCGCTTCGTTTGCGGATTTTCTTTATTATTTTTGATGAACCAGCAACGATCCTCGATGCTCGAACTTTTCCAACACCGAAACGTAAACTATTTTCCGGTATATTTGTAAAATATTATTTTAGCGCTTTATTGATTTATTTATGTATTTGCGAACGTGTCTCTTTTGCACATAAATCAAAGATATTAAAATTTTCGGCTGAATATACATGTACACAATTATATGTTTTTATGGGTGTAAAAAGAAATTTACTCAGATTATATTATTCTAGATTAAAGCGTGCTATTTTAAGAAAATAAACAAACAATAAAATTGCCAAGCACATATTGATTCAAGATTGAGTAGATAATGTATTTTTGTTGGGTTTGTCTGAACGGAGTGAAATAATAATTTCTGCTTCGATTTCTGTCATAAAGCATTCGTCGATAAATACGTAAATCCATGCTTTCAGACGATCGATAGTCAAATTGGCTTTCTGCGTTGCGCAGAGCAAAGAGAAAGACAAGGTGCGAATAAGGCGCGAGCAATAGTTTATTAAATAAAAAGAGCGACAGAAGCAGGAGAAGACGGTTCCTCGATATGCAAACCAGCAATTTGGGTGTATTATATAGCGCAGGGGGGATATATTTATTATATCCCTTATCGAGTCTGAAAGTCTGCGTCAGACGTCGGCGATACGATCCTCGGGGAGTCGCACCCCGAGACGTGTCTATTCCTCATTAACTATTTAACGATACATAAGAAAAGGATCGCGAAAGCTTTGAAGTAGAGACGAGAGTCAGCAGTTATTGTAGGCAACTCTATTATAATTGATGTTACAACTGATTAATCGAGTAAAGGAACTAGAAACTCGAGATAAATTTTATTGTGGCGCTTTCATTTAATTGCCCGGAGGTTAAGGAACTCGCCATTCCAAAGGGGAAGCAAACGCAAAAACTTGAAATAACAGATGAGCAAAAATTTATTTATAATTCGCCGGTAAGAGCAAAGCAGGCCGAGAAAATTCATAAATTAGACAAAAGGGTGCGTTGTTTATTTAATTAGAATACGAATTGGAGTTGGAATTGGAATTGGACATGGACAGCCGTGGTCAACCGTGGACGGACAGACACTTTTATACTTTTAAGCAAATATATTTTCCTCCCTGGCAGTAATAATTAAGCTGCGAGACACGTTTCCTAATAAATAACATCTTTATTGTCGTTTCCAGTCGTCGTGTTAACTCATCGATAATAGATTGCGTAATATTTTTGTAAACGATCGCTGATACAAATGTACGCGTCAAGTGTTCATTATTGCGACGAAACGAGCGACGGTTCTGTGAGAAAAAAAATTGAAGGGTATCGATCTTCCCAACTTACATAATATTAGGCCAACAACTGTCGTTATAACAACAACAACAACAACAACAACAACAACAACAACAACAACAACAACCACAACAACAATAATAATGATTAAAAGACCCGAGGCCACGGGCAAGAGTCAGATTTTAAAAAACGAGAGTATCGCGCATAAAACGAGCCGGATGATCCACACAAGATGTGAAATAATTTTCAACGGATTATTACTGTGTTAAAAGAGCGACTATTAATTCAAAACAACTTGTTGCGACTTTGATATTTCGTAGTGTTGCAACCCGAAACCAAATTAAAATAAATAATTGCTGGAATCGTATTACGCGTTGAAAATGTGCAGTAAAAAAATTTTTATGCGAAAAAATATGAAGGAGGAAGGGAGTGCGAGAGAGAGAGAGAGAGAGCACCAGAGGTCGTTTATGTTTTAATACCATCACTGCTTACTTGCCAAACTTAGAGTTCTTAGGGATTGATATCTGGAAAACAACCCTTAAATATTTATTTAGCAGAAGAGGAATGGGAATGAAAATGAAAATAATAATTAATGAATAACTAATACGGATAATGAAGTGCAATAAAAGAATAAAGTATTGGAAGAGGAGACTCTAATTGCATCAATAGGAGGGAAGCTCGTGGAGATAAGAGGCCGATTAGGAATGGTTCGAAAGTGTCAGGTCGAATTTAACGTGATAGGAGGAAGATCGGCTAGAAGCGGATATAAATGGCTCGTTCATCAACCCAAGAGCCCAAATCGGCAATTCATCGGGCCCTCGGTGCACCTCCGAATCACTCCGAATCACTCCGAATCAGTACTGTTGAGCTCCGGACTAAAGAGTGCGATCTTAATTTACAATGGGCCGATGTCGGGAAATAAAGAGCAAACAGGCAGGAATTGCCGATTAGAGGAATAAAGTCAAGCAATTAAAAAATCCAGAAGCATTGGCTTACAAAGTCCGAGAGTTCATTAACTTTTAGATATTGAAGAGTGGAGGCACGTAATTATCGTGATTTAACGTTTAAAAAGCAGATAAAATAGATTGAAACAATTATGGAAGCAGTTGCAATCCTCGTTTATTTAAAGAATTCTATTTATAGCAGTTTAAAAAGCTCGACCACAATGCAAAGATGTTGGTCGAGATAACGGATCTGTCGATTCAAATGCAATAATCGAACGAGTGTGATATCTCATTTTTACAGTTAAAGCCGTTCGAGGAAGGAAGGGAAGACGGCTGTTCTGTTAAGTTATCGGTCGATTTTTAATTATTGACGATTCTAGCAAAAGACCCAAATTTTTACCGAAATCAATTTTAATTTGTTTAAATTGCAAATGCTGACGCCGAATGCACGTAGAAGATAATGCGGGAGAATTGCTTAGTCTTCGATAGGAGAAAAATAGGCAAAGGATTGCCGTTTCTTTTAATTAATTCTTTTATTTCTTTCTCGCCCGCCCCCCCCCCTGCTTTCCTGTAAGCATAAAACGAGATTAATCGTAGACGCCATCTCAAACGATGTAAACTTGAAAATAAATAGCAGAGTAATCGACGACGGTCGGTTTTTCGATGGGATTAGACTGTGATTTATTAATTATCAAATTACGTGAAAATTAGAAATGGGATTCATTCGGAAAGTGCGAGCTCTCGGTGCAACATTTTCGCGACGAGAGTTACGCCCACGTGGTTTCTGGGATGTACAAACCGCTATTCTAAACGACCGCAAAATTTAAAGTATTGGCAAAGAGGCTGCGTGGAAAATGCCGCAAAACAGACCGAAAATGGTGGAAAATTCAGTTGATTACGTTAACCCAAGGAATTGTGAAAACTGCGAGTCTCGCTTAATACTGACGGAGCTATAGAATAACGTGGACCGTCAAAGTTGTCACCAATGGGGGATTCCCAATTGGATTGGGAAAAATAAGAGACCAGATGTAGGATTTTGACAAGACAATTGCAAAATGATAAACTACCAGTTCTCGCTCGCCACTTTGTGAGTGAATCTTGTTCGATCGTCTGAAAAATGGCGCAAAACATCGACATTTTCCGTCGCTAAGCTGAACGAAGACTTTAGAGCTCCAAAAAATTATAACAATAACGCAAACGCAATGACGCGCTTTATCGACTCTACATTCGAGGTTTGCAAATTTATGTGGAAGGAGCGCCGCCTCTTATGCACGCCCGAGTGTTGTTTGCTCATTCCAAGAATGAAAACGCACATTTATTGCTTTCTGTAATACAGCATTTTATCGTAAATTTTTTACAGAATTTTTTATCTCCGCTCGCATTAATTGTTGTTAAGCTGCTTGTTTATCATAATATTTATATTATCGTTCGAAGCAATCGTTATCGCCGTATACACACAAATATTATGAGATTCGTAAATTGTGCGAATAACGAGGATTTTCCCAATGTGTCATTCTTTAAATGTTATTTCTCGCAAAATAGGATTCGTTCGCGTCTCTACGACACTTGTATACTTTATAGGAATTTATAATAACATTAATGGCTTTCGCAACTGCAGAGATAAACCGAAAAAGAAAATTTTTCCGGTATCGCACGTTGCATCTGTACGAACAGATGATCGACGCGTGCATTCAATAAGTTAGGATTATACTCGTAGGGGCTTTCGGTGTGTCAAGAGAGACGAGCAAAAGAGAAATCAATAATAAACAAAGCGTATTGACGATTAATCGATAAAAATAAAAACCTTCCCTACAAACTTCGAAGCTTTCGCGAAACTTTTTTTACGAAAGCTATTGCTCATCCTGGGAATAATTAACTGCATTCGCGTAAGAATTTAATACAAAACTGTTTACTTTCTCGCCTTTTTACAGCTTCGCGGCTTAAACAACTTATACAACGACGTTTTATTAAAATAAAACTCTAATACTTTATGCAAGTTTATCTGTGCAACTGGTGTTTTTTTACTACAGTTAAACTTTTAAATAAAAATGGCTGTCTCGGTACGCTCTTGGGTTATTCCCGATTGGAATTCTTACTTCATAATTAATAATTGTAATAATAACATTTTCAACGAGCTTTTGCAATGTAAAAAATAAAGGAGTTAAACATAACGTCATAATTTAATGCGATTAAAGTATACGATCTCTTATTAATGTAACGTCCAACCTCAAACGGTGCTATAAAAAATAACGTATATAAGCGTATCATGCAAATAATACGAGAAAGGCCTTAGAATATTGTTATAGCGAATCTCGTCTGTGTCAGTGTTGCAGCTTGTGCGACGTATAATTTTCAAGTTTATCAAACGCGTATTATATGTATTGATTCGAATGCAAATGCAAAATTATGCACAGGTATTACTCGGAGTGGTGTAAAACTGCCTTCGCACGTGTTTTATTCCACGGTTTAATACCAATAATTTGCAAATTTTTACACGTTCATTTGAGCGGAGAGATACACTTTTATTAGGATGAGAATACAGTTACTCGAATGCGTTTCATTTTTACTCTTACACGTCGAAAAGAGCAGAATTACCAGTTATAGTTACAAGCTGTCGAAGCGAGATCCGTGGGATAAGTGCGAAAAGTGCGAACTAAAAAATGACGCGTTACTAATCATCGGAATACGAACTAGAAATAATTATCTCGCCAGGAATAAAACAAAGTTCAACCGACTCGGTTTTTTTCGAGCGAGATAATTATTACGATGTTTTGCGATATTTAAAACTTGTTTGTGCTATTATTATTTTTCTTGGAAATTGCATTAAAAGTATTATTAAACGACGCGGGGGAAATATCGTGGAATTTGCGCTCCTTACATTTGAACGTATCACTCTTTTATTGTTGTAAAGTTGCCGAAACTGGCGAAACGGTGACAATGCTAACTAACAAGATTCTCTTCCCAACAATAAAAAAGAAGCGCACTAACAAAGTAAAAATTCAAACGAGATATTTTTAGAAAAAGTGTGCAAACGGATTCGCGTAAACGAGCAACACCAACACCTCGTCACTTATCGCTGCAGACATATTCGCTTTGTTGGAGAAAAATGAATTTTACCAGTTAACGAGCGATAGGAAAACTCATCGACGACGAGTCCATTCCAATAAATCACCTAGCATTTTTGTATTCTCAAGAAGAAGATGGAGAAACTTTGTTTCCCCAAGCATCACACGAGTTTTCGAAGAATTTACCGATAAACGAGGTCGCTGAGATTATAAGCAGCCTAAAGCTAAAGTGTACGAGCACTTAAATTGGGTAAAGATTTGTTTTTCAATTAAATAACCTGAAATCAGATGATCTCGTTCCATAAAAGGATGAGCATCAGCGGCAGATTATCGCTATTGTTATTTTAGCAAAGCCAAGCAATTATGACATACGTACGTTCACCTTGCGCAGGAGTGGCGAAGGGGGAGGGGCGGGGCGAGGCAAGATAATGGTACGAATATTTGAAAAAATACTTAAAAATTCTAGATTCTTATCAATTCGAGTGCGATTAAAGGCCACTCGGCGCTCGGGAGATTTTATCAATTGGATCAGATGAGGTGAGAATCGGTGCCGACGAGAGCAAAAGAGGAAGGAGGAAGGAAGAACGAGGAAGGAAAAAGGAAAAAGGAGAAAGGAGAAAGGAGGAAGGAGAAAAGGGAAAAGAAAGAAGAAAAAGCGAAAATGGTATCGGGTGCATATTTTTGCATCGCGCGCGGCTCGAGATTAAGCGACCGGAGGCGGGGAGAGAAATATTTGATTTATCAACTCGGCCGCGCGGAGGATGAGTCGCGGGGAAACGGGGGGAGAGAAGAGATCGGCGCGCTCTCGCACTCTCGCTCGCTCGCGCACACCCGAGGGAAAAGCCAAAGAAAGCGCGCGAAATTCGAGCTATTAGCCTCGGTGACGAGGCTCGAGCATCGCCAAGCATTGATAATGGCAATGAGATCGAGGCGAGCGGCGGTAGCGGTGGCGACGGCGACGGCGACGGCGGCAGTGGCGGCGGCGATGCGCAAATCCGAGCCACTCGAAAGGTTGGCCGCGTGGGAGGGACGAGGGGCGCGCGGAGGAAAAGGGAAAAGCGGAGGCACGTGGCCAGCCTGGCGTTGGCGATCGGGGCCGGGGGATGCGGGGTGGGGGGGGGATGGGGGGTCGGCTAGGGTAAGAGGACGGAGGGGCAGCCAGCCCAGAAGAGAGGAGGAGGGCGAGCACCAACCTGTCACTCTTGTCGACCTGCACCAGCGGGGCAAGCTCCTGCCGCGGCGGCTCCGCGGAGATGCCCTGGGCGCGGTGTTCCTCGGGCGGGGCTTCGAGGGCGTCAGGGGCGACTTGAACGGCAACACGCTCAGGAACTTATCGAGGTGGCTACGCAGCTCCAGGATCTCGGCGTCGCGCTGCCGCAGCTGATCCTCCAGCTCCGCGATCCGCTCCTCCCTGAGACGCAGCAGCTCTTGCAGCTCCGCCATGTCCGACGGCAGCGGCAGCGGCGGTTGCGCCAGAGGCAGAGGCAAAGGCGGCGGTGGCGGCGGCGGCGATGGTTGCGGGCGGGCTGCTGCTGCTGCGGGCGTTTGCGGCTGCTGTTCCTGCTGACGCTGCTGCTGCTGCTGCTGCTGCTCCGCCTCCTCGTCGGCGAGCCGCTGCTGCGGCGACAAGAAGCACAGCGAGTCGAAGCACACGCGCATAGACACGCAGGCGTCGCTGATCAGCCGGCACTCGGCCCCGTCCATCCACGCTGCTGCGGGCCCGAGCCGTGAGCTGCGAGCTCTTTGCTGCTGCGGGGGATGCACGCGGGCAAAGGTCCACGAGTGCACTGCGCGACCGCGACGCACTGTCGAGCGCCGAGTGCCGGTGCGGACTCCGGTGTCCCCGGTCCCCGGTCCCCCGGCCGTGAGCACTCGCTTGTTTTTCTGGCCCACGTGCCGCTGCCGCTGGCTGATCGAAGGCGCAGACGCAGAGACACAGAGAGGTGCCGCGTATCGGCCGGTGCGGCAGGTCGCGTTCCCCCCCTCGCCGACCGACCGAGCCTGACTCTGTTACCGACGGGCTGGTGCCGCGCCCCGAACCCGAGCATCCACCTCCAGGGGGCGCTGAGGGCCGACTTTCGATCGCGAGGATCGAGCCTGCGCCGGCCATCTTCGACCCTTCTGGCTTCGCGTTTTTATCGCACTTTCTTCTCTCTCGCTCTGCTTCTCTCCCTGCCACTGTGGAGCGGCGCGCGGCTTTATCGCCATGTTTATTGCGATTCCTCAACAAATTAGATCTTGAAGGCAAGACATCGGAACGTGCCACTAAACCTACTTTCGCAACTCGCTTGCTCTTTTTATCAGCTTCCGTATATCGCGATTCAGCCGAAAATACGTGATACGCTAAAGTTAACGGATTACTATTATTGCCGATTCACTAATGCGTTTCAAACAATTCCAATGCCCTTTCTCCTTTATGATAAATCGATGGATTTTTAACGTATCCCTTAGAATATCGTCCGATACTAGGTTCTTCCTTGTGTTTTTTTTTTTTTATATTTAATTGGTTTGATCAACTATGTTTTCGCTTAGAAAAACGAGTCTCTTTTTTTTATATCGAACTTTTAACATAAATGCAAAAGATACCATACAAACTAAATCAAATATTGACTCGCGAATTTTTGAAATTCAAAGTCATCGTTATGTTTTAATAAAACGTATACCAGAGAGCGATAATTTTACAATAAAAGACATTTTATTTAAAAATCATTCGAGACTCGGATTAAGCTTCATTTTATAATGATCATAAGTTCCGAGATTGAGCACACGAATAATACATAAAAAACTTGTATTTTTTGAAAATTATAGTTCTGCGTAATAAAATAATTACATGTACGTGATTTTTGCTCGAGTGTCCATTTCAAGATGAAACTATCGATTGTAATTTTAATATTATTTCTAAGCGCACCGTTATCATTTTAATTCGATCATTAAGA
This sequence comes from Platyscapa corneri, assembly GCA_018907185.1. Taxonomy (NCBI): domain Eukaryota; kingdom Metazoa; phylum Arthropoda; class Insecta; order Hymenoptera; family Agaonidae; genus Platyscapa; species Platyscapa corneri. The sequence goes on along the minus strand of JACCHW010000042.1, from coordinate 1,368,022 downwards.
TTTACAGATTTTATAAAATATACAACTTCTAATTTTCCGCGTGTCTGGATCAGAACTATTGGAGAATAGTGGAACACGCATAAATATTCTTTACAGAGTAAGCTTAGGCGACTTTTTTCAAAAAATTCTTATCGTTTCTTTGAGAAAAGTGGTTTTTCAACTTATCTTTATAGTCCTAAATTCTTCGTTACGACAGTTACTCGTTGACGAAAATCGTTGGGTCGATGCTTTGGAATGCAAATTTTGGCATTAAACCTTCAAAGGCTGCATTTGTATGTGTTTGTAGGGTACGAATTTTCTCTCAGCAACCATAGCGAAAGTTTTTCCCTTACACCAGATACTAAATCGGCTACTAATAAAATTCGGTAATCCGATGATTGTTTTATCACAGATCTTATATTATAGATATTACATTATTGCAAAGTTCATCGCCAATAGTGCCAGAACTTATTTCGCCGTATAACAAGTTCCTTACTAATTATCCCAGTAATAAAGAGGAATGAAACGCAAGTTTTTCAAGAAGCTCTGTCGGTACGCCGTGTACGTGTGCGTGTTTCCGTGTGTGTTGCGTTCATCGAGAGGGAACGCGCGCATGTTGGGTAAAGTAACTCAGATCCATGAATTTGAAAGTCGAGCATTTATGTAAGGTGGAATACAACTGTTTTTTATATTTGTAAATGATGTAGCTGCACGGCACATGTAGGTCACGTGATCAAATGCTATTTCACCTCGTCGAAACGTTTAAATAACGTTTTCCAAGCAACGCAAAGCACTAAACCGAACATTAACATGTGCAACATTCTCGAGACAAACATTTTAAACAAATAGACATTTTTAAGAGAAACATTATATTTTAATAACGAGTTTCGTGTAAACAGATCGTCGAGTTTGGAGAATAAAAATCACGAGCAATCGGAATTCACAGTTTGCTGATGCGATATAATCGCTTAATTTGCTATATTTTTCAATTATAATATTAACTTTGATTATGAGTCAGGCAAATATCAGTTATACAATTAATGTATTTCAGAACCGATAATAGAAATTTTTGGCGGCTCTAATACATAATTAGGTCAACACATGCAATATATGATCCGCAAAGTTATTCGCTATTTTTAAGAACGATAATTAAGTCTTAATAGCCTGGGCATAAATTAATACGAGTTGCTTTAATTACACGCACATGTCAAGCGTATTTTCAACACAACACAATTGCAAGGAAGTCTGCAAATATTAAGCCTTAGCGAACTCGTCCAATGCGCGAATAAAAAGGGTAAATTGGTCAAAACTAAAAATCAATGTTTTGAAATACTGAAAGAATTCAGTTTCGAAGCAATTTTACATTACAGTGTGGGGCGCTATTTTGCAATTTTTTATATTTTTTACTCCAAACGTCAAATCGTATTGTGGTGCGCGCGAAAAGATTTAAGCTCAAATTCGATAAAATTTTATTCTACCCGTGTTATGCTTTGAGGAGGATCACCCCCGATCTAGAATAACACGTGACATTAGAATTGCAACGCGGATAAGCGATTTAAAAAGCTTATCGCTTCTACCGGTAAATCATCGGCGCTGCTTCCTATAATTCTTTAACAGTTCGTTGGATCGGATCGACTTTTTGCATTTGAAATGTTGGCAAACGTTTTCGGCACGCCTAACACGTGTTGGAGTCATACGTGAATAATATATCTTCAGTCCTTTGTGCCACCGATCGAGCCTCGTTGCACGTACACACTAAATACGGGGGACGAGTGTTTTACGTAAAAACTTCCGACACAATTGCAAATCCACGTAATTTCAACCTTTTTTGCCACACTTAAGAGGCTTTATTTGACTATTGAACGTAACTCTAAACGTACAACTTGTTCTTTAAGAATATAATTAAATATGAAACGAAGCAAGTTGACAGACCTTTTAACATTTACTATCATCTTAACTATTAATTTTCTGTTACTGTAAAAATTTATAACTATTTTATAAAAAATAGTTATAAATAATTATAATAATAATTATTATATTATTAATAATTATATTATATTATTTTTTTTTTTTTTTAGGGAACGAGATTGAACGCAACGATTAAGTTTCTTTATTCAGTCGTTGTAGTGTGTAAACAAAAGTTTTATACTTATTAGTAACTAATAGCGTTGAATGACTATCGATAAAATTGTCCTTAAAACTTTCGGTAACAATGGAAAGGCCGCGGCAGCAAAAATTCTTCCAACGCAATTGCATAAAAGTGAAATATTTATTAGATTTTTTTTTGAAAATTGTTGAAATACGGAAAGTTATATATAATAGGTAAGGTTTTGTTTCAAAATTAAATGTGTTATGGAGATGATAATTTATTAACTTTTAATTATCCGCTGTTCCGCAGACAGAATTGCAATTTGAAATATGAACTATGAATTCGCAATTATCATTTTGGCAAGCCTGCAATTACGTATGTATGTATACTAAAATCGTAGAATTGTACGAAGTTCTTGAAGTGAAAGTGAGATCGTGTTGATCAATTCTTGATGAGATTGTATAAACTCCTCGAGCTGAAAGTGAAGTTATGCCGATCAATTTCTCTTCCGGCTTATTCACAAATACAACTATTTTTTAAAAAAAAGCTCTTAATTTGCATTCGTTGCGTTCAATTTGGTAACGGCGCTAACATTAGTGTTTGCAAATGGTAATGCATGTTTAAACGATTTTCGCGTGTACTCAATAGAATTAGGATGAAAACCAACGACGCTATATTAAATTTTTTTAAATAAAAAATTCAATATCGTGATATCTATTAAGATTGGCAATAATACTTTGCTTCGATGAAAGAATAATTAAATAAATAAATAAATTTGACGTCTTTTAGTTGCGTTAGTTATGTATGTTTGATGAAATAACTTACGGAGTAATTATATAATGGATAGATAACAAACTATCTTTGTGTTTCCTCAGAAAAAGCCAATTAATAACGAATGTAAAATATAATATTTGCACTATGAAATGTGCGATGATAATGTAACAAATAAAAATTGTTTAAAGTCTCATATTTATAGAAATTTTTGTGGCGATCGTTAAACATAGAGGAATCTATAATTACATTTAGCCAATGTAGCAGTCCCTTTCGCGAAAAAATTCTCCTCTACTTAAACTGTACTATAGTATATGGGTTATTAAACTGTGTGCAAATATTTTTACACTCATTTTCGCGTTGACAAAAATTAGCAAACCCAGACATCACTTGGACACTGCGTTGAAAACGCGATCTAAAATTCAACGTTAAATTAATAATAGGCTTTGTTACACGTGTGTACGTTCAAAACACCGAGACATTTATAATAATATCTATAATATTTTAACTTTAGCGGTAGAAGCAATAGACGGAAAATAATTAATTGCGCTATTATTCCTTGATTAAATTGCAAATTTACCGCGAGATAAATTTATACAACAAGGTAAACGCGCATTAGTTTCAACTTTACACCGGATAGTTTGTTTGTCAAAAGTATTGCTTTAAATACACATTACTTATTACCGATGATTTCTACTCGTCTTTTTATCAAATATTCAAAAACTGCCGACTCGCGTAAATATATACCAACGGTTATATCATTGGTTTATCGCATTAACTTTTATTTTAAAAAGGCATTAAAATTTGAATCGAGGATTTCATTTAAAATTTCACATTTTATAAGTCAATTCGTGGCTCACACGTTTAACGGGAAAAAATTATTTTATCAAAACTTTGAGATATAATATTTGCCGTTGACCAATTTGTTCATACGGTTTCAACCACCTTATTGAAGTTTTGCAGAAATGGTAAATTTAACAATTTAAAAATCGTTTTTACGACCAAACAAAGCGAAAAGAAATGCAATCTTCAATGCTAGGATAGCCAAATATTTACCATAAAGTTAAACTAAAAATGCAAAGCTAATAACAGCGCCGAATCTTAATTAAATAGAAAAATGAAAGCTTTTAGGTTTTCCTTATTATGTAAACTTTGCAGATCTATTTCTAATTTTTTCATATTGATTTCCGCTCTTCGCAAAAAGCTTCAAACACACACATTTTTATTTACCTTTTCGATAATTTCAAATTATAGGAGTTTGTGGTAAAAACATACTTTTCGCGTTTAAAATCTGATGTCTAATAAACTACTGATATTCATAATCATCTCTATCGAATACTGCCCCTTAATTGCATTTAATTTTGCAAAATTTATTCGTGTTATGTAATAAGACGATAAAGTGATTTTTATTTATTTACCTTGTAAATTGTCGATTTTATATTTTATAACGTATATTTATCGGTATGTTTAATTTACTTATAAAAGCAACATACTTTCACATTTCGATTCGTTCAGTGATTGGCACATTCTTTGATTTAACGTATTAAAAAACAATTTTTCTTAAAAATTGTGTTTAGAAAGCACCTGCAGTATTTTGTAAAATTTCGCGTTTGACATTGTGATTCATTCATTTGCGATTGTTAATGTCTCGTTAATGATTATCATTTTTTATCATTTTTCGAAATTAGCGACGAAGTAACGTGTATTAAGTGATATTTGTAAATTTAAAAAAGTACGAAATCACATCATTTAAATGAGGAAAAAAGCTTTATGCAATTAAACGTGATTCGACTATTCGATTCAAATAAATGCCGTACGATGAACTTCAATATTTAATAAGCAAGGACCGATCGGTTACATATAATTTTATTATTTTTACCGATCTCTATTTTGTATTTGTCTGCAATTGAACGATAAACTAATCTCAGACAGCAACTATTATTCCCATCAAAGACAATTATGCGCTGAATTTTTTAGATTAAATAAAAATCTTTTTTAGATATACTTTGTGAGCTGAGAAATGAAATTATACATATATTATGGTGTATGGTACGTAATTTATGGTGCAGTTAAAATGGTTGCTTATGAGTTTTTCATCGAAATAAAGATGCCAAGCGAAAATTGTTTAAAGCAGTATTAATAAAAATATTGCGCAAATTTTAAGTTTTTATTTGATACTTTATAACAGCAGTATTTTTAACCTGTCATCAATAAATACGTCTAATATTCGAATTCAAGGAAAACGATTAAATACGTCATTAATGATTTGTTCGACGTTTTTTTCAGCAACGTGCGCGTCGGCAAAGATCGACTCCGTGCTAATCATACGCTATTAATGTTTCTTTAAACATATCGTATTTTTGTTAAACCAGAACAGGAATTATAAGCACGTTCACTTCCACCATTTTCTAATTGTCGTAATCAATGAAAGGCCATTAACAAGGAAGAAATCGGTGTAAAAATTACCGCGCAACCTTTATCGATTGTCTTCGAGTACTTTTTTCATTGCCCAATATTTCGCAGCAAGAGCAGCCGCTAAAAATGTATCAACCGCGAGATCTTCCTCGTGCCAAAGAAATATTTTTACGCGCGTTGTTTAAGGTGCGTTACGACAAACAAATACTGTAAGCCATTTACAGAATTAATTTTGGCAGGTTGGCGCGCGTGGAGCTGCAATCATTCTACGCCACTCACTGGTGCCGAAGACGAAGGGTACGTCCTTCGGAATATGAAATCTAATTGACAGTCTACAAATAAGCACGAGGATCGGCCATAAATTCGACGATGATTTTACGCGGATCAACCGGAAAGTGTTATGAATCAGCTAAGCCGACATCTGCATGTCCAAGTTAGTGGGTTTCTTTCTTCTCGCAGCCTCGAGAGCTTCTTTTCCAACGGGCGAATTTCGCAAGACGCACGTAATTGCGCCGTCGGTACAAGAGCGAAAAATCGCGCGATGCCTGGAAAAAAATTAGGGCGTAAAATTAGAGCTCCGAAAAACGAGGAAAATGTGGCAAGTCCAAGTTGGTACGGCAGAAAACGAAAATGCCGATCAAGGATTTTGAAAGACTCGGTTTTGGAAGCTGCAGCGGACGAATGTAGGGCATCGCGCACAACAGACGAATTTACGAACACATAACTTTAAAACGGGGAAGCTGTATAAGTTAAAATAAGAGCCTCGTAAATTCGAACGGATCGGAGAAGGGGGAAATAAAAGAAAAACATAGAGGAGTTTAGTGTCGATTTAGTAGGGTAAGTTGGAAGATGGCGCGACGAAAAAGTCGGTGCGCCGTACCGAGGAAGAGCCGAGATAAAGCCGAAAACGAAGGAAAAACTCGCAAGCCGTCGCCAGTGGATCTCGAGCGGCTGGCGGGGCGACGAGCGGGGGACGCCACAACAACGCAACCCGCAACGTCGACGTCGACGTCGAATCAGAAGTGATGTACCGAGAATTAAACGGAACATCTCGAGCAACAAGCCGGGGGCTCAAAGACGGAGTCCGGGGGTTCGTCGAGGCCGTCCCCTGGACATTTATTTTCCAGCCCCAGCGCACACAGCCCGTGGCTTTTTAACGCATATGAATCGCTCCTGGGGGAGCGTCTCGCATCCGATACTCCCCAGCGCGGCGCGAGAGAAAGGAAGCCGGCGGTCGAGGTGACGGTCGGGACCGCGAGCGACGGCGTCGGCGGCCGCGTGTACGGCTGATTGGCCGCTCGGGCCCGGGGGCGACGGCTAATGTCCTAATGCAATAGGCGAGGTTAGGTAACGGGATCGCGGCTGCCGCCGCTGCTCGCGGTCGTCCGATCGAGCGAACCCGCCGCCAATTTGCATCGCATTGTGTACTCGTTAGGGCTCCATCTGTGCCAGCCTCCGGCCGAGAGGGCGCGAGGTCGCGGGGACTGCCGGGGGTCCTCGCGCGACCCGGGCCCCGAGCCCCGCGGCTTTGATCTCCCGCACGCGCGCGCGCTCCGCCGCCGCCGCCTGACTCCAAAATATCAACTAAACGATAACCTCGTTTATTATTCATTCGCTGGGAGCGGCTCTCCCTTCTCTTTTCCCTTCAATTTCTAAAGTAGCAGCTTTCCGCGCACATTCGCATCGTTGCGCCACCACCGCGTGACTCCGGCAGTCCTACTCACTCTTATCCCTTTTGCCGCCCCCATTCGGTTGTGCGCGCGCGATACACCTATTGCACGTACGAGCGCGTTCGTTCTCTCGGCTAATTTCCTCCTCCGCGGCCAATTTTCCCGATTTTCCCGCTCTTGGGGCTTTCGGGCAACGAGTCACCGCCGCACTCTCGAGATCATCCAATTACCTCGGCCACTAATTAATGAAAACCATTATCGGCGCGACTTTCGGGGATTAAAATAACTAGCCTTGCGATTAAAACGACGACATTAGCAACGGCGGCGAGGTACAACTTTTGAGCTCGGGCGCAAGCTGACGTCACTCGTTCGCATTCCTCTATTTTCGTTTCTGAAAGTGAACCAATAATCGCGCGACGTTAAGAGCGTGTTTCCTCCAACTGACGAAAGCCACCGGAGCAGACTATCGCGCCTCCATTTTTTTACGCGTTGCCCTTTATTTTTTAATACGATTGGCGATGCTGCTGATTATCTCGGGAACGATCGCAACAAAGCGCAATTCAAATCGCAACCTCGTGTTTTTGTTAGCTATTTTCCGACTACTCTACTCGTCCCCCGCAATTTACTTTCTTAGCAGTTGTGCAATGCGAGTCACAACCTCGCGATGTAACGTAATATAATATTCGGTGTGCTTTGGACAAACGGACGAGTTCAACGATTCCTCCTTACATTTTATTCCCGAGGATAGCATTTTCGTCGATAAGATTTTAGATTTTACATTAGCGTGCGCAAATAAAAAGTAAGCTTCCAGTAAATATTTGGCTCATCCTCATCGGCAAATTTATATTTCGCGTTTTGAGAGGCAGTGATCGATCGATATGCAGCCCGCGCATAAAAATGCATTCGTTTGAATAAGCATCTTGTCTCGGAGGCGCTGGTTATTGTAAGAAAATAACCAAATACGCATCGAACGTAAATTTCGTCGTCTTGGCGTTCGCTATTGCGCCTGTAAATATCGCACACCCACACCCAGGCCGTATCATTGTAGCCTCATCGTTTACAGGCAGTTGGTTATTCCAGTTGGTGCGCTTTCTCCTTATCACGCATCGACGGAATCACTCCAATTTCTCCGCGTTTCGAGTTTGAATCGCGCATCTCGAAGGAGCCTTTGAAAGTTGCAAAAATTGCTTTTGCAGAAGCTCCGGTGCGGCTGCGTTGGTAAATTTAGTATAGATAGACACCCCCGCGCGAGGAAGAGCCTCTGGTGCGCCATCCAAACAGCAGCTCCGGTCTTACGGAGGCTTATTACATCACAGCGAGATGTTGGTACAGTGTGATTAGTTTGATGCGATTATTCATCTTGCGCGTGCGATTGATGGATTAGGCGAAGCACGGAAATTTCCGTTAATACAATTAGAGATTAGCTAATGTTGCTAATTTGTGCTTTTAAATCGCAGGGACTTGGATCGCCGATTAGGAGGAAAATAAGAAAAAAGCGTTATTTATTCCGTCGAACTGTTGTGCCGCCCCCGTCCCTTTCAGATTCGCGCAGGGCTGCGCGTTTAATTCGATTGCAGGAAAGCGCATTAATCGCGTAAAATATTAATCATCCAAGTTGGCGCTGCTGGGCTGCTTTTTCGATGCTGCGCTGAAAACACTCGAAGCGCAATCGAGAGCCGCCGCGAGAATCAGATCGCACGTTTCCCCGATCACTTGCTTATTTCGCGCGAACCTCGTGTCGGTTCCAAACCAGCCGGGGATTTTTATCCGAAGTTGAAAAAAGCTGCTTAGCGCGCGCTCCAACGTTAGGAACAGGCTGCGCGCATATATTTAGCCGAGGGGGGGGGGTGGGGCGCTTCGATTCGACGTCTTCCCTGAGAGATTGGCTTAGCCGATTTAAAAATGCAAATTCGCGCTAATCTCGTCCGACGTACCTCAATATCCAAGCATCGGAAAAAAAGTCGCGGAATAAGTTAAAAAGCTGATTATACGGGAAGGCGCGCCAAGTCAAGGAGGTATGAATAAAGTTCCATTTCATTTAAATACACGAGTAAAGAAGAATCAGTCGGATCATTATGCTAATGCGAAACGTCAGCATTGAAGTTGATTAGTAGATTTTGGCGAAATATAGTTGAATCGGCAAGTGAATTTGAAATCTCGAATGGGAAGTCGCAATATCAATTACTCTTGCCTCCGCTGTGCACACCGTTCGAGGCTGTTCGAGGCTGTTCGAGGCTGTTCGAGGCTGTTCCTCGCTGTTCCACATCCGACATCGGATTAGCTCGGCTTCGGAGCTCTTGAGATTTTCCATCTCGGCGGGATCTTGGGATATATTCCATCATCGTTCTTGCGTTCAACATCGAGAGACTGAAATGAAAATCCAGTTTCCAGCGCATCAACTCGTCCCTCCGTTACATCTCCTCCTCCTCCTCCTCCTCCTCCTCCCTCTCTCGCCGGTTTACTTCCTTTCCTGTACGAGCGGCGAAATTATATTTTCCTCGGGCGCAGGCCAATACTTTCGCTTTCGCCCTTCTCAGCGGCTCCGCAGACGCGCGCCCGGACTCTCCTCGAGGATAACGATTTTCGGGCCGCGGTCGATGACGTCGACGTGGCAGGCACACCTGTCTCCGTTGCCCCCCTTACCCGAGGGCCTACCGCGGCTAATTGGCGCGGACATCGATCAGCCGTCAGCCCGATCCCGAGGATGGCGCAAGACGGGGGTGGCCGGGGGTCGGCCTCTCCGCGGCACCTATCCCAGGCTCGCTCTCGGGCTGGTGAGCGGTTCGTCGCCACTGCCTCCACTCCCCCCCCCCGGCCCCTTCCCCAACAACTACCCCAGTCGGCCCCTCGTTGCATTTTAAATCAAAGCCCGGAGGTAACGCAATCACCGGGCATCACGACGCTTCCACAATTTTCTACTTTAAGCTACTTTATGCATTAGTGCCCCGCCCCGCCCTTCGCCGGCGCTCGGTACATTAGTGCTTCTCTTCCCGGGCGACGCGCGCGGCCCTCCTAACCGAGTTATTTTATTAAACAACTTCCATCGGGGGCGACGATGACGGCCGGCGCAGAGGCGGTGCGCGAGTTTACGCGCATCGCTAATTACACTCCCAGCCCCGCGTCTTGTAATCCGCGATACACTCGACCGCAGCCGGCGATCGATCGCTTCTTTTCCTCCGGCTTTGCCCCTCGCCGAGTCCTGCTTCGCGATTCCCGTTTCGCTTCGTCCCTCCGTCGGGAATTTACCTTCTATCGATTTCCCCGAGTACAACTGCTCGAGAGTCACCATCGGCGAGCATCGGGGGAAAAATCAGAGCTTATAAAGTATTAAAAGTTGGCACTGCGGAGTTCACGCGCCGCCTTCATCGAGATGGAAACGCAGCGCTCGCCGAAAGGTAAGAGCAAAGCGAAGACGAGGAAGAAGCGGAAGCCCGAGGGGCGGAGGTAGGGAAGCCTCCAGCGCTCGGCTTCGAGTGTCTTGTTTAGGCTCGCAAATCTTGCGTTCGGCGTTCGGCGGCTGCAGCTCGGGGCGGGGGAGGGGGGGGGAATTTTGAACTCGCCAGCGTCGCTCGGCAAGGGGAAGATTGACTCCAATTGTCAGGAGGAGCCGCGCCGAGTTATCCTGGCCTGATATTTATGAGCCCGAGCAGCGGGTAAAAAGGCGTTAATCAAGGAAAGTCGCGAAGCTCGGAATTGCGCGATCGTGTTAAGGTCGCGGCCCCGGGCCAACAGAAACACAAAGCTCGCTTTATTCGATCAATTACTTTGGCGATTACTCCATTATTGTTGGGCGCGCATTTCGCGCGTAAAATATACATGAAACGCAATTGCGTCTTTGCGAGCCGCGCGAAAGGTAATTTTTCTCCTCCCCTATCGCTCGTCTTTCATTAAGATTATTAAAAAGAATTTCCGCAAATAGTTGATACGAGAGTTGGAGCGACGGGGAGAAACACAAAGCGGTATAATATATCAATTTAATGGCCCCGGCGTACCTGAATTCCTTAATGCAAGTTGCATTAATAAAGTGAGATTAATAATTGCTCCGGAGATAATACTTGGATCCTAAGTTAGTTTAAGAGGAATAATCTCGAATAAAATTATTGGAAGGCGTGGCCTTGCAAATTTAACGATTGTTTTACTGGCACGAGAATTTCTTTCTCTCGTAGAATTAATAATTCCATCTTGAGCGGAACCTCTTTTGCTAATCTCGTTCCAGGTCTGCTCTTGAAGTAGAATAATCATGTTTCGAGACGCGCTTCTGAAAATATTTAAGGAAGAGAAGTATTTCTTTTTTACGATACTCCGATGCAAAAACTGTTTGCTTGCGTCGTGCGTCGATTAAACTCGAGCGCGTTTTCTGTTAAATAACAGGAGTTGCTCGGGATTTATTGGATTAGAGTTGGCGCCCTTGAGGATAAAAACGAAGAAGAGCGTCGGTCTGTAATTTATTTTTTCAGTTGCATCGCAGAATCAGGAAAATAAAATTAATCTCTTAAAATCAAAGCACCAAGAGTGCACCTTACGAAGATAAGCAACGATTTTAATTAGTCAAAGTCCGCCGAGTTGCTCGAAAATATTTTCCAGCCAGGTTGCGGGCTTCAAAGGAGGGAGCCTCTGGTGCATTTTAAGCGACTATGCAAAAATGCGAGCTTGTAATTTCTTGCTCGAGGAGACGAGGAAAAGGCAGCCCTCGCTCCCTCGGTTCTTGGCAAAGGCGCAGTACACAATAACCAATCCCCCGTAAATTATTAATGGTATCAGCATTTTTTATCTCGCGCTTCGAAATCGATAATAATTTTGCTTTACCAGACGAGCGTCTGCTTTTCCAGACGAGTGCAACCCATCCTTTTGATCAACGAGCGCCAAACGACGATCTCGCATTTTTCTAAGCAAATTTGATAAGTGACGGTGTCGTTTGCAAACTCGAAAGTGAAAGCGATAACGGGAGCAAAGTTGCTGGGAGGAGTGGACCGATCGATAAAAGCGTGCTGCCATGGTACGAGTTTTATTCGATCAACCTTGGCTGCGTTAACAATTACCGCGGACGTAGAGTCGATAAAACAGTCCTGCGATGCCGCTCGAATTCGGTAATGCCTTAGCTAGAACTATACGCAAATGTGTATAGTGTTACGCAGAGGTTAACCAGATGTAATCCGAACGCGATTCACCACCAGTCACGAGCGAATTTCTTCGTTTATAATCAGGTCGCAGTTTAGGTTGCACCCGCCACACGTACGACGACGCACACATCGACAAAAAGTGCTTTCACGTTCGTCGCGAAAGTCAAAAAAAATTTGCTCAAGCCTTACAGGTTTACGATGAAATTCATCGAATTTACATTGAAAATTATCCGCAGGATTTATTTAAACAATAAATTTGGCGAACTTTTTTATTTATAGAATATGCGGAGAGGACGAGCGCCAGTGGGAGCTTAATCTCGCTTTATCGTTCGTCTTGGAAGAGTAAATTTTATTCTCTCCTCCTGGAACATAAAATATTTCAGGTAAGTAAGTCGAGCGAGAGCCAGTGGTAGCACAGGAGCCAGTAACAACGTTTACCCGAATGTCGCACTAAAACGATCACCTCTACTTCGTTAATAAACTCCTCTGCAATATTAAATCGTTTTTCCTTTCCCTCATTTTCCATCCTTCCTCATCCTTTTTTTTACCTTTTAAAACGCTTCCAACCATAAAAGAATTCGACAAAATTTCGGTAATAATCTTCGAGTGGACTCTCGGACTCTAAAAGCACATATTTTTGCAACTGCGGTTCAAAAATAGTTGTTAAACATTCAACCATTTGACAGATTTTGTTTAAAAAGCGATTCTCGGTTTAACATTGCCAATGATTTTGTTTCTTCAAGTCCGCGAACAAAATTGCAAACAACGCGAAAACGAATCAGTCGTAGGCCCATCATAGGTTCAAGGCTCGATAAACAAATAAGTAAATTACTTTAATTTACAAAATGTCGGCCGTTAACAAAAAGGCTTTCCAGCCGTTTTATTCTTCCTCGGCACATTCTGAGTTATTTCAAAAACTAGACAGACTTTAACCCCTTTCGTCGATAAAAATACCCGCTCAAGTGACGTAAACAATATATACGGAAGAGTTGTTGTAATATATTGCAATATGTGATGAATTGAGCACCACTGGTCGTGTACTCGTAAAGTTAAAAGCTTCTGTTCTCAAATATGCAGTTAAAGATTGAGTTTTATTTTCGCGATAATCCTATTTTGTGGTTAAAAACAAACAATTTAAAATTATTTCACTATCCTTACTGTGTATTTGCGCTAAAGTTTAACAGGGTTACACGCGTGTTTTATTTACGAAAAATGATCTTCAATAATTTCATTAAATTTTGTTTTTTGAAGTTGCAATCCTCTTGTTTCACTCGTAAAGTAATTCATTTTTCATTAATATTATTTTCTCCTTTGATACGCGCATATAAAATTGTTTTTCTTCAATCGCCGTATCAATGCAAATAAATTGAAACTGTGTTATTCAAACATTAAAGAAACTTTTTTTAGTATAATTAAAATATTTCGGGCAAATTTGCAGTTAAAATTAGCGTTTGGAATCACTCGAAATAAAAAAAAAGCGAGTGTACGCTTTAAAACAGAAAAAAGACTTTTACGTATTCAAATTTAAATTATCGCCGAACATGTGGAAATCAGAAGGGCGTTTTTGTTTTTTGGTCATCGAGGAAAAACATTTGAATTTCAACTTAAAACTCGCGCTGATCCGGAGTTGCCACCTTTTCCATTATCGCATCCTTTCCTACGGATTTAATTTAAGAAATCTGTGAAAACTTTTTGTCGGCGAGTATCTTTTCCGCAAAAAGGAAAATTATCAAAACTCCTTGATGCGATTAGTTGCTCGGGGCCTCCATCTCCCGCCTAATCTTGAATCATCTAATATCACGGAACATTGGGAAAGACTTGTACTCGATTAGAGAATGCACTTAATTTCTTCTAGTGCGAAGGAAAAATTACGTGACTGCTGACCAGCACACGGTTCAATGACTCGATTAATCAAAGCCCAAGCGTTCGTTTATTTTCGCATCGCGTGCCTCCAATCCCTACACATACACACTGACATTAATAAAAATATTAATTCAATGTTAGCCAACAAGAGGTTAACGAGATTTCGGTTCGTTTCAGCGAATTTCTAATGAAAAGCTCGATTCCATCGGATCGTCGTAACTTTGCGGTGCCTCCAACCCTTCCACTTTTCCCTCGAAAATTTCCCAAGCGAGATTTTAGTTCGACGTTCGTTAAAAAACGCAATTTATTCGCAGCTCGGGTGAAATTACAATAGCAATCAAAGGGATTTTCCTCGAGCCCTTAGGCCCGTCGGACGCTTTTCAATTAACTATTTATCCAGTTCGCCGACGAAATCGTGGAGAACGAGGAGGAGGAGGAGGAGGAGGATTGAACGCGCCACTTATCGATCAACTCGAGCTCCGAAATCGCACGCATTGGGGGGGGGGGGCGCGGAGGACAGACGCACCGAGCAGTCAAGTGTCGTCACATTAGCATGTTCCGGCTGTCGGTGATCGGTCATTGTTCCGGGTGTGCAGTGCGCGACGCGACGAAAAACAGCCGGAGCGATTATTTCGAAATTGGAACCTCGGGGGTGGAAATAAAGTTCCGAGCCTCGAAAGCGTTGCGGTCATCAATCAGCGGATCAAGCGGAGGGCATTAACTCGATAAGCGCGAGATCGGCGGGCCGTCGTCCGGCGGCGGATGCGGGCCGTCCACGTGAAGAAGACGCTGGCAACGGAGGCGGCGGGGGAGGCGCGTAAAAAGGCTCCTCGGGGGCGCGTGCGCGTGCGCGCGGCGCTTGGCGCCTCTAATGAAAAAGCAATCGCGGCGCCTTTCAATTTGCGCCTAAGTGACAATCCCCGCGGATTATCGGCTCGGGCTCCGCTCCGGCGGCGCTCGGGCCGCGCTCGGGCGGCCTTGGACCGCCGGCCAATGACCGTCGACTGGGCGGAGCCGGGTTTAAGCGGGGGGGGCGGTGCGGCGCAGGCGCGTGCCGCCCACCCGCGAGGCCGGGGCCGGCGGCGCGCGCTCGCTTCCTCGAGTCCCCGGCGTCCGGGGCTGGGAGCGCGCGGCCAGTGCGCCGAGCGCCCTCGGCACCTCCAGCACAGCCTCAGCCCGAGGAGCCGCTCCGCGTGGCAGGAGCGCCAGAGCCGGGAAGCTGTGGTTCAGTCGCGAGTCCAGGATTCTCAGCCCCGGCGGGAGCGGGGCAGGAGGAGCCGGCCGAGCCCACCGGCCCGCGCGACCACGACGACGACGGCCGCGGTTGACTGCCCCGGCCAGCGCCGCGACGACGCTCTTTCCGCCCGGGCGGCCGACTGCAGCTCGAGCCCGCCACTGCTCAAGGTACGGGGGATGGGGACGGGGACGGGATTGTCGCCCATATAGCGACCCTATTCGACTTCCGCCGGGCCCCGGTCGCTGCGCTGCTCTCGTCGTTGCTATCCGCTATGCCGGGGGCCGACTCTTGGTGACAGACTCCGAGCGGCGGCGGCGACTCCCGAGGCTCGATTAAACTGCCGTTCCTAACTGCTAAATTACACGCTCTTGCGGGCGCTCATTCAATTGTCGATCCGAGGAGCGTCGACTGGCACTGGGAGGACGGGATGACACGCGGGCCGACGCGTCAGCCGCCGACCTCGCGCCTCGCCCCTTGGATTTCCTTCCGAAACCACGTGTTCGGCGGCTGCCTTTCTCTCCGACCCGACCTTTTTTTTTTTAACGGCTCCACTCCTTTTGTTAGCGCGCGAACTCCACTTCGGACCACCATGTGGTGACGCTGTGTGTGACCTTTGCTTCCCGATTCGCTGGTCGTTCGTCTTCTTAAAGCAGATCCTCCCGAGCGCTCACGCGCACACGCGCAAGCCGATGCCTTTTCTGCACGTGTTATTATTATACAACACACGTTGTGACGCCGTTAGCTGGCAGTCGCCGTCACTTTAATTGGAAGGGGATAAAGTTTGCGTTTGGTCGAGCGCGAGTAGCTTTTGTTGTCGAGCCGAGCGAAAGAAAAGTCGATTCGCGCGCATGAAAAGTGTGCGATACAAGTGTTACAATTTGCCAACTGTGCATTTATTGGATCGAGTGTCCCGGCGCGGCTTCGTGAAATGGATTTACCCAAAATCAGGATTGTACGCGATTAACAACGCGTGCTTCGAAAAACTCGATTTGAAGTGAAAACTGAAGGGCACGGCCAGTCGGCTGGAAGAATAATTTTCTCTCGTTTTATTCGGAGCTTGACTCGCTTGTCGGACGCAGGACTCACTGGCGAAAATCTAGTTTATCGACCAGATCGACGTTATCAGCAGTAATATTGCGGCTGCAAATTAATCGAGAGCTAAATTGAGCGTGTGTTGGTCGCTCGGTGATTATGCCGCCGTGGAATTCGAGCACACAATTCTATAAAGCCAATTAGTATGCATACGGTGTGATCTTGATAAGCAATGTAAATTTTTCTCGCACACAGAGGAATGCAAACTCCGAATCGCATCTGGTCAATTGTTCGTATTTATTACGATATAATTACTGATAAAACACAGCCAGTTTTAACTCTTTAATTTGGGCGCTATGTTTGGTTAGTTAGGCCCCAACTTTTTGTCGCGGCTGTTCGGCGCGACGACGGCGCTGCCGGCGAAAACCGCGTTCCTGAACAAAAGCTCGGGTTCGGTGGCAGGGAGCGAGGCTCGCGATTAATAGCGTTGCGCGAGTTTGGAGCAACGCTTGATTTATCGAATCGAGAAAGTCCGCTCGGCCGATGGGAATCGAGCGAATTTCAACTCTCTGGAGCTAATTAAGTCGACCCGCCGTAGGACCGAGTGCAGTTTGCAAACTCTGACCTCTTTCCATCGCAGTATCCGCGTTAGGACTGACGAGCGAAAAATTGGCTGCTTCGCGAGATTCAGGAAAGACTGCAATCGTGAAATTGGCCCGACCCCATTGGTTCGCTCCTAATTGCAAACGAAACATCAATTAGCGCTGAAATCCACTCTAAACGATGAGCTACACGCACCGCGCGCCGATCACATTTCACTCTGCAAAATTTAATCTGTATTAATCTGTATTTATCAGTTTGCGGTAAAACGCAGCGCGTTGCTCGAATCAAATGTCGAATGGACGTTTGGTCGATCGCGTTGCTAAATAATCCGCGGAAAAGCAATAGTTTTTCGTCGGACGAGCATTTCAAGCTTTTGCTCTGCTGTTTCCCCGAAACCCTGACGAAATACATCTGATTTTATGCATTAATAATAATTATGCTATGAAGCACGACCTTACGCTAAGAACACTTCCTTTTCAGATTTCATTTAATTGCCAAATTGAATTTCCGTTCCATAACCGACTGACTTGAGATAAATTTACATTAATTCAAGCAACTTGCTGCTGCTTAAATATTTAAACAAAAATAAAAATGTAAATTGATTAATTCCATAATCTGCGGAACCGACGACAAGCATTTGCGAATTATTTTTATTCGAATAAAAATATAAGTACGCGGTGCGTTGTTAGGCGAGTCAACCAGGAGTCGACGTCTATTACAGATTAAGCTCCGCTTTGGCAGAATTCGTCGAAACCGTAATAAATCAGCAACAGCAGCAGCAACAGCAAGAACGGTGAAAATGAATTTTAGCGCGTAAAAATCGGGACTCATTGTAGAATATTCACTTAGGCTTCGGATCAATTTGTTGGTATTGAAATTAACGACAATCATTAAGGAGCGACTTGATTAAGTGGTATTGGCCGTCGTCGGCGTTCCTTCCAACTCACCAGTTGCCGGTCGCTCCAATCGGCAATTAATTTTTAACAAATTCGCCTGCAAAAGTAACATTAAACGTGACGCGTTTAATTTACGCGCGATAACGAAGCGCCTGTAACTCTGCAGCTGCGTAATGCCGAATTTGAACTTGAACTTGCCCGAGCAAAAGCTTTCGGTCCCGTTGCTGTCAGTTGGATTCGGTTGATAATTAACCGCCCACGCGCTAATTAATCTCACGAGTCCTGGGCTTAAGGACGGCAGTTCCATTATTAACGAACTGGTTGCCCGAATCGCGAAAGCTGCGCTTCGCCGAGTCGAGCATAAAAATTTCAAAATGTCTTCCGAATTATTTTTATTCCCGCGTGTTTGGCTCTTCATTTGGAAGCTCGTAATCTCTTTATTCGGCGGGCAGCGGTAAACTTTGGATAAACTTCAAACTCCAGATTTTAAATTGTGATATGAATTTATAATACATTTAGCCAGAAGCCCGATGCATTTGCAGATTTAATTCGGCTCGTTTTTATCTTCTTTCGTTAAAATGCAGGCCCCTGGCGCGTTGGCATTAAGGCTCTTTTAATCGTCGAAAGGAAGAGCCCGCGTTCGGTTCGAATTGCGAATTGGATTCTTTTGCAGAGGAGCGAGGGTGTGTGGGTGGGATGGGATACGTACTCTCGGCGCGGATCGCTGAATTGCAATCGCAGATGCTACCGGTCAAAATTGTGCGCGAGTGCAGTGTTATAGGCGTGGGCACGAAATAGTCCAGTTCAAACGCGCGTACGTAAAAGCTCTTGATAAATTTATGCGTTTGATATGGATTTTTTGCTCGTGCGCCTCTAATAGCTTAAACGACCGACCAATAAAGTAAATTTACTTATTGACATACGGATTCGCGCTCACCGCACTACAGATGTAACTACTGAAACACGAATAAAACGTCGGGCGCAAATTGATTTTTCAATTATTTTTCGCCGCCAACTTTCGACAGCGACAGCCGTCGGGGGGCTCGCGGACTCGCTTTAATTTTTCATGCGACGCAAAAGCGAATCTCGCAACGTTAGCCGATGATCGGCGATACGCAAATCAGACGCAAAATGCTGGATAGACGAGTGAGAATCGGGCGAAGCAACTCGTCGCCGATCCGGCAACCGCTGGCAATTTACGCGACACGCACAGCAGCGCGCGTGTGGGAGACCCGCGCCAGTGCAAACGTTAACACGGGCATCTCTCTCTCTCTCTCTCTCTCTCTGTGTGCGCGCGCACCCGCAAGCTCGTGACGTCTGCTCGGTGATTCTTGCCTCCACTCGCGCGCGAGTGTTAAGGATACGTACGTGCACGCGCGTCCGCACCCACACACCGACGCCTATCCATGCACTGACGCACTTCGACTCGCTCGTAAAGTGTCAATTATCGCGTTAAATGCAACGAATGTTATACGTCCACTGCTCGTCCGCGGAGTATTTTTGTATTTTTGACTTTCACTGCGCCTCGATCGTCGCTTTTCCACTTTTTCCCCGGGCAGCGTCTCGCGCTGGTAGTGCGCAAACTGTTCGAGCGGCCAATCCAGCCCTCGTTCGCCTAAGCTCTTAAGATGACCCCAAACTGGAATTCGAAAGACTCGGCGACTCGCGTCTTTCGGCCGCCGGCTCCGCGACTCATTTATTTCAATCGGCTTCGGGAAATTTATCGTTTCACTCGCAGCGGCCGAATAAACGTCGCGAGCTCAGCTTTTAGCTTTTACTCGCCTTTATTAGTTGGCTCCCCGAGACCTCGGGGTTAGAGTCTTGGTTCTAAGAGCGAAAAGCCGATCATCCGACGGTAACGTCGCGAGGCAAAAAAGTGCAGCCGCTTTCGAGCGTCAAAGATATAATTTTAACGACGCCGAATTGCCGAAAAACTGCTTTAGGCAAAAGGCGGCGCGATCAGGCGATTCGTGTCCCACCTGCGTTTCCGAGATTTGCTTTCGAGTAAAATCGAGACGAACATCATCAAGCTCTAAATAATAGATCGACGCGGCGATTCGCGCGAATTCATTCGTTCGCGTCGAGATCGTAAAATAAGTGGACGAGAAATTGAGCCAACGCACGTGAAGTATAAAAAAATACATTCGCTTAGTCCTGAACGCATACATAAGCTGTTCGCATTAATACAAATACATAGAATTCAGAGAGCAGCGGCCCGTACACGTCCGAGTAACGTCGTTAGAATTTTACACGACCTCTTGAGCAACGTGATTTTTTTGACCCAATTCCGACCGCTTCTAAGATTCTTAGATTCTCAACAAAGTCCAAAGTCTATTTCTGGTTTCTGGGTAGAAATTAATCTATTATCGCTTTAGTGGAAGCGAGCCAGGTTCCTTAATTACCACTATTTTTAACGCTCACCCTAATTTATTTTTCAACGTTAAAAAGCACAAAGTAATCGCGTAAAGCAACGCGAGTCGAATCGTTCGAATGCAGCTTTGATCGCCGCCCATTGCCGTCGTTCTCCAGCAATGTTTTCCCGAAAAGTCGACGTAAAAATCTTGTCGTCGCTTTCGCGAAAAGCGCGATAAGAAATCCGAATTGATTATTAAACCGGCAAGACGTTGCGAGCTTTAACGATAAAGCTGCTCGGAAAAAGTTGCGCGAAATCAGAACTCGGGTCATCGCTAGTAAGGACTTTTTTGGTCTTGCGCGGAACTATTTTCCTCCGTCTGCGTTAAACCACGGCTAAGCTTATCAACTTTTCCAAAGCAACTCGACTCTCCTGCTCTCCGGCCCTGATGCTTAACTCTCGGACAACTTTTTAAACGTGATTGAAAAGTTAAAAAAAACATTTGCATTTTCATAAAAAAAGTTTCAATTTTAGATTTATATACTTGGATGGCTCTTCTTAACTTTAACTGGAATCTCGTTCTCTTTCCCTACGTGTCGGTCATTATATTATCATCGTTGAGATTTTTAAGCTTAGCGCTGCTTGCGTTTCGCGCGAATCCACTTGTAAACGTCGAATTACTAAAGCCAGCCGCACGTCCTCGACAAGCTCTTTGCAAATAAATTGCGCAATATTTTTTATAAAAAAACGTTAACGGCCACAAATTGTTGCAGGTGCCGTCACACGACCGTAATTTTTCGTTTTTCCCTCTTCTTCCTCGAGTTTATTTCGTTACGACCATAACTGTTTTTCGTTCGAATGAAAAAGTTGGGCAGCCCGGCCATTAGGAATAATAGACTCACTCGTTTAAAGTCGACAAATATTGTCCCAAACATTAGGTTCGGAACGGCACAACAACAGTTTCCGCTATCAGTTTACGGGCATTACAATTTAAATCTGTAAATCAGTTTACAGATTTTCGAGTATTTTCTCACTCACGGCTTCTAATCTGGAATTAGAATCCTATCCTTGCAAAAAACATTCGTAAAATCTGGATTTCCGCCTCGAGCCGAGAGTTCAAAAGCGATTATTTTGACAAGGACCTTCTTTCAAATTATCGACGCATCGTCCAGCTCTTGAATTCTGAGTCAATACGCGTGGAATACAGACAAAAAGGCCGTTAGTTTGCAAAGCAAGACGTTGTTGGAACCCATCGACGGACGCGTGAAATCACGAATGTAAACAGCACCTCGGCTAATTCGACACTTTTCCTCCACTTTCCTCGCCACAAAAGCCCCTGTTGTTTCGAATCTTCTCTCGCACGTGCAGCCCATTTAGGCGTTTCGGAATTTCTCGGCTCTCGATGCAATTAACCGCGAGCAGCAACATTTCCACGAGGAGGCATAATAATGATAAAGCGAGTTTCGTTTATTCGCAGCTTGTTATCTCGCAAATGTCGTTTAGAATCCGCGAATCGCTGAATTCGTTAAAAGGGATGCGATTGCGCGACAATCGATCGTCCGCGTGTATTTGTATTTTGAGCAGCGGACACCTCGAGCAAAAAATCAATAAGCGTAAGAAAAGTTTTTTTTTTATCGCCGCAAAGGCAAATAATGGAATCGGGTCGGGTCGAGCTTTCCGTTGACCAAACGTAAAATTAGCTTTGAATATTTGCCGATAACGGGCGCGTCCTCGATCGCTTTTGCAGTTGTTCGGCGGAAATAATCTTTTCTTCGCAAACCGTTGCATTGGTGTGCAACCACACACGGACAGAGCGCCGGTGTAGAGTTTGTCGGGCCCTCGCTAATGCGGAGGATCAGTGCATCGCTCGGATTTCGATCGATCGCGCGCTCCTGATTCACTTGCGAGTTTTGTTTTCCGTCCCGTTCACCCAATTTCACCGGCGATAAAGTTTCGACTGCCGCCGATACAAACAGCTGCCCACTTTTTCCTCGCGCTAATTTTCGCACCCCGTCTTCCTTTATTTGCGAATTTCGCCCAACAACTTGCGAGCAAACTTTAATCAAAATTTTACCCGCTAATAATAATAATCGCTTGTTTGCTCGCTCGAGTACTCGCGCGCTCCTTTTATAACTGCTTGCACTCGTTAAATAATATAAAATAAACAACAATAATAGCTAATAGTTAATAGTTGGAGCTTCTGATTCCTCTGGCAAAGGCAACATAAATTTACATGAAATTTAAGGCACGCGAACGTTGGAGGCCGTTGCTGGTCGATGCTGTTTACGAATATTACGATGCAACGCGAAACGTTGTTTTGTTTGCAATCGTCGGTAATGTAGAATCGTAAAGCGTAAAGCGTAAAATGCAAATAAACTACCAGACCCTGGAGGATAAATTAAGAGGATCCGGATTCGATCGAGAATTTATTTTTAAATTTTAATCGAGTCCTTCGGCATTATTTAGCTCATGTTATAATGCAAATTTTTCAGTTTTAATTCGGTAATTCTTCCCCCGTGCGATGTTATTACTTAATTTATTAGTGCGTAACGGCATTTAGTATTATTAAAAGAGCATTTATGTAATAAACGGTTAAGGCTTTCAGTGGATGTGGCAGTTTGAATTGATTAATATTTTATCCGATTCGATCCTCCGAACAAATTAGTGCATCATCAGCTTGATACGGGAATTTGCAAAAGTGTCCAGAATTATATCGTGAAATCGGAATTTAATTCCATTTGCTGCAACAAAGTATCGATCTTCCGAGGAAGATCAACGATGCCAACTTTTGCGCCCCGCCATTAATCCCAATTAATCGTACCAATGACTTTTACAAAGATTTTCGATTAGTTTACCAAATTCCCGAGAATTAAGATTAAAGCTTCCAATTAATATCCGAGTCGAGCATCTTTTAATTATTTCCCTCTAATAGATATCAATTTTGCAAACATTTATTCACGAACTAATGAAGAGGAGTAGGATCAATTAATCTAGTTAAGGCTTAAATTAGTTTGAATTTGCAAATTAGATTAATTCGGTTGAGTATTAAGTTTCAAATGAATGGCTCAATTTTCGGCAAATTAATGACATGTGCATCGCTGAATTTTAGCCAAGTTTCAAACAAGTGTTTCTCAGAAAATTGTATTTATGCGATACCATAAAAATACTCGGTTTGGTGTTCTCCCGTTATTTACTATCGGCGAGCAAGAGTAAATGTTTTGAGGAAGCCAATTATTTCGTCTTTATTTCAGAACGAAATCTTGCGCGTTACTTGCAATTTCTAATGCTTACACTGCGATTAAAAATACTAGATGCATGTTTAATTAGTTGTAAAGTATCCATAGTTTATTAAAAAATTAAATTCGGCATTTTATTATCTTGTGCGTGTTTTTATCGTAAAAAGTATATTTTATAAATAATCGGATTAAAATAAAAGTCCCGTTATCTAAGTTCCATATGGCACGTGTGATGCTACATTCTAACTTCCGTTTTGTAAACAAACTTTAGTATCAATATATATTCTCAAATTTAAGGTCAATGATTTATGCATAATTTAACAGTTTATATAAGTTTATAAGAATAATAATTAAGTTACAGCAGTACTTTAAAGTAAGCGCATCGATATTATTGAAATAAAAATTTTCCAAAATAGTTATTTCATTGCACTTATAACGAAGTTTATGTTTCTTTAGAAAAAACATTCGTCAGCAATGAAATTTTCGTCGCTTTTAATCGAATTCACAAAATTAGTTTCTTTATGTTAAAAAAAAAAGGCATAAAACGTCTGTCGTACTACGTAACTTAAAATATTAAAAAAATGAATTTTTACCGTATTGATTTATTTAGTTTTTGAAAATGACCGAGTAGGATTGAAAGAAAAACACACATACTTTTTACTTAATATTATATCATGGTTTTAACAACAATTTGCGTTTATTATTAAAGTTTTAAAAGACTCGGATTTCACCAAAATTTTTCATTTTTATGATAAATCTTTTATTCAATATCGTAGCGAATACATTGAAATTACCCAATATCTTTTGATTCATCCGCACGCACGCACACACACACATATTATTGGTAAAATTAAAAAAATTACTCACGCTCTTGCACAAATGTATCATGCACGTGATATAATAATGGCTGGACAAAAATCAATTTTACGCGGAGATAATCTGATGTTGAGGAAGGAGCTAAAGGTGTTTTCTTAAACACGAGAAAAATGACGCTCAACTGAATTTGTAACAAAAAGATGTATTTATCGTTATGTTTATGGGACTTTATGCATCGTTCAGACAATTACCGCATAAGTTACCTATCGATATTGTTGTTTTCAATTTTTATTATTATTATAGAGAGAGAGAGAAAAAAGTTGCTATTATTTCTTATCAATAAAAGCTATGCCTTTTGACGAGACTCAACAATCAGCAGCATAAAAAATCTATACAACGAACTCGTTCAAGTTTATATTTGTAGTTGAAGAACAAAATTTCGGAGCGGAGCTTAACTTAATTGTCCGCGCATAGTAATTCGAATGGCTGTGAGGAGACGATTCAATCGAGGTTAATTAATTTTTAACACTAATCTTCTCCAGCAATACGCCTCGAACTGACAGTCGAAACGAACGCACATTTTTCGGCTGTCGATGAGAAATTTCGAGGAGTCGATGTCTTTGTCTCGACCGTGCACGGACCACTTACGTGGTTGTTCATTGTTTAAATTGGTTGGAGGTCATAATAGAAGCTCCGCGAAAAGGAACAGAGTGTATACAAATGAGCTATTTACGCAATTAAACTTCATTGTCTGTACAACGCACTTAATTTTGGTATAATGGGATTGGAATTGAAATTTCGTTGCGAGCGAAAATAGACTTATAGAAAATTAGCGCCAAGGCGAGTTTGATGAATTACGAATTTTCCGATTGTCCGGTCGATCCAAAGCTACTCCCCTCTCCACTTAGCGCTACAAGATGCTTTTCAAGAATTGCCTGGAAAAAGATTAGCGATAAGAAAATTTGCTTAACGGTGTTGCGAATTTACAATCGAGTGGTCGGAAAAGTGCAGGCACTTACTTTTTACGGTTCGGTTTAAAAGCCGGACTCTTTATATATTTAATTTGGTGCGTTTTATTAATGAATGGAAAAATGCGCGGGTCACTTTAACGAACGATATCTTGTCCGTTGGAGCGAGCGAGGCGGTCTTTTTCCAAAGCTTAAAGTCGAAATGCGAGAAAAGAGGAAAAGGGAGGAGAAGGGAGGGAAAAACGAAGGACCCGAGCGCGGCTAATCTCAATTCTCTTTTGTACGATTATCATAATTTCTTTAGCAAAGAGCAGCGCGAAATAGGTAAGCAGCAATGCACGATCGTTATTTCGAGCATTTTCATGCTCGTGCATAGCGGCTCCAGGATGGGGTGGAGGAGTCGGGGAAACCGGGGAAGTAGCTTTTACATACGCTTAATTCGCGCATTTTTTGATAAAAGAGTTTAGTTTAATAAATAGGGAGGCGCAAGAGCTCTTAGAGAGCTAGAAGCAGTTGGACGAGTGCGAGACAGAGACGGAGAGGCGCAGCCCCGCGCATTGCAGTAAAGTAGAAAAGTAAAGAGGCGGCAAGAAAATAGGAGGGAAGTGAATTTTGATTATTCTCGTGTGGTTAGAAAGAGCTCACCTAATAAAAGTAAGTACACAACAGGAGCGGTGGGGAGTCTGAGGGGAGGCCCGGATAACAAGGAAGGTAGTTTGTGAAAAGTGATAAAAGTGGGAAAGGAGATCAGGGAAGCACGGAGAGGTTAATACAGAAATGTTGCTGTGGCTGTGCACAGTCGAGGTCAATAAAAACACGATTTTCGGAAAGCAAGGCGCAACGGGAGCGAGAAGGACGGACGCCGGAGCACTTTCCACTTGTTCCGAGGAAGATTTCGCTCTTTGCGCTTCCCTCTCTCTCTCTCTCTCTCTCTCTCTCTCTCTCTCTCCCTTTTGAGAAGAAGAAGAGGAGAAGATCAAGCAGAAGAAGAAGAAGAAGACGAAGAAGAAGAAGAAGAAGAGGAAGACACGCCTTCATCCTGCCGTGGCCCCGATGCGCACCGCGATCGCGAGGAGGCCGTCGCTGGTTGGAGGATCGGACGTTCCTTAAATGTATATCCTCGGCACTCGGCGTGCAGTGTTTCTTCGCGTCCCCGGCTTCTGCAGCGTCTCCGCCGCCACCGCCGACGCCGCCGACGCCGCCACTGTCTTGCCTTTCAGACGCGCTGTTTTACGCTTTTCGACTTCTTCGTGATTTACGAGCATTCCCGGCGCTTCCTTGCTAAATCGTCTTCCGGCCGAAATTTACGGCTGAGCAATAATGCGAGAGACCCGCATTAATTCTGGCCGCCCCCCCTGCCTCTCCGGTCCTCCAGGATGCACCTGCCATTTTGCTCTCGAGTGCGCGCCCGCCGCTTTTCTCGAATGGCGATATCCCGACGGATCGCCGCGCCTTGGGCCACTGGATTTGATAAGACGCCGAGTCTCCCGATAGCCGCCGGAAACGCAGCTTACCCTCCCCGAGCCTCCCACCCGACGGAAACACGTCCCCTTGTACGAGCTGGAAAAGCTTATTTTACTCGGCTTTTAGTTAGCCCTCCTCCCTCGATTTTACGGAAGCGATCGATGACGTTACGCCGCTAATGCAACTACCCAACTGCATTGCTGCTATTGTCTTACAATTCCACGGAGTTCCGCGAAACGCCTCATTTTACTGCACTCGCACTTGCAATCTGTCTTGGAGCTTTTCGCTCGAGTGCGATAAATATATGATGGCCGACGCACGCCACCTTTGTCGTTTCACCAACTTATTATCATTATTCTTGGTTAGAGGTTAAAAAATACGCCGACGTCTATTTCGTTCTGTTCCCTTTTACCTCGCGATTTTCCAAGCTTCCTTGTTAAGCACACCATAAACTTATTTATCGGAGTTTAGCTTTTTATTCCCTGGATTTCTTTTGCAGCCACAGCTGCATCCCTTCTCAATTTCTCAACCCGATCCTTCCGCAAAATATTAACGGACGGATTCTCGAGGCAATAATCGGCGTGGAAATTACACACACTTTTAATTAATGCAGACGGGATAATAAATTTTTGCCAAGTACATTAATTTAATTTTTACAAAGCTGAGAACTCCGAAGAGCTTTCTTTATGTGCTTAACAAATGCAGTTGATTGAAACAAGTGTGTGCTTTACATCTCCTCCTGAAAGCAAATATTGAACGATATTTCCATTCGAGCTAATCTATAAAAACTAAGAGCTAGCGTTTTTAAAATGCAATTTAAAGCACTGCGTCTGTTAATTGACGCGCGATAAAAATATTAAAATGTTAAAATTTACACTTGTAATTATAATTAATTGCGCGATTAGGTTTTTTTTAAACGTAAAATTTCTCTTCCTCGGCTGTTGATCAAATTGTTGCCCACTTTTATTTATTATTTATCCGAGGCTGCGAGGTACAATTACGAACTTGGTACACTCCGAGCAGCAAAGATTGCAACTATTACAAATTTCACGCGTAAACACAAATTGACAACTTGGAATATCAATTATTATTGGTGTTTAAGAGGTCAAGGCAACACGGCAAAATACAGCCAAAGCTCTGGCGTACGAATGTTACAGCAGAAACCCAACGAAGCTGGAGTTAACAATGTAACTCATCGAGAGCGACTCCATTTTCGAACCTGACGTAATTAATTTTTATAATAACTCCGAAGCTGAACAATACAAATTTATCGGTATAGAAATAATAATGGGAGTAATAAGAACTATTATGCCCTTTAATTTAATGAATTATATTAAGTGTAATAACGATAAATTAAAACACTTGAAAAGGGGACGATGTAGCTGCCGAAACGTTGTGCAATAATACCAATTGACTCGGCAAATCAATAAAAAAAACTTATTCTATTAAAAGATATGAATACACGCACATGCACGCACACCCTCGTTGCGAAAGGTCAAAAACTCGAGTCGGACACTTTCCTCAACATCAGATTCGCCGTCTCGGGCGCAGCAGCGGTCGTCGGCTAATTCAATAAGATTCCGTTCGCAACTTATATTAATTGATGCCGACTCAGAAATTACTAAGTAAACCTCGAGTGCATTTGTGCGCGTCTTGGAGCGACGAGGAGCGAATGCGCGGAAATGGGACTCATCGACGGCAATTCGCCCGTTCTGCGTCGAATCAGAGGCCGAGGTAGAGGAAGGCTCTCCTCCAGTGCGCGGCTGACGGCGTCGCTCCAGATTTCCGCAAGTGATTCGCGCGACACGTCGCCGTCGCGCTCGTCGTCGCCGTCGTCGTCGTCGTCGTCGTCGACGTTGCGATCGTCATCGGCGGCGACGGCCCGAGCCGCAGGAATCAATACGATCCTCCCCGCCTGTCGGCCGTATCAATTGAGCTCGTTGAATCGCGCACACGCGTGCGTCGGTGCGTCGGTGCGCGCGCGCCCCGATGGGAATTATGCGCAGAGCCGGAGCAGCGCGCGCACCGCTGCCGAGGAGCCGCGCAAGAGCCGCGCCAAACAAACTCATCCGTGTAATTGGTAAATTGACAGATTAATTCAATCAATGCCATGGTGGCTACGCATGATCCCGCATCCTCGCCTCCCGGTCCGCGCAGGCGCGCCGTCCTCCTCGGGAGACGCGCCCGTATCCCCGTCGCTGAGGACGACCAAGAGAGAGTTACGTTCTTCCTACGGCTCGTTGCGGCTATTACATCTATCCGCCCGTCGCCCGAACCAATTGCGTAAGGACTCCCGGCATTTTCGTTTTTATTCCAGCCGAATATGAGTTCGAAGGGATTTTAGGTTAGGAGCTTTGATTCAATTTATGGCTCGTTTATCAGCCGAGAGCTTGGATTTTACAAACGCCTCTGCGAGTCGCCAACGTACATTCATCCGCTGGGTTCCGCTCGCGCAAATTTATTGGCAATACTTTTATCAACGGAACGTACCGCAGCTAATTTCTTACTTTGTAACTTCGTGCTCGGGTTCGATTTATACCGATTACCAATTATACCAAGCTAACCAATTCGCAATCGAGCCTTCGAGGCGTTGAATTAAACGCAGCAAGGATTTGCAAAAGTCCAACCAAGAGGAAGCGAAATGTTTCGACTTTGCATTTTCGAGTTCGCGGCCCAAGCAACGTCACTCCAATACAATTTGAACTCTGGATTCCGTATTAATTTTATATCAATTAGACTGGAAGGCTAACCATTAATCATTAATGAGGCGAATACAGCAGCAAATTGTGCGTCAGAAGAATCTACGAAATCTATTTTCTTTTGAACAGCGTGAAAAATGCCTCGATCGACCGAGTGTGCGTTTACAAAGAATCCGATTCAATTGACCAAATATTTTATGAAGTGGACTTCCATAATCGCATTTGACTGCATCGAGCAACGTCTACTTCGTTTATACGAGTAATGCGTATTAAGAGGACATCGTAAGCGAAATGCTATCCGCTTTGATTGTTGTTTTATTGTTGTTCATTTGATTTATTTAGAACTCGTAGATCCGATCAAAAGCTCGTTCTTTTCTGCACAAACTATAATTGCATACATTGTGACATACATTTGAAGCTAATAGATGCGAAGATGGGACGACGGGATGGGAGATAATGTCGCGCAAAGTTATACGGATGGCTCTTAATATCGGGAAAACATTTGTGTGCGAGTGCTGAATACGCATGCGCGACTCGAACGCGTCGCGTCAAAATTCCAATACTTTTAACGTTGCTTCTTTGCGGAAATCAGTGCAAATTTTATCGGCACTCGAATTAACCAAAACTAAAAACCGTCGTTTCGAGCCGCGCAATCGAACAGGATTACAGTTTTCCATTGCCACGTTTCGCAGGTTAAAGTTGATTAGTTTTAATTTTATCCGCAAGGCCTAATGACGGTTAAATTTGTCAATCTTCCGCGCAAATTTACCGATCGGCAAAACAGGAATTTCATTTGCACGAGCCACTTGAGTCAGTTAACTAACGAATCGTTTTGCCAATATATTTATTAAAAGGACGCGCGACTTATGGGAGTCGACGCAGTGATTCATTTTTTCCGATACACTTGGTCAATAGAAAATGTGAAAAACGATTTTAAACATTCGAGAGTTTACCGCTAGTCCGTTAGAATTAGGTTAAGTTGAATGGAAAGTAATTGGCTATCGAGAAAAGCTGCTCAAATTTCTAGAGGGGCTCATTCTATGTTATTATTCAATCAGTTTCAGTACTTGTTTACTCATCTTTACTTGCGACTATAAATACTCTTTATTCAGTTTGTCATTTACTACGCCCTATGCAGATGCATAGGAAATTTCAATTATTTTCTATTATTTTATATCGAGTAATATTGGCGCAGCCTTTCGATTATTATTATTATTATTATCATGATTATTATTAACAATAGTATATCTTTTGCAAATTCAAAATTGTTCTTAAGAAGTTACTTGAAATACTGATGTAAGTAAAATAAAATTTTTTGCACCCGTCGTTATGTAATCATTACAAACGTATTTATAAGAATTAATAAATTATTAATAATAAAGGTAATGAGTTAAGTATGATATTTTATTTAACGATGTATTCGTATATTTTATTTCTATTTCGAACGTTTACAATAAGCATCGATAGACTGTGAAACTTTTTTATACATTTGAATTAATTAAATGTCTTCGAACAATTTATTTGACTTCTGATTCTTACAAGACATCTGCTTTTATTAGTAATAGATAAAGGAAATGAATCGAATTTGCCATCAATAAAAAAATTAAATAATAAATCGAGCAACATATATATACGTATATGTATATATTCTGCATTAGTTGTAACGAATTGATTGCTTTGACATAACATTTTACTAGTGTCGAAAACATCAAAGAAAACAAAATTATTCCCTCACTATTTTTTATTCGTAATAATCGCATTAGATAATGCAAGGGTAGCGTTATTCCCTCTCTAGAGTATTGGCGATTATTGATTTTTAAACATAAAAAAACCACAAAAATACGATTGAAGTGATAGTAAAAGTAATTCTAAATAATTGAGACATTTAAACGTAATCAATTCGACGAGATTAAAAAGATCTTTCGCTAACTTGTTCTACATGCTAAAGCTCAACTCTTAAAAATAATATTATATCGTCATTTTTAATAATAAATCATTGAAAAGTTTTTACAGAAAAAAGATTGTGCATTTCAAGTGAAATTTTAATATTAAAAATATACTGAAATAATGAGATGAATAAAACTGTTAACGGTATCATCAATTTATTATCATTGATAAAATTAAGAAATTCAACAGGACGAATAATCTTCAAAATATAATTATAATAATGTCTATACTTTAAACGCGATAAATCATAATAACAACAACAACAACAACAACGATAATAATAATAAATAATAATAATAATAATGCATTACGGAAAGAAAATTTAAAGCGTTCCAGTTAATTTGAATTGAACTCCATTAATTAATTTTATTCAATTATTCTAAAAAGAAAAATATATAATTTTATTGCAACTTGAAAATGTTAAAAATACAAGAGAGTATCGATAAAATAGGAATGAAAGATTTTGGTCTTTAGGTTTCTTAAAGATATTATTTAAAGAAGTAAGTAAAGCAGCATTTTTTGAGTTTTAGTAATTATCTTCGTACAAAACATTGACAAATTATGTTCGTAATTAAAAGAGAGGCTTAATTTACTTTTTATAAATACTTTGAGAGATTCGGGAAGTGATGAAATTAAAAATTTAGCGTGGTTATACCGAAAAATACAGCATAAAAATAATTTTAACGGAGTTAAAAGAAATTAAAGTTATCACGTGGCTCGACGATAATTAATTAAACTCGGCGCACGTATTATTTATCACTGATTTATTATAGCTCAGTGGCAAAAGCGTGGCGAGGATGCAGAAAAAATGGTTTCCGCGCAACTCCGCTTAGCTCTGCGTTTAAGCGGCTCCATTGAATTTATAGGGCATCTGATAATAATGCCAATAATAAAATAAAAAACAGTTGGCTTTAATCTTAGTAAGTGGGTGAAATTGGTCGGGAGGAGTTGCGGTAGTTGGGTTTAAAAAATGTTTTATTCCTCGATACGCGAATTGCAACGAAAGGCCCGACAACTTCCGCCTCGAAAAGCAAACAACCAGCTCGCGCCTCGAATTCGCTGTGCGGGTTTGTTGGATTTAATCAATATGCGGTCGCGATTGGGTCAACTGTCGTCCACCTGCAAGCCGGAGACCGAAATAAAGCCGAAAAATGCCATTTCCGAAAGGCAGCCAGACGTGGAGAGAGGCAGAGAACCGTAGAGGAGGAGAAACGGAGCAGTCGGCTCTAATGCAATTTGGCAACGCGCATCCTCGGTGTGACGCGCATCGCGCCGAGAGACGTGCATAACGACGCGTGAACGAAAGGATGTTTACAGTCGGTGAGCCTGTTGTCAGAGCCCGAGAGCAAAGATGCAAAAGCGACGTCGAGACAAAGGCGCAAAGGCGTCGAGTGAAGCGGTAATAAAATGAGCAGCGCCGGGCTTTATTTGCACGCTCGGACTCGGTCGGGGACTGGTGCTGCTGGTGCTGCTGGTGCTGCCGGTGCTGCCGAGCCCTAGCGCCGATCGCCGCCCAGTCCTTTTCACCAAAGCAAGATTCGAGCCATCCGAGCGCGAGGGCAGCCCTAATGCGGCCTAATGCGGCGGAATGGAGTGGAGGGCCGCAGCCGCTCGATTTTCGCTTAAAGTGGCCGAGGGGCTGTTGTTACTACGGGCCAGACCGGAAGTCAATCGGAATCCCGACGTGACGCTGCCGTTAGAGGCTATCCGGACTCGATTTCGTTGCGCTCGGCCGCCCCTTCCGGACACTTTTCTCCCGCTCCTGCTGCGATCGCACAGATTCCGCGGATCGCTTCGCTCGTCCGATCACGGGGGGATCCGCGTTAACGACTCGCCGAGGGAGCTGCGGACGTATTACGTCACTCGGACACGACTCCGAGCTCCACGAGTTCCCCGACCACCCGAACTCAAAGCTTTTCAGGGGAATTCGGCTCGCGGACGCTGAATTAAAGGCCCGTGCGCGCCTATCGTAGGTAATCGCGACGCGCGCCGTCCAAGGCCTCCAGCAGCAGTTCCTTCGCTAAGGTCGAGCTCGGCTGCTCCGGGGATTGAAAATGATGAGCGTGGATTGACGCTCGATCTCAATTTTGTTGCAGCTCTGACAATCTAATATCCGGTTCGCTTTGTTTTATTTTCTCACTCGTCTCTCTCTCTCTCTCTCTCTCTCTGCCCCCGTGCGCACGTACCGACCTGAAACTTATTTATTTACTCGCGGGATTCTAGCGTAAGATGCGAAAATTAGCCTCTAGTAGTTGCGTTTACTCAAATAAATTACTAATTATTGAATATACTCGAGTGCACTCGTTTAATGGAAGTGGATCGAAAGATCTACTTGCAATCTATGTACAAGATTGAAAACTGGGCACGGCCAACATTTTAAAAGATAAATAAAAATAAAAATCATCTAAAAAAAATTCTACGTTAATTAGTGCATTACTCCTGCAAACTTACAATTTTAACGATCGATGTCTACTAAATAAGAAAAGTTAACCATTACAACTGCAGAAATCAAATTTCTTCGAGGCTAACAAAGTTACGCTAATCTCATAATCCTCGCTATAATCCTCACTGTAAAAATACTTCAACTTTTGCTTTTTATTTCAAGAATTCAGTTACAATTTCTACCGTAAACTTTTGTTTCGAGTTTTCCCAACAAAATGTTGGAAAAATAATATAAACTAAGCAGAAACAAGAAAAACTTGAAAAATTAAATCGCCTAACAGAAGCTTCTTTTATATTACAGAGAAGAAGATTTTTTGAAAACCATTCGGACTTTTGATTATTTTTATTGTCTTAAGTTATGGTGAAAGTGTTTGGCACGACCCTTAAAAACTTAGGGATACATTTTTATAATGAAATCATAAGTTTAAATAATTATTTTTTGCTAAGTAAAATTCTTCGCTGAGTCACTCAGTACGTGCAAGTACTGAAAATTTGGTGATTTCTTCGTAGAAATTGAATTACAAGATCAGATCTTTTCACGTTCAAATAATAAGAGAAAAATTAATTATTTTTTTAAACAAACAAACTAAGCGAGTCCAAGATAAAAATAAGCTAATCAATTATTATAGAGTACATTTAATTACATTTATGCATATTCTTTTTTACGATAACTTTTAAAATATAAAGTTCAAATAATAATTAAATAGATATAAGGTATATTGTTCTACTTAGATAGAGGAAAACATACGTCTAAAATATTTTTTTGCAAAAATAATTGATTAATTACCTAATTCGATAAATTTATGCATTTTCTCAAAAGTATTATACTGTAAATTCGTATTTTTATAATTGAATAGCTCGTTAAATATCTCCAGCTTACTATTATATTGGACTAAAATATTTATCAATTATAAATCTAATTAATGATAGTATTCCAAAACCTGTACAAAACTTCTACACATTGACTAGAGCATAGCCGCTTCCGTTGTGGAGTACATTTAATATTTTATTTGTAAAAGATAAATATTTACACTTTGTGTATCGTTAAGTAAAAATTGTCAAACATAAATATAAATTTAAACTATGCAACTGTCATCGTGATTTAAAATTGTTGTGTTACATCAGAAGTTTTACGTGTATTTTTACTAATAAGAGAACTTATTTTACTTAAGGCTAAATATTATGTTTTGTCGAGTCTTTTCCAAGTAAAAATATGGTCTTTGCGCCTTTCAACATTGGTGTATTTTACGTACTTTTGCAATATTGACGTCACAAAACTTGCGTCGCAAAGTTTCAGTCATAGCGTTTTAAAGGAGACATTTATCTAAAAAAATACGTGACGGTATATTGCAACCGTAAAATGATAATGAAACGATTGTAATAATTAAGCAAACCCTTTAGTTAATGATAGTGATTTATTGGTGGTCGGTATTGCAGATTGCACAATAAAGTTCATTGCTTAAAGGAGATGCCGATGCTTATAAAATAAATTCTTTTTTAACAGAGGGAAAATGAGTGGTGTCATCTTAGACTTGAAAAAGAGCCAAGTTGTCTATTAATATTGAAAATAATTAGTCCTTTATAAGTCGACGCGTAACGTTAAGAAGGTGATGCCGATGATGCCTATTCAATATTTAATTTGCGCAGTACGGAGCTCCTAAAAGTGTATTAAATTAATCCCATATTACTGAGGAGCATATCTTGGATTATAAATTGCGATGTGTACGAAAGTCAAATAAGGAGGTCGGGGAGCTCGTGCGCATCGCGGAAGTGCCGCGATATAACCTTACTTTTTCTATTGAAAACAAAGGCCGAAATGCCGAGTGAATATGGTTTTTGATTTACCAACAGTTCGCAATTTATGGAATTAGATTCCAGAGTAGCAGACACGTAACGCGCCGCTTCAAATTAATTATATAATCAGAAATGACAGGTGGCAAAGTGGCATCTCGAGTTATGATTTGCGGTATTTTAAAAGCGGCATTCGAGTAAACAAGGGCGGGAAATTAAAATTCCAATCGGTCGGTAAGAAGAAGGTAACACGTCCCTCCGTAATAAATATCGATTGTTTTTCTTGGGCGCGTTTCATCGCCCCATTGAGAGGGGAGGCGCCGTTCAAAGTGGACAACGCGCACCTGAGTCCCGGAGCGTTCGAATAATAAACGGTGCTCTCCCTCTCGGTTTCGGTTGCAGCGGCTATTCCGCGCAGCTCGAGCCGCACTCTGCTAATAAGCAAACGCGACCCGGACAGCCTCCGCTCGCACTCCTGCGCGTTTCAGCCGGGCACTGCAAACATCGGCCGCGAATCATGATTTACTCTAATTGGTCGCGCGTAATTGCCGGTTCGGACTGCGACGGCTCCGAAAGTGAATTGCCAAATGCGCACGGGAGGCACGAGCGCGAAAAACTCGGCAGGGAACGAAACTCGACGAACTCGCGCTAGAAGACGATGAGACCGACGGCCTGGGCGCCTCGTGTTTGCATGTAAATTTGTCGCCGATGTAAATGAAAGGGTAGAGCGTACGAGTAGATAGGGTTAGATGGCTAATCGAATCATTCTATCGTTCCATCTCGCAAGCCATTTCTCGCAACAACATCCAGCATTAAAAATTGAAAGAGTCGAAGGGAGGGCAGTTATTAGTTGTTACGGCAATGATGGTCGATGCTTAAAAAGCTCCTCGCTATTATAAATCGCTAATGCGCAGAGCTGGGCAGAGCCAAAATTGAATCTCGAATCATCTTCTATCGCCAAGTTGTGAGAGCGGCGCCGGTGCCGTTCCGAGCTCCGTCGGCTAATTCCAAGAATAATTCCATTTGTTCTTCGGCACGGAGAGGCGTTTCATTATGCATATTGCAAAATACGATATCGCGTATTTTAAGAGAACCTGGATCCGGATCTACATGTACAGGTGATTACAATAATTGACAAAGTATCATTTTTCGCGATTAAATAAACGCTGACTATTCGGGAATAAATTTCGGGACGCGCAATCATCGCTTAGAGCTCGTGATACATCCTAACCTCTATTGCGTTTCGTGCAAAAGCCAAAAACTTGACTGCAATTGCCAAGAAATTTTACTGATCTCCGAAGCGAGTAGTAGCGGAACCCCAACATTTCCCAAACAAAAGATGATACTTCGTATATTTCAAATCGAGCTCAACGAGTCCATTTACTTTTTTTATTTTATATTTCATTTATTGAAAAAAGACAATTTCTTGCTTGAAAGACAACAGCCGTAATCGGTGACACAATATCAAATATCATTGTTGCCAAATGTATCGTTAACACTGCCATCTTTACGTTTTTTTTATCCGCACAAACTAACAAAATGAATAAATTATACGCGGAGAATTGTGATGAAGAAACACGGGGAAAATAATTTTTCAAACGTCTATGTCAAAATCAAATAACCTAAAACAGAAAGCAATTATTCAAATTTTTGATTAGAGGAATGCAATTGAAAAATTTATACATTCTCATCTCAGGAATGCATAATGAATAATTTTATTTGCTTTTAATTAGTTAAACGTTTACAGAGGTCCACTGTTAAAAATATTTTAGTTCATCTTATACTTTCATTTAAATTATTGAAAAATTTCTCTTTATTGACGGTGATTTTTCTGCAGAACATTTTCACCTTAGAAATACTTGATCGAAGTTTTTTTTTGTTAAATAAATAAATTATTGTAAATACAGCTAATTAAAAAATTATTCTAGCAGTGATGATATTAAAATTAGCATTAATTATATCGAGACAAAATATATGTAGCATGTAATAAAATTAATTATGCAATATAATTGCGCGATTAAAATCTTATTTTAACGAGTTAACCGCTAATTTGAATTCTAGTCAGATTATTTGTTACGTTTCAAGAGCAATGCAATTATTAGATTAATAGGCAATATCTAAGGTCCCAGTTATTTTACATGAGTTAAAGATTTAAATATTATATTTCAATTCATAAATTTATACGGCTAACGTGCAAATAAGTTTTTCGGTATAAGGGTTGTTTCGGTTGCAGTTGCTAAATTAAACGTTATTTATAAACTATTTTTATCAAATGACTATTGACATCTACGAATTTTCTAAGCAGGAATACTATTTTTATACATAATTACAGATTTTTCATATATTTTTTATTTACAACATGATCACACGGTAATACAACATTTTGAAATATACAAACAAAACATTCTACTAGCAATGATAATTGCACGAATTTTATACTTTTATAAAAAAACATTTATTTAGATAGATTTAAAGCTTGTAAGCAGTAAATAACGCGGATAATAAATTTCTGCCATACTTATCATAAATTTAATTTCAATTTTCATCGACTTTTAATTATGGGAAGAAAGACATTAAATTACTGTAGATCCCCGCAAGCATAGCCAAGTTTCCTCTTCAATTTCTTTAAAAAGGCTAAAATCATTATCCGCACATTATTCGTAATAGTTGAAAATTGATCGAGAGTGGTTAATTAATGTTTTTGAGAGCTAAATTTGGCTTCTAAATATCGAGCAATTACTCGTGCAGCACCTAGAAATAACATTTTGATGTTGGCCGTTAATATTACTCGGTACGAGTTTGTATCGGAGAACAAGAGTTAATTTCCATTTACATTATTAAGGTTTGAGGGCGTGCAATTTGAATATTGTAAATCGCAATGTTCCCTTGTAAATTATAAGTAAAGATTTGCTTCGTTCAGCAACGAAAGCTTAGAGGCGAAAAAGCGATTTAAAAATGTTCTCTGTTAAAAACGTGTTCGGTGGCTTGATTCGGTAAGGTTCAGTCGGTACATCGCCTATTCATCCTTGCACATTGTGGCTTCTGTGCCGTGAAACTTATGGAAGGGGTTTACGACGCCTCGAGCCAATTTGCCAGGGACGGGGAGCGAAAAAGATGCAAGTGGATGTGGGGAGGCGCCCCCACACCCGCTCCGTCGCTTCGATCTTAATATTAAACATTTTTTGTTCCGAACTCCGATACAAAGCTGAGGTTTCAATATGTTACTCCGGCCGACTGTTATCTAAATAAATCGAGAGGAAGTACTCGAGCGCGTGGCTCAATGGCGCGCGCAACCCATCGATGCATTAAGCAAACTAAATTCTGAATAAATAAAGCGCCGCGTGACAGGAGCACAAGGCCAGATACGCAAACACCGAGGCGGAGGTGGTGCATTGAAATGTCCAGGAAGGCCGTAGAAGACGATTGTAAAGGGCGAATCGGGAGGAGTTGGGGGCGCGTGTCAGGAGCGTTGGCTAGCCGAGCGAGCGATTAGCGATGGACGCGAATGGGTTTTGCATCGCCTCGCAGCCATGGACAGGTTGCGCGTCGCGCGACCCGCGTTATTGGCGGTGCGTGCCGGCTGCTTTTCTAGGAAGGAGGCGGGCATATCGACGCGTCTCCAGGCGCAGGCGCAGCCGACGACAGACGACCGAGAAATAAGTCGCGCTCCTCCGAGCGACGGGGACTCGCCGAGAACTTGATGATTGCGACGGAGCGGCGGAATCTCGTAATGCCGTTATCCCGCATTAAGGCGCTATCACACGCTCGCGGAGAGAGAGAAAGAAAGGCGAGCGCCCGGGCTTATTGAATTGTGTCATCCAAGAATAAGGGCTAACGCGCTGCATCCAATTTCATCCGCTTAATTAATTCCCTCGGTTCGTGCCCCCGCGCTCCCTCCTCCGCATTAATAAAACGGCCGGCGCATTCCTTAGTTACCCACTTGGCTTCGCGCTTTCCACGCGCGCCGGTCCGCCACTAATAAACCGCTCAATTCGCTGCAGCCACGCCGAATTTCTTTTAATTGGTCTCGCGCCGTCTCTCTTTCTCTCGCTCGCCCTTCCGAGCTCCTCGTAAAATCTCGCTTATGACGCGCTCCGACTGTACTGTGAGCCGCGGGCTTCCATACTTTCTCAAGGCGCTACTGCTCTAACTGAATTGTTAACCCTGCGAGGCCTTTGTGCGCCGCTCGACGAAATCGACGAGGAAGCGACGACGCTCTCGCGTTAGGGATGGCGGCGCGATACTCCGCTCGGCAGCGAATAATTTTCAACCGAGTAAACGCTCCAACGACCTTCGCGAGCTACTCTTTCCTTACACCAAATTACTACTCGGGAGGAGCTGTTCGCTGCCACCGCTTGCGTCGATTCCCTGGCTGGCACCAATCGCGCGCGAGTCGCCGATTCTATAATTCTCCAATAACCTACGAATCGGCGTTTTTTTACCACAACAGTCATTGGTATTTGCCTAATCGCTTGTTCGCCGATGAAACGTCAACGAGCAATCACCTAATTTTATCACCTAATTGTCGAAGCGGGGCTTAAAAATAAGCAAGTGTTTCGATCTCTCGTTTGCTTACGACTATGTTCCCTCAAAACAGCCGAGCAATGATAAAGTTTCGCCGCTGGAATTATTCCCGGTATTTATGTTTACTGCCATTATCTAATGAACTCGATTCGTATTATTTATTACCGCTAATACAAAAATTACTTTTGTAAATAATTTATATGGTCGTGCTAATTCGCGGTGACAAGTTGTAACTATGTATGAATAATATTCAATTGCGACTGCGATCGTATTTGCGAATTACGTTGGACTGCTGTTTCGAATAGTCAAATGCTGCTTTCCGGTATCAGATTAAGTAATGTTTATTAGCAAATCCTATTTCAACTTCTTGCAAGTTTGTTGCGCGCGGAAAGTCCTTAATACGAGCAACAGCGCACAACTGACTAATGTGCCGGTGAGGACGAACGCGATTCGGTTAAGAAAATTGTGAAAAATAAAACACTGCGTCGGAGATGGCTTCCGATTTTTCTCGGGCTCCAGGCGGAGCAACGATCGCCTCTGATTAATGGAATGAAAAGAGAGAGAGAGAGAGAGAGAAGGAGAAAGACAAACATGTGGTTGAGCGCGTTAACATTTGGTATGCGGCTCCGAATAAAGGGACGGACTCGCACGCGCACTCGTTTATTGTAATTCTCCGTTCGATTTCTCGTTGAACATATGCCGATAATGCAGTTTGCCAAAGTTGGAGGCCGTGCGGAGACGCTCGCTAGTAAAGTTACTTGCTCGGCTAGTGATTGTCGATTCGGCAAAGGGGCCTTTTCGCTCGCAAACATTTATAAAGCGGATAGACGGAGTAAAAGCGGTGAGAGACGCGAGACAGTTTTCACGAGGATATATCAGTTTTAATTGGGAATCGTGCTAATTGCACAATAGCGGGCGCGATATTGTCGCGATACGTCGCGTGTCAAATTATTGAATGTTGACGTCAGCAGCGGCAGCAACAGCAGCGACGGTGTCGCGCCGACTTAGCGTTCGCTCATCGCCGACAGCAATTATGCAATTAGCGGCTCAATAATCAAGCACCGACTGTAATGCAGAATCCAAGCGCGTTTATTGACGGCTTTCCTGGAAATTAGACACGTTGGTTGGCTCGTCGTTATTTGGAAGAAAGCTGCGAGCGCTTGTTGCGAACTCCGTTGCCGCGCGCCCATCAAATACTGCACTGGCAATTTTTATTCCTCGCTCGCTATCTTCGTTAATCTTGTTTATTTTATTATACTTTCCTGAACTCGAACGAGTCGCAGCGTTTTACTTAGCAAATGATGTTGCAAAGAAAAGCCCCGACACGTGGGTTTGTTTTACGGGCCAGGCACTCGCAATTTCTACTCCCGAGCTTTTATTTCGCTCTGCGTCGTCGCTCGAATTATTTCGGACACCGCGAAAATTACGAGATTTCGTCTTCAAATTGAGTTTTCGAAGATTCAGTTGCCAAAAGTACACATAATCGCCACGAAATTTCTTTGCTCTAAAGTCCGGGCAATTATTTTACGAGCATTTTATTTCACAAAGGACGAGTTGGTTTGTTAATACCACGCTAATCGACTTATTTCTTTGTAAAACTCTTCTCGCTACACCGGTAAATAAATAAATAAATAGGTGAACATATTAATGAACTACTCTGTGTCCCCGAACAAAGTAGCCGCCAATAATTTCATTATTCCATAATTCCTTTACTAAATTATTCTTTATTCTTATTCGTTAGCAACTGTATAATCTGCGCCATATTGTCAGTGTCAGCGTCAGTTTGCTTATTCTAGTACAGATTGCTGTCTTGTGACATCAATATTCTTTGTCGTGTGTGCAGTTGTGCAGCGACGAACAAGCTCTGGTTCGCGTTATTCATTTTCGAATTAATAAATCTTTATTTAGATATAAAAGAGCATCGTCTGGCCCTTCTTTCGTATTATTTATTTCTTCGACCAAATAGAATCGCAACAACTGCGATTGAAAAATATGCCACTTTCATCCATTTTAGAATATTTCTGCTCCAAGCCGATAAGTTAGTAATTAATCGAGTTTTCAGGTACTCGGCGAAAACTAACGTAACCGACAATATAGCTTGAGCACCGCAAAAAATGTTCAACACTGTCTTCTCAATTTTCGCAGGAGGCAGTAATTTATTCAGGGTTATTAAGACCAGATTCACGAGATCCGCGTTGTATCTTTAGCCTATGACGCAATAGCTTAAATGGGACGTTTTATTGTTTCACTAACTATTTATAAGATACATGTGTATAAATTTATTTTTGGAATACACAGATGAAGAGTAATGTACGCGACAACGAGTAATTAATACACGTTGACGAAAGGGCTGTCTATTAAGAATCGTCTCGACAAAAACGAATGAAACAGCGAGACGCGGCGCTTTGGACAAAAGTGTGAATTATTTATCCGAGTGTCGCTCGAGAGGCTCCTTAGGCGACAAATTGCAGAGGGTAAATTTAGGCTTTGCACGCATTCGCACGATTTTTCTAGTAAAGTTAACAACTCATTATCGAGTAAAGCAGTGTCGTCGTGGTGGCAGGGCTTAAACAACCCCTTCGAAATATCGCTGCATAATTTAGAGCTGGAAATCAGACTCGATTAGTCACGTGCGCGGCTCGGACTGCTGGAGAGGGTTTTCAA
This sequence comes from Platyscapa corneri, assembly GCA_018907185.1. Classification (NCBI taxonomy): domain Eukaryota; kingdom Metazoa; phylum Arthropoda; class Insecta; order Hymenoptera; family Agaonidae; genus Platyscapa; species Platyscapa corneri. The sequence continues at coordinate 1,325,443 of JACCHW010000042.1, read as the reverse complement.
GAGTGCACAGGGAACAACGGCGCGGAACAAGGGCGCGCGTTAGCAGGTTCAGACCACTCGAGAAATACCGGCCGCCCGAGGCGAAGGTGCACGGGACAAGTGTCCGGGCGTCGTCCGGCCAATCGGATGATCGCGCTATAAAACTGGCCGGGGCCCTCGGGCTCGTCGTCGGCGTGCAAACAGGGCCCGATCCCGCCGGGGGCCGGCCGCGGATCAACCGCGTCCCTTCTGTCGGTGGTGCGGCTTTCACCTTCCCGGCCCTTTGATGCGCCTCCGCATCGATCCGCTCACCGAAAACAAGGCCGGAGTTGTCTCGTGTTTCAAATTGAACATCTGCTCGAGGTTTATAATCCGATAATCCGCGGGCGGCCGAGCAGCCGCCGCGCCCCCACTGGGGTGCGATAACCTAGAAAAACATCTTTCCATCCTTTTAACCGGCGAGCGTAACAACGACAAGCTACGGGGACTCGGACGCGGTCGCGGTCGGGCCCGGACCCCGGCAGCATCTCCTTCAACTCCACGACCGTTGCAATTAGGCATTGCACGAGTACAGTACTCGGGCACAGCGAGTTGTCTGCTCCGCGCCCCTGCGTAATTGCGTTTGCGCGCGCGCGCGCGCGCCACGAGTGCCGTCGTCGAGGAGGGTAGTAATAATTCTCTAATATCAATTTCAAATTTCAATTAGTATCATCTGCGTGAGCGAGCGCTCATGGACGCTCCTCCTCTCCCTCCGCGTGCCTACGCATACGCGCACGCACCGAGCCAAGGAGGGAGATCGCGCGGCCCGTGCGTTCGATCTAAAATTCAATTTGCCGGAAGGCGGAGGCCGGCGTCGACACCGGCTTCGTGGCGTACCACCCCGACGCGGAGGCCGCTACCTAAGGGCCCTTCTCGCTCCTGCACGCGCAATCGCATTACAAATTGACGACTCTCGGCTTATTAAGTTCCACGAGCGATGGCTTCAATACCCTCGTTACTTATTTACGCGAGTTTAGAATGCCTTCCCCTCGCTCGCCCCTAATGGGGATCGACGCGTTATCTCGTTTCGGGGGGAGCGTCGTTCACCGGAAGTCCACGCGCGCGACTCCCAAGCGACTCCCCCCCCCCTCCCGCCTAGCCGATGTCGCGCGGCCGATAAGCCGGAGCGGAGGATCGGACAAGTCCTTACTTTCCGCACATGTGTGCCAGGCACCCGCGGCGGCTTTGTAGTGTCTCGCGCGACCCCTTGAGCAGCGTTCGACAGTTCACGAAGGGGTGGAAGAACAACGATCCTCCTTGCCCTCCCGGCCCGCTTCTGACCACAGGAGTTCATTTTTGGCTTGCCCACCGACTAATACCCGGTTAATTTTGCAGATCGGGTCGGTTCATGCCCAGCAACAGCAGCAGCAGCAGCAGCAACAACCGGAGCAGCAACGAGCGCAGCAGCAGCAGCAGCAGCAGCAGCAGCAGCAGGATCAGCACAGCTGGCGGAGGGCCGGGGGCCGGCGCCGGGGTGGCCGCGAGGGCCGGAGGAATGTTTTGCTACCACTGCCCCTCGGGTCTGCCGGCCCCGAGGCTTCCACCGTCGCTCGAGTATCCCTTCGCTCCGACGCATCCCTGTAAGTACGCGAGCGAGCGAGCATCGGTCGGTAAGGCGGCGACCTGCCTACGTGCGTGCGCGCGTCCGCAGAGAGAGAGAGAGAGGAGACGGCTAGACGCGACAGTGACGCGAGCTCCGTCTCACAGCTGTGCCCCGGCAAAGACGGCCCCGGGGACGTGCGGCCATCGTCCGCCGCCACCCCCTCTGCTTCGACTGCCCCGCTCTCTTGTCGGGATAAACAGATTAGGTAACTACGTGATAAGTCGCTAAGTGGCTCATTCGGGTCCGCAGTTGGGCGAGCCCCGACTTTGCTCGAGCGAATTTCGTCCCCACCGAAGGCCGAAATTCGCCCCGACATCTAACTACCTCGTTATCCTCATTTGTGGCGCTCGCGCTCTCATTAGATTTGGCCGGGACGGCCCGGAGAGCCCGGGAGGGCGCGTCGAGCTCGATCTCGCGTGGAGAACACAAAAATAACGATCACGGCTCGTGTGCGCGTCATCCCAACTACGGCTAATAAATTGGATCAGCGCGCGCGACTCTCGGGCGAACCGCAGTGCCCGCCGCCAGGGAGCCACGGCCTTCGCTTTTCCGAACTCTAATCTAAGATCTTGAGTGGGTTCCGAACTCCGGAGCCGCTAAATTTATTTACGAGTCCTCCAATCGATAATTGCCCCGTAGTTCGGCCGGCCCCCCTTTTTCAGCCGCGCGTTGCCAAATACCCGATTACGGGGATCGGCCGCCGCCCATCCTCGAGCCCATCCTCGGCTCGGCAGCGCCGAGAGTCAAACTCCTCGATTGATCCGGATTACACTTATGAGTTTTGCTTTCTTGGGCAACGATTCCAAGTGTCGGACTTGGAGCTTCGTTATTGTGGCTTCTGCAGTTATTGCCGCACGCGCCCAACCAACATCGCATTCAATATCAACGCTCGCGTATCCTCCACCGAAGCGAAATTGCGATTAATTTTAATTTGCCGGCAAAACTAGGCGCAATTGTGCTATTTATCGCAGTCGGTTTGCATTGCGTTGCTTTATTCGAATTCGAAGACAAACTGGAGGAATTTTTAATCGTTGGCGAAGCTTCGCCTCGGAGCCTCTTCGGAGGCTGGGGGATTATGCCAATTGAATTAACCGAACCGTGAATTCCGTGTTTTTCTCGAACAAAATTACGCGCAGCTCTGCGCGTCTGGAGTAAAAATGTCGCGAATCGAACGAAGGAACGGCGTAAATAATTAACGGTCGAGGTTAATGCGAGTTTTCGAACAGGACGAGTTGCCTCCGCGTTTCTGCAACGAGGATCTCCCGCTGCGATTGCTCCTACGGACTTCGATATTCAATTTTTATGAGCTTGGGAAATTAATTTGTGTTTTTCGCTAAGCCCGGCTTAGCGCTGCGGTAATTAATTGCGCTGATTGCTCTGCATCATTAATGAGCGGTTTCGGGCTCTGCAGCCGAACGCTCCTCTCTCTCTCTCTCTCTCTCTTTTTATGCGCGTCGGCTCTTCTCCGCACTACACTTTTCATTATGTGCATGTGCAGTCCAATTTTACGGAGAAGATTATAAAAGTTCTAGATGTTAATTTAAATAATTTGAAAATACCATTTTACTTTATTAACTTATAATTACTTTTTAGCCGCCGCAGTATCTGCAAAAAACACGGATAATTGTTATATCGCATTAGAAACTTCGCTCAAAATTATTTATTTAAATTTGCGCTCTTTAAAATATTTCTTCTCTCTTTTCAATTTCGATAAAAATATTACGCAAAACCTTCAGTGTTGGCTCTTTTAAAATTTATTTTACGACGCTAGACAATAGAATAATCCTTTAATACAGTTTTATTTGCAACTTCTCTACGATATTTCGAAAGCTATTGAATTTACAGTATTAAATGCTAAAATATTAGTTTCGCTTGAGAAAGAACGCGGATATCTTTTGGATAAAGTATAAGCGGTGCATTTTTAAGAAACGATAATTCAATATACACTTTTTTGTGCTTAAAAAGAATCCAGCCGCATTTTAAAGAGCAACTCAAACTGTACGTACAAATTCAAATAAAATATAATCGAATATTATAATAAAGAAAGTATTTAGATTGTTAAGCGATCGCGTAGCTCAATTGCTTGGAAAAAAAGTGCGGAAAGAAAATCTAATTTCGTTCTTTTCGCTCTACAAAAAGTATCCCATAAAAATCACGACCCAACAATTTGTTTCTCGATACAACGTCACTTCGATATTTCTGCATAATTCACACGACAGTGTATCTTATTTCGCTCGTTGAAACGCGATTACTGTTTTTCAACTATTCGCATTGCGAAAAGTCCGTGAAAATTCAATTCGCTTTTATTTCTTTTCGACTTTAAAACTTTTTTAGTGCCATTTTCGAGATAATCTAGAAGTTTAGGCGCTGGTGCAACTCGTTACCTCGGCGAGATTCATAAATTGGCGGGTATAAAATAGCAAAGTCCGCGCAGCGGCGAGTCGCGTTAAAAGATTCGCCTCGAATCGACGAGTGGCTGTCCAGTTGAAATTCCTCGTCACGAAAAGCAGCGTCGCATAATTAGAAGTGCGCGCGAAAAGTCGTGATCGCGGCGACACGCGTGCAAACGCTCCAAATCGTTGGCTCGAGTCAGCGCGCGGATATGGAATCGCTAAACCAGATATCGGAGCGCGATCCACCGTTCGCGTTTCTTATGTTTTATTCCCAGGCGGATCGATTTGACGTAGTGTACGTGCGTCGGTGTGCGGCACTTGTCTCGCGAACACGTCCGCTTGATTTTCCCCCTTCGCGCAAATCCGAGACGCAGTGAAAACGGGATATTGCGCCGGTGCCGTGCCGAGTAAACGTCGAGTACAGATTCGTCTGGTTGGAACGAGATACGTGGAAGCGAGTGGAAGGAGCAGCCAATTGCTCGGGAATTGTCGGACGGACTTTGCGCGAAAGGATTGAGTTGGAGTTGGAGCTGTGATGTCCCGCAGCGAACGTGGAAGCGCCTCGTTCTCGAACCGACAATTGCCCTCAATTATCGACCGTCTCTATTTTTCCCGATTTGCATCGATTGCAGTCCCTAGGGAACACCGCCTCTTTCGATCTTATTAATTTGTTTAATTGTGGCCGAGGAGATCGATAACCTAACCTCGATTCGGTTCCGCATTTAATCGCGAGCCACGATCACTCGGATGTGCATCGCGAGAGAGACTCTCCTCTACGTTGTGGCAGTAGTGCAGCAGAGCTTCTCTCCCCAGAACTGGACTAAATCTTTTCAGCGACAACGAAAAAGAGCATAGATTTTGATAATACCTAATTTTCTTAAATTGCACTCTCAATTTTGCAATCCTTTCTCCGCAAGATCACAAGATGCTTCCATTACTTCATTTCCTTTTAATTATTCAATTATGTTTATCCACTGCGCCAATTACTGCAAAAGTATCTTCAATTCCAATGTGCTTTTAAAGTACGCACTTTAATGAGCATGTCATAATTTTTAAATTGATCCTTGATTGATTCTTGGTTAGAATTAAAGGAGAAGCTCCTCGAATACAATGACTTCAATCAGAGTCGACGATTACGCGTCATTATTCCGCGCTATTAATTAATATATTATACACGTTGGAGATTTTCCAATTGAGCCTCGCGACATTTCGTATTTTATCGTCGTAATTCTGTAAACGGAAATTCTTCGGGAGACTTCATTTCGTGTGGGGCGATAGTTCGCCGTTTCGAAACCTGGCCTCTCGGCTACTTCAACTTTCCTCCACCTTCGCACTACTTGCAAAACTTATTTATTAACTTACCTCGCGTTGAAACTGCTCCATTATATTTGATTTACTCCTTACGCAAATACAACAACTTTAATTATTCAAATGTGAAAAAATGAGCGCTTTGTCTGTTCGTGTACCGTTTAGTCTTACAAACATTTGCGATTCTCTATTTAGCTGTTGATCGGTATTGATCTTTAGAGTCATTCTTCTACGATAACAACGGATAAAATATCGGTCAGCCGACGGAAAAAACTCGATTTCGTTTTGCAAAAACTCGCGCAGGATTAAGACTGACCGTCTCCTCCCGAAACTTGGACCGGATCTCGTTGTTTAATTTTTCAGAACCTCCCCTCGCCTCCCCTTATGAAAAACCTACAATACAGTCGTTTGAATACGAAACTTTTTTCGGTTCTCGTGAAACGCAATTTTAAATTAATTTGAAAGCGCTTAAAAATAATTATTTAATCTGAATATTATTGTAAAACTGCTAGGGAAGCGTCGACTAATAAAACAAGCAGTTCTTTGAAGAAAAATGTCAATATTAATATTAATGTTGATTTAATCGACGATTTTAATATTACAAATGTAAACCTTGACTCGAATAAAGAGTAAACCATATTTTAATTTTAATTCGGCGAAAAAAGCAATTTAAAAATTAATAATACTCGGGGATTACCGTTGTATCGAAGATCGACGATGGATTGACTTTAATATTATATAGTATAAATATTAAATAATATAAAGTATAAATATTAAAATTTTCATTAATACAATTGGCCATTTATAAATCCTCTACGGAACTTTTTAGTTCGCAGCTTTGATGAAACGAACCAAAAAGTAGACTTTTTAATTAAAAAACGCTGGCTCCTTTTTATCGGCGGAATAAATTCGCAGTCTCGCAAATAATACTCGCTTTGACAAATCTTAAGCCGCGCTCAAAAAAATAGCGTAACTTTGAACGATTGATCGAATTCGGTTTTCGACTATCGTGCACAAATTCAGAGTGCAACGGCAATCGCGTCTCGCGCATCGAGTGCATTAGAGCACATGCATAAAAGAAACCGCATCGAACCGGTTGGTTTTAATTGTTTCACCACATTGATCGAGTTACCGATGAATCTTTCATTAACATTGGTAGCATTAATTAATCTTCCTCCGTGTGACGTCTCGATAATCCCTTCGCGAAATTCAGGAGGCCATTTCGTTATCGCACTGCACGAAATAATTAGAACAACTGATCGGCTCGGTTCACTTGACGGCAGTACTTGCTTTTAAACAAACTTTTCGAGAGCAAACCGCGGATTTTAGCGGAAGGTATCGCTTGAACGATTGTTATGAAACAGCAATAGCTGTCGTATTTTATCGCTCGAATAAATAATTACGCGAGTCAGACCTCGAGTTTTTCATTTGAAATCTTGAAAATTCCGAGCAGTGCACAGACGCACTTTCGATGGAATTCCGATACCTCGCAGTAAATGAGTCAAGCAAATGTGCCAAGTGAACAAAAGCTCGCGCTACAAAGATTGAAAACTAGTATTTACCCGGGATTATTGCGAAATGGAAAAGCATCGACCCTAGAGAAAGCCACAACTCGGGGAATTTTAGCAATTTTCAATTTCTATCCACAATCTGGGCTATTTTAATTTCAGGACAGGATCTGCTGTTTCGAAGGAATAAAGACAATTCGTGGGCCGTTAAAAGTTGCTTATTCGGTGTGCAGTTTATAAAATCTGATTAAAAGATGCGAGTTTGGCCGAGTGATTGCCATTCGCGTTGATTGTGTTTTGAAAATAGAAAAGGTTTATTGGAGAACTGCAAGCGGACGGATTGGAATAATACACAGAAGTTTATTGTTTATCAAATGAGCATAATTGATCTTAATAGATTCGAGCAATAGGGTCAGCAGTACCGAGCAACATCGAGTATTGGTTATTTTTCACGCGACGTGCTTTTTTTTATTTCCACGCTTTTCGCCAGCAGCAGCCGCTATTATAAACTCACAATTTACCGGCTTGATAAATATTGCAATTATTCGGCAGAAAATTGACCGAGCTACGTTTTATCGATCCACGCGTGCAAACGTTGTTTGGAGACACTCGCTTTTAGAGTGCGTTTTCAATCAAATCTAAAGGTTTGCGGACGCGACCTCGGATGTCCGAGAAATGCCTTGCACGAGGCTGGGATTTATAAGACCATTTTTAAAAGTTAAAAACAACGATCGCTACTTTTTCAGGGTCAGAGCAAATGCTGCGGACTAAGGAGACGATTTGTGTCTTGCGCGACGTAGATAAAAAATAGCGATCACCATCGTTCTTCGATAAACTCAATTTGTCAAAAAACAAGTGATTTCGTATTTATAAAACATTTTCCGAAAAAATAAAAATTCGCTCGAGCGAATGTGGAAAATGTCGCAACGGCGTAGGAGCATATAATATTGGGACAAACCCACTTTATCAAAGTCGTAATTTGATAAAAGGTTGGCCATTTCATTTGGCGCAATTCTCATTAATCCGAATGAAAAATTCGCATTCATTATGTAAAATCAATTTTCATCGTTGGACTTTGATTAAATGATGCAAAATTTAAAATCTATTTAATTCCTTGATTGTAATGCAGCCGATATCTGTTATTTAAATTTTTTGCAATACCAATTAGCAAGTGTTATGCACATCAAAGACAAACTATAATTCATCCTCGTTGGAAATTTCAATAGAGCAATACATTAGTTTGATACAGTAAATTTCAATTTAAGTTTCAAATTTAAGTAAATAAACCGCGATAAATTTATATCATGGTATTCTATAACTTCGGATTGGATATTTTTTCTAAACATTGTTAACTTATAAGTGCGTGCGCCGGTGTAATACTATAGCAGAGCAAGTAATAATTAATTGCTTTTGAAGACCGAAAAATTCTTCTAATTGTCAATGTGTATTAGTATTTAATCGAATAAAAGAACTGTTGCCATTAGTTTGTCGACCAGCACAAATACGAAGATACATGGTTTACAGAAATATTATAAATCAAAAGTCAACATTTTTAAAATAACTAGAATTTTATTTATAAATAACCTAAATTTTTCAGTTGATCCGCTCAGACTACACGTTTACTGAATTTACCTATTAAAAGTATGCAACTTTCAAAATTCTAAACTTCGGGTTGAATAATTGATGTTAAATCAACGTTTAACGGTAATTTGAAAGAAAACATTTAAAAAGATTATCCGCTGTTGTTATTATTATTTTAATAGCAAATTTTACTTATAATGAAGCTTTAAATTGAAAAAATAAATTTTTAACGAATGATGATTGAAATACTTCAAAAAATTTTCAAATTTCGTTAAAGTACTCGATCGAATCCAGCATATATGTAAATGAAAATTAAAAATTAAATCGAATTTTCTTTGGATCTGAATTCTTTAATTAGACAAAATCATAGATAAATATTAATTGGTTCACATTATCCGAATACAATGTATACAAGAGAAGAGAGACCAAGCGGTGACCTTTAAACAGAATAAGATGCATCAAACTTTCACGTAAATCATTACTAAATTTTTATCCCGAATATTTCGCTTAAAATTTATAAAAAAATTTGTTCGTAATTCCAAATTTGGTGAAAAATATTTTCTTTAGCGTACTTTTTAAACTTTACGGCCGCGTTAGTTTCAACCGAATCGCTTGAAACTCTCATAATGTGTTTCTTACAAATTATGACTTTAAAAATTTGAAATTTTAAACATATTATATCTAATTATAATACTTTGAACTTACATTATATCTAGATACGATATAATAATAAAATAATTAACAACTGCTTTTTGATGGCCCAAAATGGTAAATATAAAATTTGGAAATTGTTATTTTCAAAAGTCATTATAATTAATCTCGATTTAATAATTCCGCATTATTATTTTTTTATTTCTAAACTTGTAAAATGGTCGTGATGCTGCAATTGACAACTTAAATGTCGATTATAAATATTATTCGTTAAATGATTTATACGAGCTTAACAAATGAAAATTTAATTCGATCCGATAAATTTAATAATTTAAATAAATAATATTCGTATCGTATAATGCATTTGAATTAGAATTTTTTGTCGACTAAACAACCGCATTGATAAACGGTATACATCGCTCGAAATAATAAAAGTAAGCTGTATTTCAGCAATTTAAAAATAATCTGGATCGCTCTTACTTGTTTAACACGCGGAAAAACTTAAAAATTAAAATTACGCGTGTAAACGTTGATTTATAAATTCGTGCACTGCTTCTAAAAATTTGATTTTTAGATCGCAATAAATGATCAAAAAATTATTTCCAAATTCAGTATACGCCTGTTTATAAATATAGAAATGGCTTAAAAATTTACATACAATTGGGTACGCGATTTAGATTTTTCAATCGCAATAAAATAAAAATGGCGATTCCTTTGGTTGAATCAACAATCGCAGCATCCGAATAATTATCGCCACAAGTGGCCGAGTAAATTTAACGTTTGTTGTGTGTGTGTGTTTCGCTCGAATACGGAACTGCGTAAGTAAAAAAGTAAAGAACACGTTGATAAATTTCTTTCAGATGCGAGTTACTCCGCTTACCATCCGGCGCTTCACGGCGTTGGAGAAGATTCGTTTGTTAGAAGAAAGCAGCGGAGAAACAGAACAACATTTACGTTGCAGCAATTAGAGGAACTCGAGTCTGCTTTTGTTCAGACTCATTACCCGGACGTCTTTACAAGGGAGGATCTTGCAATGAAAATTAATTTAACCGAAGCGAGAGTTCAGGTAAATTAAAAATGCATTCTCGTGGAAGGAACTTTTAACGATATTTTCCTCATTTCCTCGTTTTCTACAACAATGCCCCACCCCACTCGTTGACAGGGAAGACGCGCGCGTTCTCGAGCGACTCTCCGATCGAAATCCGTCGCGTTGGCCGGACGGGTTTATCGTTAGCGCAGCCGACGGATAAAAATTCAACTTTTGCGCCTAGTTAACAAAAATGCAAACGGCTTCGTCGAAGCGTTTCTTTAGGTTTTTCGCAAAAGCTCGCGCTGTCGCGTTGTTTTGCGTTTCGCACTTTGCGCCGAAACGAAAATCAGCCGAGTTGCAGAAGCGAATTCGGTCTGTTCTGCAAAAAATCCACTTTCAGAACACGTGCGTCGAGAAATTAAGCCAGCACCTTCACTCGATACGAGCTTAACGAGAGTCACGAATAGTTGCTTCATCGCCCTATGACTTTTGCTAATTTCGTCGCAGCGGCAACCGTACAATTTTGTATCTGACACGTAATTAAGATTGAGGAGACTGACAGAGACAATACCATAAGTACTCTTTTGGAGCCCCTGTCAGGTGGAGTCTTATTACGTCACAGTTCATAAAGCTCATCGGCAACGGAGGCACGATTTTACGATTGACGTTCCATCGAAAGCCGTCAACGGAAATAAACGTTAATCAAACCGGATTTATTATTTATCAGTTCCGTCGCTTATCTCCAGCTCGAGAGCTCTTCTCGATAAATGTCACCGATGCAACCTGCAGCTAAGGATGAAAGAGAGAATCGAGGAAGCCGAGATCAATGGCTTACGGATTGTCTTGTAGATTTATTTCTCTGTATTCGCGCCTAAATTGAAGATGTGATTACGTATCGCATACTCCCCAGTGATGTATTTACATCGAGACAAAATCTATATCAGTAGTCGGTGTATAATCGCACATGAATCATTTTTTCTCGAAAATTCGGTTGGAGCCGGTGGGTAAAGGAGCAGCAGCATCGGTATGGTGGAAGAGAGAAGGGAGGGAGCAAAAGGGCAAAGCAGCGGTAGGAGCTTGTGCCTCATGGCCAAGCGTGAGAACAAGGACCCAGGCCCCGAGGGTCTCGCTGACACCCTCGACCTGACGTAATCTTCTGACGAACTAAGCCGGTAATTCGCCAGATTGTTCCTCTCTCTCTCTCTCTCTCCCTCTTTCCCGTCTCCGCGCCTACCTCCTCCCACGCATCAATTTTCCTTCGTTTTCTCTCCATAAAATAAATTAAAATCATCTTTCACTCCTTTTTACATTTTTCCCCTCAAATATTTATGAAGCTTGGATGATAAATTTAGAAACGCTTTGATCCGCGTATTCGTTAATTCACAGTATTATTATACTTCGGATATGGCTAATTAATAATTTGCGGATGTTTAGCTCGTGTTTCAGTTTTGTTGCATCCAACATCGGTGCGATTAATTACCGTAAATAACCTAAAATAATCGTCGAAAACGTCGGTCGATTAAATAACGGATTGTTATAGATGTATCAGTGCGCGAAAAGAGAGACATCGATTGAAAATAAAAAAAATTATGCCGATGCTGAGATTGGATTAAATGATTCTGAAAATAGCATCAGTCGGAACGATCCGAGTGCTATTTTCTTATTATTTGATGCCGATTGTTCTTACCAAATATTAGCACCAAATGAATGCATTCGGTACCAGACGAATGCGCGTAATTAGAACGAACTAACGAAATCAGCGCGATATAATATTCGCTTTTGATTTCAATTAAAATCTGCATTAGCGCTGCGTTCTCCAGCGCTGGAAACTACTTTTGATCGGAAAAAGTCTTTACCCCGTTTAATTAGTCTCCATCGCGTTAAAGCACCAAACGATTGTCCTCTCGAGGTGCTAGGTAAAAGGCTTTTCGCGCTTCAAAAATGCCACTTTTGCCAATCATCTCGAGGAAAATGATATTGGCACGATTTTGCGCGTTCCTGTGAACGGCTGCGTGTTTCCAAGTGATCGGTCGACCACCTTTATCAGTTGCTGATAGAAGAGGAGGCACGAATCGCGACTCGGACCATTTTTCACGCAATTGCGAATTCGTTTGACCAGCGCGAGACATTTTTAAGGGGGAAAAACTTGAGAGGTGGCCGTCTCTATTTTGTGAAAATTATCGTTATCAGTGGAAAATTGGGGCATCGTTCTATCGCTGGGGGATGGATTTGCGCGATTCATAATTGGCAGCTCGTTGCGACGGTGGATGGTAGATGGTAGCGAGTGACGGCGGTGAAATTGAAATGCACGCGGAAAACGTTTTGGCACATTAGACGAAATTGCGCAACGTTGCGAGGGAGTAAGAGTAACGATTACTTTGGGGGTGTCTATTAACATTTCAACAAGAATTAGCCGTTTATTGCTCTTATCCATCTTTTTCGGGATACGCCTTTCGCTTAATAGCGAAATTAAATTTGGGTGTGCATGTCGCGTGGTGTACGCTGAAACGGGCCGACACCCTCTCTGATGTTCGTTTGATCCGCGACCCCTTCCCCTCGGCCTCTCGTTTCCTTTATCGCATCAAGCGATTTTTAAAGCGTCCGCCGGTGGAGTTCGCCGGCGTTTCGGAGCGGAAGCGCGGAACCTGCTGGTGCCGCACTCGGCGCATCGAGTCCTTTCGAAAATTCGGAAATTCCTCCACAGGTCAATTATTGAGCCGCGCTCGGGAATTTCGGGCGACGCGCAACTTATTCGTCGGAGCGAATTATCGAGGGGAAGGTGGAAGGAGCAGCAACGCCGAGAAAAGCGTCAAGGATCGAGCGATTTGGTGTAATGGTTTATTGAGGCCGAGCTCGGGAGGAGCGGAGCAGACGGTGCCTCGGGTATGACGCAATTACGGCGCAGACTCATTGTTTCATTAGCGAAGACAAAGAGAATCTGGAATAATGGACAAATAGGCGCGTTTATGCAGCGCTGCCTGAATCGTCGTCGTCGTCGTCGTCGTCGTCTCTCTCTCTCGCTCGCTCGCTCGCTCGCTCGACAGCGTTCGCAGCTACTTGGCAGCTCTCGAGCCGTCTTCTCCTTATCCTTCTCGTCTCGTTTTCGTTCTCGTTCTCGTGCTCGTTCCCGTGCTCGTCCCCGTCCCCGTCCTCGTTCTCGCTCGCGCTCGCGCTCTCTTTCCTACTCCAATTAGAAGCTCCTGGGGGACCGCCGAGGCACGTTCTACGCGCATCGCATGCACGACGAGCCGTACTTCTCTCCGCAGGAGAAATCTACTCGAGCGCAATTTACTTAAATCACGTTTCATATGTACTTACTTCATTGAAACCTGTACTTCTCAATCACCAAAGACGACTCTCGCTCTTTCGCTCTTTCGCTCTTGCCCCTGCCCCTCCCTGTGCCGCGCCGCGACTCTTTTTCACCTCCTTCAAAGGCGGGAGTGCGGATTTTTCTCCGAAAGCCACTCGGGTTCTTTTAAGTTTTTAGAGTTCTTCACTCGGAATATGTTAGGAGGCACGGAAAACTTAGGGCTTAATGAGAAGATGAGCAAAAGCTTTCTTCGTTTAAAAGGAAGCAACGCGATTACGCGCAAAACGTGATCTTCTTTATATTAAAACCGACCAAGAGTTTACTCCTACGCTTTTTAATGCTTTACGGAAAATACTTAATCGCGTCTGTCCAACTCCCGCTAATGGACGTAATCAGTTTATGGAAAATGGTGCGCGCGCAGCCTCGAGCCTGGATTACGCTATTTTGAACGCGCATAAATCATCGTCATTGTGATGTATTTTTTCAATTGCGACTCGAGTCGCAATAATTCGACGATAATTCGAGAAAGCAGCTTAAGCTTCGGCCTTTAATCTTCGAACCCTTTAGAGTATCGATATCCTAATATAGAAATGATTGAGGTGAGCGTGAGAAAAGGCTCCTCGCACCAGCAATTTGTCATACAAGTCCGCACCCTCGACGGGGGTGTCCCTGGTGAGACGAGACGTCCTCTGCGACTGCCCCCGTCGCCCAACCACCCTTTTGCTCGACTCCGGATAGACTCGCGTTCGCTTATTTCTCAAATGGACTCTTTATACTGGAAAGTAACCGCGTTTTCCTCTTTTCCGAGCCGTTGCTTGTGTCGACGCGACCAATTATTTTCCCCCCAAGTCGCGATTTCTGATTTCTCGACCGATGTTTTTATCGTTGCTTTTTTAATATTATTATTTTTTTTATACTTATAATAATAATATTATAATTTTATCGTTGACAGAGAAAAAGCGCCTAAAACGGGGGTTGAAACTTTTAAACTGCCACAACTGCGACGCGTTGCGTTCTTAGTTGCGAGCCGAGGATATTTGAAAGAAATACGATGCACCGCCTCGTCGCACAAAGCGCGCGAAAATATTGTCCGTACGCGTCGTACGCGTCTTTCGTTGCATTTTATAAGATGATTATGGGCGAATAATGGTAAAAGGGCTGCTTTCTGGAAGAGTGTGCGAGTGCAATTGTTTCGGAAGCGTTTGCGCCGTGGAAAATTGTTTGCTCGTGTCTCCGATGTTTTCAAGTCGCCAAATGAAAATAAAAACCCTTGCAAAGTTTCACGCCAGAGAGAAGTTTTAGATTTCGAAAGTGATTTTTTGGATTCAGAAGCGCGTCCGTCTCGCTTCAACGAACGTCCGGCTGGTGCTCCGTTTGATCGTTGCTTTCTTAATGCAGCGATCGCTCGAATTTCCAGCCGAACGCGTTTAGTCTAAGAGGCTGTTCCCCGCACTAATCCAATGGACCGCGAAGAATATGCCGCATAAGGAGATTAGTGCCGCAACTCTTTTTAATTGCACTTTGAACATTCTTTCTAATCTCCGATTCGGCAGCAGCGAACGAATTACTCTCGCAGGGGGTGCAGCGACGCACAGAGATGTACACGCATTAATAATGCAGCAGCTCATAATTCGCTAAAGCACGATTGGCTAGTTTAGAGCGGAATTGCAATTGAATCCTAATTAAATAATCGCGAGCGCCCCTTTTCGAAGCAACGGTCGCGCAAGTGTCGCGGCAAGAGTGCGGAGACGTGAAAAAAGGTGGCTCTTAAAAGCAAAAAAAGCAATTAGTCGGCCGGCGAATTTGCGAATTCTCGAGTCGCGAGCGTAAATTGGCGCTTATTGTTTGTCGGCGCGCGCATAGCCGGGATTACCCGACATAATACCTGGCATTGTGATTTTGAAAGAGGAGCCGCCCCCCGCTAAGTACAGTTCGAAGATTTCCCGACCTCCGAGGTTAGTGGATTGAATGGTTTTAGACATATTTAGGATTAAATTCGCATTGAAAAAAAAAAATAAAATAAGAGCCGCCGGAGGAAAAATGGATAAGTGCAGAAGTGGGGTAAAAATTCAACGTTCATCTCGGGGGAATCGGGGCTTTGTTCCCAGCTATTACTCGTCCCAGCAACCCTTAGGATATTATTATATCTGGCCGTCTGGCGGCAGTAGCGGCGCGTGAGCGGCACTCGAGCAGCTCCTTCTCGTTCCCTCCTCTTCTTTTTCCGCCTTCTTTTCTCGTCTCCGCCGCCTCCGCCGCCGCCGCCTCAAGACTGCCTCGGGCTGCTTCAGCTGCGGCTTCGGGAAACCATCGCGGTAGAAACGAACCTCGTCATATTTATTTTATTAAACCATTTCCCGAGCCTCTGGAGGAACTTTTCAAATGCGCAAGACCCTCAGCAGTCTGATTCAACGCCACTTGCCCCCCCCCTCCTCGCCCCGCAGCTACGCCCTGTCTGGCACATCAGTCTGATTCTTTTGGACCGCTCCAGTCTACCGCCGCCGCCAGGAGAAAGAGCGTTTTTACTCGCTCGAACCAGATGGACGTGGACGCTGCCCCGGACGAACGCGGTAAGCCTCCCGGTTGCGTTCGCGCTCGCGTCCACCTTCATTGCCAACTTGATCAAGCTTATCTTTCCGACTAATGTATTTTCTCCGGCAAATCCCATGATCGATGAGATCGCATTAGGCTAAATCAAATTAGCCGGGCCCTCGACGACTGCTGATCAAAGACACGTACAATTTGATTTTTTAATTCTTCCTCGAGCATTTATTTATCGCCGAATCTTATCGATAATGCATTCGCGCGATCGAGGCTAAGTTGCGTCCTTACGAATGCGCCAAGACAAATGAAGAAAATTTAATAAAGTCCAATAAAAGTCGAGCCGAAGCCGCAGCTTGAGCTGAAGCGTCTAGTTGCGTTCGGGAGGTTGGGGAATTGGAATTGGATTCCGGCGATCCGGGCATCGCCTTTTTTCCCCGATATTTTCTTCCAGTTTTTAGCTACTAAATTTCATACCATTTTCATGATAAGTGGCTTCCTAAATTTCGTGGCTCCTTTCTATTCGCGTTACACCCTCTGACATGCCAACAAAAACTCTTTGTTTATTTAATCGAGATCGGATTTTTCCGACACTCTCCTCCAAATTTCACCATTTTCCTTCCTTTCGACTTTTATTTTTCATCCGCCGCGTTCCTACAATTTTTTTTTTTTTGCCGAGCATTGTATTTCCGCGTTAGCGCCGATGGACAAACGATCGCCAACCTCTTGGCAGCTCGTAAAAATTCCCTCCACTTACTCCCGTTCTCGTCATCGAATTTCCAAGCAGATTTAATAAAATTCCAGCTAGTATGGCTTATTGATTTTTTACAGCAAAGCTAAGTGAGAAATTCACTTACGCAAATACTCGCTTTCAACCAATCAACTTGAGTATATTTAAATTTGGAGAACGGAAATGTAATCTTATTATCTTTATATTGCAATAATTAAGTGTGGAAGAGTCAAGGAAACTTTAATAAAGTCTATTTTAGTCGTGATTATGTCATGTTATGCGCGCTCCGGGATACTGAAGACGTAACCACCTCTTCTTGCTAAATTACACGCACACGTACGCGATCTTGTCCACGACTTTGAAAAAGCTCCGCTCGACGGCTACTTTTCGTTCTTCTACTGTTGCTCCAACTTTTTGAAATGTTATTTTTGTTATATTTAATTCGTCGCGATGCCGTCGCTTAAATGCTTCAAAATTAAACGAAAAATATTTACGTTGCCCAATAGGTTTTTTTACCATTTTTAACGATTCCTACATTCAAATTTTCAACGACTAATTTTCTGCAATACCGTTAGGTATTTCGCGAACAAAAATTACAATAGAACGCGCGTTGTCTCTTAATTTTTTCCTATTTTCCACTGTCAAAATAATAAATGCACGGTTTACAATTAATCTAAATAAAAATCAAGGATTGTTAACTTTCGTAATCGAATAATTAAACAGCGAATATAATGAAAGTGTTGGTACGCTCACGTCTAATGCATACGCAACCTGTAATACGATATTGTGCCGCCATTTTAGTTATACCGACAAATATTTTTCCAGTCTTGAATCCAGTTTTAGAAAAAAAGATTATATTTACAGATTGCGCGAGCACGACTGTAATTGAACGCACGCGTTTGTAACACGAGTTCAGTTACAAACACCAAACTGCATCTAAATAATGACGTCGCTCCCAATAACATAATCTACAAATTATTTTGCTAAATACAAAATTGATTCGATGAAAAAGGTTGAGATTGTGGTAAAGAGAATTTTAAGTGTCGCGAGTCTAGAAGGACTTTGCACAATCCAGTCACATCTTCATCTTTAATCCAAACTCAATACCATCAAAACTCCAGCGAAATTCGTTGCTCGTTTATTTCACGTCGCATTAATTGAAGCATTTAACTAAAATATGAAACTTAATTTTGCATCACAACTTACTTTTAAGTTTATTACACCATCCGTCGGTTTTATATAATTCACCAACTAATTTTAAAGTACGATGATTATCAATTTGTTCGTGTGTCACATATGCACCTCTGCTCATTTTTAAATTATACATTCGTAATTAATCTTCAATGAATTATTATCAGTATTAATTATTTTAATGAAAAACGTAAATTTTTCGCAAACAAAAAAAAAATTAATTAATCGAAATTAAAATATTATTTTTGAATAATTTAATTTATTTTCAATTTTCAAAATTTGCGAGACGAAAGTAATGTTTTCAGTAATTTTAAAATATTTCTCTCTCTTCCTCCCCCTCTCTCTTTATAACCTTTTAAAGCGTATTTAATCTAATGGATTCGAGATTCTTTGTAATTGTTTCTAAATTCAAATTACCGATAAAGTGCAAGAACCCATAGAAAACTTTAATTTGCGAAGAATTGATGATTAAGTTTAACACAATTTTGTTAATTTTTACATTACTTAAGAATAACTTTATAACATTGAACGACCTCGTACAAGATTAAAAAATAATATTAAATAATATCATCATTATTAAAAGTCCACCGTCTCTAACTCAAACAGCAACGTATAATCACTATATAACAACAATCACTACCGCAACCTTGCCGCAACTATATATTTTCGATTATAGTTTTCTAGCGGCGGTAACTTCATTTTTTAAACAGAGGACATAATAAACTCAATTCCTCGAGTCGCGATAATTTTATTGCCATTACAAACTGTATTAATGTGACGTCACGAGGCCGATGACTAACTAACAGCGAACTTGGGACTCGTTCTTCGGTGAACAGACGCTCCAATAATAGTCGAGTATCCACGTACTCGTGTGGGCAGTCGAGAAAGTTGTATTCCTCTCCCCTTCCCCTCAATTCCTAACTGCGACCCCTTGGACTTTGCATCATTATTCAGGTTTGGTTTGCGCTCAGGTTTGGTTCCAGAACCGACGCGCCAAGTGGCGCAAGAGCGAGCGCCTGAAGGAGGAGCAGCGCAAGCGCGAGACCGTGACCACGAGCGAGCAGCAGCAGCAGCAGCAGCAACAGCAGGAGCCCGGGTCTGAGGACGGGCCCCACGGACCCCAGGAGGCGCTCAGCGGCTCGCGCAGTCCGAGCACGACCTCGGCCTCGGTGAGCCCGCGACCGGCGCACGGACCGACCTCCTCCTCGGCCTCACCCCAGCCCGCGCCGACGCCGACGCCGGTGCCCCAGCAGCAAGCAGGACAGGGGCGCGCCGCCGCCAGCGCCCCCGCCCCCGACGGAGGCAGGACACCCGCGGAGAGGTGAGAGAACGGATGCGCGCCACGCGCCATTTACCCGTGGCTCCTGACTCCCGTGTGCGTGTGCGTGCGTGTGCGTGCGTGCGCGCGCGTGCGGCGTGTGTCGGAGCGAACGAGGCGCTCGCGCTCCCGTAATTTATTAAAAAACCGCCCGTCCCGCCCGTAAATATATCCCCATCGCTTTATTCAGGAAGGCCGCGCACCCCCCCCCCGCCCGCCCCCGCCCCGGAGCTCGGCTCCTCGGCGGCGCGGCGAAGACGCCGTGTACGAGCGTCGCTGAATTTTTCATCGCGACTTTAATGGAGTGTCATAATAAAGTTATGACTTTGCTTTTCCTCCTCGATGCTTTCTTCTTCCGCCCGACCGCGTCCTCGTCCTCGTCCTCGTCCTCGTCCGCGTCCCACCGGTTCCGCTGGCCCCGGTGAAATTGCAAATAGGAGTCGCCGCCGGGATGCAGGGGCAGTTTACTTATCGCGCCCTGGCACCCAGCCGCTGTTTGATGTTGATTCCGGTCGGTTATCGGGGCGCGCGGCAACCTGACGGCAACTTCCCTCCGCCCCCGCCACCGGTCGTCTATGCAAATACGCTAATTACGTATTCCCTCTGAATTCAATTGATTCCTCCTGCCCCCTCGCCCTCTTTGCTGTACTAACGTTATTATCATTGGACGCGAAACTGGTTCAAGTGAGATATTTCGAATTAGGCAACGATCGCTTCGGCCCACGTTGCTATTCGGACTCCCTGCGTTGGGCGATTCCACCTTGTGCAAATGCGCTCGGCTGCTCGAAGGCAACTTCTTTCGAAAACTCCTGCCGTTAAATTTGCATTTTCAACCAAATTAAAGGTGGAAAATTTTTAAAATCAGGCCGCGTGCCTTTGTCTCTGGACTGCGAGTGCATTACTGTTTTGGTGGCGTGACAGCTGAGCCAGTGATTCGGTTTCGGCGAACTTAGGGCGCGAGTGAATTTCCAAAGCCCATTCGTCGAGGGTAAATTTTCGAAAAAATTCATAGTTTTTTAACGGCAAAACCATCAACTGGTAAATTTGACGTCGCAATACATGAAAACGAACATTGTGACGCTTTTACCAAATGGCTCTTTATTCTTGAATTATTTATGAATTTCGCGAGAATACCAGTTTCTTCTAAACGCATCGCTGTATCTCAGTATTATCTGAATATCAGAAGGGAATGCATTTCAAATTTTTGGAGAATTTTCTCTCGAATAAACTTAATTTACGCCATAAAAAGTTAGTTATATTTGACTCTACGAGATTTGCTACTAGAAATTTGAAAAACAAATCCTGCCAACAAGAG
This sequence comes from Platyscapa corneri, assembly GCA_018907185.1. NCBI lineage: Eukaryota > Metazoa > Arthropoda > Insecta > Hymenoptera > Agaonidae > Platyscapa > Platyscapa corneri. Next base: position 1,304,949 of record JACCHW010000042.1, on the reverse strand, counting down.
CAAATGTTATCTAGAAAATTTTTTTTCACTTCTTAAGATACATAACTGGCTTCCAAGTAAACGTTGTCACTCCAGCTAATTGGATCAGCCCGATAAATAATCGCCTAATTTGGTTTCGAATAATATCCCTTTATTATTATTTATTATTTATTTATGAACAATTTATATATTACATCTAGATTTTAGTGCATATATATGATAATGTTACATTATATTATTTTATGGCTTTTTAATTTTTAGTTTATTCTTGGTGTTCTTACAATATATTTATTTTTTTTTACATTAGCTCCTGTTTCTTCGTTATTATTGTTAAAAAAATCTGCGCGTTTTTTGCTACTTCATCATCGCGCGTTCGTTGGCTCTTTCTCGTTTCGCCTCTTCCCTCCTTCTCGCGCGTGCATTTTCTCGTCGCGTTGCGCATTATGATTTTTCCAATTTGTCGATCCGCACTTATCGGCTTGGGTCAACTTTCGTCGTCTCCGCCTCCACCCACGCCTTTTCTCCCCTTTCATATTTTTATCTCCAGCTGCAGTTTGGCCGTCCAATTATTGCAAAAATTTTAATATTTCCGTCTTGTAATTCTTTCATCACTCTTCACCTTAATTCTATAACTTTCATGGCGACTTCTCTTCTTATATCCTCTAAATCAAATTTCAGTGATTACCTAATTGATGTGTAATTATTTTCGTGTCCAAATATATCGTTATAATTCATAAATTATCATTATAAACATGGACGTGTGGGTACAAATTTGCTGTTTATTCGGTATATTCTGTCGCTAATGAGTGACTGAGCTTCAAAAGCTTAAACTCGGATCTATTCGGTGCTGATTCTCGCTAAATATTTGTTAGCGCGTAGCAAATGGTTTTGAGCGTGATAATTGAAACCATTATCAAATTCATTGACGGATTTTCAATGTAATAATTAATCATAAGTTAATAAATTATGGCCACAAATATAAATTTGCCAAAATTATCGAGTCTTCCTCGGTTCTATTTTCGAATTACATCTGTGCAAACAACGATGATACATTTTACGCAGTGTTTGACAACTTCTGCTCTCCACAAAACGCGTGAAACGTGCGTCGCACGTCTTCCTTCTCGGTTCGACAATTTTTGTCGCAAGCCTCGCTTGCACATTTCCCCTTGGCTCGGCGCATTTATCCCAGTTTTTTTACCCACTAAAACTTGCTTAGACTCGGTGATGCATCCGGTCGAGCGTAGCACGTGATACGCGATACACGATAAGCGAGAGGCACAAAAATCCAATTGGCGATCCGTACGCTTGACACACTTCGCCGTAGTTGCGCAGCGTTCGGCACGAATGCTCCTCTCCCAGCAGGGATGGGGCGAACTCGCGCGCGATTCCCCATCCAGCGAGACGCGGCACCGTCCTAGCCGTCTGGGTCCAGCTGTCGGTGCGCAGTTTTGCATGCGCGCGGAGCCGCGGCCATCTAGCGGCGGACGAGACCAACTCGACTCGACGCATTGGCTAGCCGCTTGAACGAGACCCTCATTTGTATGGTTACAGCGTTAGCGGCAGTACCGGCAGCGCAGGAAGCACTGGTGGAGGCTTCCGACCCGTCGAGACAACGGCGACGAGCCTCTTCTTCTCGCCGCATCTCGCGGCCCAGTTCTCGCCGCCACTGTTCGCCTCGAAGCTCCAGGTGAGCAGTCCGAGCTCGCTGAGCGCGGGCGGTCCCTCGCTCTGGAGCAGCGCCATGGACTCGCGGGTCGCGAGCTCGAGCGCCGGGAGCAGCCTCCAGGAGATGCTTTCGTGGTCGCCCGCGGGCTGGGCCAGCTGCGCGGGCTCCCTCTGCGGGTGCTGCGGCAAAGGTGGAACCGGAGACGCTCAGCGCAACAGCAGTCTGCGGAGCTGCGACGCAAGGCCCAGGAGCACTCGACGGCCACGGCGCTCCTCGGGGGCCTCGCGGCTGGATTTCACTTCCCCCCGCTGCCCCTGCCACTGTTGCCACCTCTACTGGGTCTTTCGCGCCGGCCCGACCACCATCACCAGCAGCACCACCTGCACCCGGGGGTCGTGCACCAGCTGCAGCCGGCGAGCAAGGAGGAGCCATAGGACCAGCTTGTGCCTGCCTGAGACAATAGCGGCGCACACTTAAGGGCGCGCCGGTGTTTTCGCGACTGCCTGACTGTTGCCGGAGAGGCGCTCGCGGGTCGAATCCGCATGAGTTCCGAGTGTACGAAATAGCGAGCGAGAGAGAGAGAGAGAGAGAGAGAGATGGGCCGCGAAAAAGTTGTATATTGCCTCGTACGACTAGCGTCGGGGGCTAGAACTATTTATCGAGAGTATCTTATCTATACACCAGCAAATTAGCAAGGAATGTACCGTTTGTCGTCGTAGAGATATTTCGAATAAACTTGTTCTCGTGACGAAGCAAAGATTCTTTACTTCATTTTCAATCGTACACGTACACACGCCCACCCACATCCTCTCAACCACACACTCGTATCCGTCCAGTGTACATATATACATTAAACAGGCGTCGGCCGCGCAAGCACACGCACACGCAGAGACGCACTCACGGTTCACACAGGAGCATAACAACATATAAATATGGATATAAATATGAATACAAGCATTAATGTAAACATTGGTAGAGGTAGTGTGGTAGAAGCATCTAGCGCGCGACAGTAGTACGAGGCTGGCTGTCGTCAGACTCCGCTGCGGAGCCTCAACCTTCCCGGCGGGAGGGTCGGCGCCTGGAAAAACCAGGAGCGGCTCGGAGCAAAGAAGGAAGGAAGGCAGAGGAAGGAGAGCCGGGTTTGTTGGCAATCAATGCGTCTCACAAGAAAAGCTTTGCCTCTCTTACAGGATGAACCCTCCGGAGGGTGGTAAGTCGAGTGGCTCGCACCACGCCGAGGTGGGGTGCCCCAAGGGTGGGGGGACGGGGGTTGCGCGCGTAAGAGACCGGCGCTCCGCTCCCGGACGGGCAGCCAATCGCGAGAGAGGCGCCATTGATCGGCACGTGCCAGCGTTTGGTTCGTCGCGCGTCCAAGAAGGGGAGCGTCGCCGTCGGAGGTGGCGGCGTCGTCGTCGTCAGCGGCAGCGGCAGCGGCGGTGGCGGCGACGGCGACGATGGCGGAGCATACGCGTTTTGCACACTCCGTTACACTTACTGGTAAACTGTATTAATCAACGACATCGTGGCTTATCCCTACCACGGCGAGCCGAGCGACACAAAGAGAAGGCGCCGGAGCTCTTTCGAGGAGCCCGCACTTCCTATCTCTTTCGGCTCCTCCTTCCCTCCGTCTTGCGCCGTCCCTTTGTTTCTCTGTTTTTCGTCCCCCGCGCCTAATGTATCCCCCCACCCCTCCGGCCCTGTCGCTCCATCCAGCCGGTTCTCAGGGCTTTTTTGGCGAGTTTTTGCCCGGACGGTCGCTTTAATTTCGCGTCTGTCTCTCATCGATAATACGAGTTTACTCGTCCTCGCGCCGCTCCTCTTTCCCCGCGAGCCGAAACTTTTCGACTAATTTCACGAGGTTGACGTCACTGAGTATAATTAACCCGCCTGAAATTGACCTCCCGAGATTAAATTTAAAATTTGCCGAAGATTTGCACGCAGGTGTTAACGCGATTTACCTTCTACATTCCTGGAGCTCCTCGTCTATTTCGCTCGAGCGGAGGCTAATTGCAATAATAATTAATGCTCTTAGTTCGAATCGAATACAAATTTGTTTCGTCTTTCGCTGCATTGTAAAATACTAGAATTCGATTGCGAAAACGTCGCGAACCTTTTTGGGCAGCGCTTAGTTGCCGCGGCGCCCGTTGCAGAGGAGCCCGAAAATGTTCGCGACGATAGATATAAACGTATTAATGATATTTACAGTCTATGTGCAATTAATTCGAGGAAACACCAACGAAAACTGGATTCACAAGTTGCAGCGATCGTTGCAGTGGCTAAATTGAAGAAACTCGTCGAAAAATGACGAGGCAACGGTTGCGTTGCTTCGCCGGTTGTTTTTACCAGGTGCCCAGGCATAACAGTATTACCCGATAAGCAGATATAAATGATGTTCATAAGACAATAAAGTTGGAAAAAAGAAAGCATAGAAAATTGGTTGTAAAATTATTAAATAAAATTAATAAAATAGACGAAGCGGAGATTGGCTTCGAGTAACGCGTAAAGAGCCTCTTGAGATTAAATGAATAAGCAATGCTTGGTTACCATTCTAACTCTAAACTAATTAAAATTCTGTAATTGTTTAAAGTTGTCTCGCTGGAAAAGCATCGAGCAACGTTCGAGTTACCGCGAACGGAATTCGCATTCAAAGCCAAATAAATAAAATGACAAAAGGGAAGCACATTCGAAGTTTACCGTGCGTTTCGCCGCTCGCTGATTTAAAACTACGCCCGTTAAAGCTAAGAATTTTCTCGAAATCCTTAAATTCGTTGGATCGCGAGCGAGAAGAGGCGCCGCCGATTGGCTTCTCGCTTATTAAAAAATAGCTGCAAAAGACCTTGTTTATTTGGAAGAAACAAATGGCAACATTCGCTCAAGACTTGGAGTACAAATTTCAAACTACGATTTGTTTGTAAATTTTTTTTACTTACTATCTAAGCTTAAATCTAAGAAAATTGTAATAAATTAACATTTTAAGAACACTAGTGAAACTAGAACGATTTACGTGTAATTTTTTAATTAACTACCATATTTATATTAGAGTCTGTTAATTTAATTGTACATATCTGAGTTTATTTATTTGCTCGACGTAACTTACCGCATACCAAAATTAACGCAAATTTTTAATGCAATTCGCGAAAAGATGAAAAATAAAAAATCTCGTTATGACGTATTCGACACTTTGACCATCGTGCGCGTGTTACCTTAGCGTTGGTGATCGTTCCGACCGCTGATCTGGTAATTAATGTGCGGTGGAGGAACTGATTACCGTGACTATTTCGACACAAACTAGGCCGTTTGCTCAGTTACTTATTCATTTCCATTTAATAATAATAATAATAATAATAATAATAATAATAATAATAATAATAATAATAACAATAATAACAATAATAATAATATTAATAATAATGATAATATATAACAATAATAATAACAATTCTAATAACAATATTAATATAGTATTAATAATATTAATAATAATAATAATAATAATATAATAATAATATTAATAATGCAAGCTTCAACGACTGGAGACCTACCCAAGTCGTAAATATATTAAGGACTAACAATGACTCGTTTGTAATGCGACGATAATTGGACGGTAATTGGAGCATTTACCCGATCTGTTGCTGCTATTCTAATTCTAGTATTAATTACTCCGCATTTCTTCTTCGGAAAATTTATCTTTAACCTATTTAACTTACAGCAGCGAATGCACTTCTAGGTGCTCTTTCAAGTGCTCTTTGGTATGTCACATGTATCGTATACTCCAAAATACTTGAATGTATCGATAAATAAGATATTAATTTAATTTAACGAAAAAGAAGTATGACACATTATCGAAAATAGTTTTAGAATAATAATCAAGCGATATATCACCGAAATGTACTCAACACTAATAATGTACATTAAATTGTCTTTTTCAATAAAGGTTTTAGAGAAATTAAGCTCTCCAGTCTTTTATTGCATGCCGACCAACTCTCTTAACCCTCCAATACCTCCTTCTGTTATTTTCCAGATAGAAAACTAACCACCGCGAAAAAAACCTCCTCTTTTTTCGGTGACAAACTGTACTCACAAATCCGACGTTTCTTTGACTATTTTCAAATTAAAACGATCGACCTGGAATGTCCACGCGAATTATTTTGAGCGTTGCAAGCTAATAATCGAATAATGATAGCGACGAAAGTTAAAAAACCGCGTTAAAATGAACGAACTCGATAAATTTTAACTAACAATTGATTTAGGTGTTTAACCAATTAAATCGTGTACGAGTGTGTGTTCCTGCCGAAACGCGCGTCCATCGTACAAGTACTGACTCGTATCGCGCAAAAGGTTAATAATTATTCGTTGCAAAATATTATTCGCACGGCTGCGGATAGGAGAGCAGGTGTTAACGTCTAATACGTGCAAATTAGCGATGCCTTAAACTCGTTAATTATTTATATATTATCTGAAATTTTATCTAAAATTTTTAGCATTCGTACGCGAGCACTAGTTTTGACAAAAAATTAATGTACGCGATACGACATTAAACAAAGCATAATAATAATACTTTTTAAAATCGCAGCAATAGAATTATTTACTGCCAATTAGTTAATAATCTAAAATCATCAATGAGCATTAATCTGTAAATCATTGCCGAACAAAGTCAATTATCTCGTGCTAAAAAAATTAACGACATTCCTGCAATTGATTATGTGCTTTTTATTTTTTATGCGTTTGACTTGTTCAATCGGTTCTAATTAAAAGTTGATATTTAAAACGCAGAGCTTTTGAAGGCGTTCGATTAAAAAAAATGTCGCACAATACACGATTTAGGTTATAAGAGAGATTCACCAATCGCATGCTATTATTTGCAGCCAACAAGCACATCGTTAAAAAAAAATGAATATCCTATTCGAGTCGAACGATACGTAATGCAGACTGATTGAATAACATGGGCAGTACGTGTGCGTGCGCGCGTACGTGAACGTACACAAGCTCATCCTCGTGCTTGATCCTACTACTTAAAAAACATCGAGCTAATAAATCGACTAATTTTTTAAACATGATAAAAAATAATTCTGCAAACTAAATGAATAAATTCCTGTCCAACTACATGAAAGGGATAAGTTTTACAAATTTTAAATAATAACGATTTGATAAAGGTATTAGTCGCGGATAAATACAATTTGATTGGAAAACTATTGCACTTGGAATTGTGCCGAGTAAATTACCCGTGAGCGTACAATTAAAATACGTCGCGATCGGTATGGCCTGTCTTGATTCTATATTATAAGCGAGTCAAATATTTCGAATCGCAAGTAATACTGAAATCATGTTTTTTATTAATTTCTACGCAAGTGAACGCGTCGTTAATGCGTTAAAAATAAGATTTCTACACAAATCTTAAGCAAATTTTTACTAAATTAAACAGCGTGTTTTGAATATTAAATCTAATTAAGGAAAAGAAATAAATTTTATTTTCCATCGTCGATAAAATCGCGAAGAGTTTCTAGAAATATTTTTATTGATTTCGCATACGTTTTCACTCGTTTATTTCTTTATATTATTGTGTATTATATCGTTAACAATAAAGCACACGTAGCTGCGATATTTTTCTTTTCTCAATTTATTAACCAAATTCTTAGATAAAAATTTAAATATATCTATGGTACTCGAGGGCTATTATAAAAGTCTAGATAATAAAAAACTCATTTGATTTTCATTATTTTTAAGTTCATACAGCCACTCGATTAATTTCAAATAACTTCATTTGAATTTTTAATTAACATTTCTTTTCCAACGATAATCAAGTTATTTGACTTGGCGCGTTTCCTTTTGCGCATCTAATGATTTCTTCAACGAATTAATTTATCTTTTATTTGTAATCAGACCAACCGAATCGACGTGCACTTGTAGAGATCTAAAATAAACCGCTTTTTATACACTTAGAATTAAAAGTTAAAGTTTTGCGCTTAGTTTGAAAATCGCAATTTCATAATTATCGCAGAACAAATAACATTTTAGTGAAATAATATTAATAAATTAAAGCGACTTGGAGCGACTTACAAAAGGCAAGTGTCATTCTAAGAGAACATATTTTTAATAGTGAAGGTATTGCAGTGCAAATATTACTATTTACAAGGCACATGCTTGGACATTATTTTCAAGTGTGAAGTTTCTCAAAGTTAATAAATCTTAATTTTTTTAACGAAACTATCGACACCTGCACCGAGCAAGCAAATTAAAATACAAATTATTAATCTAGAATAAATTTTTGGTGTGCAATTTAGTCCAAGAATATGCAAAAAGCTTCTGGATGCATTGGTTTGCAATAATTTTCATTGTAAAATAATAATAGGAGAGCAAGGGATTTAATTAACTTTATCTTAAATGCGATAAAACATTAATGGCTTTTAATTTCTTTCCCCGAAACGAAGATACAAATATTTTATCAAACCGCGCTGAATGGATAATTTTTTATTGCCAATACACATCGAACGAAGACTCATTAATTATGCAATAAATTATTGATTTCACGAACTCTTAATAACCGCGATTCTTAAGGTTACAGTTTGACTGTTCGAAATAAAATATATAACAATGAAGGTAGAATATTGGTTCTCGCATACAAGCAAAAGACGAATGTTCCCGAGTATGTTACGGTACAATTAAAATCTCTTGTTTGAATATTGCGATAAGCAGAACACGAGAATGACGATTACCGATGCCTTAAGGCCCGTGTCGTTTAATCCCATAAAACTTGACTGAAACCGCAGACGAACCGAGGTTTGCTTTCCAGAATTGTTCGGTCGTTAATTTTCAGAATCAAAATCGCTCACCTTAAACTAGTGCGATCTGAAATTCGTTTAAAATTACAGGCTAACTATAAGCTCGCGCAGGGCTTGTTACGCAAAACTGAGCCGAAAATGGAATTAAGAAATGGAACGATGTATTTAGATAAACAGCGCTTGAAGTCGCATACAGGACTCGTTATCATCTCTAAATTATAGATGTTAATTACTCAGGTGCATTTTCACGAAGGAATTTGGAAAATAAGCTTCTGCTTTTTTCACTATTTTTTATAGCTACGATTTTTGCACTTTTAAGAATGCACTATTTTCACTTGTAAACCAATTTCGCGTTACTTGTTTTTCTTTTTTTTTTTTCAATTTGTGCGATCGCGCGACGCGAACGAAGGCGATCCTGTATTATTGCCTCGCCCCTACATTATCCCTGTACATAAATAAAGACCATACCGCAAAGGTGGCACGATAAATATACACTGCGTTGGAAGTCATATTTTAATTAGAGAGTGGCTCGGTCCCTTAGAGCACCATTTTCGGTATAATGCGCGAGAGCTAAACCGCGTTTGGTTGATTTTTGTTTCAAATAAAGTGCGTGCGACCGACTTGACGAAATTGGACTTATTAAAAACAAAACGATTGTTAAGTATCCTTTTGGGAATATAACTAGGAGGATTTTTGTTTCAACAACAATTTTACATTAAATTTAAATCTCATATCGATGCCCCCCAGAATTAATCAGTTGTGCTATTTTTGCTCTACAATCCTTCCTCTAATTAGTTAATACTGGATTTACTTAATTTCTCCAGGAATCTAAGAATTCGTGAATTTTATATCTGTAAGAGTTGAAAACAAAAATCACGATGATTCGATGCAATACGTACGAGAAACTTTATAATCACGGGAAAAGCATTGCATTGTTTTCCTCGTTGAAAGGTTTTTTATCTTTTTTAAAAATTGTTTTATAAGTATTTTTATCAATCTGCGCAATGTAACGATTAATTAATTGTAACTACATTTCGAGTTGTAAATACTATTATTATTTTCTATTATTTTTATCGTTTAATTTAAAAACCGATTCTTATAATTTGCAATTGCTAAAACGAATACATCGTGTGATCAGTACATTTGCCTGTTTCACTCCTGTGCTTGAACTTTAAAGTCGTGTAAAGTAATTGCATGCCCGAAAATACTTATTAAATTACTTTGGGCATTATACTTCGCTGGTTTGTTAATAAAAATTCACGAACGAACTCAACGAATATTGTTATAAAAATTAATGATAAATAAAATGAAATAATTAATATACGCTGAGTATTTGAGAAACGTTTTTCGCGCATTTTTAAGTGCAAATAAGATTCGACGGATAAATATTTCGTCGTGTTTCGCGCATCTTGGAAACATCGATGTATATACATAATTAGAGTATTGAAGCGAAATCATTGCGCTGAATCGTTTGGACAAATAAATACGAGTATTTGGATTGAATTTTGAAAAGAATTTTGAAAGAAGGAAAAGTCACGTCTGACAAGAAGCAACGAGTAAAAAGTGAGTAGAGGAAGTCAGCGAAGATAAAGGAGTTAATAGCAGGATAATCGGATGAAATTGAAAATCGTCGTCCGTGTTTGGATTAAAGTGCATTTGCGCTAAAACGTCGGGGGTGAAAAGCCGAAAATAAAAAATGTGGGCGCACGCTTAATTGCACATGTTAATTGCACAAGGAGTAATACGGGAAGCGAGTAGTTTTTTTGGGGGGTGAGGGGGCGGTAAAATGGCGTTTGGGTGTGTGTAAAAAGAGGAAAGGAGGAAAAACGAGGCAAGGGCCGGGAGATTAAATGCGGGGAGTGAACCGCGCGTGCGTTCTCGGTTATCGAATCGAGCTCGCAGTTAAAAAGAGACGGCGAATGATCTCGGACGAGCTCGAACGAGTGCAGCCAGGTACGAGGCAGTGGGCCATTATTATGCTGACGCGCTTATATAGATTGGCCTTTTAGCGTCTGCCGCCACTTTCGTAAAATGCATTAAGTGATTTATTAGAGTTTGGCTTAGAGGGCCGCATGCGCAGAACAGCGCACGACGTGGCCCGTTGCTGGTCTCCCGAATTTTTTGAAATGCCGCCCCCGAACTCGCGATAATCGCCTTAAATAGCCGACGCGCTCTAGTCAACAACTCGGTTTGACCTCGTTAGGCTTGACCCTGGCAGTAACGTCTCTCGATCGGTAGCCGCGGCTAATAAGCAACGACGACCTCGTTTGACCTTGTAATTTTTCGAAAACCAACACGTACACGTTGCAGCGGTTTGAGCTGCTGTCCCTGACCGCGATGCTCGTCACCGACATTCGCTGACTTTTGCGGTAATCGAGGTATCGGTAAGGCCTCGAACAGAGCTTCCGCGTTCGCGTAATCGTCTCAAGGTCTCGTACGCGTCCATCTCAATGTGCCTGTCAACTAATTTCGGACGAGCATTGTAAAGGTGAAAGTTGCTTTTGTTGGTAGGTTCGTCTCAACGCGACCGTCGAAATAATATTTGCACGTACTGGTTAGGAAAGTTCAAAAGCCGATCGAAACGACGCGCAACTCTTCGCGCTTTTTACGTAACAAATAAATAGCATTAAATAAAAAAGACGATTCTTTATCGTGATCACATTTATAATACAAATAATATAAGGAGAGAAAATGTGCAATACAACTGCCGTAATAAGCTACAAGAGATCTTCCATCAAAACGGTGCGTCTGATGGCGTTGCTGTAACCCTCTTTGAACTGGTACCAAACGTCGCTTCTGAACAAATCGTTCTTTCTCTTAATGTCCAATTTGTTCCTCTTCTGCTCGCTGCCCGATTCGCTATCTATGCCTTGTTCCTTATCTTGTTCCAGCTTCCGTTTCAGCTTTTCCTGACCAGCCAATTGAAAAGACAGGAAGAAATTTCGACAGACCTGCAAAACAAAAACGATGCTGAGTTTCATCCAACAAAATGTGTCTAATACATCGCTAGCCCACGCATATGCTGCTATTATAATAATTAAACGATAGTCGGGCTAATGAAGATGTGCGAAGTGTCTTTTCAAACTCTACGAACACAAATTTATAATTGCTCGTCACGACAGTAAGGAGGAACGATTAATTGTTCTGCAAGGCAACAAGGCAACAAAGTTTCCGTTGAATTTTTCCTCGTTGATCTTTTCCTTTTCCACGTGTTGTACACAGCGCACGAGATCGCATTTCTGAACTTGAGTTTCTTAAAAGTACGTACTCTAAAAAAATTACAAATATTTCAGGCGGCCACGTCAAGGTCTTTATTTTCACTTGTCAATAATATTAGCCGAGCACATTTTCCCCTCAAGATCCAAATCGATAACTGCATTATAAAACACTGCACTCGGAGCAAATTCGCGATGGAATTTATTTTAAGCCTCCAGATAACTTAAGAGATTGCATCGCTCTAAAAATAAAAAATGGCTGCGCTTTCAAGGGTAGACTCTCTGGCAGCATAAAGTGAAGAAGGGGTTTTATTAAATACTTTAACTGTACAAGATAATTATTCAAACTTTTATTACGGAATAGCAATAATTTCACATAACCACGTAGAAAAAGGTAATGTTTCAATTTGAAATACCGAAGCTCCTGTTGCGGTGGGAAAACTTTTCTAAACGATCAATCTCGCACTCGAGTCGAACATTTTATTAATATTTTACGGGGGAAAGTTCCTGAATTACAACCGAGTAATTCATTATCAAGTGCCCCATAAATTAACTTTTGATATCTTTGATGGTTTTTTCTCGAACAAACTTACCTAAAGCGAACCTAATACAAGTGTTTTTTAAATTTACACGAGACGGACAATTTTCATGCAAAATATTATCGCCTACCTTGTTAGATGTATTACTCTTAATAAAATTTGTTTGATTATCCAATATCGATTTTTACGCAATACTTGATTCAAAATTATGCAATTTCACCATTATTATATTGAGTTGGAAAGCTTAACGAATTTTTAATTTATACAAAGGATTTAATGTAACTTATTCTTTAAGAGGAATTTAACGAGCTGCTTATCATAAGCGTTACAACAAAATTAAATTCTTTAATAACCTATAAATTTTTTATATTTTTAGTGATTTTACATTCTAAACTAAAATTAATAGTTAGCGGAACAATGGAAACGAAATCTGAGTTAAACTTGAAAGTGAATTTCAATATTAATTTTTCGACTCACTGTGTACAAGATACAATGTGGAAGGTAATATAAGTACGCTACTCAAGAATGAATTTTAAATATTTGCACGGGAATACATTTCGCCGAGAAAATGAAAATGCCATTATAAAAAACTTTAATTTCTATCTTCGAATGTTTTTAACAAAAAGTTTATATTACTTTTTGCTGATAAAAACGCTGAATATAAATTGGATAAAAATATTATTCAGAAAAGTTTCAAGAAATGAGAGGAGCGTAATATTCTTTTTACTCTCGGTAAAATGAAAAGATGGAACTTCGAAAAGACCGCACACGGAAAACAAATAATAAGAGCAAATTTAATAAATTTTTTTAACATTCCAGAATGCACGAATACATTTCTCGTATTTTTAAGTCAAAAGCCAGTAAAATAGAATCTTGGTTTTTTCTCTAAATGCATTGTTCGAGACTAAGTGATTCTGTTCGTTATCAACATCAACGGCAGCTGAATACAAATTTAATAGATTTTTTAATTGTAGATTTAACTAAAGTGGAATGTTTCTCGTTTAGACTGTAAACGAGATAATGAAAAACCTTATTTCGCACTTTTTCTTCAAGTTTGAAGAAGACAAAATTGATAGCTGATTTTTATTATGGATATACACATTGAGTTTTTAATAAAGACGAAACTACAAATATTTTTAAGACTAATTTTATTTTACTGCACCATAATAAGTACAGCATCAAAACACACGCACTACACCATCGTATCTTTAATCAACTAATTTTTTATTTACAATTTAAAGTACTAAATCGATGCAATTTATTCCATGTATAAAAATTTCAAAATTTTTAACGCTGCGCTCAAACTCTCAATTGTCAATGTAAGAGCAATAAAAGTCAAAATATATGTTCAAAAACAATGGAGAAATAAGGGGTTTCGTAAGAAATCAATATCACAAGAAAACGAGTGTTTTTTTAAAGTATGAAAATTGTTTTGTATCTACATTATAATATGAATATTAAGGCATAAAAAAGGAATTGGATATAACTCACCCACAAGGGTTGATATACCCTTGCAGATATATGACTTTATTAGATAGAAGAGGGCACGAAGACGATGGGCTCATCAAATAAAACTGAGCCTTTTGTTCTTTTATAAAATAAATAGTCGAGGGCTAAATTTTTCAAACTAACATAAAATTTTTATTAATACAAAACATACGTGTGCAAATTTCATTTAACTGTGACGATTAAAAAATTTAATTAAAACGCGATGTCATAATTGCTATCGAATTATATACTGAAGTAATATTGTAGCTAGAATCAGCTGCGCGATGACAAATTAACAATTTTTAAATATTGCAACAAAAACGTTATAAATTTCTTGAGTATCGAAATCATTTGGCATAAAATTTCATTTCGAAGGAATAATTTCTTATTCGATTGGAAACATTTCTACGGGAAATGTCGATTTTCTGCAATTTACAATTGCTTTTATTTCCATTAAAATCGTCGATAGAATTGGTACAACTTCGGAGAAATAAATCTGATGTTGATAATTATAACGAAGTATAAATAAAAGCCCAAGTCTTTGAAAAATAATAATAGCAAAATTCTATAAAGTTGAAAATAATGGAAAAACTTTATGCGAAAAGTTTACCTTTTTATAAATGATAAAGTATTATATAGAACCATAATACGTATGGCATATAAGTAAAAGTATAAATTATTAAAGAAAACGTATAAAAAAGGGTAAAGCGAATTTTTGGAAGGAGACTGAAACAAAAAATAAAAATGAAAGATAAAAAATATAAGAGAATAGGTTAAAATGGAAAAATTTGAAACGAGACGATAAGGGAGTTATAAAGACGTTGGAAGTAATTAAAGAGAGGAGGGAAATATAAATTTGAAAAAGAGCCGATGGAACGATAAAAATACAATATGTGGGCAAGTTTAAAGAAAAGTAAAAAAAAAACAATAAAATAACAAGTTAAAAGAACGAAATTTATTGAAAATATAAAAGAAATTAAATAAAACTAAAAACAAAAAGGGGATAAATAGACGTGACAAAGGAATCTTAAAATATTAGATAAAGTATTTCAATGTATAGAAAATTAAAATCTAGGGGATCGAAAATAAATTAAAAATAAATTTATACTAAAAGTTAAATGGTTAAAAGGGTGCCCAAAAACTATGCGTAACAAAGATAAGTTTTAGCTTTTCACGCGTATCGTGTAAATACACAGATTCAGTCGTACAATAATTTTGCAACGATATTGTTAATTGATCTATTACGTGGAAAAACAAAAACTAAAAAGAAACTAAATTTGATCGTTTTCAATTTATCGTTGCTTATGATTAAATTGCAGACACACATACATGTAAGCGAGATAAATATGTTTTTCTACGCTTTCGATAAGAGTGAGACAGTAGGTTCGTTTAAAATACGCGACCACGGAATGAAAATTAATAATGAAGCTTATACTTTTTTCGTCGTGGTATTGTTAAAACTTTTTTATTTTCTTTATTTGTGCACATTTTGAAGAACTCGAAGCCAAATTTGTGCTTCGCGTTTGGTATTGATACACGATCACGACTGGACGCACTTTCGTAAGATTTTTCCCTAACGAAGAACATTTTAACGAGTGTGTTAATATATAGTGATCATTAGGTTTTAACATTTATTAAACGTTCGCGTCGGATTTTTGTTTATGATTCATTGAGTTCGTGAGCGTGAAGTGCATCCATCAGACTTATAGTCAAATTTTAATTCACTTTGTCACTTTTTTCTCAATCAATACAGACGATGTTTTACATTTTAATTTATTACGAATAACGGCATTTTCTTAAAGAGCTCGAAATTCTCGAAGAATTACGATTACGGACTGTAGTAAATCAGTATTCGTTGCGCGCCTGTGCAGAAACTTGTATTTAACTTCAAATTCAAGAATAAGTTGCATTTTACTGTTGTAATTGCTGAAGTATGCCATTAACGGCCATTACTATAGAAAAGATTTAGAGCAAGATGAACGACTTATCTATTTTACTCGCGTTATTTTGCACTTCTAATTGAACTTCCGAGGAGGGATGCGTCACACAAACCTACTCTTACTACTACTATATTTAACATTTTTCTTGGTTTTCTAAAAGCCACTCGTGACTACACACTCGATTTGAAAATACAATTATATTCGTTGTGTCGCTCTTTAGCGAATGAGTTTTCAAACAAATTATCCTTATAAAAATATTTGACATGTATCGCGTATTTGGTTATCCATGGATTATTATTTCAACAACTCGAAATCGCCTTGTAAATATATACGTGTATCCTGATAAACAACAGTTCTAACAATTTTTCAATGCGAAAAGTTTCGATTTATTAAAAAATGACTTGACAAATTGAATCCAAAAAACAGGTGAGATGATGTTCTTGTCATTTGTAGAAATCCAATTTTAGTCTTTAACGTTAATCTGCAATATAAGTTAAACGCCAATTTTTCGGTATATATATAATTTCTTAGGTTGTTTGCTTACTTATTATTTTTTTCGCGTATCAATAGTAGTGTGTGTCGTGTGAATAATTTTCTACCGAATTCGTATTCTTCATTAAGTAACTTAAATTTGTTTCTCGCTTGAATTTTGAACGGCATTGTGTCGTCGATCGAACGAAAGACAACACATTGGAACTCACTCGTGCAATGCGTTAAACCAACGGCTAAAGTATAATTTTACGGCAAAAATGAAATAAAATGCGTTTTGCCTTTAAACGAAGTAAATCTTCCCGTTTCTAGGAATAAGCTTGCAGATTAAATTTTTTAACGCGTCCCTCAACTTTTGCAGAATAGTTGAGTTGCATCAGCAGTGAGTTATTAACTTATCACTCGACAGATGATTATTCCCGGAGGTAAAATTAAATTAAAACTCGCGATGCAGATATTTGAAAAAATTGTCTTCAAATATCGAATAAAATGTATAGGAATTTGTATCTGTGCTAGAAAAGAATAAGTTCTTTGTTCGATAAATAAAAAAAATTACTATAAATCAACAATGACGCGAATAATTAAAAAGGAAATTCTTAACGTATACAAACTCGATACTGGATTTTGCTAGGGAACTGCAAACTGAAAATTTACGGGGAATACAGCCTCTCGCTTGAATGCCATAGCACAAATGTACAACGACAAATTGACAGGACGTTTGAAAATTTGATTCGGTCGCACTTGTGCCCGTCGACGATCTTGCAATTGTCGAATGAGCCATTGGACGTTAGTCGTTCGAATCGCGATGGCTGTCTGCTTTTGCGCGTTTGAAAAATAAAAGAACGCGAAACGGGACATTTCAAAAGTGTCGCTGCTATCGATCGTCGGGGATTCGATCAGTTATTTAAGGGAAGTATGATTTTCGCGATGCGTGGAACGATTAGCGATCGACGTCGCAGGCTCGCACTTTTGTTGCTCCTCGCTCTTCTCGGCTGTTCGCAACACCAGCAGCAGCAGCAGCACCGCCGAGCAAACCGGACATTTGCCATTTTGTTCTTCCCGACATTTCAAGCGGTGGCCTCGGCGGCTAAGTTTGAGCGTCGGTGTTCACGCACCGACTAATCGCGAGGTTAAAAGCCTGCGGAGCTTTAACGCTCGGCCTTAAGTGCCGGCGCGGTCGCGCGAACGGAACGTTGCGATCGGCGCTGGCCAAAAGTGTGCGAAAAGTCGAGCCCCAGCCGGAGGAGAATCGTGAATCACGCGGCTGCACTCGGCCGTAATCGGTACTCCAGCTCCGGAGGTTTTATGAATTTCGATACAGTTATTGTGGATAGAGCCTTTGTGGAGTTAATGTGGCGAGTTACAAGTTCCAGGGGGCAAGCAAGGGTCATTAATCGAGGAGCACAAAGGCCGAAGCTACGATTATCCGGGAGCATTTTCAGATGCCATAAATTTCGATGACTGTGTGCTTCTGTTAAGCGACGGGGCTCCGATGAAAATCAACATGACAAAGATGAGAAGGCGGCGAGATTGCGAGATTGCGAGATTGCGAGATTGCGAGATCTCCGGGCTCGGGCGACGCCCCCACGATTACGAGGAGAAAAAAGCGAGCGGGGGGGTCGTCGTCGCGTGCCATCCATATCCGAGGACACTCGAGCAACTCCCTAATGCAGTCGCTTTTATCGTCCGGAAGTGCGCGCAACCTTCTCCCGTTCAATGGCTATTTTGATTGCCTTTGTCCGCGCTAACGGATTAACTTGATCACCGAGCGTTTCTTGTCTTACGCTCGATGAAAGAGGGCGAGAGCCAGAGGAGGCAGAAGGAGGGACGAAGAGGAGCGAGCCCGGGAAGAAGGGATAAAGCCCGCAAGAAAGGGGAGAGGAACCGGAGAACGCCGGGCCAGGGGAGGGAGAGAAACATCCCCCAGAGGTCGGGCTATCATAATATAAATTAGCTCATATGGCTCTCCCCTTGTGTTAGCTCGGATCTGGTTCATAGCCTCGAGTGCTTCGGGATTCACTATTCATACACGCGACAATTAGATAGGCATTACTCGGCTCTATAGTGCAGCGGCGGAGCTCCGAGTCGACTCGAGCAGAAGGGCTGGCTTGAGTCAACCCCTAAGCCAGTGTAAACACGTTTTAATAGAGATTCGCTTGAGCGGCTATAATAGCCTTGCGGATGCAGCGCTCGCTCTCTCTCTCTCTCTCTCTCTGCCTGGGCCGCCTTTTGACCTCGGCGACGGTGCAGGAGCCACGCGCGTCTTCCTCGGCGTCTTGTCTCCTCCTGCACCGCTGCTGCTTCTCCAAAGCCAGCCCCGTTGCAGCAGCGAACGACTGTGGTGTCGAAAATTACGGGCCGACGCTGTCTTTTCGACGCGTCTCTCGTTCGGCGAAATCAAAATTTAGCCGAACTTCGATTCGAGAAAACGCTCTCTTACGCCGCCGGATTCGCAATTTTAAAAAACGACCAATCTTGCGCGGTGCAAGTGCTGCAGAATTGTTGGAAAAGCCGAAAACGTGCCGACTGCGATTGGAGGAAAATTATTCGCAGGCGCGTCGACCGATGCACTCGCGGCTCTCACTCGAAAATCCGCGACTCGCGAACCAATATTTCGCGCTGCGTGTCGTTGCTAAGAGTAAATTACCTCCCTGCGAGGGAGTGGGACGTATTTGATCGTTCGCAACGAGTGCGCAAACATTTGGGAGGAACCCGAGCCGAGATCAGGCGCGTCGTTAACGGGGAAATTTTTACGAAAATGAAAAAATGCGCCCGCGCTCGTAAAAGTTCGTATCGTCGCTGCTAAGACTGCAGCGAAGGATGAAACATTTTTAACGCGTAAAATGATTGGATCAAATTAATTGGAACGAGGATCTGCCGCGTCTTAAAAACGCTTCTAAACGCATTATCTGTACATATTTAAGCGACCGGTTTGCTAGACGAAATGAAAACTCCGGCAAACTATTAATAATTAAGAGTCAACTTTAAAACGACAACGCCAGATTAGCTCTAATCTTCTGGATTGGAATTTAATAAAAAGCTCCGTCAGCCTCGTTTCGAGGAAAAATCCAATGATTATTTAAGCGATAATGTGTCGACAGTTGCGCGTCCCTCGCTTTGTTTTATTCTATTGTCTGCAATTTATCGAATCGAAATTCCATTTGTGCCTAATGCCCCGCGACTGTCGCCTTAAGCCTTCCTTTTTAGCGCTTTTCACTGCTTTCGTTCGATTTTACATCCCAGCTTGTGCGCAACGCACGAGCCAAAGAATTTTCACTTCTTCCTTTTCTTCTCATTTCTATCGGATCTTAAGTCGATAAGCGGCGACGAAGATGGAAAGACGCACGAAACAAATTAACTATTCGAGACGCGCCCGATTAAACTGTTAGATTAATAAATATTTTGAAATACTTTGCTCGCTTTAACTTCGTAAAATAAACATTATCGCATGATGACCCTAATTGATTTACAAGTACTGAGGCGCATGTACATTTTCCAATTATCATGGTACGATCTCTAGATTCATAAATAAGCTGAATGACTGAACCTATGATTAATGCTTCTCTATTTTGTATCGTTGCTATTGTAATATTTGTTGCGTACGTTTCTTAGATGGTGAGTGCATGAATTACATTTATTCGGAATTAATTTACCGTTATTTCTATCCTTGACTACAACTTTTTTTATTCGCGCTCGTCTGTCTGTCGAATGAAATTTCTTCGAAACAATTTGCTTAATCGAACCCTCGTACAAAACTTTCATATTTCTCACGCCTGAAAAACCTGCGGCTTCCAAACAATTGTAAATACTCTATTCGGCCGGAACATCCTGAGAATAATATTAATCAACGCGATTAAAATAAGATATTAATTGGATTAGCGTAAGCGGCCCCTAAAACCAATTGTGACGGAGAAAGGAGGTGAATAATTTTTAAGCCCTAAAAACAGTAGCGAATTGCACCTAAATATTCGGCGCTACTAGTCATCCGCGAAAATAATACTGTTCGCGATGAATGACGAAAGCAGAGGATTATTGATAAGTAAAGATTTTATCGCTACAACGACAACCTGCGAATTACAAACGAAAAACTTATCAACGCGAATAATTGCGCAAATGAGAAAAAGATACGAAAGTTACGTATGCTATCACAGTAATACTAACACGTCGCCAATTACTCGCCACTTACTTCCATTAAAAAATTTGGCCTTTTGTAATTATAATGCCATAATGTGCGATCCGTTATTAAGTTAAGTTAAGTGACTAACGGAAACTAACACGAAGATAAACGTAAAATATGTCGGTGCAAACGCTTCTAATTAAAAATGTGTAAATAACTATTTGAGGAAAATCGAAAAAATGTTTACTTTGTTGTACGTCAACCTCATTCGAATAAATATCACGACGGTTTTTCGTACGAAAATGTAAAATTTTTAAATCGCTAAAAGCATCTGTACAGCCACGAGAAAATAGTATTAAATTGGATTTGAGGAAAATAGAGTTGCGTAGTCGAGTCACCCCGATTCGTGTTTACAATTCATTGGTAATTTATTTCTATAATTAAGGTTGTTACGATTTCTTATGATAAAAGTCCATCGTTCTTATGCTTTTAATGCATCTTCAAACTATTGCAAGAACGTTTCGTAAACATAAAATTGACGTCAAATAACAGACGGCACACAAAAGAAAATCCGAAGGATAATAGTGAGGTCGATTAAAGAAATCCAATTGAATAGGAACAGGTACTAAAGTTTTTTAGATGTGAGCGGAAACATTTTCACTCCATAAAAAGTCAATTTAAAATGATAACAATGAACAATATGGGATTACTTAACTCGGTGTCAGGTTCCCATTCGTTTTATGCGCTGCTCTACGAAGAAAAAAGATTTGCTAGCACTAATTCCTATAATCTTTCTTCTAGATTCAATCTACTGTTTATTCGATCCTTGATCGATTATATTAGCCGATTGGGATGATACTTAAATGATTATAAATCATATTGTAATTTGGGTTATTGCAAATATGATTATTGCAATTATTTATCAACATTTTTTTCTTCGTTCTACGCGTGAGAATAAATCATTCCCAGTCGAAGTAATAAGGGAAATAAAAAAGGATAGAAAATGCTATTATTTATCGTCTAATAAAGTAGAAAGTGCGTATGAAAACCAATTGAAAGTGCGTGTAAATCGACTAGTAAATACAAGATGGAAATCGTAAAACCACATTAGTTGCATTGAAGTTTTAAACGACGGAAAAATGTTACAAAGAACCTCGACGGAGCGAAATAAACAATGATATCTGAAAGAAAATATATCAAGATGGGAGTTGTGCGAGATCAAGGTACGACATTGACGCTGAGTCGCAACCAAAAACGGATTTTCATCTCGTTTAAAGAGTTTTCCAACAATTTCACTTTTAGAATGGTGAAAAGAAGGCGCGGAAAACAAAACAAACTATTTGCTGTAATTACAACATGCCTTTGATTAATATACCGAGCTTTAGAGAAGCCAATAGTAAATATTGATGTTTATTCTCTACAAAAAATTCTATTACTCTATAAGCGCAATGATAAAGCAGATTGGCATCTTTCACTAGTACAAAAATGACACTTCACTTAGCAAAAATTTAATGCCGAATGAAATTCGGAAGTCCATAAATAGAAATATTTGCTTATATTCGATTTTTAAGATTAGCCTCACTAAGAAAGCAATTTTACAACTGCAACTGTCAATACGCGAACTGGTTTATTTCAATCCGAGATCCTTAAAACTAATTACTGAAATAAATGTCCCAGTGCAGCAAAAAATAAACTTTAACTTTGGAACGTTCGAGGAACAACACTATTGCGGAGCGCGTTGTAGTTCTATTAGTCGATAACCAACATTTTCTAATTTCGCTGCGTCTGCAACCAGTCCGAACGAATTCGAACGCGTTTCAAGTTATTCGTCTAAATTTCCGGTACCTTTTGAATATTGTACGCGCAAAGAACACACACGTGTGCGCGTTTGCAGTTAGTTTTTAGCCCAACTTCGGAAATTGGACCGATTGTCACAAAATGCACAATTGGAGAGGGGGAGGGGAGGGGGGTACTTACCTTCTCAACGTGCGGTTTCAACTCGATCGGATTGAGCTGCTTCAAGTGGTTCGGAATGTGCTCAGCTGTTTTCGAGTCCGACTGACTACTCGTCATCGCTGCGACGGACTCGTTCTTTCTCGAAGGAACAGACTTGGCAGGATTTTCGACTTGAGTCTTCCCTTCCCCTCCGGTCGCGATCGACGCCCTCTGCAACCTCGTCGTCTCCAATTCCTGGATGACTATCTGTTTAACCGCGTAAGGCATGGGCTTTCGCGCTTTGCAATCGGCAAAAGTTCCGATGCTCCAGATGTTCCTGCAAATTTACCGATTATTTCGCAACGCGCTTCCTCGTAATTTATAACGCGAATATTCATTTCGTTTATTTCGAGCATTAATCGGACTTACGGATCCAAGTGATAATCGTATCCGCCTTCGGATTTCCTTTCCTGTGTGTACGTTAATCCAAAATCGAGCATCAGGTTTACCAATCTTTTGAGCTCCTCCTTTTCGCTCGCAGAGTACAACTGGGAGTTTACGGAACGCAGCCGTGGAGACAACAAGTCCGGCAAATATGGCAGGATTTCCGAGACCAGCGTAAGAACGTCTATCTTCGATACTTTCTTTATCACCGACAGGATCGCCTGATTTCTTTCTATTTTTTGATTCACCTGAAACAATTGCAAATCAACCGTTAATAAGATTACCGTCTCCACTCTACATTTCAAATCAGCCCTGACAAATAAATAATATACTTATTTCCCCGATTCGACAACTTCTCCAGTCTTATTTTGACGATCGCCCTTTCGAATTATACTTTACTTTAAATGTATTCCGGCTTATATCATATACGAGCCAATGCTTCTTATCTCGAAAAATAAACAAAAAGTTTCGTTTCCAAAATTTGTCAATTATTTTTAAAGGTCGTTTTAAACGTTAAATCGTTTGCAAATTCTTTTCAGATTTACCCAAAACATTCGCTCGAGTATATTTTTAGACCCACACTCGCCAACATTGTCCTTCTTAAAATAAAGTTTCGTACGAATTATAATCTGATTACAAGGACTTTTTGTCGGCAAAATTATGTTTTATCAGAGTGAAATTTTCTCGCACAACTTTTCAATATTAATTCGACTTATTTTGAATAATAAATATTAATAATGGCTTCTTCGTTTCGCTTCGTGAAATACGAGCAATATTTTCCTCGTTGTTTCAATTAATCCAGCGGAAGATAAAATGCCGTAAATTTGTCATTTTACCGCTAAATTTGCATTTACGCACGTGCGTTTTAAGCACTGCAATCGTAATAGAAGCCAAATTAAAATAATCTATTCGACGCAGAAGTGGATCGTACAGTTTTTTGCGAACACAATATAGCACTTAGCGACGCATTGCATTACGCGTACGCAGGTGCTCCTCCTGACCAGATACAAGTGTTAGCGAAAAGCGATTTATATTGTCCTTGTATCTTACTCTAAAAGAAACATTACAATCCTTTTATAATTTACGATCTGCCAGATGCTGCGTTTCTGTCAAACCCGAAATAATACCGGCGAGTAAGTCATATTTTTAAGATCCCAATGCAATTAATATTACACGTGCAACGTCAACTATCGTAATGAAAGCTGTCCTTATGCATTATTAAAGTCTGTTGGTATTTGTTATTATAAAATAAATGGAATTCTAGAATTGCAAATACTTTTACGAGTCGTGATTCAGTCGCTTCTGTATCTTAATCGATTTGAAAAACATTTCAAAATTGAAATAGACTCGATCAGTTGAACAATAGTTTGAAACTATGTTAAGATGGTATCGTATCGGCGCACACGGATGCGGTCACCGGAATTTCTTTTAAAACATCCAAAATATCTCTACGGTTAATCAATCCGAAATTTTAATCTATTAAAGTCATAGCCTTGGGCATACGATTGAAGTTCTTCAAACAATGCAAATTTAATTAAAAAATGGCTAGATCGTTACTTTACAAATATAAATATGAAATTCTCAGCTCTCGAATTAGACGCACTTTTAAATTTTACTTTATAAGTTATTCCAACATTTTCCCCGTAAGCCTCAATTTGAGATTAATTTCGAGAAAACATTAACTGCACGTTCGAAATTCCTCGCACATTCGCTTGGATATGCAATTATTGCGTGAATCGGTGAGTGAAGCATAATTGAGAAATTTATCGCGCGAACGATAAAATAAACAAAAAATAAAAACACTATGGCCGCAGCGTTTTTGTTTAATCACCAGAAACGAATCTCTGCGCATAGTTGCTCGCTAATCGCGGTGTCTTCCGTTAAACAAAGAGGGACAAAAAGCGAAAGCAATTAAAAAAAAAAAGAAAGTGTGATAAGCAAAAATGCAAGCCTCGGTTGTGGACACAAGAGAGAACAGCCCAAAGTACGCGGCCACACACGATCGTACATCGAGAAAAGGGAAAAACCCAGCGGTGCGCTATTGAGACGCCGCGTTTGCATATTCCATCGAGTAAAGCCATCAGATTTTTTCGTTTAGGACGGGCTCACGGAAAGGAACAACGGAGACACAAGGACGGGGTGCGCGAGTGCGAGTCGCCGACGGGGGGGGAGGACACGGATGCGTAGGTAGGGGCGATCGTTGACCCGGGGGAGGACTCCTCTAACTGAATAATTCAGGGACTCATTAGGGCGACAAAAACAGCCTGACGAATAGCCGGCTGACCTTAGCGTCCCGCGCGCGAGATTTCGCTTCTCGCGCCTTCCACCGGCTCCGCGTCTTTACAACGGCGCACGCACCCACGCACGCACCCACGCGCGCACAAGCACTCGCCGGCGCTCGCGCTTTGTTTTATTTCGAATATTCTCTCATTTCTTAAAAGGTTCTCCCCTGATAATTAGCACAATGCGCGCCGGCATTAATTATTAGCCTTTCTAATTAGCCGGGGATAAATCAAAAAGCCAAAGGCGAGCTGGACACCTCGGTGCCGGCAACCCCGCGGAGAGCCGGGGGTGGGAGAAAGAGACGAGCGAGCGAGAAATCCATTACTGTTATTACCTCCAACAACAGAGATAAATATCTGCGGCTCGCGAAACCGCGGCGCTGGTCGCAAATGTGAGTTATCGTTGTCTCGGCGGCTCACCTCGAACACGACCGCGGGGAAGGAGATCTTGGGAGGCTGGGAGCCCGCGAGGTAGAGGTGCCAGGCGACGAAGGCCGACGTCGTGTAGGGCATCAGGCCCCAGCTCTGGCGCTCCAAGATCTGAGTGTTGATCTCGTCGTAGAACTCGAACCAGTGCAGCGCTTTGTAAGTCAGAGCGATGTTGTTCTTACAGACGAGGGGGTAATTGTGGAAGACCCCCTGCGCCAGCCGCTCGGGTTCGCCTGAGGACAGCAACGTATCAAGATTAACGATTTCCCTTTACAAGCTCCCAGAATGCGTTTGCGAGAGCCCGCGACTTTACTTTGCTGAACTATTTTCACGACCTTCTGGGCCCGCTCGGGCCCGGTCAAGGCGCCTCGCCTGTTCAGGGGTATCTGCAACATCTCCTTCCAGGCGTCGAAGAGGCCCTTCCTCGTGTCCTTGAGCCCGAGCTCGAGGTTCCTCAGCATGTCCGCTCCCCCTCCGGTGTACTGCAGTATACCCAGACAAGCTCTGACGTCACAGGCCAACTTCTCCGCCAACTGCAGCAACGTCCTCGAGTCTATGTTCAAGCCTTCCTTGTACGCTATTTCGGACAGTCTGTCCGCCAGGGTGGACGGACTGATTTCGGGCACGTTTATTACCAAGGCGGTGCTTCTCAGGGACCTGCGACAACCAACGTCACGCGATTAAATAAAGATAGTTTTTCGTCCGTACGCTGCCTGCAATGACGGTAAATCGCCGATCTATTCGCCCGAACAACAAATGGCTTCTTCACTTCGCAGTTTTAATAAAAATACCTAAACCAAGGTGACTTGCTCTTTCCTTTTGTAATGCAAATGAAATTAAATTTAATACGATTGCGAGGATTCGTTTTTGGCCTCGAATCGACGTTTGATTTTCAAAATTTACGGCGACACTGTTAAGAGTTTTACAATTCGTTGAAAACCGCAAACTAAAATTGAAATCGAGCCCTGCAACACCGAGTATACGTGTGTATATCACAGACGAATTTAGTAAGGAAACGATTAAAATTGCACTTATACTGAAAATATAAACGCACACTGATGCAGCTATCAGAAATATTCGAACTAAAAATGTACAGCTTTTGAAACTGTAATCCTATTTGACCACCGCAAAATAAATTCAAACTCTTAACTAAATCAAAATATCGCTTCAACCAAGTATTTTTTCAATAACGAAATATTATTGATAAAAACTATTACAGATTATATTTGAAACTCTTTTGTTTTAATGTAAATTAAATACCGCCTTTCACGAAAGAAAAAGTATGAATCGATATAGCTTATAAATTATTAAGATACTAAAAAAGAGCGAAATAGAACTAAAAATATTTTAAAATGTTGCGCTTGTTAAATTTTTGTAGCTTATGATTTCGTTGATAAGAATAACTTATGTTTTAATAATTTAATAACGATATGTTTTTACTCGTGAAATTAAATGTAGTGTTCATCGTTATGTCGACTTTCGAATAACTTAAAATACACATAATATTGTGTAAAGAAGTGCCTATGAACATTAAACTATATGTTTTATTTATTAAATTAATTTGTGAGGAAAGATGGATGAGTGTGTGGAGGGTGTAGGTGTTCGTAATTTAATACGACATAACGTAACATATTTAATGAAATAAATACATATACGTTATATTGCATATTATAACTTTATTTTATTCCTTCTTTGCAATACTTTTTTTTCCCCTTAAAATAAGTATATAGACATTAAATTAATAAACAATATTTTATAATGTGCAAACATTCGATAAAATATTGTTTGGAAATTACCTTTGTTTCGCTTCTAATTCCAATAATAATGCAACAATATAAAATACAATGATAAATAATGATATGACCGTAGTAACGTATACTGAACGTAATAATCACTTGTACTCGTATATACATATAAAATGTTTTATTAAAGTGAATAAAGTATTATAAAATCTAAATATAAAATTAAAATTAATTCTGTTAAGATTTTTTATTTTGATTCGTGAAACTATATTTCATTGATTCATTGAATGTTCAATCGAAAATTTCATTATCTATAGAATATATATAAATATAAAAAATATTTCTAATATCCAAATTTTAGCTTCGGTAAAATTAAATGCAAATTCAATGACAGATAAAGCAACAATGAAATACGAAGAAATGATAAAAAAAAAACAAATTTTAAAATAACAAGTAAAGAAAATAAATAAAAAAAAATTATGAAATAGGAAAACATTTTTTAAAATCAATTTAACAAACGAATATAAAATTATTCAAATTTAAAGAAAAGAAGTTTTGTGAAATGTAGGATTTTACAAAATAGAATTCAATACATAATATATTTATACCCAATTAATATTTATAAGTTGATAAGAAAAATATCAAAAAACACTAAAATTAATGCCACAGATTTTTAAATATAATCCACTACATAAATTAAATTTATATACCATTAAAATTTAAAAAAACAATTGTTTTTAAAGACTTAACAAGTAAGCACGTGTTTTAAGCGATACCTACAAAGAATAAAAAATGACTTTAAACCTTATATATTAAGCCTTAAAAAAACATTTGGAGTGCAGTATCATTAAACTGTATTTGATTAATTAAAAAAGCACATATTTAGATTAATATTTGACTATAATATGTATTAACAATTTTTATTACCTACCAATGTTTCTTTATGTCATTAGACTTTAATAAACTAATACACATAAATACCTTAATGATGGTGTGTAAAGATCATTGCATATGCAAATAATTGGTCGCCGGCATCCACTATTCTCTTTATGAATTTTCTCTTTTAAATTTTTTCCTTTTGGAATTAGTTTTCCGTGAATAAATTTTAATAGTAGTTCTATTGAAGCAGTTGGAGCTCCATCGATCTCATCCAAAATAAGACAATTTGGTCGTTTTTCTTTATCTATTATTGCTTTCATTTGTGTTGAAGAAAGTAATGCTTCCCTAATAATCGAAGCACATACAAATCAATACAATTAAAAACAATAATTAAAAAAAACATTAAATACCTAAAAGCTTCAGGACTTCTGTCATCACTAGCATTTATTTCTACAATATTATATCCTGCATGTTTTGCTGCTACATGAGCAAGTGTAGTTTTACCTAATCCTGGAGGCCCAGTAATTAATACTATCCTTTGAGTTGGAAAGCCTTTACTGTCATGATCTGGAATATCTTCTACTTTATTTTTAAATTTATTTTTAAATTTTGAAAAAGTTTGTGGTTTTCTTGCACGTACAGTAGGATCTCTATCGAAAACAATTTTATCCCAAAGTTTTAACCAATAGAGTAAAGATCGGTTAACATTTTCATCCGATAGTAAATCTATGTATCGCTTGGGTCGATATTTATCAACCCATAACACACAATCAGCATTTTCATTATTAACAGGTTCAGGTGGTGGAAGACTAGCTTTTTCAACACTCTTTATTAACTGTAAATTAAAAGTTGTTACACATTATACAAAATTATAAATGAATAATACTTACAATTTCTTCAGCTTCATCTTTCAATTTACTAAAAGATTTGATTAAAGAACTGGAAGTTGATCGATGGTTGGTTGGTATATATTCATTCCTATTAGAAACTCTGACATAAAAACGTTCTCCATCCTCACTGCGAGTAACAGCTACAAAATTCCATAGTGGAACTCTTTTTGATATAGAATCTGTTTGCCTTTAATAACAATAAAATAAATTAATCTAATTATTGCATGTTTTTACAATTAAAAATAAATATTAACATAACTATTTTACGTTTTTTCAGTAATTGATGATTTTGTATTTTTTTTTACGTCATTCGAATAGATTTTTTTCCTTTTATCAAGTATCAACTGTATAAGTTCTTCTGGACGATCCCAACAAGGTTTTTTTTTTTCATTTATTTGATCATTATCTACAAAATTTATGAAATTAAAAAATATAAAACTTTTATGTCACAAAATTTATTCTATATTTTGTTATAAATTAAAATGTGATATAATTATTTACCAGTACCTTCAAAATCATCATAATCAAATATTTCAGATGAAAAATTTTGTGAAATTTGATCGATGGATCTTTTTCTTGTTGTTTCACTAGATTTATTTGAATTATTTTGTACGTTTCCAATTTTGGGTAATGTTTGCAATTCATCGTTATTTTCATTTAAAGATTCAACAACAATTTCATTGATGTTCTGTTCAGTTTCACTACTTTGCGTTTGTTGTTGTTTTAAACTTGAAGTATTGTTTTTAGTTGATGCTTGTGTTTGAAGTTCTGGACATAAATATATTTTATTTAAATTATAATTTTTAATGCTTTATCAGCTTTTAATACTTCAAAATAGAATTTAATGAATTTTTTATCAATGTTGTTACCTTCTAATTCTCGTAAAACTTCATATTCATCTTCATGCATTAAATCGAATTCATCATTGGGGTCAGGAAATTCGTTATCCATTATTATATTTAAATAAAAAACAATATATTTACTATATTAATAATAAACAATATTATAACCCTAAGTTTGTTTTTGCGCGGGATTACCGAGTGCCTGTTTGAGTAAAACACTGTTAGATTCTGCGCAGTAAAGTTTTAAATTGATGCGCGTTTATCGAAGACACATATTTACAAAAAGTGAAGTAAACAATAGATTAAAATGCTACACAAAAAAATGTAAATACTATAAAAAATATTCTATTAGATAAAAAGTATATTAACAAATATTTTAATCACAGGACTTATGTTTTTTTTAGTTATGTAATATTTAAACGATCAAATTTCACTTTCAAAATTCCACTGAAATTAACCTCACCGTAGCACGTGTAAGTTTACGCTATCTATATTGCAAAGGCATACATTTAGGTGTGTGATTGCATTGAGTAAACTTTAATTCATGTACATGTACACATATGCACTTACGCAAAAATCTTGTCTATTTGTACAGAGTAAAAAAGAAAAATGACGTGATGTAATAAATATAAATAGGTATTAGTTTTAATTTAGTTTAGTTTATTTATTGAACAATATATACATTATTATATTACACATAAAATATATTATAATACACTTTCGTAATACATTGTAAAACGCTTTCTTCCTTTTCTTGTTTCTCTCTTCTTTCCTATTCTCCGACACCAAACATCCTCCGTTAATTCTCTTTCTCTTTTTTTTTATAAATATGCTATTATATTATTTAAAAACATATTGGTCATCAAAAATGTAATGTCAATACATATTGTGCGTGATATTTTTATCTAAAGTCAAGTAACAAATTAAGTATATTGTATATGTAATACAATATATATGTATAATATAATAAAATTTAACAAAAGTAGATAATCATATTTGAATTAAAATGTTTTTCCTTAAAACCATCGATAAAAAATATATAATTATAATTTTTATAAATCAAGTTATTATAAAAATAAAATTTACGAGTTTTATATTTAATTTAATTTTTCAAAAATATTGTAGATAAAATTGGATCAATCAAGTTTTCTTGGAATTTTGTTTCTTTTAGTACGTGCAATTTTGTTGTATTTTTTTAAATTACTGCAGTTAAGGCTTTTAATCTACAGTAAAAGAACTATATTTAAGAGTTTAATGACTTGTAAACGATTAAATTTCTTTTCTCGATTAATATTTTAAAATTCACATTTCGTCACGTAGAGCCAAAAATGAAATAAAAAGTAACGTTGCTTTATTTAATTTTCATTGGTATAAATTGTTAAAACGTTATATCTGCGTTGTTTAATTTTATATTTATAAAATTTTATTTGCGTAAAAATAATGATATCAATTAACTAGATATGTGAATTTTTTAAAAATAGACATAAAAATGATTGCATGGAAACATGATTGAGTAAAATACGTTTACAAATGTTTATAAATGTACGTATCAATATAAAACAGCGGTTCCACTGCTGCTGCTGCAAAATTAAATAAAATTAACCGTTTTCATTTTTCGTTTATTCAGTACACGATACACGCGATGATTTTCTTTTGAAATTTTGCAAATAAAGAAGTAACGGCGGGTTAGTAGAAAGTTCGACGGATAATAATTGCCACTAAATTTTAAGATTGCACGAATGAGGGTTACGTAATAATGTCGAAAAACGAAACAAACTTCACATTTTAATTTATTTCGTATATGTTTAACGTCCAATTAATGATAAAGGATACACATAGTTGCAGGTCGCACAATTCGAT
This sequence comes from Platyscapa corneri, assembly GCA_018907185.1. Classification (NCBI taxonomy): domain Eukaryota; kingdom Metazoa; phylum Arthropoda; class Insecta; order Hymenoptera; family Agaonidae; genus Platyscapa; species Platyscapa corneri. Next base: position 1,273,434 of record JACCHW010000042.1, on the reverse strand, counting down.
CGCTTGCACCGGCTATTGCATTGGCGAACAGAGCGAATTTGTGGAAAACAGTGCGAGTCACATTACGCAGATAACGTTTTGTCCTCTGGATTAATCTTAATTATGTACAATAAACGTAGAATAAATAATCATCGGAGGCTTCGTCGGGGAACGGTAGCATGTGTTTCAAGCGCAACTGTCTAAAAGTGTCGAATATTTTGAAAATGAGAGATGGACTGCGGTAGTCGATGACGCGACGCCAGCAGTAGCCGTCGCTCGCATCTACTCGCATTTACGCGATTGAATTACGCTTGCCAGGATCGTATCGAGTGCTTTGTAGTATCTGATTACTGCGAGTGGAACGCCGGTGTTTCGAGTGCCGTCGGAGAGGACTTGAAGCGGTTAATACGCTCGTTTGATTCGAGACGAGTTTCCGGGGTCAGTAGTTGTAAAGCGTGCTGTTTCTTCGGCGTTGACGCGTCTCTCTGCGCTAATAATAAACCGGACCTCCCTGCAAACACGTAATCCTCTGGAACGCGCAGTTGTTGGGTTGCAGTGTAAGCCAAGATTAATAATAATGGTAACAAAGAAGTTTACCCACTCGACGCGAGTCCGACTCTAGCTCTGGTAAATCATTGTTCTTGGTCCTGATACACAGGTCTGGACGTCATAAAAACAGATTGCCGTCCGAGAAAAGTATATACAGAAAATTTCGCATTGTGTCAGTCGCGTGAGAAATGTTATCCGGTGTTATTAAAAAATTCTATTCGATAGGTGCGAATGCTTCGGCCTCAACTCGAATCCGATGGCTGTTTAAACGTTACTTTGTGCTGCTTGTGATGTAAAATTTAAAATTCCTGGATGTAATTGTTTGACAAGGATCAAGTCTTGACCACGATTCCTCCGAAACCGAGAATTCGCATAATATTCCCGTTTACACTGTATTCGTGCGAAATTATCTCCGACGAATTCTTTGGTATCTAAGCTGTTGACGAAAGGTTTTTTTAAACCATTATACCTAACACGATTTCCTTTAAATTTCCTAATCAATTTATCTTTTTCTGTTTTTGTGAGGTATTCGCTTGTTTTATTTTACATGTCGGCATATTATGTACACATAACGTCTGCATTGACGATAAATGTCGCCGATATTAATCGATACCTTTAAGAAATAATTTAAAATCATTTTCAATACATTCACTTTCTACACCAACATTACATTTAATATTTATTAATAAAATTTATAAAATAGATTATAAATCATAAATAATTTTTATACAACTATTTATTCATTCGGCAATCATCGTTTTTATACAATTTATCTTTATTTTTCAAATATTTAAATAGTATTAATTCTCTATTACAAAATAAAAATTTCGTAATAGATTAATAATAATTCTAAAAACACATCAACTTATATATTCATTGTACATATATTACAAAATACCAATTGTTATATTATACATAAACAACGTTAAATAAAGCAAATGAAATTTCATTTAATTTTAAATATTATCATTTATGGGTTATAAAGTATTTTGTCTTTTGTATTTTGTATAATTCCAATGAGTTTTAAAAATTTTTAACGTTTGAATTTCTTGATTGTAACACAAAATAAGCAAAAATTTACAATAATAATATGACACGGCAATGTTAGCACGTTTGTTTTCATTAAAGTTAAAAAACTATTTAAGTTGATTTTTATGAAAAGCATTAATTAGACGAAAAAATAGACTAATCCTATACAATAGTTCATCGAGAACCTTCGTAGAAACTACAACATGAATATATCATTTTATATCCAAAAACTACAATTCGTACTTGTTTTTTTATAAAAAATAATGAATATAAACCTCGAAACTACAATCTTATAATTTGTTTTTATACAACTATTAACATACAAAGAAGAATCGGGATGCTTAAATGTTTGAAAGTAGACTGTATCAGATCTATTAATTAAAAAATACTCGATTTAAAATAAAAAATTATTAATTAAAGAAAGAATCCTTACGAGTTCTTAGGACAATAAAATAAACAATTTACTTAAAATTTTGATAGCATCGTGCCTAATTAATGTTTAATTCCGATTATAAGATAACAAAGTCTTTTTATTTTACATTAAGTATCATTGTTTTACAAATTATTATATTAATTAAAGTAATATCGCATGTTTACAATGTAAACAATTAAAATATAATTTATTCTTTCTGCCTAATAGTTAGTCGATATAAGTATGCGTAGTTTATTTAATAAGAACAGAATTTTCCGACAAATTTAAAAAGCAAACTTTTTGTCGAAAAAGTAAGTGATAATTCTTTTTTTTAATTATTTACGTCTTCAAACATCTGAGAAATATATAATTATTATTAGTAATTTTATTTATTATTTCAATAAAATAATTTAATAGAGTCAGCCCTGATATTTCGAAAATCTTATTTGTTCGTCAAAACCAATCAATAAATAACTATATCTTTTAATTGTATTGTTATTAATATTATTTAATATATTAAAACATCAAATTTAAATTTTTGTTGCATTTCACAAGTTTTACACATTTGTACTTTTTCCACTTGAAACAAAAATAAATTTCACATAAAGAACAGTACACGCTAATATTTTTTATACATGCAAATCATTTTCATTTGAATTCCTTTTTCTCCGATAAACATTGAAAAAGTAATTTCAATAGATCTTCTAATTCTCTAAATATCAAAGTAATAAAAATATTTAAAATAAAGTTTTTCAAACGCGATTGAAAAAAGCTATCGTAATCGGTGTTGTTTAAGAAATTTCGTGTCCGCAAGGAACTGCATAATTTGTAATTCTCTTTGGAATTTAGAATTACTCAGTGTTTCGAAAATTTAATAAAAAAAATTATTCAATATTTATATTTCCTCGTGTACATAAATTTGCAATGCAGTTTAAAAATTTTGTAGAATTCAATAAAATAGATCTTCGGCAACTAATGTCCGTTAAAATTGTCGGATTCAATTTCATCTATTTTATCTATATTATTTAAAAAATTCTAATTTCCTTTTAAAAAATCCAATCGACTTTATTGAAAAAGTAAAAAAGTTTAAACAATGCATGCCCAGTATTTCTGAGAACGATTTTTCAAGCTTTTTTCCCCAAAAGTGCCTTAAGCTTGGATCACTTAATGCACCTGCAGCAGCTTTAGCATTATCATCGATACGTAAACATCTAGCGCTCAACCTTTAATTCAATTAACAAAAATGCATTTAAGATATTTCAGATTTATTATTTTCGATTACGTTGTATTACAATAATTAGTTGTATTTACAATTCCAACAAATCTCGTTACAGTTAGGCTTTAAAAAACGGTCCGAATTCCAAGGTTTCAACGACAAGTCGTCGAGCAGCTGGCCGTGCTAGGACTTTCGAAAGACTGTCCCCTCTTCAACCCGCGGATAATTTATCGTCAATTATTTATTCTCAATTAATCGCTATTCACGTTAGTAGGTATTGAAGTATGCATTTGTCTCTTCGCTACAAGATGACGCAACTTACGTTAACGATATTAATGAATATTTGCGTATTACAACGCCGTCGAGTCGCTGGCTCGTTCCAACAGGAGGTCCATATACACAAACGTTACTTTAGTCGCCTCCCTCGAGCAGTTAGCTCGAGTTCCGTTAAAAAAAAAAAACGTGGTCCGTTAATAGACTTTCGATATTTCCGTATATCTCTATAATACTGCATCATTTAATTCAGTGACTCGACTCGATCAGCTTGCGCGTGTGAGGCTGAGCCCCATCTCGCGCGTATTCGTGATGTTCGGTACTCGTCTTCGTCGACTCTCACTTTAATTATTGTACTTCATAATACACAATACGAACCATACGTCATATCAATATTCTTTAAATCTACTATGTACAGTGTTAATCGATTCGCTTAACGTAATTATCATTAATGACAATTCGCCGCGATCTTCAAAAGTATTTCTATCGCTCGCACCTGAAGAGGTGCACCCGATTCGTAACCTCCTTGCGCCGCAACAGCTTCGAATTTATCCCTTTTATTATACCATTCGTGTAATAATAATTCTCAATCAGGCGAATAAATAATATACACAACGACTCGGGGACAGGGAAGGACAGGGGACAGAAGTGCAGCGGACAGGGTTGAATCATATACATATGCGTCTCGCGATAAAGCAAATTGTCAACAATTTACGCGAGAAAATGCTCGATTGAGTCCCGCCGCCGGATCGGCACACTTTCCCTCCGTCTCCCTACCTCTCCCCCTCCTCCAATTACACGCGATTACAGCTTCGATCATTGCAAAAGGGGGACAGAGACAGGAGTAAAAACCGAGAAAACGGAGAAAACGGATAAAAATGTGCAACGAGAGAGAGAGGGAGGGAGAAGTGAATCTTACAAGGTTATTGGTTGCCGACACATGGGCGCGCAACAATAATAATGACAAATAATAAGCTACGTGACTAGAAATGATTGCTCTTGCTTGCGCGCGAAAAGTAGCCTTCGCCGCTCGTTTCGGTCGCGTCTGCAAAACTGCAACTGCGGCGGATCACGTGCGTCCGTGATCTAGAGTAGTTACGTCGGCCCTCGGTGGGGGAGGTGCTGCTGGGTCTAGACCTCGGTGGTGCGACCGTAGGGGACGGCTGCCGGGGCGGGGGGCCGCAGTCGCAGCCGGCGTCGCGGTCGTCGCAGCCGCACTCAGGCTGATCGTCGTCGGGTCCTCGGTGTGCGAGAGTTTGCGCTCGCGCTTGTTGAAGAGACTCCCCAGGAACGACGGCTGCTGGGTTATGGTCACGCTCTTGGCGGCCCCGGGGAACGTGGGCCCCGGATGGACGGGGTGCACGAGGACTTGGTGGCCTCCGGCCGTCACCGCCTTCGCACCCTGGCTCATCGAGCTGGCGGACGTCGACTGAAAGGAGATCGACATGCCGCTGTCCAGAGAGCCGACGCTGCCGCGACGCTGCGGTTTCTCGCCGGCGACTGCAAAGGTCAAAGGTTCATCATTGAGTTCGTCTGCTCGAGTCATCGCGCTTTTCGGGTATGTAGTGAGGGGGGGGGAGGGGAAAGGGGGACTACTCCCAGAGACGCGCGCTAAGGTTCGATTGAAATTCCGCGGCTGTGCGCTCTCGTGGGCAAGTGGTAATTGGCAATTGGTAGTCGGGGCTCACATTGTTCGTGTATGTCGAGGAGCGAGTTGCTGAGCGCGGACCGCTTGAGCTGCGAGTCCATGTCGACGACCTCCGACCTCTCGGAGCAGGATCCCGGACAGGGGCAGACCTCGACGTCCGCGACGCCGGAGTCACGGTTCTCGGTGCTGCTTCGGGTCCCTCTGCTGCTCTTCTGCCTCTCGAGCTCCGTCTCTATTCTGAGCGTCTCCATCTCGTCCATCTCGCTGATCGACTCCCTCAGGTCCTCGACGAACTTGCAACGGTCGTGTTCGTTCCGGGCGTTGAACGTGACTAGTACCTTGTTGTCGACGCGCTGCGAGAGCCGGATGCCGTACGGGTAATCTGGAAAAGGGCGAGATGCGTGTGAGCGAGCGACGAAACGAGGATGATTTGCTGCAGTAGCTTTCCCGGAAGCGGCGACTTTCGGTCGCTGCGAGTTCGAGAGCTTCGCCGCGTCAAAGCTTTTCGTTATTTAGGGCGCATTATCATTGGTATTATTAGAATGGGCGCGCTCGTAACGAGCGGCCGCTTGATTTATCGGGCGCGCAAAGTGTGCTTTTGCGAAGTAACGAGTCGAAAGCGCGAGCGCGAGACCGAAAATAGGACTCACGGGAGACTTCGAAGAGGGTGACGACCATCCCGCAGAGCGGGAAACTCTGCCTGAAGGTGTAGGTGACGCTGCTCTTCTTCTTGCTGAGGATCTTGGTGACCACCAGGAGGTCGTTGAAGAGGAAGACCTCGCGCTGGTGGACGCCGGGCCGCTCCTTCTTGTGGATGTCGGGGATCTCGTAGAGTCGGCAGTAGCAGACGAGTCGCCGGTGCGGGAGGGCCATGTTCGGCTTCTTGCCGACGATCGTCGCCTGGACCTTCATCACCTGGGTCACGTGGTCCGAGCCAGGCTTGAACTCGTTCGCCTTGACACGGTCGTAGATGCCAACGAGGATGTCCTTGTCGATGTCGCCGCAGTCGTCGATGCCGCGCAGGTTCTTCATGAAGTCCTCGACCCGCATGCGTCGCTCGGGCTTCAGGTTGGGCGTGTGCAGGTCCGTGTTCAGCATTATGATCGCGAACGCGAGCACGAAGATGGTGTCCGGGGAGCGGAGCCTCGAGACCACCTCGGGGTTGCACTGGCAGTAGCGCTGACTGAACACCTCCATCAGCCGCTCGATCTTCTGCGCCTCACCGGGCATGCGGAAGTACGCCTGGAACTTCCTCAGCGCCACGTCCACCTGCGCATTGTTTAACGTGTTTAATACGATATTCTTATAATGTGTATTGGTGTGCGTGTCTCAGCGGTCGGTCGATGCATCGGTGTAAGGGATCCGCCGAGTGACAAAAGCAGCCAGTCGTTCGCGCGTTCCTAGCCGATAAACCGAACCGGAAGCTTTACACGGCGCACACCAGCGTTGCATTTAAATTAATAAGTGCGCGTTTAATAAAAAAAATTTCGATCGATGAGACGAGACCCGCGGCGTGGAAAATTTGCCCGTCGAGCCACTCGTTGGCGTTAAAAGATAAGCTTATCTGCAAATTGTCAATTTTATTTTCATTGAAGGATAACATTTGCGGATGCAATTTAAAAGTTCCGAGTTAATAAAGTTTTAAGCGTCTAAATTATTGCTCCTCGGAACGAGCGAATTTTCAAATTCGATTATATAAAAAGTGCATTTTAAAAATTGGCCGAGTCTAAAAGTTGCAAATGGACGGCTCGAGCCTTGGAAATTTATTCCGGAGCTGAAAAATTGCGTTCCCGCGTTAGCTCGCGAACATTTGCACTTAATCGGGCATCGGCAGTCGCACAAGGGGATGCCCCCCGTTGTTCTGAAAAAGCCCATCCAGTGTTTGCTCTGAGAGACATTGTAAATATTTATCGAAGGAGAAATCGTTATCTGCGCAAATAGGCGCGGGCGTTCTCGAAATTACGGAAGTTTAAAGTGACGTAAGCGCGGCCAACGTGAATCAACGTTGTTTTCCACTGGGAGATAAAGAAGCACAGCGCGCGCGCGCACACACACACTCGGCTTACCTGCATTCCCGCCAAGTCGAGCTCGTGCGAGAAGCACTCGAGCACCGCCATGTTGAAGGAGCTCTGGAGGTTGCCGAGGTACTCGCCGATCATCTGCTTGGAGAGGCCCTTGCGGCTGATGAGGAAGCGCGCGACGCCCTGGGGCGAGTTCTCGAGGAAGCCGCGCCGGATCAGGTAGTTGATGCCGCGCTCGGGCTTCTTGTTGAAGAGGTTGAGCCCGACGCGGTACTGCCGCTTGCGCACCGTCTCCGAGACCTTGTAGCTCGTCTGGGACATCGTCTCCGCGTGATCCATGAGGGGCAACTGATAGCTCGACGAGGCGTGCGAGTGCCCGAGATCCTTTACGCTGCTTAGCATTGCGCCGCTATCGTTCGCGTGGACCATCTCTTGGTGTTCCGGGGAACTCGACTGTCGGTTAAAAGTCGCCCCAGATTAGATACAGCGATCCATTATTTTAACAAGCCTGGGCGTTCGCGTTGGGCAGTTCGCGCGCGGCCAACCTTTCCTTCGTTCTCGGCTAAGCTCGACGAACCACTCGACGCTCCCTCGCACTCGCGGGCGCATCTTCCGAATGATCGCGCGGCAACGTTCTTAAATCTCGATCGATTGTTTTTCCTTCTTGCGTCGCGGAACGGAAATTTGACGTTTATTCCACAGCCAGGCGCTTATCGGTGATTAACGCCTAATTCCCCCCCCCCGTATTTGTTCCGATAAACGTATTGCGTCCGAATAGCTTTGAGAGCACTTTTGGTTCGTACGAGGTATACCGCGCGGGAGTTTGCGCTTGTGATTATTGTAATTTCGGCTTTCATTGTCGTTATCTCGCGGCGATTGATACGAGTCGCGAACCCCTCCTGCGCCCGATAAGATACTCGACGACTAATAATAAGTGCATCGATTGGATCCGTCGATCGGCTCGAAAAGAATCGTTGCAATGGATTTCAAAACAAACGCAGCAATAAACGCAGCAGCACGAGGTCCGTTCTAATTTCAAAAATCACAAAGCCATTAAATTGAGATGTAGGGGAATGGAACGGAGACCGCGGCGATTTGCGATAGTTTTGACAGTTTCGTTAACCTCTGGAAACGTTGGCGGCATTGGCTTCGCTCCAAGATCCGTCCATCGAGTTTAACGGGGATTTTACGAAGCCGAGTGACCGACGCCGCTTGGTTAACCGAAAAGCGCGTTTCTCTGTGTTTCGCTGATAAGATTTGAGTCCGCGAATTGGTCGAGTGATACACGAGGATGGGGCTGATCGAGGCCCAGCGCTCGAATCTTAGGCTAAACGACTCGGAAAAGCGCGAGCCGAGCGATCGTTAAAATTGCCCCCGGCGGCGTGACTCGTCGTCCACCGCCAACCGCCGCACCCGGGCAAAGAAGGCAGCACGAGGAGGAGAGAAGGACAAGGAAAAGTAAACAAACGAGCAAATAAACGAAGCAGCGAAATGAAAAAATGAACCAAGACTCACGATGGGCTTGTGCTTCCAGACGGGCGAGGCTCTCTGGGCGTCTCCCTCGGAGCTCTCGCAGTTGGTCGAGTCGCTACCGGAGCTCTGCACCGAGCTCAGACTCCCGTTCTCGACGCTCTTGCTGAGCCCGTTGTGCCTCTGCTCCATGGATCTCGAGCTAATGGACGAGGTTCTCTTGGGCACCTCCGGGGGCACCTTCTTGCCGCAGGAGCCCGTCGAGGCCCGACCGGCCGACCTTCCACCCCCGCTCGAGGTGCTCAGCTGGGAAGTGCTGCTCGACCAGTTCTGCTGCTGCTGCATCTGCGCCTGGAGGCTTAGGGGGCCCGACGGCGACGTGCACGGCGTCATGCGGTGGGCGTCGCGTGGCGGCGTCTCCTGTCTAAGCCCGCACAACGCCTCCTGCGAATTTAACCAATTGAGCGAATTGAGCGAATGTCTTAGAGAGCAGCCCCTTTTCGTTCGATCGGCGATCCTCGTTGCTGGCTTTTGTTACCGTTTCCGCCTCGTGCAAATGTCGTCTAGATCGGTTTCGCGCCTGTCAACGGATCGCACCCCCCCCCACCCCTCTCTTGGCGGGCCTTGCTTTAATTACCTCCGAAATTATTGCCTTTCAGCATTTATTTTCGCTGCAGAAATAAACCCCTCCCACGAGTCATTTATCATTATTACTACTACTACTACTACTACTACAAACTACTATTACTACTACTATTATTATTAGTTTACGCGCAATTTGTACATTGTTATTTACATTTCTTACGTCCAATTTACATTTTTCACGCGTTTTCGCGTATAACTTTACCGCACTGACATTTAAGATTTATCGATCTTTTCCTCCTTTTTCTTTAACACCGTCAGCATCGACTTCTCGTGCCGCGTCTCTTCCTCTCTTTGCTCCAATTAATCTTGTATTATAAATTCACATCCTTCGTTTCACTTTTCCAATGATTCTCTCTTGTTTTTCTTAACGTCTTAAAAACTTCAATGTTGCTATTTTTTACCGCAATTATATTTATATTTTATCGGGCCACGTGCTCTTTCCTCTTCTATCAATGGGGGTTTGTTGTTTTTCTAAATCTTTCTAATAATTTTGTTCGATGTTTTATTGTTCCTCCCTCGTTTTTCAAGCTTCTTAATAATTTTTTGTCTAATTTCTGCGGCGTATTTTGCTTTTTCGATATTAGTGATTCAAGTTGTCGTTCTAGTTTTTCCACATTGTTTGTCCGCTCTTTTTTTTCTTTCCAGTGGCACCGTGACCGACCGATTTTTACTCCGTAATTTTCTCTTTACTTTTGTTCTTATTTCCATTATTTTCGCACGCTTTGTTTTTACGGGCACGTTCAAGATTTCCCCGTTTTCGTTGTTTATTGCTTTATTCTGAAATCTAATTGGCCTCCGTGTCGTTTATACGTCTATCCGGCTTCTCTTTGTTTCCAATACTGCAATGTGATCCGGCATACGTTTATTTAAGTTGAACGTTCGTTTTATACATTTCTTTCGCACTTTCTCTATTTCCTTCTCTTCTTTTTTACACTCCGATTCTTCTCTTCTCTTTTCCCCGTCGTCCTCTGTCTCCCTTGCTCTCTTTCTCCGATATGTTCCTTCAAAGTGTCTCCTCTGTTCTTCTTCACCAATACTACTATCTATATATTTTCTATCTTCTTCCTCCCTTTGTTGACTAATTTCCAAAATGCTTTCTGTGCCTCTTCAATTTTTGTTCCTCTATTTCTCATCCTTTTTTCTTTTTCAACATTTACCTGTACTTGTTTTTCCACCGCATCTTTTTCTCTATCCGAGTTCTTCGGCTGCTCGAAGCTTCACCGCTCAATCCATTTCTCGCTTCCGGGGCATTTTTTGATCCCAGCAAATTTGGCTCTTTACGTCTCCGCCGCTCTCTTTTCGAGCGCGTGTCTTCTTCGTTCTCTCTCAGTTCAGCCCAAGTTGCTATTTCACAACACACCTCGCTCGTTTTGCGAAGCTTTTCCTTTTCCTCCCCTTCTATTTTCTCGCGCAATTTCATTTGCACTGGTTGATGGTCGAATTTCACTTTGCACGCCCCACCATCGCTCTCTCCGTCTCCATCACGTAAGCAATTACTCGAAGGTTTTCGCGACGCGTCGAGATTCCTTAAATAGGTTGTACGCTGATAAATAAATTTCATTAATCGCTTATTTTCACGAGGCTCGAATAGATTACTTGGTAATCGCTGGAAAAGAATAGCAAATAACAATGTGCGAATCGTTGCAATAAATAATAAGTGTTAAATAATAATGACAATGATGATACTGCAAAAACAGAGATATTGAAGTATTGGTTGGAGAGAATTGTGGGAAAGTGAGTAATAAGAAAAAAGGAATATCAAAGTGCCGTACGAATTAGTATAGAATTTTGAAGAAGAATAGGACCGAGAGGTAAATCGTTGCGAGACAAAGGAGACAATAAACGCGTAAGCTGCCGCTTCCGATTGCCAAGGGGGATATGTCGTTGTCTCGTTGCAAACGAGAGGTTAACCAATGCTTTTCACGAACGGTCAAACAACGTGACTCGGGCTAATAAATCTCGCGGCGGTAACAATTAAACCGAGTGGACGGACAGCGCCTTTACCTGAGGATTATAGTAATGAATGCTGGAGCCGCTTTCCTGCGAGCTCGACTCCCAGCAAGGACTGGGCGGCGGCTGTTGTTGTTGTTGTTGTTGTTGTTGGTGTTGTTGCTGCTGCTGTTGGTGCTGTTGCTGCTGCTGCTGCTGCTGCTGCCTGCCGCAAGGACTCGACGTCAGCGACGGCGTATGTCTGCCTCCGGAATGGACACCGTGATTCACCAGCTGATGAGCCCCGTGGTTCGTGACCTGGTTCTTTAATAATCGCAGCAAAATTTCATAATTGTTAGTATTTCATTTTGAAATCGGAGACGGAGAATCGAACCGTGTGCGCGCGTCTAATGTTCGCTGCTGACGACTCGAGTGCACCGAGTATAATAACTTTCTTCATAATAGAATAAATTATCGAGCTTTTAATAGCGCGACGCCTCGGTCTCATTGAATTATTCGAGGCTCTATCAAGTTGCTGCTCGCGACTCTTTAAACGATTTATATTGTCTTCCTCCGTGTTTTCTCCTTTTGCCCGCGAATAATCGGGCGAGCCACTGCACCGTAAAAGACCATAAGTCCCGAATGCGAGTCGATGCGCCCTCCAACGGGGAAACGGGCCTTTTTTAATAATCTTTCCACGAGAGACCGACATTTTATTCACGTACGCGTCGCACGCGTGCGCAAAAACTAAACTTCGTTTTCTAGACCACGAACGAATCGCGGTGCTAAATACGAATGAGCATTTGCATCGCTGCTGCTGCTGCTGCTGCTGCTGCTGCTGCTCTTTTTAATAACGCGCAAAACTTTTTCTTCGACGCTTAAGCCGAATCGGCTGCGACCGCTTCCTTCAATTGTTCGTGAAGCGCGATTAAATATTGCCACTTCCTAATTGCTCAAAACAACGCTCATAACCAAAAACTTGCAGCACTTTGTAATTTAATTCGCGAGTCTGGGAAAACGATTCCCGGATCGAAAAATAAAATATTATTTCCTCCGTTACCCGGTTGAGAGCTGAAATGTACGCGATTGAAATTCACCTGATGAGCGGTGATCTGGATTTCGCAGCGTCCGCTTTGACTCCTGGGCATGGGTGAACTGCACCCGAGCGCAGAGCCGTCGACGACGACGGCACCCGCGTGCCGCCTCTCCCTCAAGGACATGCTGCGGATGGGGGTCGGTCGGTTGATCGGCGACTGGTGCTGCTGAAGCAGGTGTGGCTGCTGTTGCTGGTGTTGGAGCTGGTGGTGGTGGTGTTGGTGGTGTTGGTGCTGCTGCTGCTGCTGCTGCTGCTGCTGTTGTTGTTGGTGCTGCACTTGTTGGTGTTGCAGTTGTTGGTGATGGGGCTGCTGCAGGTAGATCTGGCTGTGGTAAGCCAGGCGCTGCTCCTGGAGCTCTTGTCGGTCCGCGGCCTCCTGGAGCTTGCGGCTCAGTCGCTTCTCGGCCTTCGCCATCGCCGTGATCGCCGCGAACTTCTTCAGGAGCGTGTAGCGCCTAAAGGCCCTTTGGATCGTCAGGGCGGCGTTGCGCGCTTTTACGCCCCCGTACTTGCGCTCGAGCATCTCGATTTGCTTGTCGAGCAGATCCTGCGACAGCTCGTACCTGTAATAGGCGCTCGGTGAAACTTTTCCGCTCGGTTTTACAGACTCCTGTTTCGTTGGCGAGGAAAACGAACGTGCCCGCTTATTTCGAAAAGGAACGATTTTTAACGTTATCGATTTATTAACAGTGGATAAATCGAAATACCCCGAGACACTTCCCGGGCACTGATTTTACTTTAAGCCGAATTCGAATTAAATTTAAAAGGCAGGTTTATCGCTTATCGTTTATTGTAGCGGCGCCTTGAATAAAGGCGAATTTTAATGGAAATCTTAATGCCTTAACGCTTTCGCGCTACGGCAGCGAGTCTCGAGACTTTTATTCAAGGATTTTTAGGCTCGGCTTCGGCGTCAACGCATGGATTTTAGTCACGATATCACGAGGTATTTTCTCGGATAAAAATAATAACGTACCGACCTTTTATGGGAAAGGATTTTTTTTCAGATAAGCCTTGTAAAACGTATCGCGTCCAGACAATACACACACACACACACACACACACACACACTGTGCTTTTTTAATACGAGATGTGCTCGTTAATTATATTGTTCTCGTGCGGTTCGCCGAGAGAAACGATCTATTAGATCAACGCCCATTTTTCGTAATACCCATAATTGAACGAATTCGATCGCTCGCGGGCCTTAAGCGAAAGAGATTTTGTAAACGTCATTAGCGACGATTGCACAATTGTGTCGAGTTTATAAATTCAAAAACGATCGCCGTTTTCGCGCGACTTTCCGACGCCGAATATTAGAATGCGAAATAATGCATCGCGAGGATTCGGTCGCGTTAAACTACTTCTGCACGGTCGATTGCACTATTTTCATAAAGATCTCCGATACGCACGCGTTCGCGCGTAATTTAATCGAATTCGCAATGTGTATAATGAAGCAATTCTCGAGTCACGGACGCGACTGTGCCTTGTGCCTTCCCTCCGTACGAATTCTCACGCGAATAAAACCCGTATCCTGGCGTTAGCACCGGAGTCTTAATTGTTGTCCATTGTTCTTATTAGCACGGGTGGTCGTGGGTGTGGGTGTGCGCGAGCGCTCGAAATTAATATTCAGCGAATCCTCGACTCCCGTACAGGCGTTTAGTCGTGTACGAAAGGGGATTCACGCGAGCGAAGGAAAAAATCACGCGCAACAACACACGCGATTCCTCTAAGTGCGGACGGGGCCTGAATAATTCACGATTCCCTAAAGTCGCGGTTTTTTCTCCTTGAACGCGACGATGGCTTCCGGAAAGAGACGCGTCGCGTGTCACCCTGGGCCTTCGGAAAGGTACTCACGCGGCTTGTAGTCGGCACCGCTTCATCACGTCGCCGTTGCGCATCGAGGACTTCTTGTGGCAGCTCTGCTGGTAGGGCGACTGCATTCCCTGATCGCCGTAGCCCTGCACCAGAGGCCCGTAGCTCTGGGCCTGGCCGTAGTTCCCGTGCTGCTGGTACTGCTGGAGGCCCGCGCCCAAGTACGGCCCATGGGCGTAGTTCTGGCTGTACATGTACTGGCCAGTCATGTACGAGGAGGAGAGCGCCGGCTGACTCGAGGACGAGTACGCGCCCCCGCAGACCCCGGCCTGGCCCTTGCCCGAGCCCAGCCTGTCCATCTTCTGTGGGAAGCTGCAACCACAAAGCGGAGATCCATTATAAATAAGCGAAGGGACGTAGACGGAATTCTTATTCGTATTAATGCAGTCGCTCGATTGATAAAAAAAAAAAAAAAAAAAAAACAAAACATTTCAATGGTAATTGTTGATGATACCTGGAGGAGCTAAACGCGCTCCTCGACCGTTGCACTTTGGGAGAATCAAGGATTTTCAACCAGAACTGTCGCTAAAGTATAATTAATTTTAACGGGAAATAGGAATTGAGATTGACTAGTAAAGTAGAGGTGCAGGTATAATTTGGCGTGATCATCGACCGTCGGCACGAGAGAGATCTTCTCGACAGCTAGACGTGGAATTTTTCATCCAAGATCGATAAGACGATCGCTTTCATCAGAACGCATCGGTGACTCTCCTCCTTTCGTGCTCAAAGTGATTTAGATTACGAGGGGAGCCGCACCAATTTTAGGCTGCCACTGGCTAATTTTAACGAACGCAACTTAATCGGCTCAATTGCGAGCGCAGATAATTAGCCTCGAACGGAAAACGATATTAGGCGCAAATATATTTGCGAGCGCCAAATTCGATAAGCACAACAAGGTGGCGCGTCTAATCGGTCGGTCTCTCACATTTTGCTATGTTTCGGTGGGCGCGCAAAAACCCTTACTTTTCCGAAATCTTTGCGAAATTTTCGACGGGGCGTCGAGTTCTCTCCAAGTTGGCCGATGTCGAGCGAAGCTGGTTTAAACGGAAATTTCGAGCGAGCGAACCTCGTGTCGAACGATTCTAGGTGTGACGATCGTTGTTTCGTCGGATATTCCGCTCGGAATCGACATCACACCTCGAATATCGCAGCCGCGATACGTGCCTGTGACGTTAGCAGCGATAAATAAACTTCGGTCTATTTGGAAATGCAAAAGCGAGGCGACAATGACAAATATTTTCCGCTAAAACTAGAAAAATTACCATCGAGACAATGGGATTACAATGGCTCTCTGGAAAGAAGATTTTTTCCCAACGCGGAGTGATTTATCAGGTTGCGTACACGTACGGGCGAGTCTTTTTATAGACAGGTGCTTTTATTTCAGGACTTTATGCTCTTTATTTCTCCCTCCCTCCCCCCCCTCTCTCTCTCTCTTGTTTTCTCTCGGCAGAGCGCGTGGGCGTGAGTACGTACGTGGGTTTTGTTTTGGCGCACAATAGAGTTACACTTGCCGTAGGACTCGGTCGGTGTGCGACGACGATGACGAAACACGTCGACTCGAGTCAAGCATGCGAGCAGCAAAAAGTGAAAGCTTGTGCGCCAAGGGATCGGCGTAAGCAGTTCGCACGATCGACTGCTTTTCACACTTCCATTGGCAAACAATTTGTATCCGTTCCGGTTAACGAGAAAACCAGTAAACGGCTCCTCCGCAGACTCGGATACAGTCGTAAAAGTCAGCCCTTGAATTTACGCGAGGCGATAAATCGTCCTCCGGAGCGCAGCCAATCAATAGTTTAATTAAAAAGGCGAAAAGCGAGGAGTAAGAGATAGCGCGAGCGAGGACGAGCGTGAAAAGCAGTTCGCGCTAGTTCCAACTCGCGAATCCTCGCGCTTCCAAAAACAATCAAGGATCTTCCGCCGAGCCCCGGGCGAAGACCGTCGCGGTTGCGTACGCCCGAGGATAATTGGCCGGAAGCGGGCCCGCGCACACGCCCTCGCTCAATATCCGCTGGCTCGTCACGAGCGAGAGGGTTCGATCGCCAGGCCCAATTTCGGCGGCCGACGGGCTCGCGACTCGTCCATTTTTCTTCCATTTTTCTTCCATTTTTCTCGAGCCGAGCGCATCGGTCCTTAGATGATGCTCGCGACTCGTCCGCAGCTCCGAGGGATGGAGGGGCCCGGTGTCGTCGCCTCGGCGCCGGAATCATTAGGAATGCGGGCCCGCCGAGTTCGGGGAAGAGAGGAAAGAGCGAAGAGGTGCGCGTGGCCCGCAGCTGGCGCGAGGGCCGCACGCGCCAGGTGCGCTCCTACGGGACGCGTGCCGGGCCTTCTGGGCCTCCTTCCCTCCCCTCCTCCCTGGCTCGCCCACTCCGCCCGGGAGCGGGTGATCTCGCGCCGGGGTAGCGACGGACTCGAATTCGAACCTCCGCCGAGGCGGAATGCCGAATTCCGTATGCGTAGGCCGACGACGAGTGGAGTCGTCGCGCTCGAGCGACGTCGGGCCCGGGCCCAGGCCCCGGGAAATAATCTGTATTGTAATCGGGCCGGATGAAGGGGGTTGAGCCGTTCGCTTGTACGAGACTTTTTACCTGTTGTTCGATCCATTGTCACGGAATAAAACGAAGGAAAAAAAGCGAGAGGAAACTCGGGGGGCCGTGATATTGTGATATTGCGAGTCCCCGGGGTGGAGAAGAAGTTTCGTCGAAGAATTTCCATATTTTCCGGAGCCTCGGACACGTACGCGTCGTTATGCGAGTTTTATACGAGTTCTCGCGGCACTAAAATTCAGTCTCGAGCGCAATAAAGTTGAACACACGACGGGAACATTTTTCTCGCGAGTGGGCGTGCGCCTGGAAAAAAAAATAAAAAAATAAATAAACGTTGCTCCGTACGAGATTCGTTTTTTAATTCGTCTACTTGGACGAAGCTAATTGTAAAACCATTAAAAAGCTAAAGGCAGTTTAGAGAAAGTCGTCGAAGCGTCATTTCTCGTCTGCTTTAATAACGGAAAGAGTCTTTTGGAACGTGAATCATGTTCAACGGAGTAAAAGCACCTCGGCGTTGGAGGAAACGTCCTCTGAGTCGACCGCCAATTTTAAACGGAAAACGAAGCCGAAAACAATATAACTAATAGTCCGTGAAATTAGTGCCGTCAACTGCAAATGCACCTCCAAATACTAAATTACATGTTTTTCTCCGTTGCCCGTGGCAGTCGAAAAATGCGTTTGCGGCCGTTCGCCGCTAATTGACGCTTATCGATACACTCGCTATGTTAGCAATATTGCCAAGCAATAAAGCCAAAACCTTAAAATACTCGCTAATCGCCGCTCGCTGATACTTGCGATACTTAATGGGAGCTCGTTTAATTTTCATAAACGAGGATAACGCAAACAAAGATTTGTCGAAATGTCCGCGTTAAACGTGTTATTAGTTATAAAGCGATAGTTTTAGTGTCTCAATCGGGTCTCGGCTCTCGGAACACGAACCGATGCAGCTCATTAACATATATTTAAATGCAAGGCGACGTTACACGAACCCATCGCCGGATCGCCGGAGCAACTTTGTCGTTAAATATTATTCATGCATTTAAAACCATTACTAAATATCGTGCTCACTTTTTTTATAGGATTTAATAGACAATGAAATCGCTGCGTGAAAGAGGAAGTTTTTTAGGCTGGGAGGTCGCGAGGTTGCGAGAGGGAGACGGTGGCGTCAATATAGATGTACAATTAAAAGCTTACGACACCGAGGAGACGCAAGCGCACAGGTTAGAGGGGACTAACACGAGGATACTCGTTTGGTCGACCTCGAAACGCGCCTCGAGGCAACTCGGGCCCAAATTCATCTTCACTTAGCTGGGCCAGTGTTTTTCGAGGGCCCGAATCGACGAAACTCGCGCGAATAAAAGGGGAGCGCGTAAAAACGGGCGTGGACAGTCCCGACAGCCCCCGAGCGGACGATAACCCAGCACGCGAGGCTCGCGCCCAGGAGGCCGTGACCGCGCGGGTCACGCTTCACGTACCCCACTAAAAATCCGGATACGAAGATAATCATGTCGGGGGCTGGTGTGGCCGCCGATGGGTTTACTGCTGCTGGTGTTGCTGTCGGCGATGGCGTTGCTGGCGTTGCTGGCGTTGCTGCTGGCGAACGGCGCGCGATCTATCCCAGGCGCTTTCCCTCACGGCGTTACCGCCATGCTTCCCAAGACTCGGCGCGCGATCGCGCGGCTTCGATAAGCTTCCGCGGCGGGCCCCGGAAGCCAGCGGTAAAACTTGCCGCTCGACTTCCTCCGAGCGCTCGAGACTGCGCTTCTGGGCTCGAAACTCGCTGCTCTCGTTGCTCTGCTCGCACTCGACGGGGGAAGCGCGAGAACGGGCCCGAGATCGGCTCTGGTCGCACAGGCTGGCACAGGCTTGCACAGGTTGCGGGCCCCGGAGCCCGAGACGGAAAGAGACGAGCGTCGCACTCGAGCGCGGCCGAAGGACTGAAGGACCCGCCAGCTGCACTCGGGGAAAAAGCGGCTGCGGCCCGCCGCCCATAAGGCGAAGGATCGGTCCTTCCTCAGTCGCGCCGTGAGCAGAAGGAGGGAGCGGGAGAGGGAGCCTCGCTCGTACAGTCCCGGCCAAAAGTGGCCCACGACCAGCGGAAGACGCTAATGATCCTCCTTTTCCACTCGGCGCCTCCGTTATATAAATATATATAAATAGTCGCTGCTCCCCTGCGACACTGGACTCGAGCTGCGCCGAGGACGTGCCTCCACATTCGGATTGATAATCGGCAAAGCCGCCCCCTCTACTCTCGCTCAACTCTCAATCACAATGGAGTTTAATTCCAACCCACCCGGATCGAGGTTGCGCGCGATCCGACGTCGCATTTCCGAGCTTCGGATATTCGCTCGCAATCCTCTCAATTATTAATCGTACTCCGCTCGATCGCCGGAGCTGGATAACTTGGCAAATCAATCGCGTTCGTGATTGGCCTGTCACCTAATGTTGACCATTAGGCTTTGGGGCTACTTCGCCTTGGAAGTTCGCGCAAACGCTAATTTCAAAACTGCTCGGTTGGCCGAAGAATCGGCCCGGATATTTAGGAGGAGAAAACTGCCCGTTACTTTCCGTTTGCGCGCGCGATAAATCAAATTTACACGCAGCTTGTGTCGCAGTCAAATGTTTAATCCTCACTCTCTCTCTGCCGAATAATTATTATTAATAGCTGAAAACGAACGGCCCAGTGACTATTTGCAATTGAAGAATCAAACGAATCGCCAAAAGATAACTAATGCAAACGAGCAGCGAGCAGCGAGCGATTAAGACGAGTCGCGCGGCCCTAACGTAAAAACAGCTCTCCCTTGTATTGTCGTCGAAGAAACACGACGGTCCTCGTAAAACGAAGGCGCAACGTTTGCCAACGTCCATTGTTTCGCCTCCTTTTTCGAAAATATCTCCAATTATGACGTTTGAGCGCCGCGCCTCCCAAGAGTGGGGAGACGCGAAAAATACAAATGCAGCCGAGAAGCAAGTGTCCATCCAGACGCTCTTAATTAAAGACCGAACTCGTCCGTCGGCTGTAAGAGCGAGAGGCCGCGATAGCGCCCAGCTGAAATACCTTCTTGTAGCCCTAAAAGCCCTGCGGGGGGACGCGCGATTGAAGTTTGGGAAAGTGCCGCAGCAGACCGTAAAATATACGTGTCCCCCGTCCTGATAAGAAAACAAACGGCGCCCCCGCACCCCGGGACGACACTCTCCAGACTAATTGCCTCCCTCGGTCGGTCCGAGCCGCACGTTTTCAGTTATATATTTTCAGTTCAATTTTCAGCGAGGGAATGCAGCAAGAGCCCGAGGGTGCGGAAGCGCCAGCGTCGAAATTCCTCGGCCGCTTTCCCGAGGAGTTAGCGTCGTCTCCCTCCTTAGAGTCAACGGTTAAGCGATTAGCAGGGCCCGGCTGGGCATCGCGAGCCCCGTCATTACGAAGGTAAGCGCGCGCGTAATCGTCCAAGAGGCCGAGCGCGGCTACGGATGCGCCAGGACGGCACTCGTAAATCTGCGCGCGGCGTTCACGCAACCGAACGTCGAGGGCGACGACGGCCTCACCTCGCCTCGGCGGCTCCACGACAACGGGCCTTAACGGCCGCTGGGAAGCGGGAAACGGGAAACTGGACGAGCGTCAGCAGGTAGCTGCGGCACAATAATCGCAGCGAGGATCGTTGCCACCCGTGACGCTCAACCCGCGCAACCTCCGACTCCCTTCGGTCGAGGATTAGCCGCCTTTTTGCCTTTGTCGTCGGGCTGTTTGCTAAACAGACTCCCGAAAAGCGTCGCGACACTCTGTCGACGACTTTCGACGACGAGGTGAGGAACGAAGGAATTCCGACTCCGAGATTCTAATCTGTGATTTGTGAGTGCGGGCTTGTCGCCGTTGAGCCTCCTGCGCTTTCCCCGGCGCTCCGGAATGCCTCGGGAGACGTTAAAGGATTGTAAATCCCCGTAAGCGATCCCGCGCTACTCGGGCCCAACTTGTTAAGAGAGATTTACCCGAACGATTCCTTGCGAGCGCAATGATTCTTTTCCGAAGCGCCTCCCAGAAGAGTATCGCGCACCATCCTCGACTAGTTGGGCGGTTATTGTCGGGCGCGCGTATTAATCAGCGTCGGAAACGTCGAGCGCCCAACCAACGAGTGACTCGGCGAAAATCCATTTTCCTCTTTGTCACGCGTGTGGGAGCGCGCGTGTGTTACGACACAAAAACGAATTTCCCCTCGAGGATTCGATCCGTGCATCTTCGGATTTTGGACGGTCGATCGCTCTTCCTTGCCCAGGTTCACTCGGGCCGCGTTACTCGTCCTCGTCGTCGTCGTCGTCGTCGTCGTCGTCGTCGTCGTGACGTGATCGATCGAGCACCTATTTCTGCCCAGGCGACGACTGCAGATCCTCCAACACCTGTGCAGATGCGCGCACGGACACGCCAGAAGTGCTGGGCCTTAATGCCTCGAGCGCGCCAGCAGCTGCTCGCCTCTCCAGAAACGCCCGAGATAAAAGGCTCGGTAAACAGAGGCGGAATAAGCCTCGGAGAGGAAAGAGGAGGGGGCAAATAAAAGAGAGCCGTAAAACTGGCCTGCCGTTCGCCGTTGGCGCGCGCGTTAATGGAAATCTTTTCGGTGGCTTTTTGGGTCAACAGGATTTTCTGCTCGATTCGCCGTTTTCAGTTGGCTTTTCTTCACGCTCTTCTGGGCTCGGAGCTTCCTACTCCAGGTACATTGCGTGCGTACGTGACGCGTTGTTGTTGCCTCGTCTCGTTTCGCGCGCCCAACCACTTCTTCCGACTCTTATCAGATTCAGCCGGACTAAAAAAAGCTCCCGAGTAAACTGTTTGTTGGGTCGGTCTCCTTTACCTCTGCTACGCTTACATTACTCTACAATGTTAGCCGAAGCCGCTTATTGCTCGGACGGCGCGCAACGATTTCGCTCGAGTTAAGCATCGTTATCGGGCGTCGAACGTAAACGTTGCGTCGTAAAAGGGCGTCGACACGAGCCGGGGCAGATTATTTTATTGACCAACGACCGCGAAAAGCAGCGACAAAAACTGCCACAAACTGTACTGTTCTCACGATCGGGATTTCTAGGAAGCGTCGAGGATACGGGAAAGAGCTGCCGCCAGTCGATCAGCCTCTTCTCTCGAGTCCCCCAACTGACGATCACGCTCGAAAAGGTCACCCGACTCTCCTCCTAATTTCACAGTTAAATTAGTTCACAGCTTTCCCGTCAAGTTCCCAGCCTGCGTAAGAAACGCCCGAGGAAAAAGTCAGGAGCCTCTAACTTTAACGAAATTAAGTTACGAGTTGCGGCGCATCATCCCGCGGCAGAGAGAAGAGAGCCGAGGGACAAAGCCACGAGTCATTTCCTCGTTTCCTCGGCTCCGCGAGGAGAGGAAAAACGCGGACAAAAAGGGGGCACCGGACGGAGGAGGAGAAATTAAGCAGGTAAGCGCTCGACTGGAAAAACAAACGCGCGCGAAACGAGCCAATGGAATACGAAAATCCAGGAGCCCTGGCTGTTGTTGGTGCCGCCGACACCTGCGCGGTTCCTGCGGCCCGTACCATTACGGCCGGGCCGAGATATAAAAAGGAAGAGATCAGTCGAGAGGAATCGGAGGCGAACATCTGCCCGGAGAGGCGAACTCGTGTGCCAGGCCACGCTCCACACGTGTGCCCCGCACGCGCTCCAGCCCGGCTCGTGATTTTGGGCCTCCCCTCCCCTGCTCGCGCAATTCTTTTCGCGCACCTGTCCGGCACGCATCCTCCCCGGGCCCTCCTTTTGTCCGTTCTCTGTTGGGCCGCGCGGCCATATGTGCGGGCCCACGCGCGCTCCTGGACAACAGCTTGAGCGGCTCCACCTTCTTGGCCTCGTCGCCGCGTCTCTCGAGAAGAAAACGATCGGATCGCTTTGTGACGCGGAAGATATTAGGGCTCCGTCGAGCAGCACTTCGAGGGCCGATGATACTTGGGACTTTGTCCTCTGGAGGAGTCTCGCCTTTCACGCGAACATCCCGAAAAGTCGGGGCCAGCTCGTTGATTGATTATCCCTAATTAGCGGGGACGGTGATTCATGGCTCTCGCTCTTTCGACTCGCCACTGATCTCCAAACTTTTCCACCAGCTCTTGCAATCCGACCCGGTCCCGCTGTTTATCTTGCACAATTGAATCTTGGACGGAGCAACTTTGGACATTACCGCCTCGCCGCAATCGACTCGCGCAAACTCCAGCCTCCGCCGAGGCCAATCAGGAAGAACAGGGGGCCATTCCTCTCGTTGCGCCAGGAAATTTGCTTCCGTCGGGCTTTTCCGCGGAGCTTGTTACTCCTGTATTACGGTCTCCGTTCCCGGCTCCCTCGGGAACGCCAGTCGCGGCCCGAGCGCGTCCTTGCGTTCGACTAAAAACGGCTGTTGGAAATTAGTTGTAGCTCGAATCTCGACTTGCCGATACCGAGATTGAAAATCATTATCTGTCGCACTGCCTTCTTTCGCATCGATGATTAACGCTCGTAATTTATGTAGAGGGCGATACGTTCTATCGGCACGCACGAGCAGCTGCTGTTTTTATCGAGTAACAATGTCGGCGTTGCGTTTCCGCTGAACGACGAGACACGAGATATTTTGGAAGGAGCGAGTAAATAATTGTAAATGGCAAGATTCGAAGATGACATTAAAAAGAAAAGAGACATCGATGCGGAGGTGAGATTGCGCGCAGCCAACCGCAGTCGAGGTGATGAATTTTCAAATCCAACGGCTATCGAACACGTCCGCGCACTCGCGAGTGCCCATCTTTGTAATCAATCGCGTTCGACTTGGATATCGTTGCTCGGACGATAAAAAAGGGGGAGGAGAAACAAAACAATTCCAGGACGAGCGTGTGGACAAAACGCAACGCAGCGATTCCCAAAGAAGATTTCCAGCCAATTTGCCTGAAACCAGCGGATAAGATAAGACGATGAGAGGAAACAATAAAAAAGGGAACCGCGGCCAAAGCGATCTAGGAGGAGGGCGCTGAGAGGGAGAGGAAAAGGCAGAAGGCGAATAAAGCTTCGGAGGCACGTGTCCAAGTGGCAGCTGATGTTGGTGCTCGCCACCGGAGTAAAACGTGTATACGACGCTCGGTGTCTGAGAGCCTCGTCTCGAGAGAAACCTACACACGACGACGCACTCCAAAGGTTTTTCCGTCGTTTTTTGCCCCGAGCGCCGCCGACTGCTAACCTTCCACTTTTCGTAACATGACTCGATGGTAAACAAATACGCGTCATAAACGTCGAGAGCGACGCGCGGTCTGGAGAAATAATACAAAGCCGGGAATAAATAAATTTCGAGAGACGAGATGTGAAAAGGGAAGAAAAAACGAGCGACCGCTGGTATTCGTGGATCCGATTAATGAGTTTTACGGCAGTCGGCAATTTTTTAATTAAAAATCCCGGCTTCTCGTCATAGGCTGAATCAACAGCCACTCGACTCGGATGATAATATTCGCAGCGATAACTGATGCATATTCGCTTATACATTAAAAGTCTCGAATTAATACGTATTAATTTTTAAAAAACCACCGAGTAGTTTTTTGCGCGCTAATTTTATTCAAACGCACTTATTACATTGAAAGCGATCGTCGTATTTGGCGTGATAAAATACAATTATTTAGCCGAAACGCAGTTAATGGATTCGACGATGGCCAATGTAAAATGGACGTTGTAAAATATTGTAACATCGAATGAAACTAAAATCACGGATGTGATTTATTATCTGCAACAAATTTAACTCGGCATTCGATAAGACATAAAACGCAATTTTATTCAAATATCAACTTAAAACGATGCATCACTATGTCAGATTTTGGGCAATCGATAAATAATGGCATACACGATGCGAAGTAAATTTTGGCATTTTTAGGTACTGCGCAAGGCGGGAGAGGCTTCCAATCATAAGCAAACAACGAGATCCGCTTCAAGTTTTCGGAGGAGGCGAAATAAAGTTCTTTCCGCCGGAAGCTTCGTTATCCTCTTACGACGATCTACGCATTCCCTAGAAAAACGTAAAATAATTCAAAGGAGCAAATATCGTATTGCAACGCGTGCGTTCCAATAATTACAGTTTGCGAATTACTTTTTATCGGCAATCGGTATAAGAAGAAGACGAAGGGAAGTTGGCTTTTTGCGAGCCAGATACGTGAAGGGTGGTGGTGTCGTTTATCAGTAAGGAGTTGCAGCGTGTAAATCGGTATTAAGCTAAAAAGGCTCTGAACACAACTTGTGCCGTTAGCATGATTTTAGAGGAGCAGCCAGCGGAGCGTACGCGAGACGGTAATTCATCCCCGCAACAACGGTAAAATAAACAAGCAGTGGCGCGCACTCGACGCACCCATCAGCAGACTTTGCGCACCGTGAACTGGCGCGATTCGCATAATTCGAAGGTGGCTGCCTGCTTCCTCCCTCCTCTGGATCATCAGCCCTTTGGTCGGCGAGCGAACGCTGTTTTTCAAAAGCGGCGCGCATCTCTCTCGAGGAGATAGCGACAGATATCGAGAGGTCGGCGCGGCCATTGTCCGTGGAAGACACTCGAGTTCGGGACCGCGTTCCTTTCCAGTCGAGTGCTCCAACGACTCGCACACTTGGCTCGAGTGTCTCTTTCCGCAAATGAGCGCCTAGTAAACGTCATTACTGACGCGTCAGAGAACGCTTTGTCGCGCGTGTCGATTCGGTGACGGGCCGTCGCCGTAAGCCACTCGTCTTTACGCGTTTGTCGATTAAGCGAGACAGTCGCTCCAAAACAGGCATAAACAAGCCATTTGAGAAATATTTTATTGGCCGCTCGGTGTCAGCCAACAGTCGATTTAACGGAGCTTCGAGTGCCAGTGGGGCTAATAAGTTGTCAACACTGGCAGCCTGGCTGGCAGACCCTACCGAATTTCAATTGCCAATTGCCAATTGCCAATTGCAAACTCCCCTTTTGGCGCTGCGCAATATTCTTTATTAACTCGATAGGACACGTGCGACCGGCGCAGCCGTCCATTACGTCCAGCAGCACAGGCGTCGTAATTTATGGCATTGTTAACGTCTGCAATTGCATTGGTTTGACATTGACGCCCCGACCATAAAGTTCTGTTTTCGAATCGCAGGAGGTGAACCGCGAAGCGTGCAAATCTCCCCTGGGAAATGCACAATACGGGTTTTATCGAGCCGGCGCAGTTATTCGTTATTACGTTTGGTTAAAACAAAGCAGAGCGAGCGCGCAGGTAGACACGCACGAGAGACCCTTTTTGACGACCTTTCTCCTTAATTATCGCTCGCGAGTAAGTGCGAGTCGACCGAGTAATCTCTTGAACTTGGCGCGATAATTGGGGGCGAAAACGAAAAAGCGCAAGCTCAGGATTTGCGATTCGCGACGGGCGAAACGTCACTGAACTCGATTAAGGCGCACGAGTTCGAGTCAGCTGAGCAGCGGCGCGAGCATAATTATCATCGAGCAATTAACGAGCGCTGATTGCCATTAAAGCGCGAGAGAGAGAGAGAGAGCGCGAGCGCCCCCGTGCGCGCGGCAGCCGAATCTCGGAACGAACCAAGTTTACGCTCCGCGGCGCCAGACGCGCTCGAACCGGGTTAGAGGTTCACCGAACCGTCTCGCGAAAAAATCTAAAAAACACTCGGGGCCTTTAACGAATCGCGCGCGCGGCGTCCGTAGTTTCCTTTTAATTAGCGATCCTTTGCGCTTCGCGTGACGCGAATGTTGACACTTCCACCCACCCCCCTTAAAACTCCTCCGCGTGGACGAAAAATTCGGCGCGTCAAATTTGCGCGAAAGAGCGAACGACGACGACGACGACGACGACGACGACGACGACGACGGGGCCCGATTTGCCTTTAAATACACAATCGCTCGACAAACGAGGCAAATGAGATGTTTTTACGACGACTGCAAATTCAAAGGCTTTACTAAATCAAGCTCGCGAGCGGTTGTATCTTCGGCGCACCCGGCAACAACTAAAACGATACACTTTTTGCTTCGAATATTAGTCCCTCGAGCTTTAACGAGGCTAATTAACTTTTCCCAACATTCGGAGCTAATAAATGGAATATTTCAGCGCAACTCTTAACGCTCGCCGCCTCGTCGTCGCCGCATTATTACATTATCAAAATTGATTGGACTGGCGATTTTAATCGCCATTCCACCGGAATAAGCGCATTTTCGAGGCTACGATTATGCGCGAGTCTCGTGCTAAACTGTCATCAGGCGCAGGAAACATCGCTAAGTAGCGAATTAAATTCGCAAATAGAATAATTGAAGAGCCGGGAATTCAGTAATCAAAGAACAAAGTCTACCAAGATTCGCAAAACTGTAAACTAATTGCTTTCGTGAATAATCGCTAGTTGCGTTTAACGGTAATTAATGAAACTGCGCTAACGACGATTAACCGTAACTCTAATTTATTTTTTATCGCGATATTTGCAATGGCGTCGAGAGCAGCAACTCTTTTAAATAATTTTGACGAAATTTTGCAATTACGAGGCATTATACGAGGGAGCAGTGCAGTCGGCTAATTATTTTCCACTCGTTGTAATAATAACCAACTCCAATTACCGAGGCGTAAAACCGTTCCGTTTTCTTATCGAGCAAAGTCTAGAATAAATTTGAGCAATTTTTATAATAATTTTCATCTGGCCGCCTGTAAAAATGGCATTTCGGCTTAACGAATCGACTCAGCGGATTCTCGTGATGCAGAACTGCATCTGGCCGAGTCGAGACCATTCTTATCGTCCGAAACATTTGCATCGCGAGTTAAGCGCAAAAGTTGCACGGCCAACGAGAAATCGGCGAAATCGCCAATTAAGATTATAAGCACCTTAGAGACGTTATAGTTCTTTTTACGGACGCATACTTTAAATTAGCTGTGCCACGGATAGCACACTTTGTCCTTCGGCAGTGTTTGCCATTCGCTCGCTAAAAAGTCTGCGCTCGTTTACGGAAACATAAACGTGTGTTCGTCGATCGAAGAATTCGATTAGCAGCGAGCAGCGTGAACTTGCAGCGGTTAACGATGCATATGTTTACAAATTTTGCAAATGGCGAGCATTAATAATTATCCCATTGTTTGGCCAATATTCAGTTGGAACGGCCGGCGATAAGATAACGCTGATAACGGATCAAGGGTGGGCCGCGCAGATCGCGTACTCGGCCGATTGCCGCAGTTTTGCATCCTCGAGCGGAGAGTTGCGCAGGCGCAGAACCCAATAGCCCACGCCCCGGTGATGCCCGGGACATTTTCACATTGACAATGGGAAAATAAAAACGAAATCGCGATATCCGATCCACTGGGTACACGCAACAGCTCCGCGTGAGAATTTCTTTGTCCTTATCTCGCCGACGACGGCTTCGTCCGAATGCTCGGGCCCCTCTCGCGTTATCTTGGCGTCCGCTATTTCGCCGATGCCGATCTCCGCTGGAAAAATAAGAGGACGAGCTGGTTATTATCTGCCGGCGGGAGTGATAATTCGCCGCGGCCGAGGAGATTTACGGTCCAGGGCTCGGTTGGTGGCGCGCGTGCACCGGAAGTGCGCGTCTTCGGCCGTCGACGCGACGCCTATTTATAGACGCGGTCGTCGTTGCCGCCGTTGCCGCCGTTGCGCAATGGCAGTTGTTCAGCTTCCTTTTCGACAGACGCGGCTTATCGCGACTCCATCTCCGGGGCTTTTTCCTCCTTTTTCAGCGGCTCGGCGCAGATTCGCCCCCGGGCGTCTGGTGGCCGCGAGAGCCCCAGCCCGGAGGTTCCTGGGTTTCGAGGCCGTTGAACGAGGATCGCCGATGTCGAGATACGCGCTCCTGCTAATTGACGCATTGATTTTTAAATTCCCGCCGAGGTTCGCGAACCGTTGCTCAGCCTGATTGATCGACTGCAGCTCTCGCGCGTGCGTGTGCGCACTTGAAACTTCTTCTCGCTTCTCGAGCGGCGCCGTGCATTTTAAAATACATTCGTGGGAAAATGAGGAGGAGGTTGA
The DNA here is from genome assembly GCA_018907185.1 of Platyscapa corneri. Classification (NCBI taxonomy): domain Eukaryota; kingdom Metazoa; phylum Arthropoda; class Insecta; order Hymenoptera; family Agaonidae; genus Platyscapa; species Platyscapa corneri. The sequence goes on along the minus strand of JACCHW010000042.1, from coordinate 1,244,773 downwards.
ACTTTTCTCACTTGGGGCGGCGATTCGATTTGCTCGTCCCGATCGTCTTGCTCGGGCGACTTGGCTCCTTCCCTTTTGGTTGAGCCGTAAAGTTGGACGTCTCCCGTCTCCGACTCAGTTTCGTTAGTACAATATAGTAGGATACAATATGGTATAGGGAGTGCTATTAAAACGCCATTTCCACGGCGCAGCGCTCATTCGACTATGGCTTCTAATTTCAAATTAATACTTCCTCTCCACTTGATGGCTTGACAAATTGCCTTTAAAATCTCGTTAAAACATCGAAACAATGTCCGAGGCCGGGTGTACTTACCTTAGATAAAATTGCTCTATCGTACGTTGGTGCTCGTCCGCTTTTATGGTTATATAAACAATCGGCGCTGCTGCTGCGATTATGATATTTCAATTCTCAGGGACTCGTGAGGTTTGCAAAAACTGTCGGCCACCGAGCGGCAAACTGCACATTCGTGCCTAAGCGCGTTGCAATGTTGAAAAAGAAATGCATTATTCAGGATTTATGTTGTAAATTAGAAATAGGCGCTGTTAGCCTACAATCGGCACAGATGTCTATCTCGATATTTGAAAGTTCTTTCGCAAATCTTTTAATTGCCAAAGGATCCGGCATCGCTATCCTCCCAATTTTATTATTTCTCGTTCTCGTTCTCGTTTTCTTCGATTTCTTCTATTTAAGCGCTTATCTTGCCCCTCGTCCCTCTTTGTCGATTTATTTATCAGCGTAACGTCTTGCGTGCGGAATTGATTTGTTAAAAACTTTTCGCACGTTCAATTAAAGCTTTATTACCGACAATTACGACGACTCAGCGATCGTCGTGCGAATATCCACCGCGGGATTAATAATTTTATGGCCTTTGTGCAAAGGTTGTGCTGGTTCAGCCACTAAGGTTCCTTCTTATATAATCCCCTTTAATTAAATATCCGCGAGTTTCGAAATAACTAAGCGAGCCTTTTACAATCATAACCTCATCGATGCAACGCGAATCCAAGGTTCGATCAAATTTTTATTAATAATTTGCCACTCGGTGCAAACTTACTTTTCATCTAATAATAATGTCCACCTGAACTCGAAATAGAATAAAAAATTATTTAGATGACCTCGAATAATTAAAGTCTTGATTTCGAGAATTTTAGCAGCAGACACAACCAAGGCTATTATTATAGATTTCAAGGACAAACAATTGTGCGACTGGTGCGCTAATCTTTCCGAGCCAATTAAAAAAAAATTGAATAAGTTCTAATTATACACGCACGCAAAATACGTGTGCAGGATAAATTGTGCACCGAGAATAACCTAATGTATTTATAATTCAGCTTTACGACACGTATTTGATTTTAATTAGTTGTAATTTTTGCAAATATTGATGGATTCATTGACTCTGCCGTCGACTGACGACTCGCAAATAGACAAGCGCAAAATTTTATTAAACGCGTTAAAAAGATGCGTCTCTTTATCCTCGTGTCGGGGTAACGATCTCGAGCGATTCGCTGGATGCACAAATACCGGACCTTAATAAACTCGGTTTACTCGTTTTCCAGCAACGAAAAATTGCGTCAACCGAGCGACGTTACGATTATACGATATTGCCACATCCAGACACTTCCCCTACAAGGAAACTGCGTAACGCACACGACCGCGCACACACTATAGCAATATCACGTGCTCGTAGGAAATATAGAATAATTAGTTTGCTCTATAAGTTTTAGACAAGCGAACGGCTGTGTATCATTCGAGCCTAATGAGATACGGCTTTGCTCGATTCCAGGTTGCACCGACACCAAAGAAATTGAGCGCGAATGCAAGTGCATATAAGTGCATCTACAGTGGTCCTGCGCATTACAATGACTAATTAAAACTCTCCACTAATGAAAATGCGTCGGAAAAGTGAAAGCAAGCGCGACAGGATGCTTATAAAACAAAGAAATCAATCATCCGAGTGCAGGGAAAACGCGTGTTGACAACAACGTTGTTCTCGATCGAATCTACACTCGGTGGGCGCGTACGGGTTTTTGGGACGGACCACAACAGAGTGGGAAACGGGAAACCTCGACTTTTAAAGCCAAAACCATGAATCTATAGTTTTTTGAATTACGTCTGACGGGAAAATTCTCAGGGCATTTCTCCAGCTGCGTTAATGAGGGTCGAATTCCAGACTGAAAGACGGTCACTGTTTTACAATGTCACATTTAAAATATTCCTGTCGGTAAGAATATTTTATCGATGATTCCGCGCTGATGACTTTCAAAAATTTACTATCCGAGAATAATATTTAAAATTATTTATTCGGCTGTTGTTTAACTCGAAGGCGCTTGGCCGAAAATTTTTAATCAATCAGCCCAGCTCGACTCGATTTACAATCTAATAAACTTTTATGCTTTAAGTTTTCTCCTTTGGTTGCGTTACTCTTGGCATCTCATTGACCGACACTACGAGTGCTCAACATTCGTTTGGCCATTGCGGTGCGTAAATAGTTATTTTCGTAGATGGCGCTGCGCGCACCACCCGAATAGCAACAATTGCAAGAAAAATCGTTAAACGAGAAAACCCGAACGACGGGTCTGCAGGGGAAAACGGAGCATTAGCACGGTTGACTAATGGACGATTTTTGAAGCTTTCGGCCGAGTAGTTACGACCTCGAAAATATATCGTGCGCGCGCGCGCATGTCATTGGTAATTAACAAAATGAGCTGGAAGAGCAGCTTGAGCGATGTTTCAAATTAAAAGCTCGAGCATGTGCGACGAGCCTCGATCGCTGCTTTGCTCTTCCACGTGTACAGGGAAAAAAACGCCTTGGAAATATTAACAATGTCGAGCAAATAGAAGCCGCGTAAAATCGGTATTAAAACGAAAATTCGCCGCTTCGCTCCCAAGTTTATTTGCGCACTTTTCGCATTGTGTTATTTAATAAAATGTTTCGTACGTTATGTTTAATGCGTTTAATAAAGTATAATGATAACGAATTATGCGAGAAAAGGCTATAAAATATCGGTTTTATGCGCGTTACGTGAATAGCAGTTGTTAATGTTGTCAGTGATACCACAATTTATTTTTAAGACAAAAAAAATTTTAATATTCATTCGCGCCGCAGAGACTTTCAAATTGAACAAAATAAATTAACTTCGTTATATGACATAGCACTATTAGTGTCTGCGAATATCGAATTGCTCGTTTAATAATGAACACGCACAAACGAAAGGAGTTTTTTGCATTGATTTTCATCGAATTTACGCGTATATTTTTAAGCGTGAACAGTTCCTTGTTTTACGTTGTACAGTTGGCTGACGCTGGGAGTGTAGGTTAAGTAAGAAATACAAATCTCTCGTTATAATTTTAATGTTTTCAATATTTTTAAATGGATTTGAAAACGAGCGGAGAAGCACAAAAAAAGACGAAGAAGAAGAAGAAAAACAGAAAACGAATTTCGTTTCGTCTCCGTTGAATAAATTTGAAATAAAAATGGCCACCTCATTTATTATAATTAGACAATTATGCTGTTGTGAAAAATAAAAAGTATCCACTCGTCGTTGTGGCTCGCAAACATTTCTTATCAAGCGATGATTCATGGATTCGCAGCAGCAGCAGCAGCAGCACCACCGGTCACTTTCAAAAACAGCCAGAGTCGCTAAAATATCGAGCGTTTTCGTCTTTCCGAGGAGGAAATGCACGTGCGCGATCTAAATTCAGGCCAATCCCAGCGCAAACGAAGTAAATACGGGTGAGTAAATAAACATCCGCCAGAGATAAAAAAAGAGAGCAAACAAGATAGAGAGTCGGGGCCGAGTCGAAGGAGCGTACAATACCGATTGATAAAGTTGGTGGGCGTAGAATATCCGAGCTGCAGCCGAGAGCGGATGACCTTCTCCTGGACCGTGACGACGCGCGTGCTCCGGGAGCTCTGGTGCACGCGCGTCGTCTTCACGACCTGGTGCCGGTAATGCTGGTGGTGCTGGTGGTGCTGGTTATGGTGGTGGTGGTGGTGGTGGCGCTGCTGATGATGTTGCTGATGATGTTGCTGCTGCGCCTGCGAGGATTGCGACGACGAGGAGGACGAGCCGTGGTGGTGCGTCCGCTCGCACGACTCCACTATCGTCGCTCCGAACATCCTGGCGCCGCTGCTTATCCCCCGTCCCGAGCTCGACACTCAGTCGGAGCGCGACATCCCAGTTTTCCCCACCCACCACTGTCTCACATGTTCCTCACTCTCTCTCGCGCTCCCTCCTGGGGGCTGCTTCTCACTTTTTTCACTGCGTGCCGCGGAGTCTCGTGTCTCAGAGGTACATTGGCTGTATCCGACCGACCTGGGGAGCCAGCATTTAACGTTGAGGGGAGCGGAAACACGGCTCGTCCCGGGCGACGAGTCGAATTTCCATCCTCTCTGTGGGAGGAATGGTGCTCGGAGGTTTTTTGCGTTCGTGAGCGCGGCTTCTCGCTTCCTCCGAGGATTCGCGATAAAATCGCTTTACTTTTATTCGGAGGATGGCAAGTTCGCGTGGGCGAGAGGCCAATTTCGTATTCCAGACCGCCGCATTGGCTTTTTTATCGCCGTTTTTTATCCGCTCGCCGAATAATTTCCAATTTATCGGCGCGAGGCACTCAATATTTAGATAAACCCACTCGAACGCACATCGATTAATTAATTACGAAGATCGCGCCAAACAATCTTTTCGATCTGCTCGACAGCGTTAAAACTGTCGATAATTATCGCTCGTCTCTTTAACTTGGCGCGCGCGAGACACGATCGCTCGAAAAATATAAAAATACGCCGTCGCCGCCCAAAGTGAACGAACTCGAGTGTTTGCATAAACGTTGGCTTTAAACACGTTTTGGGCAACACTTTTTAACGCGCAAAAAGTATCGATTCCGCCCCGACACCCGGAGGCAGGCTTTTTTTCACGCGACGCCGCTTCGATTTAACAACACTTTGAGCGGAAAATTTCGAAAATCGTGCGACGTCGAATAGTCGGAATACTTGGAAGGAGATTTTAAATTTACGCTTATCCTCCGCCAGCGTTTAAGCGCGAGTAGTAATAATTATAAGTTGTCACGCAAACTATCCGCACATGTGTGCATTAGCGATAATTTAAATTTTATCCGAAGCTGTGTAATAAGTTACTATTGCCAGTATTGCGCATTTTCGAGTCGTACGTCGTTATTATCGTCGACTCGTTAATATCAGTACAAACTGGCAAATCGCAAATTCTCCACATTCTCGGTGTATCGGTCGCGAGTCTGCGATCGATCAAACTCGTACAGGAAATTCATCCAATCGAACCAAACCAACCATTAATTTCGCCGATTCCCCTAAGCCCTGGCCCGTACGCGTGCTACATCCAACGGATGAAAAGCAATGCTGCGCTTTCCCAACTTGTCCTCGCTGGCGCTGTAGTGCCGGGCTTATTTCGTTGAAAAGTTAGCCGCAAGAAAGGCAAAAACGCAAAAAGCGAGGAGCTGGAGGAGGAACAAGTGCCCACCCCCAACCGAGTATGAATGAATTCTTTGTGCGGAGGTACTTGCGCGCACAAGGATTTCGTTGTATCGAGTGTATTTATAGAGTTTTCATTTGACACATTGAGAGCGGCAGCCGCTTTTCCTTTCGGCCGCACATAATTGACCGATCGTAAAAAAACTTTCTAACGAGGAGTCGGGATAATATAGATGATCGCGCGTGAGAGACGAGAGACGAGCCTCGGAAACGGTTCATTGCTCGTAAAACTCGTAGACTCGTAACTCTGGCGCAGACGAAGAAAAAGGAAGAGGAAAAACGAAGAAAAGTCGGTTTGCTTTGCGCGCGAAAAAGCGGCCAACGACTTACGGAGCCTTTTATCGCGTTAAAAAGGTATAACTTAATTTAAATACGTTGAACGACTTGCCGAACGAGTGTAACGACGACGCGTCCACGTGTGCTTTTACTAGCGATCAAATGCGCGGATTAACATATTCGATCGTCGGATTGGCTCGAACTTAACCAATTTTCGCGCAATTGCGTTTTCAGGTACGTGATTCAGGTATTCGTCGGCTGAGAAATTTTTGCACGATTTGTTTACCTACTCTGACAGCGGCATTCTACTGCTCATTAGAGCGACTAAAGTTTTTCTCAACTTTAACGAGCATAGTGTTTTCCCCAGTTTCTGGGGAAATACAACGAAATCCGCCCTAAATTTTCAGAGGAGACGAAATTATCTCACCTCACCGCCAGTTTTTACAAAACAATAAGCTTTTTTGCCTTTCCTAACGATCCGCACGAGCTGAATCGATGAAATTAATAACGCTCTAATCGCCGATACGACGACGCATCTCATCAACGAGTCACGCCCAACCCACACTAATTTAGCCAAAAATGCACTCTGCATCATTAGCAAATTTGAGCGATAAAATTTATTCGACGAATTACTAATAAAATTTGCGGGATTATTTAAAATGTCTACTTTAATTCCCGTAATGATCGACTAGTGCAGAAATGACTGCATCGAGCAAAGCCTGCGATACCGGCCGGCCTCTTCCCTTAATTACGGGATTCGCAAAGTGATTAAGTGGTTTGCTCGAGACAAAACGAGGAGAGTAGCTGTAGTGCCCGAACGAAAAAGCCTCGTCACAAAGGCGCGTAGCGTAAACTCCGCGACGGTAATATACGCGGTCGCATGTCGTCACACGCGTCGAGAAAATCGATTCGCATCCTGTCATCGTCTACCGTTTGCGTTTGAAAATCGCCACCGCGCGAAAGAGACATAAAATTATACAGGAGATAAAATTAGAAATGGACGTAAAATATTGGCTTTGCTGTATTTGTCGAGAGAAACGACGTTCGTGAACAATACTAACCGATGCACAACTTTCTACTCGCTTTAGATGTTACGACCGTCCAGAGCCAGCATTTAGTTGAAAAATGATAATTAAATTAACTTACTACTCGCTACTTCAGTAAATTCGAACTCGATCGATAAATTTTATCTTTAATTATTTTTAACGCAAGCTACGCAGTTTTGCCATTGCTAATCATAGTGTCCCCAAATCAAGCATCGATCGCGACTCGTCGATAAACAAAGGAATTTCTTCACTTTTTCCATCGTATCGAAATAAAAAAGGTAATGGTAATTTTTGAACAACATCCGTTACGACGAATAAGACTTCGCGGCTAGAGGTTTGCGGAAAAGTTTATAGACTGAGAGCCAAACGCGTATCGCTGAGAAAAACTAAAGAGACAGTTGTGATTTAAAAACAGCCTAACTCGCGCGTCGAGCGAAAAGATTTAAAGGCACCCGGTGACGCGAGTGTAACATTCTCAAACATAAACATCGTGCGCTAGTAGATACGTCGACCGTTGCAAGACTCGCTCTCGTACTAATCCAAGAGAGAGAGAGGGGGGGGAGAGAAAAAGTCGCACAAGGATTTCGGACGCTTATATAATTGCCGTTGCCCAGCCCGAGGAGAAATAGCGCGGCGTTGACTAGATGTATACACGGGAGTACTCGTGTTCTCGTTACGTTCATTCACGTTGGAACCAGAGGCGATACGACAATACCGTAAGGTCTTGTGTGTTAGCGACGGCGTCCTAGTGGGAAAGGAGGCCGCGCGTACACGAAAACTCCACGTCTACGGGTGCGCGACATAAAGAGAAAAGTGAATTCGTTGAAAGAAAAAGAGAGGGAGCCAAAATTGAGAATTTCCGCTTCGATGAACTTGTACCCACGAAAATTATAAAATGAATTTTTGTTCCACTTCCTCCATCGGACGAGCAACGCAACTGCTTTTCGACTCCCCAAAACTACTTGGAGCCATCTTTTCTTATCAAACGCGGTCACGACGTTTGATAATGGAGAAGTAGATCTCGCGAGTATTGCTCATCGTCACTGATTACTGATACAGTCGATTTGCGCGCTAAAATCTATCGAGAAGCAGAGGCAATGGAATCGACGAGCCAACCCCGTAACAATAAGCTGACCGAATCCTTCCGTTCAATTATCGATAATTTATTTACAATAATAAATTTAAGATCACATACGAAATTCGGTTGCCCAAACGAACTGTCTGCTGTCTCGCTTCCAAAATGTGTTGGATCAAACTGAATTTCTATCGCGTCGAGCATAGAAAGAATAATATAATAGAGCACCGGCTAACCTCTTCAAATGCCGCCGAACGCCGACTAAAGAGAAAGTAATAAAGAATCGAAAGTGAATAATTTAATACGACTAATGAGCACTTGACGAGGAACCTTATCGCGCACCGAGATACTGGCTTCGTTACAAGCAACTAATCGAGCGCCTTTTTTGCAATTATTTATTATTAAAGCGCAGTCGTTTCGTCGTAATAAAGTGGACTGCTCGGATGCGATGTCGAGAAAAGAGGGGCACGGAAAACCAAGTTCGAAATGTTCAGCGTCGTTATTTAACAACTCGGGAAATTATATAAAACAGTGCAGCTTGAAAAAGCGACGTTAGACTCGCGTTTAGCTCCGACGTGACTTTGTAAGCGCGCATTATGTACCTCGCGTACTTTCGAGTACCAGACACGCATCGAAGCAACGAAATGTAATTGAAACGAAAGAAGGACTTGAAAAAGCGCTCCATCTCGCGTGTGGCGTATGCACAGCAGGACGCGGCCTCGGCTCTCGGATAATTTTGACGTTGCTGGAAGCGCAGCAGCGTTGCCAGGCGGCGGACTTTTTCCAACGCGACGCCGCTTTTTTCGGTCGAATTCGAGTCGGTGTCGCCGACTAAGCCCTGCACGTCGAGGCGAAGCGCGCAGTCGTTGGTTGTCATTAGCAGCCACTCGCAGCTCCGCCACTTAAATTCCATCCGAGAGCCGCGAGACTCGTTCCGCTTGTAATTGCGGACGCAACGGCGCTCCTCTTGAAAATCTAATCAAGGCTGGAGATTGGGCCGCGAAAAGCCCCGATTTTCCGAGGAGGCGGCGGCAGCCAGGACATCCGATTAACGCGCAACGCGCTAATGGATTTGTCAGGAGCAGCGCTCGATGTGATGCGGATGACGATGAGCGCGTGTTCTCGGTGTTCGTTTCACTCGCGAGTGCTCGAATGCAGTTCTCGCTGGCCGCAGTGCTGATAAGAGCTTTGTTCGGTCGCGGCGAGACTCGTTAGTCGTGCAATTCCTGCTGGAAATTTGGCATTGGACGACTCGATAGTGAAAACGGGCGATTTTTTTAACGCGGAACGACTTGTCGCCGGGTCTGCAGGATCGTTTTTTGTTCGGTTCTACTTTGAATCCTTATTATAGGAGCGGCGTGGGTATTGGATTATTCAAGGACCGTAAATCGTAGGAAAGGAGAAACGAGTCCCGCCAGATCGCAACATTAATATTTAGTTCAAGTACGGCTCGTTCCTTATTAAAGTATTATACTCGGTTTATTATGCAGTGACTAAAAAGTGTAGGTCATGAAGTAAATTCGCAATACGTAACCGTCACTTTCATGCCTACTTTAAGTGTGGGTCAAGTATAATACCGTCGTTCTATTAACGACACATAACAGATTCATAACTCACGGTAGTCGGAACATGTAACGTCTGCGCACACTGTATTTATATTTTATTATATTTGAAATCATTACTTTAGTTTAACAACAACGGTCTTGAGAAAATTCTCCTAAAACTCTGCTTTCTTCCGCCAACGTGTTTCATTGGTTAAGCTATCTTTTTGAAAAATTCCTTGCCGCGCGACGCTCGTATACGTCCGCAGCGATAATTCGTCCGTTACAAGTGGATTTTCAGACGGTAAAGCAGATTTGCAACGATAAATTTCATAGCTTCGTCCAAGCAAAAATCGGACTTTCGTTCGAGTGAAATTGCCGGAGCCTTCGGCTGATTCCGAGAAAAGTATATCCTCCGAGAATTTAGAGGCTCCGCGCGCGCGGCTTCGATGCATATACTAGCGATAAATACCCATCTGATTATCAATCAATTTTTCTACCGGCCTGCAGTAATTTATGCTCGCAATGCGCTTTTAGAAGCAAGCGAGAAAGTTACGTAAAAAGTTTCGTGCTCTTGAAATCATTAAAATGTTCATTATAATCGAATAAGTTTCGTTAAAATGATAATTGAACGTTGTTACAAGTATAATGATAGGCTAATTTATCGAATTTCACATTAATTAGGGATTTTAAAAATTTGTACAACGCATGTGCTAATTGCGCGCACGCGCCTGCAAAAAATGCGAAACCGCAATTTTGTATAATAAAGTTGTTATTCAATTTTTTGCAGTCGAATGCAAATTATTAATAGTATTACTGTATCGACCGAGCACTATTAGTTTCGTTTTACCGATAGTTGCGGTATGTTAATACAGCGCAATGAATCATAACCGCACTCGAGCCGCTTTCGAGCGCCGGAAAAAGTCCGAGCCTAAATTATTTGAAGATTAAATTTTTCAGTAAATTTCAGGCTATCGAACAAACGTGGCTACTTTATACGCGCGTTACAGCGAATTCTTGGCAACTTTCTACGATAGTCGACCCTATTTCCATACTCGTTTCGGAGGACTTCTTTTTAACGGGGTAGTCGACACACTTGTAAGCGCAAAGTGCATCGCTCAACCTCGATGATATACCCTCGGAGGAGGTGCTCGCGGTGCTTACCTGCTCCCAGTTGGTGCCCGCGCGTTAAAAAGTGCCGCGAGTGCGGAGCGAAAGCCTCGCGCGGATCGTTTCTGGAACGCGATTGAAATTTGACAACATCGAATTAACCCCTAAATCACCTTCAACCTCGATATCGAGTCTCGTCACGCACTCGGCCACTACTCGTCTAAAAAATAGAAAGCTATCCTTTTCCCTCGGCAGGTCGCCATTAAAAAGCGTTGGAGGCGCTTCACGATCGGGCACTCGCCGATCCGACTACTTAAACTAGGTAAACGCTGCTCAACCTCGACGATAGCACAGTCGCGCACCCAGGCGCTCGTCCGGCGACGTCGGCAACTTTCTAGGTTTAACGTTTCTGCCTCTAAAGACAGCCGGTGCAGCAATGAAATTTTCGCGGCTCGGGGTGCCGATCGGTCCCGCCGATTTCTCGGCACACGCGCACACCAGGACTGAGAGCCAGAGAAAAGGTCGTCTCGAGGACGCTATCGAGGCGTAATCGAACGCAGTCGGGCTTCGTGCGAAGCTCTAGGAGAGAAGCGACGGGGCCGATGCTCTCCAGATTAATCGAGGCCGTCGTCGTCGCTGAGCAGCTGACGGCGGAGGTGGGGCCGAGACGCGCGTGCTTTTCCGCGCTACACCGGCTATTGACTCCCGGGAGGGTCGGGGTCGTCCGGGGGAGGGGCACGCGGGCCTTTTAGCTTCCACCGGCTCGATTGGCATAGCGAATTTTCATCGCCTCCAATCACGGGGCCGGTGCTTTACGCCACTCGAATTTTCACGGGGTCTAACGCGTTTCGGCAACCAAAATCGAAATCGAAAGAGCCTGCACAAGTCGAATAATAAGTTGGCAATTGGACCGAGCGTTTATGGTTACGCAGGAATTAACGATACGCCCATTATCGCAATTACGGCAAGAAAGCCATGGATGATTGATGTTACTGTTTTCACAGACGCGGCCGGCGCACAGTGTGTGTGTACGTCGAGCATCGAACAAACGTCAAACGTGACATTCGAAACGAGTTTGACTTAAGAAACGTATTAAGAAAGAAAATTCAGCATTGAATCGATCTATTATCAATCCTAGCAGGCGATTTACGAAACATCAGCTACGAAATAACCGCTTTGTAATTGTCAATAATTATGGTAATGATTATCCACTTATTAGTATAATCGTTACAGTAAACGAATTTCTATAATGTCCAGTACAAAACTGCGGGCTGACCCACTTGGAAGGAATTCGATAACACGTGATAATAGCTGTAGAACCGCAATTGAAAATAATAGATTCGCCGCCGAGCGTTGAATAACGATTGTTCTTCCGTTGCTTCTCACGAAAGTAATTAGACGCACGTTAGCGGCGTTACCTAAATCTCGCGAGCAATCGTTCCGAACTCGATACGTGATTTTCGCGATCAAAGCACAAGGTGCGTTAAATAAGTCAATTTGAATTATTAACAAAAAAGCTTCCCCTCCAAACTTGTCTCGGCGAGCAGTCGTTTTAATATGTTTATCGTTCTAATGAAAGCTGGTAATTAATGGTTTTGAAACGCATACCACCACCACACTTTCTCGAGGGATAATGTATCAAATCAGAGCTGAACGTAATTGATGTTTCGTGTACAATGGACAAAAAGAAGACAGCAATTTATATGAACCAAAGTGCTGGGGCGTCTAGCGGGGAAAAAATTGCTCACCGAGTTCCTCGGTCTTCTTTTCCGACTTTATTTCGCCCGCTCCCTTTCTACGTGCCGCACTCGTGATTACGGACATCTTCCGGAGCGATTTTGCTTGGAAAATTTCGCGGATAAATTGAACGAAATTCGCGCGACTCGAACCGTTGGCTCGAATATTTTTCCTCGACATTGTTGTAATCGGGACACTCCTGGCGTACAAATGCGGTTGATTTGCTTTTCGAACGGGAGAGCCGGCCGATCTATTTTTAGAATTAATGCAGCGCGTAATTCATAACGCGGTTTTTAAATTAAATCTCGTTTTAATTGTTTCTCCGGCAGTAGTGCAACTTTTTTTTAGCTGAAAAAAAATATGTTACACGCTCTGAAACTCGCGAGATGTTTATTTATCATCATCAATTGTCGCTCCTTTCGCGGAAAAGCCATGCCGAGGAAAAGTGTGCTAGTGCACGTTATGGAAGGCTGGAAGATAAAAAATTTTACACCGCGAAGGCTAAATCGTGCTAAATGTACTTAAAAATTAAGCGCTGGTTTCGCAACGCGGACGATGTTAGGTTAGCAATTATATGCCATAATACTTGCAAGTTAATTGACACGAATAAATCTTGGCGCAATTGCCCATTGACACAATTTCTTTATATTCTTGAAATTAATTGGTACTAACGATGCCTCTGGAGCAGCTCGAATTAACGAGTCCCAAGCAATGGGATTTCACGCGGATATTTATTTAGCATTTGCATACTAAATACTCGACATTGAAATTCCAATTTAATAATGAGAATACCTGGAAACGCTTTCACTCGATCGCGAGAGCGAACCGAGCGCCGCTTGACTCTAAACGAAAGCAACAGCAACGAGCATTTCCCAGTGATCCGATTGAATAAATTTGGGATCGATCGAAACCAAGTGGAAGCCGAGCCGTCGAGGATCGGCAAGGGATCGGCCGATCCGTAATTCCAAGAACGCGCATTACGTTTTAATTTTCCGTAATCGAGGGTAGCAGCGGCGGAGAGCCGATCGGGCCCCCGGAGCGTATCGCTGGCGCGGGCAGAGCCGACGCGCAACACATAATAACAGCGGCGACGGCGAGGATAAGAATAGCGAGAGGCCCAAACGAGTCTAATGCGCTATCGCCGTATTAAGTTAACGACGGGCTGCGGCGGCGATAGACGAGGCATGACGCACGCGCACGCGCACCGGGATCGATGAATGGCCGAGGGGCCCTGCCGGCGCCAGCGCAGCCCAGGGCAAGCGAACCAAACTCTCAACCATTAGCGACTAACGGGGCATTTAGAAATCGGCGACTGCGTACGTGCGGCTACGGGTGCACGTACGTCACAGCCGCAGCCGGGGGGTGGAGGGCGGAGGCCGGGGATCTTGCTTTACTCGCGCCTCGAGAATACAGGTCGGAGTGCTCGAGAGCAAGTGCACCGGCTGAGACTGGACTGGACTGCTCCCCCCAGCCCCCAGCCCCCTCCTCTCTATCCGTCGCGGGCATTTCCTTTTTTCCGCGGCTGAAAAGCTGCCGCGAGACTTTCGAATCGCGCCCGCGAGCTCCAGAACACGTTGCTCCCGTAGCGCTAAAGCGACGCCGAAGCTCGAGCCCAACCTGTTGTCTCCGCCAAGCCCGCGTCTGCCTCGGGCTCCTCCGCGCAATCCGAGCATCGACAAAGAGCGTCGTGACGAGGATCGGCCGAAAAAATAACGATAATACTCAAACAACGTGAAATCGCATCCGCGCAAGCCGAGGAAAAAATCAATCCACACGCGCGTCACTTCCATCCGAAGAAGAAGATAAGTGCCTTTAACTTTCTTATGAAAGCGCCACTTCTTCCGTCAACAAAAGGAGAAATTTCTTTTCCGTTCTTTACGACGAGTTGCGTTCGATCGCCGCTCGAAAAAGAAAAATCCACCTTTTGAGTCGGCCAGTTAACCAAACATAACGGACGTGCATTTTTCAGCAGTTTCCCGTGGCTCTGATGTATTTGAAAGATAAAATCGTCCGGACTCGAGCGTTAAGCCTTAATGCTGCCGACACGTGAAATTTTCATCGATTGAAATTTTCATATCTCCAATGGAAATTGTTCTCCTCCAATCTCGTCTTCGCGCACTCTTCTATCGAGATTACGAAAAAATCACGGAGAATGCGATGCAGGAACGAATTTTAGAGAACGACCGGCCATTAGACGTTTAAATGTCACGTGCGTTATAAGTGTCGAGAGGGGGGCGGCGGCAGAGACGCAGTTATCAAAACACGTAGATCTGCAATTTTTATTTTTACGATGAGCGATAAAGTTTGATCGAGAATTCGCAGTTGGAGGGATTATTGCAGCACCGACTAATTTTGCATTTGCTTTTCGCTTTTCCACCAAATCGACTCGCGCGCACCTTGCATTTGCGTAATTAGTGCGTAAGTTAACGAGTTCAGCTACCATAATGCCTTATACGCGGAACATACAGCATCGGCGTATGAAAATACACTTTACTAATGGTTGCTTAGTTTTAACATCTTAATGGCCTGCTTCCTCTAATTCGCTTAATTAAAATAAGATGTCATTAATTTTCTCTCTCTCTCTCTCTCTCTGGCACAACTTAATTGAAGTTTGTCCGCATCTGGAAAGTCTTGCACGAGCACGAGTATTTGCGAATTAAAAATTAGTAACCGTCAAAAGGGTTGCGATTTTGAAATGCCCCGGTTCTGCAATCCAGGTGCAACGTAATAAATAATACTATTAATCATTTATTTCGTAGGTATTTCGTTTATGGGAGCAACAACCGAGATCTGGACGAGATTCGGTGCGTCGGTCTCGGCTTTTCACCGCTCGAATCGCGAATTTCGCACAACAACAAGATAGAGTTTGCCCTTTGTCGGACATTTCATTATCCATTTGGAAGGTACCGCGCTACTATGCAATCGCTGCTCGCCAAACAAACTACTTTGCAGCCCAGACACGCCTTTGGAGTCCGTCAAAAGAGTAGATTCGCGAGCGAACTAGACGCATGAATTTAAGAAGACGGGCAAACACGGCCAGCTTTCATAGCAGCCCAACACACGTTTGAAAAGAAAATTTACCCAACAAGGACGTCTGGAGCTCGGGAAAAGCAGAAAAGCCAGTTTTTCGGCGAGTGACGAATTGAAACTTTAAAAAGTCAGCGTCGCCGGAGCTCTTGAACAGCCGATTTTCCAGTTGGGCTCGCGAGGTCGACAAAACTAGCCCTCGAAATAAAAAGGAAAATAAGAGAAAAGCGAGACGAGGGGGAGGAAGAGCCGTAGAAAGATCCCAGACGCGGCTCGAGGTCGCGGGGATAGGGGATAAGGCCGAGCACCGCCGACTTTAAATCTCCTTCGATTGTATAACGCGCCTGAATTTGCCTCCGGCGGCAAAAGTAAAAGTCCCGAGATCCGGAGAAAGCCCGAGGTGCTCGACTCACGTATTCGCCGACGCGTTGCTGCTCCTCGACGACGACGACGACGACGACGACTGCGACTCCGGCTATCCGCCCGTAAGACAGTTTCGACCTTCTCTCGCTCTTTGCATTCTTCCGCGGGAATTTTCCTAAGACGAGTTACAAGTCCGCCGTTGGGTCTCGCGACTTTCCCAAACTGCGCGTGCGCACTTTCGTCTCTCGTGAATTTTTAGCGCCAACGGTCTACTTTTTGCGCCTTTTCCTTCCAGACGGACGGACAGACGCGTCTCTCTACTCCTGATTGATCCTTTTCCACGATTATGCTCGCTTTTTTCGTAGATCCGCTTTTTAAGCCTCGAATTCGCCTCGAATCCCACGAAACGGAAAGGAAATCAAGTTCGCCTGGATGTGGGAAAACGTTCGCCTCGCCGAGGAGCGAAAAATATCTAATTCTCGACTATTTGTCTTTCCTGCGAATTTCAAATATGTTTTGCTTTCAAATTTGCTGGAATTCGAAATTTTCACCGATTGTGCCGATTAAATTTAGCAGTTATCCGAGAAATTTCCCGATGTTCCTTTTTCCGTAACAGCGCCGCGAGAGAGCGAGAGGGAGAGAGGGAGAAGGATTCTTTCATTTTTTCTACTGCCCAGCTGTGCTACTGCTTACCTTTCAAAAAACTAATTTACGTCTCAGGCGGGATTAGAAACTCCGATAAAGGCGGTCTCTTGTATTTTAATACTGGATTCTTATTCAAAATTAATTGCCGGCGATTTATTGATATTATTCGAGCCTAATTGTTATGTTTTGCATTGATTAATTTATACGGTTACACATTTCGGACGCGAGCCAACCAACTATTAATTAGTTTCGCTGTTTTTAGAAAGTCGAAGCTCTTCGATGCTCACACCATCAATTTGAGTCCTGGAAGTGCAATTGCTTTTTAACGCAACTGCTGAACGACTGCGCTTTCGAGGACGAAGCAGCACACGAGTGATTCGCGAGGCGCGAACACCAGGCGAGTCGTCGTGAGTCGTTTGCGCGAATCATCGAAACGATCGGGGAGAAGAAGCTCCTCCTCGACGGGCACCGGAGTTTCCAAGTTGCCAGGGCGGACCAAAATACGTCACACTCTGATTAGAGGTTTAAAGCGCAGCCGCCAATAATGAGTCGCGCGCACGCGATTTCCGAAAGCAGCGGGATTTAGCTTTGACAGCAGGAGGCAGGGGGATCCTGGCGCGGTCTCCCGCGAGGAAATCGGCTCGAGCTATTGCGCAAGCCCGGCTATTCCGCTCTATTGTGCCCTTTTTCAAACGGCGAACGCCGAGGATCGCCAAGAATGCACGTGCAGTGTTTAATCGAGAAGAGCAGAGACGACGCCGGTTTCGAAAGCAACTCTTTTCTCACGATGCGCTCGCAGAGTTTGAGACTCCGCGTCAGAGGCGCAGATGTGCGCGAGCAAAATCATACGGCAAATCAGCGAACGTAACACTTGGAAGGCACGTGTAGGTGAATTATTAGCGAAAGGAAAAGGATAAATCGAGGATTTATGGAGCTTCGCCTACGCCGCCGACGTTAATTATTGCGCTCGGGGAAGAGCGTTTTCCTCGAGAAGAGGCTGCGGTTGCGCAAAGCGTAAAACCGGCAAGGGTCGCGACGTCGGGGTGCAGTCGCGCTCCTTTCTAAAGTCCGGACGGGCGTCGGCGTTGCGCAAGAACCTCGAGAGGCTCGTAAAGGGAGGCGCGCATTCCGCTCCTCTTTTTTCGCTCGCGTCCAACGACGCCGAGAGTCGCGATTGTTTATGTCCTCGATTGCAGCGTCGCGTCATCGTGCATTGTGAAAGTCCGCGCCTTGGTGAAATTAGGCGTTCCTTCATTTTCCCCTCTTTTTTCTCCGGCTCTCTTTCCGCGATAAGCACCAGCTCTCTTTCCTCCCGACGCCGCGCTGGATTTCCATTTTAGGAAATAAATTTATAAAAATCCCGACCGCCGCTCCGATAAATGCTAATTCCTAGTTCGCGTAAGTATCGGCCTCTGGGCAGCTCCCCCCTCCCCCCCCCCGCCGCTGGTAAATGTCATTATTTTTCTATTTGCTCAGTCCGCGTGAAAGTTACTTTCATATTGTCCAAAGCCCGCACTTTACTATCGCGCATAAATACTTTAACGACGAATTACCGTAGTCCCGTACTTGGTATTCAATTTACATTTTTTAAATTGTAGAAAGTATAATTGTGTGCAGTTGCTCGGTGCTTGGGAGTTGCGTTGTTTCTTAATTATTGCCATTGGCCCGATATTTAAAACGAAGCGCCAAGCGGCCTAGTAATTTAAGTAATGAATTCGAGTAAACATTGCGCGCCGGCACCGTAATTTACCGAATCGAGCGACAAATACTGTTAGCGCCGTTACTCACACGCGCTTTTTTACAGGCGATTTTTGCAACGTCGCAATGCTGGTCGCGTTCGCGGTGCCCATCGTGGGAGCCTCTGCACTCGCGGAAAGGAGTAAACTACGCGATAAGTAACTAGCAAAAGTGGCATCGTCGCCTGACGCACCTCCGCAAGACGTCGTTTATCGTTTATCGCGGAGGCAAGAGAAGCCCGCGAAACAATTGGTCGCTGGCACAAGGCGACGAGGCGACGAGGCGACAAGGCAACCGAAACCTTGGCCCGAGTTCTTCGTCGGCAGCGGCGGCGGCGGCGGCGGCGTTTTTGCAATCGACACGCCGACAAGACAGTCTGCCATTGTCCAACGACGTGGAAGAACGAAGAAGAGAAAGAGGAGCGAGTGGGTGGGGCAGGAACTTCTCCTCCGACGAGGAGGCCCCCGCCCGCACTTGTCGCACTTTCGCCGAAACGAAAGGGGTGCGGGTGCGATCGGAAGCCCCGTCGGCGCGACCGGAAGTCGTCCGAGGCGGCCCGGCGACGATTTCCTTCTCTCGACGAGACTCCGACTGCCGTATTTGGCTCCTGCGCGGCTCAAAAACCGCCTCAAAACAACGCAAACGCGCCTCTTCTCGGCTTCCTTCCTTCCTTCCTCCCGCGGGTTCGACGTCCCGCGCCGCGATAATTGCCCGCGCGCGATCCTCGACAGCTCAACTGTCCCGACTCCGCCGGCCACTTGAAGGCTTTCAGTCTCGAGTTTACACAACACGAGTGCAAACACGAGTAATAATGTCGCCGCGGCCGTTTGTTTAGGAAAAATTAAGTATTTACGGCTGTTGGGCGCTTACATAAATTTTTCGCTCGAGTGTCGACGACTACTTTAATTTGTGGATTTTACTACTTCACTGTCGCCCGGTACTTCTGTTCCTGTTTTAGAGTCGAGTGCTCGAGCGCTCGACTGGAGGAGTGGACGAGTGGACGAGTCAACCAGCGCTGGACACGAGCATCTCCTCTGCTCAAATTTAGAGCTCCGAGGAATTTTATTTGATCTATTTGTGTTGCAGGAGGAGGAACTTCAAAGCCGAATCATCCATCGCGGCCCCATCATTAATATTGTCTTTACTTCTAGCCTACAATTTATAGAGTTGGCGATCGCTTTCAAAACTTCTCTCTGCCAGCTATAAACGTTAATTATTCGGCCGGCGTCGTCGTATTATTTATACTCGCGAGTCTTTTAAATGACGCGATTACTTATTTAATTCCAATTTAAAATAAACAGCGGCCAAATAAAGAACGCAGCGCGCGCATCGGCAGTTTTAGAGAATTGGCTCGCAATTGGTTTCAGTTTTTTCCCTCCCAGTGGCGATCGAACCAATTTCGCTTCCACTCCAATTGAAAGTCATTTTTCGAGCAAACTTTGTCGTGTCGGCGCGCAGTGCGTTTTTGTTGTTGACTCAGCCGCAAAAGTCACGCCGCGGTTCGCTTTTTCCCTTCCTCGTTAAACCTTTCGAAAGAGTATTTTTTCGCCGCGATAACGAAAGTGGGAGTAGCAGTGCCAGAGTGTGTCGTCGCAGCCGAACCGGAAGCCGACGGATGCGTTTTATTGAACAACGGCGCCGTTCGCGAAGCGAAATCAAGCTCGATTTGTAAAAGTTGGATCGGAGCGGCGAAATTTCGCTTTCGCGAACGAGCCAGTGATTTATTCTGCAACGCGACACCCACACCAACAGACGCGACGATCGCGGATCGATCGCCGAATTCGAAGATCCAGTTGTTCTCGGCGCGGCACAGCCTCCAATAATAGCCGGCAAAAGCGAGAAAAAGGCCGCGAGTGACCAAACCCATCTCTGGTCTAATTCCAGCCCGGAGGCGCCCAGATGACCCTGAGCGCGCTCGGCCGCAGTCAACCTGGACGCCGTCGCTGACTGCACTGGCTAAAAATACGCCCGGGCGGGACACAGGCGACACTTGCCGCGACTCCTCGGCACTCGCCGGCACACGAACGCAGACCTCTTCGTCCGGAGACACTTACTGCTGGCTTGACGGCAAGCGACGGAGCGCGCGCACACACACACACGCGTACCCGGGGTGTGGAACTCGCGGCCGCGGAGCTTCTCTCGCGCTCCTGTCGGTGCTTTCGGACTGACTGTCCGATGTTCCTCCGTGGGCTCGTGCCGCGCTGCGCGACACTCCACCTCCTCCTCCTCCTCCTCCTCGCTGCCGATCTATCGTGCGCGCACTCACTCACTCTCTCTCTCTGTCTCGCTCGCAACGTCGTGCACCGCGGCGCGTATACCGTAAGCGTACGATACAAAGTCTGGGCCTCCTTCCACGTGCCTCGCCGCCGTCGCCGTCGCTCGCTTACTCACCTCTCTCTTTTTATCTAACTCTCTATTCGCCCTCTGTCTGTGCATTGGCGATCCCACTTCGGTGCGAGCGGCGAGGGGGGGGGGGATCACCGTAGGATTATCGTCGCGTAACTGCGCTCGCCTTTTCGAAGCCTGGCGCTCGAAGATCGGATATCGGATATCGGATTATCGGCCCGTCGAGGGGGTGGCTGCTGCACTGGCTGCCTTTCGCGGAAGCGTCCGAATTTCTCCACGGACGGTCAGGGGGGGAGGGTGGCCGGGGCACAGGGGAACATCGCTCGATGTTGTTTCAAATCAAATTAGCGGGAGATCTATTTAGATTCCGCAATGCTGCATACGTTTTGCTATTTCGAAATCCTCGGGTAATGTAAAGAGCGATGATTCAGCGATCGTCGAGCATTGGCTTCGCAGCCGTTGCCGTTGATAAATAAATGTTCGCGAAGAGAGACTCGTGATGGACGGGAAAAAATTAATTTCCTGCAAACGACAGATCAATTAGTCCCCTGGACGCGCAGTTTGAGCTTCAAATTGGCTCCGGAACTGTCTGGTCATCATCGGCCGATACTTTTATTCAAAAACACGCATCGGCGGCTCTGATCGAAATATTTTCAATCGATAATCCGCGATACTCGTTTAGCGTAGACGCACTTGCTATCACTTTTATTAGCGCGGGCATCAACGGAAAATTTAAGGCCCAACAGCGGTGTTTACAAAGCTATTGTAAAGTAGAGAAGAGCTCGCTTAAAGCAAAAGCTTACGCCACCGAGTTACAGCATCTGTAATCGAAGGGACAGGTTAACTGGGAATAGAACGCACGGGCATCGTTGTGGAGCAGAAATGTGCACTGGAGTGTCGCACAGTTTGTTTGTCGTCATGAAAGTTAACGAGAGTGAAGGCTTAGTGCTGGAGCGGGAAGAGTGACTTACTTTCGAGCCGCCTCACCGCTTGTTGTTGCTGTTGTATTTTGTTGGGTTCATTCGCTTCTTATACGGACATAAATCTCGTATTTATCTCAAAGATAAGAAAATCCTCGCACCGCTGCACCGCTTATTGGGCCTAATGGAGTAGTTTCCGGCAAACGCTGACCGCGGAAAACCAATTGGCTCTTAGCGACGGTTCGAGTTTTACCCGCAATCGCGAAGGGGCTTCTCGGCAAGCTTTCATTTTCCAAAGGACCGATTAAATTTTCACCAACGAACGCTAATAATTAATAAGCTCGAGAGCCGGTGGGTTATTGGAATTGGAAATGGGATCGGAGCCTCGCTCACTAGCGACGATAATTGAAGGCTTCGCTCGAGTCGAGCAGCTGAGAGAAACAGCAACACGCGGAAAACACAGCCTCCCCTCCTTTGCCCTCCTACACGTCTGCACTCGTCGCACAATTTTCTCAAACTAGTTTCCGAGGAATCGGACTCTGCGCATCTGCCTTATCGACGTCGCTGATGACCGCGTCCATGGCTCCTGGCAGCGGCCTGGAGCGTAATTAAATAATCGTCCCGGGCCAGTCGCGCGACTGCTCCCCTCGACGCGGCTAAACTCGCCCGACCATCTGGGCCGCGTAGCCGCCGAGCGCTAGTGACGTAACGAGCTGCGCGATTCCATCGAAACCATCGCGAGGACACGCACACGCTGATTTCGAGCGAAAGCATCCCACTTTCCGTTACCTTCCGTTACCGTCTCGCGCGCACTCTCGCAGTCTCTATAAAGTCACACTTGTACTACTTACACCGCATCACACGGTACTTTCCGCATTCTCCGGTTGCGCCTAATACAGGGATAAGTCGAGTTGTCTTCCGGGCGTCCGGATCTCGAGCCAACTTTCAGCCTTGATGGCTTGATAAAATTGGTGGGAGCTATCGCGGCTCGGAAGCGCCGCGAACGCTTTTCCATTTCCACGGTTTCGCGGCTCAAGAGATGGCCGGTCGAGTTGCGCAACGGTTTACGCACTCGTCCTTCGGCAAAGCGACGCTTCTCTGCGCTAAAACCGAAACGAAACGAGATATGACTTTGATTTACATTCGGGAGATAAGTTTTAAACGGAGAACTAACTTTTAGCTCGACTCGGAGCTGCGAAGAAATTAGTCGGCGGCGCTCCTTTTTTATCGGAAAAGTTTTCTCTCGCAAATGCATTTCGCTTGTCGGGAGAGGATTGTTTTATCGAGTACAACTCTAGCGCGAAAACACAGCCGCGCCATTCTTCTTTTTTACTCGGGCGAGTTTCGTTTAACCTTACCGCTGGATAGTCCTCTCTCTTTTCCTCTCGGGCGCCCCTCTCTCGTCGAAATGCAAACTCGAGCGGCTAATTCGCGAAAATGCCGCGTGATAAAATAGCTGCGACCGCTGGGATATCGGCGGCGCTCGCCGCGGCTCGTTGGGAACGCTGCTGAGACAAAGAGAGCGAGAGAGAGCGAGAGCCTGGAAAAAAGAAAACGGAGCGGCTCGTTTCGTTTTAATCTCGCGACGACGCCCGCGCGCGCGCGTGTGTGTGCGCGCCAGTAATAATAGAGTCGATAGAAACCGCAAGGAGGTTGCGCTCGTACCTACACCTGAAAACCGCGCGGATACGCTCGACGAAGGGACTTTCCCGCCGGCTCCTCGATACCTATCGTCTCGGGGGCTTGGTTTGGTATTGGCGAGCCCCTTCCCCCGCCCCGCGCGTGCCTGTTTTCGAAAGTTCCAAAGGCTGACCGCGGCGACGCGCGTTTCATTTTCCGCCTCGAACCTGTTGAGGCGCGAACAAAATATCCGCTTGTCCCGGCGGCCTGACATTGAACAAACTGCCTCCGCGGAGGCTAAAGTTGCTCCAACAATGAGCTCGGGCCTTGTTGTCGACCCGATCGCGCCGCTCGGGAACGGGAACGGGAATGGAAAGGAAGGACGAAGACCCGACGACGCAACTCTCTTGGCACGCGCTGGCAAATTCGAGGAAAACGCGAGTTACAATTGAAGCTCCCCACTGCCCCGTTCCAACTGCAATTGCAGTTGTTGCTCTACTCGGCACTCCCGGATTAATTTCAGTTTCGGTTTCTATCTTAATCCCGCAGCCGTGCGAATTTAGTCGAATCCCAGCTTCGTTTTCGCTCCGAGACGAACGTCATCAGCGCCGCTTCCCAGCTTCGTCGGGGAAACTAAATTTTTTCCAAATTTTCCATTCGCCTAATTGTTTTTGCCCGAGCGTTTGCATCGCTGATTGGGCTCTCTTTTTCACGATGACGGAGTGGATCCGAGCCCAAACGGAAAAACGCGAAATTCACGCAACTGTTGGGATATTTAGGATTATTCGGCATTTGTTAGCTGTTCTGTTCGCAGCGACATTTCGTGCAAATTAAAGAGCGTTGCTTTCTCGAGGAACAGCACTTTTGTCTAAATATCTGAAAAACGTGCACAACTGCTATTATTATTATTACTAAAAATTGCAGTACCCAACTTTCTCTCCGATGGTATTTAATATCCAGTGATCGCATTGTCTCGGTTTATCTATCAATAATTTGGAGAGATGCCAGAGAAAAGCGCAAGAAGTGAAAAAATATTCTTCGCGTCAAATCGCTTATCAAAATATTCACGAATAGACTGATCGATGCCACTTTGAGCGATTTAGTAAAACACGTTTCTAGCAAATAGTGCATAATGCGTTGTCATTTTAAAGCATTAACTTTGCTGATAATAATATTGGAGAAATAAGCTTAGAACGTTGATCGTATTAGTTTTAACTTTACAAATCGGTGAAATTGGTGAATTTGGGAAAATATTACTTTCACTCGAATAATCTTAAATAAAGTTAATCGATTATTCTTACAATTTGAGAATTGTACTGTATTATACGTCCATCGTTGCAAATCGTCATAAAGTAAAATAAGGATTTTAATGTTTTATAAGAAGAACTTGGATCGTTCGTCGATAAAAGTTAAAATTATTTTATCGACAGTTTCGCCCCTCTGCCTCGTTAATATAACGAAAGTCATGTAAACTTGAAATTGTAATTAAAAACGTATGTTCGATAAGTAGATACTGGAATATTTTACATATCACCGCAAGGTCGTCCATAATACTACCACTACTATTATTAAGATTATTATTTCAATGACGAACTTTGCATTATAAACAATTTAAGCTACGAATAAAAAGTGCGTTAAAATTCCGTACCAGATACCAGTGGTTTAACGTTACAATAAAATTGAATTAGTGCAAATAAATGTACAGGACCGCTTTTGTTGATTCCGTCGGCTAGATAAAAAGGCCTTCGCGTGTAAAATTATCACCTCTTTCGGAGTCCGACTTTATTTCAGAACGATTGTTTAAACACGTGTTTAAAACGTGCACTCGGATAACTGCGGAGATTTATGGCGCTAAAATTGGATGCTGTTAGCGGTATGGGCGAGGCAATTAATAGCAATTGGTGCCAGGAACGCAAACCCATAATTGCAGAAAGGAAATAGAAAAGGCAGTTGCTCCTTTGAAATTCAGCGTTTCGAGGCCGGAGCGAATCGAGCAACAGCTTTTATCAGCGGGAAAGTAATAATAATCGGTAACGCGGCAGAAGCATCAACAAAGTGGATCGCGAGGCGAACGGCAATTAATCGGTGCACACGCGCGCGCCCGGCAAGAGGTTATTCGCTCGAGCCATCCGGAGAAACCCGTAGCGCGTCGCGAGCCTCCAATTTAACGGGGCTGGACGATACGATTTCTAGGAAGCGCAGCGACACAAGCGTCTTCTATGAATTCCGCTGTGAAATAATTAATTTTAAGCCCTCGTTGCCCGAGCATTCGATGAGCGACGGTTTTTTTTAAAGATTGTCCGCGCGTGACAACTGGTGCGATCAATTTTCGACTACTTTCCTCGTGCGCGAACGTCATCGCGCCCTGGGAACTACATAGACACCGCAAATGGTAAGAGTGATAACGAAAGTTTGTCGATGATGTACCGCGAATGTCCCAATTAATAAACGAAGCTACGAAAGTCGAATAAATCGCTTCACATTTATTCAGCGCTCGAGTAAATTAATGAGCACGCGTTTTGTCGAAGAACAAGGACGTGCGACGATCGGCTCTGGCTGAATAGCCAAGATTCTTCACGAATGTGTGGCCACGAGAACATTATAATCTTCGTACGTTGTCGACTTGAATTCCTGCGTTTGTTTTTCATGGGATTTCGTGAGAATCGTTATTATCTTATGCTCGGGGAACAAAAATGACACACACTTTGGTGCTAAAAGTCAACTTTTATTCTCGGCTGTACGACGTAACGTAAGCCGGCCATGAGAAAACACACGAGTCGTCGTGGTACGTGAATTAGTTGACCAACGGCTCAGAAATGTTTACGAGCGATCGTATTATTCTCTCCAAGATCATTCCTGAATTCTTTCCCTCGTTCCTTATTACCTAAATATAACCGCATCTCTTTACTCGGAAAAACTAAACTTCTCGTGTTATTTTTCTCTCGGTATTTCCGTCGATTAAATTTTCACAACGATTGCCCAACTATTACGATCGGTGTGTTTTAACGATAAATTGGCTAGTATTTTGCTGGTGGCTACCCGAAATCGAGCAAACGCAAAATTATCTAATTCTTATAATGTTTACGGTAACATCGATTAACTGAAAAACTGAAGAAGCTCTGCCGATCGCACGCGCCACAATAATTTCGTCGAGGTTGAAAAGAAAGCGGAAATAATATCGTTAGCTGACAGCGTGAATTCATCGATATAATCAGTCCTAAATAATTTTAATTAACAGTTTTTGTAAAGGTGCACGCACGTTTTCGCGAATTCTTTCGATTCGAATCGAATATTAAAATTAATCTGCAACGATTATTATTGCGGCAAAATTGCGCAATTCTTTAACATTTTCATTTAGTACTGAGTTATTGAGTCTTACATTACATAAATACAAACGTTTTGTCCTGTTCATTCGCGCAGGCGCGTGCGTACATTGATTGAATTGCGATTAAAACCAAGATATTTTTAGGAGCAGTAGCCGCGTTCGAAAATTTAAACAGTGCCAACGCAAATCCAGTCAAGTCAGTATTGGAAATATTTCACTTTGATGTGTTCATTATTGCTTCAGCTGTCGCTCGTAGTCGTTGAAATTTCATTAATTAGCATTCGTGGATCAGAGGCAGCTAAATTAACTTAATGACAAGCTCTAAAGGTGCGTTTGTACGTTGTTTACGATAAAGTGGAAATTTTTTAATTTCCGAGGGAAAATCAAGCTCGACAGTTGGGCAGAGCTGGAGTATCGTCGAAACTTCCAACGAACCCGAGGCAGATTTCAAATTCCGTGCACAAAAATGGAGGGCAAAGTTGGAAAATGGAAGGAGAGTCGGTTATTGTCGAGCGGGAAAAGACGCGGACGCTACCGGAAAACTCGCCGCATCACGAACACGAGCGGCACGGAAAAGGAATCAAAAATTAAGTCGGGCAAGCGGAAAAGCTATTACTGGGACTGCAGGGGAGTGGGGGGGGGGAGTGAAGCGGAGGCTCAAAGCTCGATCCTCCGCGACGAAACCGCAAGGAGCGGCTGAGCGTTGGTCGTAAGTTGCTCGGGCACGCACGAGACGACGATGGGCAACGGGAGAAAAGCCGCGTGCGATCCGTCTGGAGGTCCCGCGGCGCGGCGGAGGGGTTTTTGTTACGTAACGCGACGGCGGTCCCCGATCGGCCACGGCGACGACGCCGGCGGTGGCCGAGGCGCTTGCGGGAAAACGCGGCAGAGGATGTGGGTATCCACGAATGGCCACGAATAAGTCGCTCTTGGCTTCCCCCCTCCCTCTCGCGGGCTCACTGCGATCGTTCGTCACGCTCGCATCGCTGCGAATCGCTACGTGCCGATGCTGACTCCTCGCCATTATGCGCACACGCGCGTATCCTCTTTTTTCCTTTTTCCTTTTGCCTTCTTTATTTCTTTCCTTTGATCTCTCAGAGGCGGCGAGCGACTCTCCGTTAAGCTTTTCGTTTGGCTCTGCACGATTTTTCCGCTCCCCGAGTCCCGGCGACGCGAGCAACGATCCACTTTTTAACCCAAACCCCGTTTCTTTGCGCGTTACGCTCCTCGCGGATCCTGAACGAAACGTTGCTTTGGCAGAGTTCGTTTAGAGACAATCGATCTGTGAACCAGAAAACGAGCCGCGCCAATCGCTGCTACGTGCTAATCCACATTTCAGATTGCAAATGCTTCGTATTACTCGCAATGGCGGAAAGAGCATTAATTATTATTCAAGCGAGTGCTTTGCCATTATTCGCCGAGTTGCGCTGTACTTTTTAGAACACTGCAAAGCTGCGAGATGAATTGATTTCGTGCGATTTTCCCGTGCAAAAAGCAAACGCAATCGCGGCTAAGATTATTGACCAAATATGCCCCCCTTGAGAGCGTGGAAGGGCGTGTTCGTCAACGTGGATCGAGGCGGAGATCAAAGTTTTTCGAAAGACCGATAGCCGGCCGCTTATCGATCAGTCGATTCTATTAACTGTGCGCTTAGCGATCGACGCGTAGACCGACCGACCATCGTCATCTTTCCTAACCTCGTTCTCGGTAAAGTTTCATTTATTTATCACCGGCTCTTGCCTTAATTGCTGCTCGTGCCTCGAACGCTTTAAGACGGAAGCCGATTGTTAAAGACGCGAATTTCTATAGGAAGCGATTATTACTCGATCGGCCATTCTTTAAGAAAATGAATCCGTAACGTTTGGGATAAATTCACAACGGTACAGTTTGTTTGCAATATTCATTAGAAAGTCGGGAAAAAATGCAAATTATTAAAAGTTTTATTACTCAAAAGTGCAGTTTACGTAAGAATTGTGAAAGTTGCAACGGTTACACCGGGGCTTTCGTCGTTCCACTGTTTGTCTCAATCCTCCGAAGTCAAGCTAAATTACTTTTTCACATCCTCCCTCTGCGGGTATAAACAAAATGTAATAAGAGTGTATTTATGCTTCGATGGAAGCGATTGCAAGTCATTCGCGGCTAATACTTTACGTCTGAATTTATAATTAAAAGAATGAAATAAAAAAATGGACTGAAAATACACGAGCGTTAGAGACGCATTCGAAGAATAAACGTTTTTAATTTCCTGGAGGTCAGAAATTGTTATTGAGTAACTTCTGGTGTAGTTTATTCGTTCGTTAATCTTCCGCAGCGTTTCATACACTTTAATATTTTAAGTACCTCGTTAACTGACTGACAACACCACGCTTAAAACATAATTTTACAACCTTTATCGTGGAATCTCTATAAGCGCATATCAAGAGGAACAACGACAAATACTACCGAATTAATGTTTTTTTATAAATTACGATGAAAATTTTGAAATACAGCCTTTTCGACATTTTAAAAAACATTACGATAATTACAGAGGGTTTTTTAACGCTTTTTCAAGTTCTCTCGCGTCATCCGATGTTAAGAATATATAAATACACGTGTCGAAGGATAATAAAGATAAAAAATGCAAAGCGCGGAATACTAATCAGGCGACTCGACGCGAGCATTAATCATCGCGCGAGCAGCGGCGAGAAGAATGAATTTCCAATAACTTTTATTTGCCGCGGGCAAAACTCGAGGACGAGTCGGCGGCGGTTCTCTCGCTCTTTAAGGACGACGACAACCCGGCAAACGCGGACAACCGCGGCAGGAGGATTTCCAAGGAAGTTTATTCGTCGCGCGCGACTCCGAGGATACGCCCGCGATTTATTGCAACGACCTGTTGATTGTCGCCCGCTCGAACTCCGGGGAATCACCGGATAATGCAGCCGCAAAACTGCACCCGCTGCTGGCCGGCCGCGAAGGCACTTACGACAAAAACAGCCGGGCTGGGGCCAATTTATCTATACGAACGCCCATTCGACAAGGACGGACAGCCTCGAAAATACTCGTGTGCAAAAAAGTCGCGGGCAGTACCGCTACTGTTGCATTGGCTTGCGCTGCCGGTGAGCGACTCCTTTTCAAATGGAAACAAAAGCTTCGATAAAAGGCGGTAAATATACGCTAACGACATTGACATTATGCGCGGTCACTCGATAAGTTGTCGCGCTTTCGGAGACAAGCGGCCGTTATCCTGCGAAAATCAATAACTGCCGTCGACGCGCTCAGCTCGTGTTTGCAGATGGTAATTTTTGGGCGAGTCCGGCGCTTCTCGCGCGTAATGCCGGGCTGCGTTAGAGGAGGCGGCGGCGGCGGCGGCGAATGCGCGACTCGTTGTTGCGATAAAAGGGAAGCGCCTCGAGTGACAGCAGCGGCTGGGGGGCATAATTTGAACTTTCGCTCTCGGCCGAGCGACGATACAGACTGTGACAAAGAGCACGTAACGCGAGACTGATCATTTCGTCGCTCGAGATCGCGTTTCTTTTTTCGTGGGCCTCTGCACTCGTGCGCAAAGAAATCGAAGCTGTTAATTGAAATTTCATAGTGTGCGACGAACGCTCCGTCCCAATCACACTCCCGGCAAAAAACAATGACTTCTCCTTTTTCTTCCATAACAACGATGCTGACAATTAATAACGCCACTCTTGCGCGAAATAAAAATCCATCTTCCTTTCGAATAAGGAATTTGTTATTTATTCTAGGAGACGAAAGGAGTGTGGGCCTCGAGTGGGAGGGCAAAACATTAACAGCGGCTGAGTTTATTTTCATTGCCGCCGATTGGCTAACTTGGCCACCAAGAATGCGAAATTATTTAATCAAATTTACCGTCGTTTCAATATTATATAAATTATTAATATTGTTGCGTCATTATTTAATGGTACAGCCACGATATGTTTTAGTGGTTATTAAAGTCATGCAATCGTGAATTGCAACTACCGCTTAATGCTCGGAAAATTCTCCGTGAAACGCATTAAATCTCGTTAAATTTTATTAACGCCGCGATAAATTTACAAAGTAAAGAGACGCGGTTAAATAACAAATGAAAATCGCATCCAAAGCAAATCAATAGTTTAGCTCTCAATTAGATAATCGAGATCCTGAAACGCTAGGGAGTTGCTAAGTAAATTTTCGCATAATAGAAGTATTTTCATTATCAGCTCGTTGCTCGATCGAGGCAATACCAACGAGTGATTTCAATATTATAATTAAGTACGGACCCGTGGACTCGTGCTCGTGTGAACTTTTAAATACAGAATCAACCGAATCCTCGCGACGAATTCGACATCTTTCTTATAACCTGACTTCATTATAAAAATAACCACATTGAAAGTCGCTCGAATCAAGTCGAACGAATTTCTTTTTAAATTGCAATTCGAGTCAATATCTTGGACGTGCTTTCCGTACTTTCCCTATTTGCCGTTGAAAATAAATAAAAATGCAAGTCGTTAATAGAGGAGTAAGTAAGCTTTTCACGGTTTCGTAATATTTTCGTAAAAGTAAAAAGAGTCGAGAATATAAAAGTACGAGGCTCAACAGGATGTGTGCAGCCAAGTAAACAGCGGGAGATGTACCGTCCGAGCTGAAGTAAACAGAAATAATCGATAATAGCTGTTGGTTACACGGTGACGACTGTCTCCATTTACACGGTATAAATTGTCTTGCGCTTAGAGGCAAACCGAACGAAACACGGAAACATTATACTTTCACGAGAAAGAGTGACGTTTGGCACTCGATACATGCAGCCACGCACTGCATGCGATATTTCTCAGCAGAATCACGCCTCTTTCCACCTCTAATGCAATTATATAACCGTAAAAGGCTTTAAAAAGCGAGGAGAAACAAAAAGTTCAGCTGGAGGAGCCCGAGAGCGCGGAAATTTAATTTAACTTTTCCTCGAGCACACGTCTCGACGACGCTTGTCAACAATTAATTACGTTTTATAACAATCGTCGTTCGTGCTTTACAATTTTATCTTCGACTTGCAGAACACATACGCTGAGAGAGTAATTACGATGCCGATTAAATTTGAACGGCACTCGAGCTATTGCCGATAATTGTGATAATTATCTTTCTTTGATCCGCGCGATTACGGTACGGATTTTACGAAAGTCTTTTTCTGTTCCGATTCGAAGAGCCGCGCGGCTTATTTCAATATGAAACTAATGAAACCAACGCCGATCGAGTCGCCGCCGAAACAGGGACAAGTGACCCGTTTCAAAGAGTTAAGCAAGTCATTTTGAAGCCGCTGCTGTCGGCCGAGCTAATGTCACGTAATACGGGCGCTGGCATGTATAATTTATACAATATGTGCGACGAAAGCGGCCAATTTTCAGTGTTTCTCCGGATGTACGTGAGAAGAACCGGAACTGGAACTGGTAAGAATGGCCGCGACCAATGGGAAGGAAAATAGAAATGGAAATTCAAAAGGAAAGTGCTCGTCGACGTCCATTTCAACTCGCTCCAACGCTTCGCTAAATGGATTTTAAAAAATTTGTACTTTCTAGGAAGGAAACCTTTTGTCGACGGCTGGTCTGTCCAAAAGCAGCCATCTTTCTTAAATTTATGAATGCGCTACAAAAGTGGGATTGATTTGTACGGATACTTGGTACGACTGGCATACCTCCGTTCGGTAATGACAATCAATTTAAATTTTCTAAAATTTGAACTTTCTAAAGAGATTTACTAGTTTCTCGGATAAACTATTAAGCACGTCACAGCTCAGAAGCGATTTTATCGCGCTGTGAAAAAATTAAAGATTAATTCACCTGCAATGGCATACACTCCGCAGATTTCTTACTTCTCAAGTCTTAATATACATTATATCGTAAAGCAAGTGAATTTTAATTCCAAATTAATTTCAAATTCAAATCGATCGGCTTAAAAACGTCCTCTCGAATTTTTACGACTCGTGCACGTGCGAGCAATATGCAATACACAGACTCTTACAAAGTACGAGGGCGATTTGAATTTACATAGAATGTTTAGTACTCGATGATGCTCGGCTATTCTTATAAATCCAGAACTTCGTATTTTTATAAAAAAAAATGTGATTTCGCAGTTCGCGATTTTAGTTACAATCCAAAGTCGCGTTCGAGCACGTCAAAGAGGTTATGCGAGTAAACATATATTTAAGGTGTAATCCTCTTAACCTAAGTATTTCTTCGAACGAAGTTTATTTGTCAAACTACGAACTCGTCGCCATATTGCGATATCACTGGCTTCTTTAACAAGAGTTTTCGTAAAACAAAACCAAGTTGCTTCTTTGAAGCGAAAGCAAAACAAATAATAACGCGGAGGAAGCGAAGGCGCCGGGCCATTCAAAGACGCGTACGTGTGGCGTTGCTAAACACAACAAAGGACGAAGATAAGCAAGTGGAATGATCCCGCCAACGACGACGACGACGACGACGACGACGACAACGACAATAAGCTAGAACAGCGTTAATCGCAATTGCAGCGCAAGCGACCTCTCGCTTTTCTATCCACCCGCGATCGTCGTCTGTCGGCCGTTTTAAAAAACAGAGGGATGAGAGAGACGGAGGAACGATTCCCAGGCGCGGATTCAAAACCCGATATTCCTACCGGAAACGGCGGCCTTTCCAACCATTACATTCAACATCTTCCTCTGCTCCCCTCCCCGCTGTCCCTCTGCCGTCTCACGCTGTGCGCGCGCAGGAGTACAGCCGAGTTGCGTGAATCACGTACCATCGTCTGCCGCTGCTGGGTGTTGGGAAATTACGAATTACGTCTGTGTGTGCTTATTTACCGCTGGACTGCATCAACTAAATTATAAGGATGGATTGGTGTTTGCAATGGTCGAGTTACAATATTGTATACTCGACACTACCGCAGCCTCGTACGTACAATAGTAATCATTCACTTATCTGATGTACGTCACAATTTTCATCACCTGTAAGCTTGCGTTACCTTTTAAAAGCGCACATTCAATGGAACGATAAAAATTATCTTCATTATTTATAATGCGCTGTTATTGCATCGCATTCGAATAATTTTCTTTCGTAAAGAACGCTTCTCTGTGGCAGTCATTACCGGTCACAACTAATTTTACATCGACAACCTGAATTGCTTTGTTTGGTAAACTCCGAATCGAGCCTCGTCGTGTAAATTTAAGATCGAACTTGGTATTTGGATAAATGGCTTTTGGAAGGGATGCAGACTGATAAATGGATTCGTTGCACTAGAATTTCCAGCTTATAAAATGAATGCCTTGGCGAAAAGTTTTCGTCGAATTCCCCTTACGTTGCGACATAATGTCATTACTGTCGTTGCGAAACATCTCAACTCAATGAATGATTATTAAACGTTCATAAATTTTCATTCAATTTTCATTAAAAAGCATTTGTGAATGGAATAGCTGGAATAAAAATGAAAAGGCTAATTTAATTAGAAAATGTTTGTTTAGCTTTTTCGAATAATAAAAGTGAAACAATATACGGCGTGCGTCAGCGGTCGGATTATTAGAAACGCATTTATGCAAAAGACTTGTACATTCGAATTCGTAATTTATAAAGAAGTTATTGTTAACTGTTAATGCGCGCCTTCACAGAAGCGCTAACGATAATAATAATAGCTGACATTAGTTACACTCGTAAAACGATAAAAAATATAGAGAAACAAGGAAATTTCAATGCACTTCATTTTTCAACTTCTACGTAAAATTCATGTTTGTCGGAGGGACATCAAATATTCGCTACTCAACGCCTATTCGCTTTAAACTTCCGCGGATAAAGAGCCGCAGCAGCACTTAATAATACGAAACACGAAAATCATGGAGGCGGCGGTTCTGGGTAAAAAGAAAAGCGGGTAAATCGCTGAGCGCGGCTTAAGAAAGACCAAGACGGTATCCTTTGCGCAATAAAAGGTGACTGAAGTGCAAATCGCGGGTAGGAAAGCGGAAAAATCGAAAAACGACATTCGTGCCTCGGCGGTTACGTGCGCGATTCGTTTATTTCCGTTTCGCACAAGCAAGGAGACGCATATCTGGAGGATGCGATGTAATCGGCGCGCGTCGCGATGCGTCCCTCCAGCCCCCGAAACTTGGCTCCGGTTCAAAAGCTCGATTTAGCCACGTCTCCTTCCTCGTGCACCTGTTCCTTGCACTCCCCCCTTCTTCTTTATTAACGACTTAATTGGATCGATTAGACGCTCTATTGCGCACGATCCAAATACGCCGTACTGCGCCGAAAATTCCTCCCGGAACTTAGATTAGGCGCGCTCCTTTCTTCATTCGCCTCGCATCTCAAAATAACGAATTAATTTTAATCACCGAGTGCTTGTCCTCACTTCACGAATTTCAAAACTTGTAACCTTAATTACAAGACTTTCAATTTTAACTAATTCTACGACTTACTGCTTCGTAAAATATGGCTTTCTTACACTACCCATTACTATCGTAGCAACGTTTGCAATACACGCACGTGTATTTATATAAAATTGTCATTTTGCGTTAATGATCGAAAATTCTCAAATGCACAATAATATTGTCACTCTTGTACATTTCGAACGCACGCAATATCTGATATTCGTGAAGTAGAGAGAATACAGTTATAAAATAACTGAACTGTCCTTTTAATTTAACAAATTCCAAATATATTGAAATTCCATTATCGAACTTAAGTTTGTGCATAAAATGTTCACGTTTATTATTTTTAAACAAAGAAAGATAATCGTGTCGAGTATTGTGTATTCGGAACACGGAATCATTTGCTCGACACGTCGTTTTTAAATTGCCGCACAAATATACTTTTAATAATAATAATATCGTTTGGATAACTTGATCGTCATGCTTTTCATAAATAAAAAATTAATTCACAACGAGAAAAATTGATCGTCTCCACAAAGCGTATAAATAATTATTTTTCATAGAAATTACGCCATCTATAGATTGACTGGTGAATCTTCTTCCCAAAAAAGATGATTTTTGTGTTGATAAGTCAGGCAGTATTCTTACCACTCTTCTTTGGTGTTCCACGCGTTGGTCGAGAACAAGTGTACAATCGATATCAAATAAATGGCTTTTAAATAAAGCCTTTTTAAAACGCAAACACCGGTTTCGCATTAATATAACAATTTAGCGATTATCGTAAAAACTTGATAAAACGTAAACGTTTAGTTGCGGTTTTTCCATTTAAATTTATCGTCACTTAGGTCACCGGGCTGATCGCAATTTCAAACGGAAAGTTTTTCTTCCCTCGTGAATCTCGTCAACTGCGGCATTGTTGAATCGAAACCGTGGATTCACTGCCATTATATCGCATTTCATAAGTAAACGCATGCGGAAACAGGCAAGGACCTTCTCGTTTTTCCCCCATTCAGTCGAGAGGTTAAGATCGTGTTTTCGGCTGCTTCGTAATGTTCGATAAGCCCCTCCATCTGACGGGCAACCGTTTGCAACAAGGAATCCGATTTCTTATCTTCCGTATTTTCGATGTTTTTGAATTCCACTCGTCGAAAGTGTTATATTTTAAAATTTATCACTCCGATTTTCACGAGCACTCAAGGTTAAGGCACTTTGACACAAAATGTCCTTGCTGCTCTGGAAGCTTTCTTTTTAAATTTTTATACACAAAGGAAGCGATTCCGGGTTTACCGCTCGCAGCAGCTTACATTTGCCACGATATTGCGTTGCAGTCGTCAAACTACACTCGCATTACTGCTTTTATGTTAAAATATTGCTGCTTCGGGAATACAAATGCAGACAAATCCCGTTGTTGCGTGTTCCGAAACTTTATAATTTTCGTTAACGCTGGAGAAATTTTACGATAAACGTTGACGAACGGCGGTTCGTTAGATTCAATCGAAATAAGTTAAACTGTATTTTTCGATCCTTTTGATTTTGCGTTTTTATATTTAAACTAATGGCGTTTAAAGATAATTTCAAAGCGTAGTGCACAATTTCTCAAAGGAACATACAATGTGTTTTGACAGTTATAAATTGTTTATTGCGATAAAATTGAATCAGAGTGCCATCTCATATTTTCAAATTAATTTGAAAACACTGCGTTTGCAAAGCATATTTGATCGAATAATAAAATAAAACGTTTGTGTTCGAATGTTTGAAAAATTAATAGAAAAACAGCATTGACAGTAAAGTTTTTCATTGTACAACGTTCCATTTAAAACAGATCCAACGAGCGGCGGCATAAAAATATCCGCCGAAAAATATTGTTATTAAAAAGCCAGGGTGGTCTCCGCGGTAAATATTGAAACAAAACTGGATTTGAACAATAAAGATGCTTTAAAAGCACCGAGTTTTTTATTCGTAAATTAAATTTATCAGCGAAATTTATTGGAGCTACCGTGCTAATTTCACAAAGCACACAAGACAGATTGCACGTGGTTGTCTAAAATAAATAGTCTAACAACGCGAAGCCAAAAAAGGTAAAAGCCTCGTTCGTACAAAAGACAATAGCATCTTATTCATTCCCTGCGTTTCTCCTCTTTCACTCCTCGTAATCACCGAAATAAGCTGTTGCGACGTCCTCACGAGTCTCGCTCTTCACGTCTGTCACACGCGATGACTCGCAGTGCAGGCGCACACCCCTAATACATCGGGCGAACACCGGGGAGAAGAAAAAATTCGCGGAAAGCGCCCCCTCACAAGTATTGCGCCAGGAGCAGAGTCTGATTATCGCCACTGCGCGCGAATTTCCAGACGCACCGATGGAGGAAACTGTCTTCGTCGATTAGCAGAGGCGAGCGCAGCGGAAAAGTAAGAAGCGAGAAGAGAAAAAGGAAAAAAGGTCAGAGGCTACCCACGCGATGTTAAAAAGGCGCGAGAAGGTTGGCCTTATTGGCGAAGGCGCGATCCCCGTGATGCAGCAACTCGCGGAGTGCGAAGGCGGCCGTGACGTAGCCTTTAACGAGTCCGCTTTACGACAGAGCAGATGGGCTCGTTGTTGTGATTCCCTTGGAGAAATTTGCTCGGGTCCGTTCAACGTCCCCCTCTCCTCGGATGCTTCGGGCACTTCTCCAGCAGCTTCACCCAAAGACGATTGGGAACGAGGATCGAACGCAGGCGCGCGAATCAACAAACGGAGCTGCTCTAACATTTTAACACGATCGAGTCCGTCGATTTCATTGCGAGTAATTCGAACTGCGCCATTAAAACTGAATCGCACGCGTTATTAATGGAGCTGCAAGCGATTAGCGTTTGCTCGCCGAGACTTTTCCTCAAAATGTTTACGTTTTAGCTCGTAAAGCCCGAGCGCAACAGCTCGTGCGGCTTCGATATTAAATTAATCCATCATTCCTCGTCTTAACGATACATGTTGGTAAAATAAATTACGGAATGCTTTTAACGAGCTTGCAAAGTATTTTTTCATAGTTCCAGTGGCGCGTGTCGATGCGTCCGACGATTAGGTTTCGTCACGGGAGTATCCGCTGCAAGTGCATTATCGACGAATAATAAATAACGAGGGATATTTCGTAAGCGCGTAACGGTGAGTCGGTAATAAGGCAGGAGTACGACACGTAATGGCTTCTAATACGGAATCCGAATCTAAACGAGCGACATTGAGTTGTCGCTCGTCTCTAAATACAACAAAATGACCCAAGAATTTCTTCCCTCTTGCTCTCGATCGGGACTAAAATATAAAGTCCCGGTGGTATGTTTGACTAAAACTCGAGTCTCGCTCCGAGTGTGGCAGCACTTTGGAATGTCCATCGGTCTTATTACTTAGTTGCGCGTTCACTGCGATGGAACTCCTTAATCGCCTAAAAGCCAGATTGAATTTAAACGCGCAAGCAACGACTTCCCACGCTCCTCCAGCTCCGGTCGAAACATTCTGGAATATCATTTGGGTATCGCCGTAAGTTGTACGTGTACTCGCACTCGTAATCGGGCACATCTTTCGTACGGCGTTGTTTCAAAACAATTCGAGCCGCGAACAACAGCTGAAAGCACGAAGGCAGAGACGCGAGTTTCGCCTCTCTCGCGACTCGCGTTCGCCCAACGAATACGTTATCAACATCAACATCAACACATCTGCGTCCGATACGAAGCGGCGAACGAAACGCGCGGATTAGAGCGGACGCATCTTGGGTGCATCATCGTCGGTCGTCGGCGTCTCCTCGGCACGCGTCGCTCGCCCACGCGACCTTGAGAGGGACAGCGGCCGAGGCGCTCGCGACTTTTACGGGCGTCCCGCGTACGCCTTTTCCCCCGGGGCTCTGGCTGCCTTTCCCTCGAGGCAGGAGGCGCGAGCCCGACGTCACGACGCCCTGGAATTCCGATCATAAGCCGCCGATAAGAGAAGCAGCCGCTCGTTACCGGAGCCAGCGACTGATTTGGCGTTGCCGTCCTCGCGGCTCCTGACTCCCGAAATGCGACGTCGTATCGGGAACGCGCGATGCAACTTTAAAAATTCGTTGCGTCGGTTGCGAAAGCGAGAAACGGAGCTGCTGGGCGTTACACGCGAGTGCAGCAACGTTGTTGATGTTTCGTTCCTCCAGTTGCGGCGCGATTACGTTAAAATGTCGATTAATATATTTAAATGTGATTTAAACGAGAGCATTTTTGCGAATGTTTTGCGATCGCTGGTCGAAAGCCTCGGGAACTCGTTCGCTCGGCTCGCGATGGCGAGCGCATTCGC
The DNA here is from genome assembly GCA_018907185.1 of Platyscapa corneri. Taxonomy (NCBI): domain Eukaryota; kingdom Metazoa; phylum Arthropoda; class Insecta; order Hymenoptera; family Agaonidae; genus Platyscapa; species Platyscapa corneri. The sequence continues at coordinate 1,205,860 of JACCHW010000042.1, read as the reverse complement.
AAAAAGGCTGCAATAATGCAATCCAACCAGCGATAGCGAATAAATAAATAAATAAAGTTAATTTCAGCATAAATTACTGTATTATAATTAAGCGTGTGTAGCGTAAATCGAAAAGCCATTATTCTTACTGACATTGCGCTGACCGCGCGACTGCACTCCTCGCCCTTTCTCTTATAGATTTTAGGTACCAACCTGCAAAAAGCAAAAAACATTTTGTTAATTTAACGTAGGGGGGATACAATGCAGCGATAAAAGTTATGAAAATAGTAAAAATGATGAAGATAATAAAGGCAAGCCAGGCGCTTAATATAAAAATTAAAATTAATTAACGGGAGCTGAAGCGATTCGAGAAACAGAGTGCGTTTACGGTTTAATTGTGGATCTCGCCCAGTGTTAAACCAGATTACTTAACTGTTTGAATAACTGGTTTTGGTCTGTAAGGTAAAGTCAAAGTAAGTCTGAAGCCAAGTTCATCGAAGAGACAATCTAGCAGGCCCGAAGAGATTTCAAGTCTTATCCCGAGACTCGCGTCTCGCGTCTCGCGTCTCGCGTCTCGCGTCTCGCGTCTCGATTCCCGATACTGATGGTTATGGATGGCGGCTTTGGATAAACAATGTCGCCGATCGAATTTCGGATTAGCCGACGGAAGCCCCGGAAAACGGATAATGGAAATGGGAGAAGGGGTTTGCAGCGCTGAAGGAGTCGGCGAACAATGCGCGAGTGAAGCGACGCGCAGCAAGTAAATATTTGCCCTCGCGGAGTAATTCCCAGTAGCCGGGCAAAAACGAGCGAGTGCGTCCTCGACAACAAAAAGAGCGAGTACCGCTCGCGACAACTGGATTTACATGGACAAAGCTCGGTTTGCAAAAGCACCACCAGCGAGAGAGAGAGAGAGAGAGAGAGACGCGGGGCGCAGCTCGAGATAACAACGACCTCGGGAGAGCCGGAGTGGACAGGAAAGCGAGGACGCGGTTTTTAAAATTCAGCGCCGTCGCCGACCGCGGCGCAAGTGCGTGACATGGAAATGATAATTTTAACCTTATTAGCTCGCGCGTAACCGCTCGTAGGCGCTCGATTGCGCGGGGGTTTTGCAGCTCGTGCTCGACAACCGTTAGCAGTCGAGTCAGTAGGCCGGGGCAATGGGAGTACACGCGCTCCCCCCGTTGTTGCAATCCTCGCTTTTATTTTGCGGCCGATCGCGCGCACCAGTCGAAGCCCTTCGAAACGACTCCTTCCGGCGACGTCTCGGCCGCCCCTCCTATTGCAGCGGGTGCAACAAGGCCTCGGATGGAGCCGAGAGACTATTATTGCACTAGTGCGCGCGAGCGCAGTCGCGGATAATTAGCCGAGCGGCGTCGAGTGCATTGTGCGCTTGTTCCCCCGCCGGCACAACTGCAACCGGGGCGCTCCGAAATCGCTAGTTGCACTCGAAACAACGAAGGGCCCGAGAACGATTGGTTGCGCGGACGAGTCCTTAATTGGTTTCGTTAATTCGCCGGGAATGCGTTCGCGTTGCGAGAGAAAAATGTCGTCGCGCGCTCGCTCTAAAAGAGGGTGTGCGCCGAGTTAATAATCGTTGCGCCATACGCAATTGCTTCTCTCTCGCGTGCGCTCCTATAAAGTGCAATCGCTTAAACGCCCAAACACTCGCTGCTGCTGCTCCGGCGTCGCCGTCGCCGAGCCGTCGAACAAAAATGAAATCAAAGCTGAAATATTCAAGAACTTATAAATTAGCGACAACTCGGCTTTTCAAGATATCGCCGCCGACGGGAGGAAATCCGGTGAATAATTTATCGCGAAAGCGTCGAGCGCGAAAAATAATTTCCCGAGCAATTAGTAATCCCGCTCTCGGGGCAGCTGCAATCGCACCATTCGAGCGAACCAAGGTTATCGGCCAAAACAGAGACTCCAATTTCTGAAACGTCTGACTTGACAATTGGCAGCTTGTGCCCAATGAAAAGTAAATACAGATTCGAAGCCACGACGACTCGGGCTTATCGTTGCTCCTCGCTAATTGCACTCGTCGAGATTAACTTCGGCTTTAATATTCGCCAATCGTTATTTACATTTACGTTCGATAAATATTGAAGCAGTTTGGCGGGGAGAAGCAATTGGCTCGACGGACGGGGGACAGCTGGGAGCGTTCGATTAAAATGCACTCGAATCGAGAATTGAATTCGGCGCTCGCGATCTACGTCGACGAGTAGCGAACAAAGCGAATTCCCGCCCTTTCCCCCGCTCCTCCTGCGTTGCTCAAGCCGCTCGCCGAGTTTTCTCGCTTGAAATTAAGTCGGGAAAGCGGCGAATTAAAAGGAGACGAGGCGAAGGTAATGGAAGAGACGGAGAGCCGCGACAGTTGCGTAACGTCACGAGATAAGCAGCTCGTCACGATTCGGCAGAGGCGCGAAGATGCAAGCGCCCGCGACCCACGTGACACGCGGCCGTTAAAAGTAAAAATACGATTTGGGCTTCGCTTATCTCCGCTATCTTCTGCGCTGCTCGAGAAACTGCAAGTTCGCAGCCGGCGTACGCACCTACGCACGCTCTGGAGGGAAACACGCGCGCGCGTTCACGCCTCTCGCGTCTCCCGTGAAATTATCACGCGTAATGCGCGACGCTAAAAAAGCCACTACTCTCGGCTGGAAAACGCCGGCTCCCAATGGGCGATTGTACTTTTGGCCTTTCTTCTTCGCGCCCAGCCAGAAGGTGTCCGCCGTCGGTCTTTCACTCGGCCACTTAGGCGCGCAATCGCGAGCCGTTACATCGGATCGACTGCTTCCCTTTTACTCGGGAGCTTGATAAAGCAATTAACCGCGCCGGATTCGCGTTATTTTGCTAACGACTGCCGCTCGTCGCTCGATCCAACCGCACCAGTGCGTTTGCTTAATTCGGCGCTCTGATCGAACGAGCTGCTGTCGTCGTCGTGGCGTCACTTTTCCGAGCTGCGGCTGCTCGTGTCGAAAAGCGAGTTTCCCGACATCTCTGATCTCTGCGCGTTTCAACGATATTAGCAGAGTCGCGCGCGATCGCGTTCTCGGGATTTATTTGTTAAAAAACGAGCCGTGCTTTCCCGAACGAAGTGAAAATTAATTTCAAGATTAACGCGAAGAGTATCGCCGTGCAGGTGAGCGTTGCGAAACACTGAATCTCGAGGTCTAACGCCATTCGCCGCGTGGCCTGCAATATTTGCAACTGCTCGGACGAAGATGTAACGCGAACGCGATTTTCGCCGTGCTCTTGTGATTCGGTTGCGTCGCTCGCACACCAAACGGCTAGAAAAGCGCAAAAATCGAACAATCTTGGATAAGTATGTGAGCTTTGAAGAAACGAGTGCTCGAGACCGTGAAGGCGCAACCTTTTTGCCGTTTCTCCTCTTATCGTTTTTTCTCTTTGACGATAGACCTTTAATGAACGTCCAGGTTAGGCCGCGCTCGCGCACTCGAGCAAAAAAGGGGAAAAATAATCTAAACCACAATCACGTAGCAGGCCAAAGTAGTTCGGGTTCGAGAAGAAAAACGTCTCTCTTTACTTTCTTGAGGTGCAACCGCGCCTATACTGCTACACTATACAGTGTCGGACGTTTGTGTTTTTCGCTCGTTTTTCAGCATCAGCCTTATAGAACGTCCGTACCGGTAATACGTAGCGAGCAAACGATTTCAAGGAAACTGATTATTATTGTAGAATTAATTAGCTCGAATTCGTCGTTCCCAGCGTTCGCTAGTTGGCTCGCGCGGCGGCAGTCGTTTACAGTTGCTTTACAGCTCCTTTACAGCTCCTTTACAGCTCCTTTACAGCTCCTCTACAGTTGGCTTACAATTAATTACCGTGGAGCGGATCGTTTAATTAAAGAGACGTCGTGCGCGATGCTGCGATTTACACAGATTTCAATAACAAGACTCAAAACCTTACACTCCGCATAAACAGGTAGCATACGGCGATCGTTTATCTTGTTTATATGATAGCTGATAACAATGTCTGAAGAACTAGAGCACTTTAAATTTAATCTAAAAATAAACGAGCACAAATACGCGTTTCCATTTTAGATGGAAATATATCGAGGCTTGATTGTTTTCAAACTTGATAAAGATGGCCAATCGCGGAAGGTCAATATCTTGATGTAATCACTTTTTGTATTTACTTAAAATAAATGTTGCGATACGACTCCGATCCGAGCCGCTCCGACGCTCCGCGCGTTATTTTACATAACAAGTAGTTTCGAGCGCGTATTTTTGGATTCGGTTCCAGCCAGCGAAACGATTAACCAAACTCCGAGTCGCGCAGAGTTGATATTCGGCTTAACTGCGTACCAGCAATTGCGCTCGTAACCAACCAACGCCAATCGAGCCTAATTGATTCAAAACGAGGAAATTTCACGTATTTCATCTTGCTTCCGATGCAATTTTCCAAGTGACTCCAGTGCCTCGAGTGCTGCACTTTGCTGCTAAATTCAATTCAGTCCTCGGTCCCTGGATCACGCGTAACGCGTTCATCACGCAATTGCACTTCCCGACACGGTAACGACTGCGGAAAGCCTCTCCTCGGGGGGGCACAGCAATGAGTTGCTTCGAATGAAACCAAGCGAATGAAAAAGCGAATGAACGCGTCCGGAAAAAGGATCGAGAGGATTGCGTCGCGCGGATTTACCTGTAAATCGCGGTGCGCGGCCGGCAGATCTTGAGGACGAGCCGGAAAAGGAAGAGGAGGACATCGCCGAGGCCCCACATCGGAAAGAGCCCCCGGAGCCGCGGCTCTTATGCTTCGACGCCGCGCGACATTTGGAGCGCGAACCACCAGGTACGAAGAGATACAGTGGCAGCGGCGCTCCGCTGGGACCTAAGAAGAGAACGAGAGACAGAGAGAGAGAGAGAGAGAGAGAGAGAGAGAGAGAGAGAAGATTCCCGACACGTACGTGACGAAAGTCGAAACAGAAACGAAAAAGAGAGAGGGTACGCAGGAGCGTTTTAATTTGCCAGCGACAGAAAATCGTCGAGAGTGAGAGAGAGAGAGAGAGATAAGGGGACCGCAGTCCAACGCTCGATTCCAATTATTTACCACACACGTTCGTTTCGTTTCGTTTGTTGATCGGAATTTTTCCCGATTAATGCAGCGCGGCGTTACGCCACTAATCGTTAAAGCGCTAAGCTAAGTAGCGTTGCATTCCAACGTCGAATCAGAGTCTTTCGGAATATTAACGCACGCGGAGATTAAACTGTAGCATCAACCGTAGGTATTTTCGTGTTTCCCCCTCCCTCGCCATTCCGTTTTTTGAATCGACTAATTCGTGCGGCATAGCACTTTTTAAATTTATTCAGCCGCGTGTGTAATTTGCAGGCGGTGGTGGCGGCGGCGGCAGGCGACTCGATCGGACACACTAAGAAACGCTGAAATTATCAGGAAACTATTTTACCGACTACAGGTCTTTGTTGAAACGAAGATTAGCAGCCTTGTTATCCATTAATGCTACTTTGTACATAATACGAGTGTGTATTAATCAGGAAGTTGACGCGACGATAAATTTAACCTAAAGAAGTGTGTTTTGTGAAATGTTTATACGAATACTAAAGACGTCGAACCGCGAACAGTGTAAAATCGTTCCGTCGTTTAATATATTTAAAATGCCAAAAATTAATCGGGTATACTCGTAATCGATTTTCCGAAATTTCAAGCAAAGTTTCGTAAGGTCGAATCGAGCCGATGCGAAACTCCGTAACCCAAAGCCTTACGATTATTTCAGACAACGACGACGACGACGAATAATTAAAAGCACATTCGAGTAAAATACTTATCTTGAAAAGAAGAAGATTAATATAAATAATACGAAGCATAATCGGCTCCATTAGCAAACACTATGAACAAGATAAAAAATTGGGCTGAAAAATAATGCAGAAGAAAAATTAAAACAAAAGATGAAAAAGCGAGAGATCTTTGTTATAAGCAATAATTCTTTTTTATCTTATCATCGTCACAAGACATTAGCTGGATTATAAAGACACGTGTCTACGAGTGTTTAGGAAAGTGCTTATGATTTTTAGATCGTTGGGAATAAGAAGAATCCGGAAAGAAAAAACCGACATCGTGACGATTTTGGAAGGAGGCGAGCTAAGCTTTCGAGGAAATAATTTGTCTGCCTCTCTTCGATGTTTTCGAACTCTCGCGCGTTATCTTTAAAATATTCTACGACAAATTAAGATACTTGTACGAATTAATATTCGGGTCCCGAAGCGGTTTTAGGGCTTCCCGATATTTTACCCGTTTCCCCGAATCGTTTCAGCCGGTAGCACCGATTAAACTGTTACAAGGTAAGCCAGCGTGCGCTATCGGGACGAAAATCACTCCGTGCGTTAAAACTATCCCAGTACCATTACCAGTAAATCATCGTCGAAAATATTCTTTAATCTACATCCGAGCTTACGATATACCTTAGGATACATCTGAAAGATAATGGTTTGGAAGGCACGAGCGGTGCGTTCAAGCGGTGGCGGAGGCCGTGTAATTTTGTCATTGGAGTAAATGCGCGTCGATTGTCGAAGCGAACCAAGCGCCCGTTTCCCGTGTTTGCGCCTTATCGTAAATTCAACGTAATCCGGTGAAACATTAGTAACAGTAACATCCAGCCAGCGGCTCGAAAGCGAAAAAAGGAAAGCTGGTAATAAAAACTGTTGTGCGAAACATTGCCATGTGTGCGACAAGCGAACACGAGCTTGGTGCACTGTAATTGAAATGTATTATATGTAAAGCGATACTATCGCGTGGGCTGACGTGACGCGAGTTGTCTGACAGCTGTACGCGGACTGACTAGTCTCTTCCTGTTTACTTCCTTCCACGACTCCTTTTACTGTAAACTAACTGTTCCCCGAAATGCAGATTAGAACTCGGCAATTTATTTATTCCGAAGCCGCCTAATATCGTTCGCGATAAAAAACAGCCCAAGATACAAAGTCGCTCTCGTTACGTAAATCGGCGAAAATCTCTTTTGCGAGGAAGTTTATTAATCAAGACCATTGCTCGTCCCAACTCGGTCTTCTTTTTAATCGAACCGTCGGACCAATTGAACCGGTCGAGGGTAAAATTTCGCTAATTCTAATCTGGATCTGAAAACACTCCAATGTTTTATTCGTCTTCCTTAAAAATACACTCGTTTTATTCGACATTGTAAAAGCAAACTCCAAGCAACTTTCGTTCGCTCCTTATGCACTTGTAATATTAATAATATTGCAAGGACGTGCACGCGCAAATCGCGGTGCTGCGAACGGCAAATTCATTCGAAGATAATAAAGTGCATTGGATCTGGAGCAATTATCGTTGGAGATTGAAGCGTGAGTAACAATTCGCATGAGTCAGTTGGCGCCTTTTGGATCTCGCGTATCGAGCGATTGCGAAAAACGCCCCCCGAGAACGACTCCCCTCTGACTCATACCTGGACTCGTGATTTAATTAGCAAGGGGCCGAGGGGCGAGCGGAGGGCAAACCAAGGCAGGAGGTTTCCCGACCATTTTCGCATCCTATTTCCTTTGGCCTTTATTCGAGCGTCGGACGCTCGCGGGGAGCCTCGATAGCGCTTAGAGTACGCGGGCAAAGTACGGCCCCGAGATTAAATAAAAATGGGGCTACGGCTCTATCGATTAGATTGCGAGAAAAACGAAAACGAAAACGCAGAGCCGACCATATCGGGATGTGTAATAACTTCGCGTCGACAAAAAGCATCGCGTGCTGCCTTGCTTTCGCTCGTCCCACCCCCCCACGTGTCTATTACTCTAATATTGTATTACATTGCTCCCGAAGACGCGCAAGATAAACGGCTCTTTGTCAGTGGCAGTGGCGCTCCGCTCGCGTCAATCCCAACGGCTTTTGCCGGCAGCTAATCGAAGCTCTAGAAAAGCAGCGGTACGACGCGCGGCGGCTCGCTTTTGCACTTGTATTAATAAATAATGCACCGCGCGATGCCTTGGCCCTGGCCTGAATCATCGGGCACCTCGACAATTTGTCTGGCTCTCTTCGAAAAAAACGGAAGGCGCGTCCGAAGGAACGAAAGCGGCGCCTCGGGCACCTTCATTTCTATCCCCTAATCGCAAACAGTAGTTCTCGGCATTTCGTACTCGGAACCACGCAACTTGTATCGATTATTTCGCGTCCGGCCTTTCCGAACCTTGGCATCACTGAACTTCGCCGAGCAAAGTTGTCGGCTGGCGACGCTCGCACGCACGCACACACGCGCCCGAGGCGTCGTTGGAGAGTCGGAGTAAAAGAATACCCGGCAACCGAACGAATTTCCAATCGAATTCCGTCTCTAACGGCGACGGCCCCGATCGTTTAGTCTCCCCCCGCACGCGCACTTTGCTCGTTTCCTCGAGCTGCATTTCGAAAATCCGTCGTCGAGACGGACTCGACGGTTTTTCGCCCGCCATTACGAGTCGCTTGCCGCTGCAACTGCCTGTGCAGTTCCGGCCTCGCGAACTCGTTCTGCTGCGTCGCTAAACGAATTCCAACACTCGGACGCCGCCTTTTTAAACAACAAATTTTATTCAACGATCCCAGAGTGGCGTCGGAGGAGTTGCTTGAACCGGCCAGTGTCCGTTGTAGTTATTTATAAAAAAGGCTGCGCTCCAGCAGGAGCTTCGAGTTTTTATTTATTCGAAAAGTTGGCAGCCGCGCCACGTTTTCAGATTATGCAAAATGTTAAAAGTTGGGCTCAGCTTTCGCCCGCGCGAGTTTTCGAGCGGTTAACTGCTAACGTAACTTCGCAGCGACTACTTTTGCATTCGGAAATATTAGGGCATCGCTCCTTCCGCAGACTGCAGTCTCGCTCGCTCCAACGCCCCCAACGAAAACGGCGATTGTTACGAGTGACAATCCGCTTATGGTGTTTGCCGAAAAGCTCCGGCAATGTCCCCCCCCCCCCGCGCCGCCGGTCACGAGCAAATACGTACGCAAGGCTCGCGTCGACGCGGTATTTCCATTAGTTCGCCGGGATTAGCGCCAATTATTGTCCTCCGGGGACGCGCCAAAATTCTAATAGTCGACTTGGTCCAAGGCCAGGGTCCGGAGCACCTCGCGAGGTTAGCCAATTTTTGCGAGAAGAAGCTGGACCGCGTAGTTTCTTCGATGGAGTAACAGCGAGGAGGAGCAACTTCGTCAGCTCGGCAACGTTGACGTTTCGTCGAACGGAAAGCGCAGGAAAACGCAGTCGCGCACTTAATAGCGATTCGCGTGCGAATAACAACGAGTGGCACCGCCTCGCTTGTTTTGCAGGTTGTTTATAATTTTGCCTCGATCGCGTAGATTGAAAAACTTATATCCTTCCAAGTTTGCCGATTAAAGTTTGAGTGGTTTGTAGCTCTTTTGCGCTCGCGAAACAAAAGCGTGGCTCGGGTCGAAAGTTTCCACGCAGTCGAGAGGCAGTTTGTTTAACCAGAGTTAACAGTTTTATCGCGAGTGCGCGATTGTTCCTCCTTCGTAGGATGACATTTGCATTCGCAAAAACTTTCGACATAATCGAGTAGATTGGCTTATTTTACTTATTCGCGCGATCGTTATTTTCTTAGTTTGGGTGATTTCCCACGGCACTTTTTTCGAGCCTCGCGAATCCGAATGAAACCTGAGACCTAACCGAATCACGAAAACGCGGAGCAGCAGTCGCGTATTTCACTTATTTTCTCGATAAGTCAAGCGCAGGAGGATGGTTTCTCTCGCTTACACAAGCGTGTATTAAGCACGGATCCAAGTTGCGAGTAATTGAGCCTTGAAATTTATTCGAAACGAGTAATCGACGAGTACGTGATTAAAAAAGCGACGGCTGCCAAATTGTAGGAATTTCGTCCGAGAATGAAGAAATGCCTGAGTAACGTCACCCACGCGCGCGCAAAAGTATAAAATAATCGATAAAGTGTAATTTATTTTTAGGCTTCGATGTGTCCGAGTAATCTCGTTAATGCGAAGTTCCCCAAGATTGAGACAACCAATGCGACGTGTAAAAATTATTAGGTAACGCGATTTTCAAAATCTCATTAACGCGTGTGTATCGTAAAAGTGGGTTACGGTTACATCGAGGAACGCTGAGAAAATTTAACTTTGCGCCAATCGAACTTTCATTACCGATGAAAATGCCCAAGTATAGCATGTACGTCGGTGCGCGTGTGCACTCGTCAACAATAAACCGAAATTTATCGTATCGCTCGACACGACAATAACCATAAGGCGGAAAAGTTAGGGGCGCGGGGGTAATTCCGGTTAGGAAGAATTCGAGCTCTCGCCGCGAGGGCCGAAAAGATTATCTATTATTATCTATCGGGCGATTATTACCCGATTTCGGATAATCCGAACTTCGTTAATTAAGCCAAAGGATGACTCGGCGTCGATGCATTATCGTTACGACTAATCCACTGCGGCCCGGAAAATAAAATCGTTATTTATGTTGATTACGACTGGACGTCGAGCCGAGTTATTTAGCGGGAAAAGCGTCCTATGGATTTTCCGCGCGCCTCCCCGGACTGCGATCGATAATTAATGTCGGGCCGCGATAATCTCGAAATTCTCGGCGCGGATGCCGAGGTCGTCGTCGTCGTCGGTTCGAATCATCGAGTCGCTGCTGGCCGAGCGCGAGACCGACGCACCACCGGCAGCGTCGCGACGTCCACTTTAAGGGAAGCGTCCATCGGCGCGGCTATTTATTTTCCGTCCCGAGCAGACCAAATTGAAAATCGTTGCGATATTTAATGAAAGGCCGAGGCCCCGACGACGCATCGATCGCTTTCCAATTTCGAGTCTATCAAGCCACGAAAATGATGAAATTCCGCAGGTCCCGGATAAGGGGAGGGGGCGGCGGCGGCGTAAAAAAAAGCACACGGAGGAGGGGAGAGAAGTCAAACAAACCTCCTAACCGAGGTTTCGCTATAGATTTTCTCCCCTTTTAAAACCGAGCGGAACCAAGTGCAGCCGACGCACGTCGAGCACCCGCACCCGGACTTACCCGGAGCGCCCGAGTCGTACACATAAACAGCTCCCTCGAGCGTGAAGGCAGTCGGTGCGACGGCAGGTTATAAGAGCGGAGACGCGGAGGGCGGCCGAGGGGGGGGGTGAGCCGGCGGAGGCTCGCCTGCCGGTCGATCAATATACTCGTAACACCATGAGCCTCCCCCATCGCCTCGGCGCAACAACCCCCTTCGGGCAGTCCGCGCGCGGGGGGCCGGAGGGGCAGATTCGAGTGGTAGAGGTGGATGTGCAGAGCGAATGATAGAGCAGAAAAGGAAAATAATGCGTAGGGGGAAAGAACGAGCGCGGAGATGGATATCCCAAGGTGGACGGACCTTTCGCCTCCACCCTCGCAAGTGGGCGGCTAATCGCAGCCCTCGTTGCAGGGGGGCGCCCGAATAAAATTCGGCCCCTGAAGGCCCCGCTCGCGCATTATTGCCCTATAATTTTCGGCCGGGGGCCCTTCAAAAACGCTGTCCGAGCTTTCGTAATTCGAGGTTTCCAGGTTTTACAAGCGACACTCGGCTTTTACGATTCGACGCGCAACTTTTTTCCTCTTTGCCGTTGTTCCCCGAATTCCCGAACGAACGCCAAGTCCCATTTCGGAAGGAAGCGAAAACACGCGAGCGTCGCTGTTCCGCGCCGGGAAAAAAGGAAAAAAGGAAACTCCGGCTCGCGCGCAATCGTCACGGAAGCAGAAATATAAAAATATCGTAAACCAAATTGTGCGTCGCTAAATGCCGCTGATATCGTTATTCTTGTAATAAGGGTGAATGCTTCGTTTCCCCGTCTCAGCTCGTAAATAGTATTGAGCCAGCGCTCAAAGAACGCCTCCTCCAATTTAAAAGCTGCCTTCTTTCTTTTTTCATTTCTCTTTTTTCTTCTTCTCGAGAACTGCGCACAAAAGAAGTACATTTCCCGCGACAACTCGGCGGAGCGGTGGGGGGGGCAGCCAGAGAGGAGTGTGTCACACGTGACACGGCACTATGCCACCCTCGAAAATGAAAGTGCACGCCGAGGGGATGGCGATGCTTATCCCGGGAGCGGCGGCAGTTCCTTTCTTCGACTCGTGCACTCGAGCCGCCACGCGCCCCCTCCGACCCCTGGCGAAATGCGGGATTCTGCTCGCCCGGGTCGTCCTCGCGTCGCTGCTCCCCGATGACACTCGCCGAGCTCGTGCTCCTCCTTTATTCTCGAAGATTAGCTTCACGCCTAATGACCGCGAGATACTCCCGAGATTAAACGCGCGAGTGCAAGAAAGCGAAACGTGCTTTTATCGATTAGGCCGAGAAAACGCGCCTTCGCTTTCTCTGGCTTCAACTTCCGTCTCGGGACGACACCTTTTGAATATTACCAACTCGTCCGCCCTTGACGCGCATCGCGTCCGCCTAATTTTGCGTCCACTGGTGCAAATCTGCGCTTTCGAATTGCAGTCAGGAGATCAGGAGACTTTTATCGGCGGAGTCGTCTCTTCGGTCAGGACGCGATGATTGATGGCAAATGACGAGGAATTCGCGCAGCTGACGAATAATGTTTACGCACTTTTAATAGCTGCGATCCGATGCGCCGGACAATCGGACCGGATTAAAGCGGATAAAGCAAACGTTCGGAGCTCCTTTGACCGGACGATTTCCTCCGGATTCTCCAGCTGCAAGTCGATCGCTGAACGGTGCGCGAGCGAGAGAAGCGAATTTTGCTTATTGATTTTTAGATTTTTTTACTCCCACTCGCATTCTTGGAGATTAGCGACGAGAAACTTTGCCAGATTTTTTTACATCCGCCGCTTGATGTTAAATCTCGACGGGCCAACGTTGACGTTTTTTATTTCCAAGGCATTCCTTTCAGATATAAATCTTTATTTTTTACAACAAGTTTCGGTCCGGCGATAACTCACTCGCGCTTTTAAGTTGCTCATCGACGCCTCGATAGATTGTCTTACCTTCAGCTGACAATCACCCCGAATTACGAATTACGAATGGCACTTTATTAGCGGCACGAAATATACGTTAAGAAATGTTAGGCGCAGCCAGAACTTAGCAGGTGATTGCTGCATCGCGTAACGAAAAAGTGCCTTAAAACGAAGTAATTTCGAAGGTACAGAGTTAGACCGTCGAGCACAAGTATCGTTTGTCAAGTTGACGCGTCGCTGTAAAATATTTAAATTTCAAATTGAGAATGTGACGGATTCGAAATCAGCGCAAACAAATTTAGTCCCGCGTGTCGTAGCGATTGTCCGTATTTACGTTCTGCATTTCACATTTACGCGCCGACAAATAATAATAGCAATAATAATAATATAGTAGAACGCGCAACTTTAGCGGGGCGCAAAAAATTTGTTTCGCAACTTTTAACGGGAATATCTGTTTTTTATTCATAAGCAACGCAGCGAAATGGCTGTTAAAAGTAACTTTGAAAATGGAAGAGCCGCGCGAACGAGCGAGCGAAATTTATGTTTAATTTTCTCGCGATTTACACCCACTCGAATGCAATCATCTAAATTGGTTAATCATAATTCGCGCAGAGTTTGCGAGCGATCGACGTGTCACCACTCGTTACTTTTTCGGAACTAAAATGCAATTACAATCCCAGTTGCAAAGGCTTTTTATCGATCTTTAAAATTACCCTCGTCGGCTTTTGTAAGTTGGCGCGAAAACCAAAGCAGACGCGCGATTCGAGCTCCGAGGGCCATTAAAAGAAAGAGAAAAGAAGCCAATGACGACGTTGCGGAAAAGAGGAGCGGGTAATCTTGCAATTATTACGCGTAGCTCGGGCACTTGAAATTAAAGTTATCGGACAAATAAGCAAATTTCCAATGCGGTGCGTCGCTCGAGTGTGCATAAGAGTGCAATCTTGGCACAATGGATGGCGCAATTAACACACTTCCCATCGAGGAATCGACTGGCAATAATCGGCCAGCGAGGCGTTGCATTACTGTCGTCGTCGGCGATGACGAAACGCAGACGAGTGAATGAGCGCGCGTGCGGAGGCCCATCGCGAGCCAACCGGCTGTTGTTTATTTTTAATTTTTTTCCTCCTCACCGCAAATGCATTATGCACATCTCAGCCGTGGGGATTAAGGTCGCCCGGCGCTTGGCATTGGCCTTTTTCCACAGTTTTGACGAGACGCGCACTTTTCCATTATCTAGCCCGTTCAATTGGCAACATTTCAACTTGTCCCCACCCCCCCCCTCCCCGGCCCCGTTGTCGCTCCAGCTTTTGTCTCTCTCCCGACCACGGACGAGGGGGAGGGATAGACCAGACCGAGAGACTCGCAACAGCTGTTTCGCACTTGGCTTACATCTAGTTTAAAATTTGACGACCGTGTCCTAACGCCCGATTGACGCACCGAAAGCTCCACATTACGATCCATTATTTAGAAGCTCGACTGCTGATGGGTTTCCAGAAATTATTTATCATTCTTCAGCCTCCGAATGGAGACGTCGAGACGTCCCGCGCGCACTCCCTGCTTTTCATCGCGCTACATTATTCAAGGTATTATCCGCTTCATCCGCCATCGAAGCTTCCGGGAACGAGACTCGCGTGGACTAGGGACTTCCTAGGGGCCACCACCCTCCAGTATTACGCGAAAAATTATTTCCCTTTATAAACTATTAAGGCTCTCGTTGCTGCGCAATTTTTGGCCTTAAATTTATAAGACGCGCAGGAACGCGTTAGAGGCACGAGCCCTTCCTAACGAACCAATTCAACGACATCTATTAACTCGGAACCGTTATTATTTATTTTACGATTTTCCAGAGAGCCTTACTTTCCGTCTTGAGCCATAAATTTGCAAACCACTGGATTCATAAACGCGGCTTTTATAGTAGACGTACTTTGGCGAGCTTGCGATCTTCGACATTCATCGGGAAACAATTTCCAGTTGCGAGCGGCAACTTTCGGGAGAAAATGTTTTCCGATCCCGCGATTGCTATTTTTGCTCGACGACAGAAACGCGAGTGGCTTATCGTGCGCCACAGCTGACGGCGGCGAACGGCAGCATTTTTAATTAATCTCGGAGCGAAGTTGAAACTTTAAGCGAACAAATTGCGCCCATCGAGCACCAAATAAAAGTGTTGCCGAATAAGAGCAGAGGCTCGTAAAAGTTGCATCTTCGACTCCCGGAGAGAGCGAAAGTTAAAACTGCCTTCCCGTTTTACGGCGCTTGTCCCGGCATTTGCATACGGCATCGATGCCGCGGCGATAAAGAATATGCTAAATAAAGCGGATCTCGGAGCCGAGTGGGCCAAAAGTGAGTGGTTCGCCGACGGTTCGAACCACCGGAGCGGTCGCGAGGTCTGCATTTGTGTGCGCGACCGCCTCCGACCCTCCTGGCTTCGGCGCCTACCCTTGTCGCCGTCGCCCACTCCCCGCAATCGATAGCGCAGTCGCCGCGCGCACAGGTGCGATGCGTCCACGCGCCGCGGGTGCCGAGGGGCAAGGGCATCTCGACCACCGCACCCCCGTAATCCCCGAGGGCTCGAATTCACCCGAAGGAGGATTATTACTCGAGATGGCTTGTAACGCAATAGCCAACGCGGCTGCGGCGAGCAAATTCGAACAACCTGGCCGACAACTTTTAACTTTTCCGGCATTTTCAGCTCCCGGGCCTCGAGTATTGCGCTACTCTGCGTCTCGACGCAACGTATCTTTATCATCTTTTTCATAAGTACGCGCTCGCGTTGGCACTGCGGCGTAAGGCGGCGGGGGGGGGCGAGAGGAGATCGGGTGTCGGCGACTGAGCTGTTTATACTTGGTTTTAAGGCATCACCGGGCGGCGTATCCTTGCCGAGGCTCTTAGTTGAAAAAGGCGGCGATGCGGCAGTCGATCGCGAGTCGATGTCGAGGATATGCCGCCGAAAATAAGGAAAGCCCCCTCGGTAATCCCCGTAGAAGCTCGGGGCTCGCGGGGGGAGGCGCGACGCAAAAATGAAAAACGATAGCAGCTACAATGTTCGCCAAGTTTATTCGCAGTGGAATGTAGGTAACTAGTCCATCGATTCCGAGATTAACCCCGGCTATCTGGAATTATTTCATCCCTCGACGGAAGAATGGCGATTACGCCGGACCTCGGCTTTTTACGAAGCCGACTTGAGCTTTTATAAGAATGAAACAATTGAAATGCGCAAACGCATAAATTTCCACTAGTGGCATTAACATCCAACCAGAGTGCCAACCGGGCGCACGTAAAACTCGAAATTCAAAGGAATGCATTTTAATACTTTTATTCGCTCCAACTTGAAAAAGGACGTTCCAGTTGTTGTCGGGAGCATAGCTGCAGTCATTCGCTGACTTTCAAAAAAGAAATATCGATCCTCGCCGTCTGGTTTAACTGCAAATCCGACTCGTAAACTTATACATCGTACTTTTTAATAACTACCTAACTTTTAATTCTTCAGACGCTTAATAACCGTAATGACTTTTAATAAATGAGCTCCAACTCAGAATAATGCTTTTATCGCTTTATCGTCCTTGATTAAAATTTCTCTTTTTATACATTTTCCACGGGCGTGTCCCCGCAACTTTCGACTCTTGCAATCTCGTTACGCGTGATTTTATAAAAATCTCCATTGCTAGCATCGAAAGAAGCTTCCTCGGCGAATCAATCGGCCAATTCTAATTTACGGTGTATTTTGAAATTATCCTTACAATTACGTAAGCGCGACAATAAACGACTAAACGCTTAAACAGTATCGCGTTGTTTTATTGTCCTCGTTTCGTTATTAATTAGCCATTGCACTTATTCCCGAGTTCGGTGTTAAAAAGTATCGATATTGCTAAATCTATGTCCTAATGCATTATTACCAAATGCAAGAATGTCAAATTACCAGTGATAATTGTAACGTAACATAAAAATATTTCATAAAACTCTCAGAAATGCGACGGGTTTTATAAATCAAACGCATAAAAGCTCGATACTCGAATACTTATTTTTAAACTACACTTTTCACGTTTAAAATTCACATTTCCTTTTGTTTAGTCGCTTAAGAATAATTATAAATAGCGTTTCGTCATACATCTTTTGAGAATAATCAATTCGTCGAATTAGAAATAATTGAATTTCAAGCAGATTGTACATTAATTACACAATCACGATTGTAGAATAATAAACGCGTAGAATCGTGCACGGCTAAGATTTTCTTACACCTTTTATTTAAAAATTACTCGGGAGATAAAGAGTAATTGTGGAAAGCTATTATTCGGATAAAAATAACCTCGATCGTCTTTACAGATGAAAAACGTTTAATCCTTGTTGTGTCATCTTTATTAAAACTATTTTTATTCAAAGACATTTGAAGTTCGTAAAACCTTTCGAGGAGAAACAAATATACGTACATGTATAGTCGACTTTTTGCACGCAATTCACGAAGCATCTAAGTTTTTTATTTGGCAATGAATTTGCGGCAAAGCTTGAGCAGCAGCAGCAGCAGTAGCAACAAACAACAACTATTTTTCTTTTTTAATTACGAAGCTACTTTGGTTAGAAAAACGCGTCCGAAGACACAATTTTCCTAGCGGATAGATTGCACTTGAAAACAATTTGCATAATTGATTTCGACTTACTCGAGCGCGGCTGATACTTCGGTTTTGTTCACATTGTTTAATCTCAAAGCCAATTTCGCCGCTCCGATTTTGAATTTGTAAACTGATCGAAGAGAGCAAGCGCGCGACATTTACATGTGCGTGGCCTCTGCGAGGTCTTGTGAAACGCGAACCCGAAAATAATCAACGGCGCGAACAAAGCCGATGGAAGTTGGGGGGCGATGTGGTCCAATTGGATTATCGGGTATTTAGAATCACATTGGCAAGCGTCACTTTGCAAATCGGTGGCTGCAATTTCAAACAGCGTCGTTTTATCTTTCCAGATGCACGCGCAGGAGAAGTAAGCGAATCGAATCATGGGCAACTGGTCGGTCAATTGGAATAGGATTCGAGCGGTGGTTGCCGCTTCGCTATGAGCAGTTGCACATTCGCACACGTAACATCTCGGTATTTGCGTGCACAACGTAAGCGGGAAGAGAGAGAAATAGGTTTGGTCAGCGAATCGACGTTTTACGTTGTATGGAAGGCTCGAAGGTCAAAACGAGGATTCGCCTCTCGAGAGATGCTGCTCCTCCTCCTCCTCCTCCAAGAAGCCGACCTTGCGGGTTGCCCGGCGAAAATCAATCGCTCAAGGCTGATTTCTAAAGTTGCTGATCCACGGCAAAAAAAGGAGGACAGGAAAAAAGATCGAGGCGGAACGCTCTTGGGAAAGATTGTGTCCACCTGATACAACAGCGAGTCGGGGTGCGAAACATCCTGGCGGAAAACTTACTTCTTTAATTTATAGACACGAAGGCGTTTGCGACCAAACCATAAAGCACAAAGCTTCGGATAAAATCGCGCCGAGTAAATTACGAATTACTTAACCTGGCCCTCCTCTTACACCTTCCTCTTTTAAGGGCGGCACTTACTTTTAATAGCCTTAACCAACAGTTACATAATTCTTTTTCGACTCGCGTGGAATTTCACGCACGGATTTCTTCATTCTAGTTCTTCGATTACCATTTTAAAAGGCTCACCTCTGGCTTTCAAAGGTGTTAAAAGCTAACCTTAACCGTCCTAAACACCTGCGACATAAATTTAAGGAACTCTGCTGGACTCGACAATGCATTTGCCGAGTCCGATAATCCTTTAAAAGATTCTGCAAACGTGCCATTTTTCTGATTCAAAGTTTCCCGACGAGGCCACAATTTAGGATTGCGTTCGTTGCCTCAACCGAGGGGCCAAAAATGACGTACAAAAGGATATTTAGCCTCTTGGCTGCAATCCCAGCTGATACGGACTCAAAGATGGACGACAATTATTAAATGTAATTACGAAGACGACAATGTCTTAATTAAAAGAATTAAGGGCGCGAAAGTACACGAGAAAAGACAATTTTCGTACAATGAATTTTTAATTGTCCTTTATGCTGTTGATTCTACTCGAGAGTATTTTCACGATTTTTTAATTATTAGTATATTACAACAGATTTGAGTACGTGGAAAGAAATTTGGTCGTCACTTTGTCGCAAAGGAGCTTTTGCCATTTTAAAATACACGAGTTGTTTAGTTTTTAAGGATAAATAAAATACTATTTCATCGAATGAAAAAAAGTAGCGTTCACGGATTCAAAGAAGTGGTCACTTTTAATTACGGACACGTAGAAACGATAACATTTCGATCAAGTCCAAGTGGAAAATAATACGAGTTTAAACTAGGAAATTCGTCGTTAAAAGTTGCGATTGTTGTTACTTTATCTTTGGCGAGTCTTAAAATTTTTCTTTCCACGGTGGGATTCAAAATTTTACGAACCGCAAATGAGATTTAACCTCGATTGCCGCGTCGCACTATTGCGAATTTATTTTTAAACAAAAATGAAATAAGAGTTGTAGGAAGGTACACTAAGCTTAAAAACTTCAATGCGAGATAAAAATATGCGATAGCGCTTAACCGAATCAACGAAAATAGCCTTACATTTTATCATTCTGATTTAAGGGCGAATTCGTTCGGATCAAAACGAGCTACTAGTATTCGAGCGAACGACCTCGACAAGCTATCGTTTACGGTGCATCGAAAGAGTGAAAAACAGCTTTTCGCGGCGATCGCCGGCGAATTATTTAATTATTTTGCGCCCGTCAGAAGTTCGTTTGGCGGAAAGTTTTCCCATTGTAACCTCGTTAGCGGCGAGCATTTATCTACCGAATACAATGGAAAGTGAGATTTGAAATAAACAAAGGGCAAAAGCCCGGCTATTCTTACCAGTAATTTATCGCGCGCTCGTCTTCGCCAAGCATAGAATAATCGACGTTACCCACCTGCAACAAGAAAAATGCAATTATTAGTTTCCTCCAAGCGAACAACAGATTTCGTTTACACTTAATTGTACCGCGAGAAAACAGTGGACTTGCTAAAACGAGCGAGTGAACTTTGGCCTCTTGGCTGCTCTGGAAGCAGCTCTTGTATCATTACAATTTCTGGCTTTCCGCGACTCTTCTCGAATGCCGAATCACAAGTCCACGTTCGCTCTCGCGGACGCGCCACCAACTCTTTCCCGTTAAAACGTCACAACATAAGCCTCGGCACGTATTATTCGCCTCTGTTGCGGATGTTTATTACAGATTGGGGTAGAGCGCGAGCGCGAATCGTAAAAGGCCCGTTAAACTGCGAGCCAAACGCCGCCGCTCGCTTAAAATTAATCCACCAAAACCCGGGCGATCCGTTTGGTTACGATCGGCGAGTTCGGGCGCACCGCGCAGAGGACGTCCGCGCCTCCGTGAGCCCATTTCCAGTTGCCGTGTTTACTGGAGCGTAGGTTTTGTAGGTTAGGTTCGATCCGCGCCGACCGCAAGAGTATCTCCTCGTTCTGGTTCCCCTTTCTGGTTGCGGACGCGCGCGATATGTGGCGCGAAGACAAACTGAGATAAAAAAGGGATGGCCCTGGAGGAGAGTTTCCCACGCTCGTCGCATGGACGATCGATCGATCACATCCACGATCTCTCGCTGACTCTGATTAAAAAAAGCAGAAAAACGTGGCAGCTCGTCCCAATGGTCCACGGTGCCTCTTTTGTGTTTCCTAAGCATTATTTTCGTTTTCGACGAAAGGCGAAAGGAAAGGAGGCCGGCGTCTTGGAACAAATTCAAATAATCCACTAGGAGGCGATGGAGGAACTCGACTATTTTCTCGGTACGGCTGCAACGCATCGCTGGTGCTCCGGCGAGGGAAAAATCGGCTGCCCGAGTGAGTTATTATTCGATCGCGCAACACGCGAAATTAATTACACGGCTGCGAAGAAGACAACTTTGGAAAGTTAAAACACATCTTTTTCACTCGGCTTTTATCGAATCCGCGATGTTCGTCCGTAGTTTGCATGTCGCGGGGAATCGAGACGGTTTCTAAAGTCGACGCGGCGCGTTTCGAAATTCCAGGCGTAAAATTTAATAACGCCGCTACTCGCCAGTCGGAGGATGCTAATTTTCTAATTTGCTAATTTGCGCGTGCAGTTGCCGCAGTCGCGTGGAAAAGCCAAGAGTAGTCGTGTCGAGGCTTCGAGGCTAATAATTAAAATTAATTATCCGTTGCTAATAGCTGTTGTGCCTTAAGAGAGTTATAATTGTTCGGCAACTAAACTCGTAGCCGATCGCAGGGCCCGAACAAACTCGAACAACTTTCACATCGTGAAAAGCCGAAAGAAGGCGAACGTTCGCAAAAGCACGTGGCATAAAATAAAATCCGACGCTTGGAAAAACTCGGCTCGTCCAGTTTTTCTAAAGATTCGTTGCGCTGCACCTTTGCAGAGTTTTAAAATAAATATAACGATGCATCTTTGCTCATTAGATGCGTGCCGCAACCTCCGACAAGGCCACACTCGCCGCCTCCTCGACATTTTCATCTTCTCGAGGCGCTCGCGAGATTAATCGAGTAAAGAACACGTGTCGCCATTTGCTCCGGAAAGCATTTGAGAATGTTGAGCCAACAGCGCAGGCCCCCGCGAAACAAGCGTAAGTTGGCCGGATGGCCGGATTCGGGTGCGTAAACGAGCGAAAGACAATCGTTGGAAATATTTATCCGGCGACTGCTGCTGCCGGTGACGAAAAATGCTCGCACCAGCCCAAGTACGAAACGGGCGAAGCGGGGAGGAGAGAGGAGAGCAAGGGGACTGTCAATCTCTTGGGAAACCCCATCTAGCCGAACTCTGCCTGTGCGCCCGAGAGCTATCTTCCTCTCTCTCTCGCTCGCTCGCAACAACACCGACTAACCGGCTTTCAGTACCCGAAAGAGCCCGACTAATTTCCCGAGCTCCGGGAAAATAGAAGAGGACCGGCTGTGACGCGGAGAGAGCGCGAGAAAGAAGAGGAGCAACCCTTTTCTCAAAAACGAGCTTTCGACGAATGGGAACTCGAAACTCGAGCGAGCTTTTGCGTCTAGTTTTTTGTCTGGCTTTCTACTCTCGGCGGCTTTATCCCGCGACGAGAATAAAAAAAGTTTAAAATTCGCCCGCTCTCGGTCACAGGGCAATTCTTCGCGGCGAAAATACGTATATTTGTATTTAAATTTAGGCGCGTCACGCTTTGAATATCGTTCGACTGTTAAGATGCATTTAACGAGCCGATAGACTCGCCTTTAAGGCTCTTGCGCCGCGGCTGCGCTAAGCTAAAATTAAGAACACTTTTCCTATGTTCCTCCATTTGCTCCTTTCCTCTAGCCGTTTACGCTCGCTATTTTTGAAAGCTTCGCTGCACCGGCAAAATAAAACAAATAATATTTTCGTTTCGAGCGAGTGTTTGTTTGGTCGCTCTTCGCCGTTTCCCATTTTCATCTTCGAATTTCCGCGAGGATTGTTGCCGTTAATAAGATCTGCGCTCGCCTCCAATTTCGCTGTTTGCGCTGTCACAACTTTGAGATTGTTTAGCCGGCTGCTATTCAAATTACAACTGATCGATTTGTCCGAGCGTTGGGAGGAGCGAATTTCGCGTCTTGCCTCCTCGTCGTCGTCGTCGTCGTCGTCGTCGTCGTCACCTTGAGCACCGCGAATTTGGAGCAAACCGAGCGCCGAAAAGGGAACACTCGATAAATTGCGAGGCGTCGCTCGGTTTCTCGAGGATGGGCGCTCCTTCTTAATTCCCTTATTCGAATTCAACCGCTCGCTGCTAAAAGCAGTGCAATTTTTACAGAATGCGAAGGGATAGCAGTACTTTGTTTCCGGGATCTAGAGCGTCGCGTAATGAAAAAGTCATTTATCGGGCGCAGCACGATAAGAATGCACGCGATGCAACTCGACTCGACTCGGCGAGCAGCGGCAACTGGCAACTCCACTCCGCGCCTTCCAAAGGACATCCCCAAATTCCTATTGGCTAACTGTAGGCTCAAGGATATATCCAGGAGCGCCGCTAAATAATTAAAACGCACCGATGAAATTTGCACGTTCCTCGGAGTCTATTTTTCGAACTGCGCAACCGATAAATTAGGCATCGCTTTGAATTCGGAGTTTCCATTTAATACTTCTAAAATATTACCTGCTTTACCATCAATTGTCATTAAGAGCGACTCGAGCGGAGGCAACTTCTTAAACATTCAAAGGGCGCCGCGGAAGCCGTTGCGTTGCCATCGATTCGTTTGTTTTAAGCGATTAATCGCAACGCGATCTCGCAAAGGACGAGTCGCTAGTCACTCCAACGTCATTTAAAGTCTCCTAATTTATAGTCGAGTACGCGCCCCCGACAACCCGCGAACCCACGCAAGTGCGCGCGCGCGCGATGAGTGCGTGTTGCCCCGGCAAACCTTTTTGAAGTAAGGCGAGTAGTCGTGTTTTGCAAAGAGAGAAAGACAACGCGGATGAAGTTTCGCGACGATTTTACGAATAAATGCACTCGCAGCCGTTTGAAGATTGTTCGGGTGATTTTATCCTTTTTGAATAACAGTCTTTGGTGCGTCTCGCGTTCGCTTCGCCTTCGCCTTCTCCGCGCGCATCGCTCGATTCTAAAATAAGAAACTTTTTATCCGCGCGGCGTGCAAATAGGAATGTAAATTAGTAGTGCAGCTTCGCGTTATCTTGTGTACGTGTATGCGCGCGTCACGCGCCACTCGTTACGCGAGTAACTATGCATTGAACCTGGCAGACGTCGCCTGTATCCAGTAATGTGATTGGACATCATCGACTCGCGCTCAGCGTCGGGGGGAAGGGGCCGACGAAACGCGAAACACGAGACCAGCGGCAAAAAGCTGCCGCCGCGACCAAACAACGAAACGAACCGAGCACGAGATAAGAAGAGCAGAACAGAGAGAATAGGAGCGCCAGCCGAAAAAGGGGGCAGAAGGAGCTGAATGTCCCTAGACCACCCTGACACTTCCCTGAAAGTCATTCTCCACCCCTCTGCGCCTTCCCAAAGGTGCGCCATTATAAAGAAACCCGAGAGCGAAAAGTCTCGTATTTATAAAGGAGGAGACAAAGGGAAAAGGAAAAGCGGCCGAGCCAAACAAAACAGCGCCGAGGAACTAAGATTAATGACCAACGAAGAATTCACGAGTGACACCGATGCACGTGTATGCACTTTTATCATTTATCGGTCTCTCCTCTACACGACTTGGCGCAATTTTTCCATCCACGTCCCGAGAGCCTTTCTTCGGCCTTGCAACGCTCGTTAACAATAATGCAAATGCACGCAATGCGCTACTTACTGGTCTTGCGGATTCTAATTATAATTAATTGAGATTTATAATATGTTTGATAGCTGCGAGATCGAGCTATTTTTTTGTGCTCGCACGCCAACTTTACAGCGCCACCAGCAACCAACCGACCAAAAGTACCGAACGGCATCGTAGGTTTTTCCAATTTTATCCCAACTCTCCCCGTCCCTTATTGTTTAAACAAAAAACAAAAATTCTTCGCCGTCGCGCCATAGACGAAAATCTATTGGAAATTATTGCACGAATGATTAAATAGCTAAGATGAAAAAAATTGTGCGTTCGTTGCAGAATTTGGATGCGCGTGTTGTCGTTCGCAACTGTTACTATCGTTGTAGCGCGCTACGATTGACATTGCGCTTGATAGAGTTTTAATTGCAGTGCATTACGAGCAAAAACTCGTAACGGAACGAATTAGTCGAAAAACCAGCTAAAAGGGCCCTTGCCCTTATTTTTACGCACGGGAAATGCATCTTTTTTCCAATTTCACTGTAACCATAAGACTCGACGAATAATAATTATTGTCAAAGCAGATGCATTCGATTCGGTCATGATTTCGTATGCAAAAGCATAGTATCGCAGGACGTGATTGACGGAACATACGATACCTTCCATTAATTCACATCGAATGCAAAATCATGCATTTATCGATTTAGCATATATTGATAAGGCGACATTGTTCCACCTCAAAAGTCGCTTCGTCGAGTGGAATCCTCGCCAATCCGACTAGCGAAAAGGACTGATTTAGTTGTTCGCAAAGTCGCGCGCAGACCGAATTCAATAGCACATTTAGCGCGTGAATTAGCAACACCGTGGGAAAAAGCCCGAGCTTGTTGTTATTATAATTATAATTTACGGAGCAAAGATAAGAGATTAGAGCCTCGATTAAAGGACTCGAGCTAATCTCTGACACGTCTGGCTTCTTTAGCATTTTTTACCACTACGTGTCGCTATCACTGTGTACGCGTACTCGAATTAAACACTCCCCCAGGGGAAGTTGCTCCGGCGTTTATTGATTCCGAAGTCGATTTAGTTTTTAATAAATGCTCTTGGCTTATAAATCTTGCGCGTAATAGGCGATTATAAACGCAATTCGTCGGTTGAGTTGAAAATTGAGCAGCTGCTCGCGGCCGAATTGTTTTGACGTGGCCCCCCCCCCATTTTCGCAAAATCAATTAATTGGCAACGCGCGCGTGTGGTGGTGGCTTTCCGTCAAATCGACAAAACAAAGCGACAACGCAGAAAAAGCTTAAGTTCCCAGCACTGCAGTTGGACTCGCGATTGCCGAGCGCAGCAAAGATGGAGGCGAAACCTCGTGGAGTCGAGGCGAGGCGCAGCAGCGTCCCTAATCCGGAAGGGCAGGGGGGGGGGATCCCGATCCCGAACTAGGACGTCCAATCGAAGCCCTCGAGGTCGCACTCGACGACGAGGTTCGCCGAAAGCGCGCGGAGCCTGATAAGCTCGCTCTAAGCTCCGCCGAAGGTCGACCCGGTTTTGGCTCTTGGCGAGGACGGCCGCCGCGATTCATTAAAATTAGATTTACGAGCTCGCGTTCTATATTTGCGCGGAGGCTGGGGAGCGACGCGGGTGACTTCCCCGTGGGCAGCGATCGCGAGCCGCGACCGGTCCTCGGGAGTACGTACCGTTATCGCGGTTCGCTGCAGCGGCGCTCGTCGGTGATCGCTGTCGCTTCCTCGGGGGCGCTCATCGCGTGCACGCGCCCTGGAAGTGGAAGGAGCTCCGAGGCGTCGCGACGCCGCCGTCCACGCGCTCGAGGAGCAGCCGTCGTCAATGGGACGACGTCGGCCGAGCACTACGGGCTCCTCGGCTCTCTCGCTCTCTTCTCCTCCCACTCCCTTTCGGTGGTCGTGCTCGACTCTCACGAGGGCAGAGAGGAATAAAGGCACCGACCGCCCGTCGCAGCGAATGTCGTCATCATCCTCTTGCACGTTTGCGCGTATCTTCCATAATTTCGTCTCCTTCTTACTCCGCTGCCCTCTCCCCGTGTCTTTATTCTCGCGCTCTCTCTCGCTCCTGCTCCCGATGCTCTGCGTGTAATCGCTATCTGGCTCTCCGCTCGCGCCGTTCGAATATAAACCGAGAGTCTGTCTCCGTCGCATCTCGCGATTCTGCGCCGTCGCGGCGCTTGGCGTCGACTCTTTGTCTCTCGCAGCTCCACTGCTACTCTCACCTCGCGTACATCTATCATGGAAAGAGAAGTTCTGCCCGTCTTGGGAGCGCGGCGTCCCTGTTCCATCCTGTTCTTTGAAACTTCTGTGCTTAACAATTTTTCCGCGGTCCCTCTCTCTCTCTCTCTCGCTCGCTCGCTCGCTCGCCCGCCTCTTCATCTCCCGTTATACTTTCGACGCGCGCGTATGTGCAGACTCGGCACAAGCACATCGAGCGGTTGGCTCTCGCGCCGCCGGGACGAGATATTTCTGGTGGTAAGTGCCGCTTCGTGGGCTTTTTTTGTGGCCTTCTTTTTCTCCTCGTAATAACGAGAATGAGAAACACGCGGGAGACATTTTGCATTCTGCATTTGGGCTTTGCGGGCTTATGAAAAATCGATTACTCCAGTGGCACGATCGAGTCTCTCGGCGGCGAGTCGTGTTTTCGCGTAAAAACAACTCGCCTTTACGGCTCTGTATTACGTTTTCATCGCTCGACTGGCAATCTTCGATCCTTATTCTGATTAAAGTTTACATAATGGAGGCGACGTTCCCCGGAATCGAGTGAATTTTTCCCAGCCACGGGAATTTTCGTTATGCTTATGCCCGTATAATGTGCACGACAATTCCAAGAATTCTCACGCGGCTGAATAAGAGTTATACATTCCCTATAAATACCTGAGGGAGGCGCGCGACGTTCATCAACCCACTAGAATATTAAATTATGCGCGCGTAAACCTACGATTTATCACGAACACGTTGAAAGGAAGTAACGACGTCGATAAACGCCACGCTAACCGCCAATAATAACAATAACAACAGCAACAACAGCAACAATAATGAAGATAAAAATGACTTCGAATCGACTTGTAACTACAATTGTATTCAATTTTAACGAAACGTGGAAGAGATGCAATTCGCCGCGAGTAATGGATAATGAAATCGCAATTGATCTTTATTGTTTAACCGGCCGAGATTTATTTCGCGCGTCGTAAAGTCACTTTTCCGAGCAAGTTTTTGCGAAATATACCAAGCCAAGCGCAAATCGATAGTATTGAGTTTTTGTTAAATTCTTTCACCCCGCTGGCACAATAATAACCCGTCCCTCCCTCGGTCGGAGAATCTAAAAATTCTTAAATTTAAAAATCTTCCGTAAAATTATGCAAAGCAGGATAATGCAGTTACTGGCAGCTACAATTGTACGTCGTGATATCGCGCCAAAGATGTAAAGCAGAGAATAAGAAGCATTCGCCGGAATGTCGCACGAATATGCAAAAATGCTACACGCGAATGAATGCTGACGAGGTGACAAGGGGATGAGTGAAAAAGGGCTAAAGCGAGGCGTGTGCGCTTGCAACGGGGGGCTAGGGGGAGGGGGAGCGAAAGATGCGGTACGCGCAAAGCACCCAAGCAACCATTTCAGTTCGCAAATAAGTTCCCGAGAATTGCGTAATTACGATTCGCTTCGAATTCGCCTGGCGGCGAATAAAAATAATTTTCGCGAATCGGGTAATTTTGACGAAACCGTCGCAACTTTGTGCGCTGCTACGTCGAGCTACTCGTTAGTCGGAATCTTTGAAATCACGCCTTTGAAGAATAATGTGCGAAAACATTCGCGTTTTCGCGCCTTTGTGGAATTAGAATGTACGAGTCGCGAGAACTCGCGAGTGAACAGCCGATTTTCACGTTCACGGCCGCTTATCGCGCATCGATTGGATTGTGCCGAAGTCAATGGCAATACCTCGATGCTCGGTACGAATACCGCGTCGGAATTATTCCGCTGCTTCCAAGAATCGCGAGTTGAAAACAGAGGAAAATCAATAGCCCGGGCAAGTAGGCGGCGACGGCGACGGCGGCGTCTCTAGCCATGTGTTCGCTACAAACCTAAATCGCAAGCTTCGATACCATCTGCAGGATTGCGATGCGCGTGCGAGTATTTATCGTCGTTTCGAGCGACTACCTGCCAACGACAGAAGCAAGCGGAGGAAAATGGACAAAGGGTCGCGCGCGCACACAGTCATCGAGGAGGCGAGGCACGTGCACACGAGGAGCAGCTAAAAGTTTAACGACGACGGCGGCGGCGGCGGCGGCCTTTGCGAGATCCGCCGACGCTCTTAAAGTTGGAGGTCGAGGGAAGAGCGAGAAAAGAAGGAGCGAATTGCCCTCGCCCCAAATCGAGGACCATCTGGGCGACAGTTAGGGCGGGCCGAGGGACAAAGAGACGCGGCGACTGCGCGCGCGTCGCGAGCACGAGAAGCCCTTGTCTTCGTCTTCCTCTTGGGGTTATGCTAATGCGCCCCGTTGCGCCGAGGCGACGATGCACCCGTACGGACTTTTCCGCGAAGCAATTTCGCGTCAGCGCGAGCGGTGGATAATCGGCCGAGGCTTCCTCCTTCCTCCCTCGCCCCTTCGCCGGCGCGTTTTGCGCTTTACGAGCTTTTAACAACCGCCGCGAGAAGTCCCGTGTCTGGGTCCGCCGCCGGCGCTGATTTGTGTAATCATTGTTCATTTACGGGCCTCGTAATTCGCTAATGACCTCTTGGATTATCGCGATCGCCGCTTTGGCGCGGTTTCCGTCGTTTAGCGATTTGCCGAGCGGAGATGCCGCGGCAGCTGCTCCGGCATCTTCGGTGAAAGCAACTGTACTCGGCTGCAGCCCTGCAGGGGCGTACTTTAAGCGATTTTCCTGCTCGCGAGCTACTATTCTTTATCGCTCTTTTGAAGGCCGGGGCTTTTAGCGATCGAACGTCGTCTCTCCGCCTCGCAGATGCATCCTTAGGCGCCGATAGCCTTTTATTCAAAACTTGCCCCCCCCCCCCCCGACGAGCTTAAAATAGAGACGCCGAGATTCGAAAATGGCATTTTAACGAGTATCGAGCGCCGGTGCGCTGCAACCCGTGCAGCACCTCCAGCCTATCGAGCCTGCTATTTGCATTTTCGATCACGAGCGCGCAAACTAATTAATCGCGGCTGCGAATACGAATTCAGAAGCAGCGTGTGCCAATTACCGCACCGCGAAACAGGAGCAGCGGCTCGGAATATTTTCAAATATTTTCGAATCCTCTGCTCCCGAGGAAGAGCAAAACAGCTTATCCAAAAGATCCGAGAGCCCGAGGTTGCAGGAAAGGCTGCTTTGACAAAGAACTTTGCTGATAAACTTAAATTTGTGTCTTAATTACGTTTACTTGCCCGAAAACGCTTCTTCCTTTATGTCACGTCTCAAACTTTTGCGAGACTCCGTCGGATTAATTTCGCCCCAATCGTACTTTTGCCAAAGCCTGATTGCACTTGGAATGCGAGAATCGCACTGTCCTCTTTACTATCTGCAGTCCGATACGAGTATAACGTCCTACTTCTGTAGGCAGACATTGAGATGTTGAAGTTGCGCGGAGATCGCCGAGACGAATGCACGCGACAGCAGGAGCCTTACGTAAGCCACGCAACAATGAAAACGACAAGATGCTTTGAAAAATTTGGCCTTTGCTAAATTATTACATCGAAGTGAACGATAATAACGTGGAAAACTGTTAAGGAAAGGTTCAAAATAGAGTCTCGAAATTCAGTGGTAAATCGCCGATATCGGTTACGCCCGTTATCGAGCGTCGGTAATTAAATTTAATTATAATCCGTCGGCGTATCATTATTAATAAGGTACGCGCGAGTAATGGCTTTGAGAGCTTCGCTGAACGGACGTCTAGCTTTTGCTCCGGATCGAAATCGAGCGTTTTTTTTTTAAATTCGTCGCGGCTGTTTTCGCTTGAATTATAGCACAATAGTACATTGTCGTACCAGCTCGCCGCTGTGCAAATGAGTTGTACAAAAGTCAAAGTATTTTTCGAGACACGCTTATTCATAGGTGGAGGAGAGACCAAAAGCAAAGCTCGAGATCGTTTTTGCGCGTCTCTTTAAATAAAGCTGATTTTTAGATTTGAAAGTAAAACTTGCCACGCGCAGCAAAGTACACGCAGGCCGACAAAACGCGGCCTGTGAAAATTCCCCGATGCGAAAATTCATTGTCGAGGAGCCGCCGCGCGAGGACAAACAAACGCGCGTTAAAAATCCGCTTCGAAAAGATGCGGCCAAAGCGAGAATCTGAAAATAAACGTATCGCTGTGTTGCCGAAGATAATGTCGGGAGCATCCGGAGCGCATATTTTGGGAGCGAGTCGCAGGGCTTCGATAAGGAGGGACGAGGATTGAAAAGCAGAAAAGGCAGAAAAAGCAGAAAAAGCGAAGGAGAGCACGAGAGACTCGGTGCGGGAGTCTTTTGAAGGCCGTAAATATATTCGAGAGGAGCAGCGGCAACAGCAGCAGCACTCGAGTCGCGTTTCCCGTCTCCGTGGCTGCGACAGACAGAAGCTGCGGCTGTTCCACGTGGCTGCACGGCGACGAGTCTCGCGCTACCGGTAGCCTCGCCACAAAGAGCTCGCGGATGCCCAAAGGGTAAACGACGCCGACACGAATGACTCAAAGGCTGCGCCCTTTTGTCCCTCTCGAATCAAAGATCGAACCCCGGCCGAAAATATTATCGTTAAAAGGCCAGCAGCCGGGCAAAACTCGAAGAATCGCAAAGGGCAAGCGCAACTGGATCCGTGGAACAGAGAAAAATGCCTTCGTCTCCTTCCCGAAGCTCGTTTATCTCGGAAGCGGAAGCGTCGAAAGCTTTGAACGAGCAACAATTTAGTCTCCCCGATACACGAGACAGACTATAGTCTGTCTTTGCCCTCACGACTAACGTCGCTGCTTCGGGAAATTCGGTTCGCGCGCTCCCCACGAAACCCGGAAAGCCCTCTTGGTGCACGTTAGTGCAGAACTTCGCAATTACACGCATCTTCGTAAATTGCGCTAATCGTAGCTGCGAATTCGGCGTTATTAGCATCGACATTATATTCTATCCTCCTTTTTTAACGATTTTTATGATAAAACGCTAGCTTTTTTCGCGCACAATCGATCGATCGGACTCGTGGAGTTTTGAACGAGTATAATTTACGTAAACGAGGCGCCGCATCAATTTGTGGAAGAAGAAGATAAAGCGACGTGAAAATCCAATTGGGTCCATCACTTTGGGCGCGTTCAACGATTTTGCCAAAATTCGTAGACAGCAGCAATTGCAAGACGAATAAGAACGACTCGTTGAAATTAGGTCGAGATTCGCGTGTCGCGGCTTGTGCGGGTGCAAAAAAGTGAGAACGCGCCGTCGCGACAACAACGCGAAGCTGAAGAAAGCCGACGAGACGCTAAACAAAGCGATCGCTCGTTATTCGCCTCGTACCAAAGTATGCAACGTACGATGACGCAATTCAGTGCAATTCATCAGGCGAGTTGTCTCTTATCGTAAAGCAATTACCTGTCCTACAACGGCTGGCGATTTATTAACGCATCGATAAATTAAAAATCAATTCCGCTTAACCACTTAAGCTTTTACCGAGAAAATATTGATCAAATCTTGGCCTATCGGGAGAGACGGAAGCAGCTCGAGAGATAAAAGGTTAAAAAGAAGCAGGTATCCTCGACTGGTTCGCTTCCTCGTGGCCTGAGTTCGTTCGATCGCCTCTTGCGTCTTCTTCGCGGTGGTCCATACGATTGTATTTTTAGACTTTTATCACCGACGAAAATTACACTCGAGCTTCTCTCTCTCTCTGTGTTTGTGGTCTCGCGCTTGAACTCTTAATTCTTAAACGCTGCTCGCACGAGATTTTCTCAACGACGTATTTATTTCGTCCAACGACGGATTTAACAACGCATTCAACGGAACGGGAAGCTTTTGTGAAATTTTATCAAGCTTGTGCGCCTTGGCGTGTGGCAGCACAACTACATCTAATCCGCCGGTTATTTGCCCATGTCCATATTCTCGATTCGGACAAGTGCCCAAAAAAAACGTTTGCGCGGTTGCAGTAATAACTAGTTGTCTTTGGATTCACACAAGCGAACAATTTGCGACTGTTTTTCCGAACAATAATTGCAGAAGCAAATAAACAAAAAAGGGTATCCCCGCGCGGGACGTTTATTACCGTAGCTCTCATTGTCACCGAGAATTGTCTATCGTACCCAGCCAGACGTTAATTGTAGCCTCCGCTACGAGTGTGTGTGTGTGTGTGTGGATGACACGAGGAGGCTCGAGTGGCCAAATAATTTCTGCTCTGAATTTCACGGATTCGAATACTCGAATGCCGCGTACGTGACGGCTTATTGTGTCGCGTCTTTTCCTCTTAAATTAAAACGACTAGCCTCGCAACTTTTTATTGGAAAATTCGCCGACTGCGACAACATCAAGCGGATGCAGTGCAATTCTGTAAATTTATTATCAACTGGACGTCAAAGGCGTGCAGCTGGACGCACGACACTAGCTTTTTCGATTAGGTCGAACTCCATTCACTCGCTATTTTTAATCTCTTTTTAATTATCTGATTTGCTCGTCGCTCCGCTGTCGTCCAGTATTTTGAAAAATCCCCTACAATTTAATAATAAATATTTATGTTTGAGTAACGAGGCAATAAAAATGCTGGCTTTCAAAAGTAAAATAAAATATAATGAAATGCGTAAAATGCAGTTGAAAGGTACGTTATGCTGTCGCGCAATATATCACTATGATTTTTTCCCGGCAACTAGGCATATATCATTACTACCTTCCACGTCGATTCAAGAATTTTAATCGCTCGTTCGTTCATTTTGAAGAGCGCGAAGCCCTTTTAGGTTCCTCGCGTAACTACTCGTTATTATTATTATTATTATTATTATTATTATTATTGCTGTTATTGTTGTCGTCGTCGTTGTTGTTGTTGTTGTTGCAAAAAGCTCATTATTGTTGCTCCTCGCAAAACTTCCTTCGTATCTCGTAATTTTACGATTGCGGAATTATCGACGGCTTCGTTTCGTTTACGAAGGCTCGATGTCGTGCACAGGGTCGCCAACGTTGAGATCACGGAAATAACTTATTGAATCCAAGTGCTGTTATTGGAAGTCGTTAAAACGTCGGGGGCTTGACACTAAATCTTTACCCAAGAAAATTATTCAAAATTAAGCATTTTCAACGGATATGAATTTTGAGACTCGAGCAATCGTAAAATTCCCTTAGTCATTCGCAACTTTTTTAATTCCGCGTTCGAGTCGCCGAGCAGAGGAAGCTTTTTTATTTTTAAATTATATTCGGAGAGAGTTCGTATCGCGTGTTGCGATCGGTGCGATCGGGCGACATTATTCGCTCTAAGCAAGAAGCGCGCGAATAAGAGGCGAACGCTGAACCCGAGGGATTCGATTGAATTTCGCCACCGCGAAATCAACCGTCCTCTCGTCTTACAGGGACTTTAAATTAGCAGTTGGTCGCTGCTGCCCCTAGACTCAACTCCTCCAGCAAGTGACGCGAGCATTCGGTCAGCAATTGCGAGGCTCCGAGCTCTAAAAAAAGTTCCCCGAGTCGTTCTCGTGTTCGACATCTAGGAAAACGCGCAGCCGACGAACACGTGCGCGCGCGGCCCTCGGCACACGAGCGCCAGATGTCTGACGAAATCGTCGCCGCGGGTAACCAGCGGTAATCGGCTCTAAGTGAGCCTAAGTGAGCATAAACGCAACGGCGACTCGTTTTTCTCGAGCCCCAAAAACTAAGGACGCGGAATCGGCGTCGCTTCTTTTACGAGTCCCAGCCTCGGCGATCACTCGCTTTCCAAGACCTGCCAACGGAAAATCACGCTCGACGATATTATTGTGCCGATAATTGCGCTGACTTTTTTCCTGCCGATCTCGCGTGACTAATACACCCGAGATCGTTATGTAAAACTTATATAAAAGCGCGTGCAGCGACTGGATACCGTAGGTCCGACAACAGCGGACAAACGGGCGATCAGGAATGTGGCTTTTAATACCAAATTCTCGGTATTTGTTTTTCAGACGCTTCCAGCTAGAGACGCCGACTTTATTACACTAGCGCTCTTTAAAAAAAGGGCATAAAATAAGTAAATAGCGAAGAATAATAATCAGGCGTACGGAGCCACTGGTGTTTGTTCTCGGTGGTGCAAATTTTGCTTCCTTTGGTGCGCTCAGGGATATTCGCGACTACTGGGTCTAGTCGACATCGACGAGGAGAGATTAAGCCGTTACACGAGATTCGCGTCCCAACTCCACCGATTGCTTCAAAACAACTCGGGCAACTCATTAAACGACGCCAGGGCTCCTCTTGCGAAATTGGTTAAGCCAAAGACCTCGGCAGTTCCCGCTAATAGACGCTTATCGGCAAATTTGGACCAAAATTCCAAAGACAACGCGTTCGAACGAGGGCAGAAGGCGGAAGCAGCGCCAAAGCGAAATCGCAACGGATGCAATACGAGAGATAATAATCGAGTTGCGTAACGTCGCACGACGTCGCTCGCTTTTTCTTTCGGGCGCCGCTGGCCTCGCCTCTCGCGTGAGACATCTGGCGGCCAAGGCCAGAATCACCACCACACACGGACAGCGCCGGAATGGAAGGAAGCGCATCGGGGAGCCGTCAGGAGCCCCAAATCGCAGCACCCCAACACTTATTATCGCGTTTTTATCGACGAGCCGCGACAGATGTAATTCGCCAAAAGCGACGAATAAAATTTATGCCCTGCGCTCGTTTACCACGTGTTGCTATTTTAAAAGTCCTCTGCTCATTGCTTCGGCTTTGCTTTTTCTCGAATCTAAGCAGCTAGAAGGCTCGGAAGCCGGATGACCACCGGAGCAGTTGCCGTCGCTTCCGCGCGGCCGGTCAAAGGTCGTCGGGCCCGAGCTGCCGATGCTCGCCGATACTATTGATCGCGCGGACAAAAGAACCCGGTGGTGCGCCGCACGCCGACGGGGGCAGGAGGGGGAGGCTGATGCGCAGTGCGCAGTATCGGTGCGCGTTCGATACGGAACCGTCGGAGATAACCGTTATCGGTCCGCGTCACTCGCGGCTTCGTTTTTTCTCCTCCTCCTTCCCGAGAGGCTTGTTGCCCGCGCCGTTACTTCCTCGACACTCGCACGGCTAGTTCGATACTTTGACGGTTGCGCGAGCCCGTGACGAAAGGTTGACTCATCGAGGTCGGTTCGCTTCTTCCAAGCCCTCAGGCCTCAACTAATTGCCAGCCAATAAAAGCGTCGGACGACGATGATTTAAGCGACGGACCGCCGCGGCCAACGGCTCTTGGATCCTCTCATTGGCGAGCGAGACAGACAGACAGTTCGAGAAGAGGAGCGTTAAAAAATCGCTCTAATTAATTTCGTCGCCTGGATCTACTTGATTTAATAATCAGACAGGCGGCGCGGGAGGGAGGGGGGTACTGACCAAATACACTCCGAGTGACGTAAGTGAGAGAACAGCGGCCGATCAAAACAAGAAGTCGATTTTGGAGAGGAAGAGAAAGAGATACTCATCCCCCCGACTGGTGGCGGTGTTTATTTTTCGATCGAGTGACGCGCTGTTTACCGGCGCAGGTGGCGAAGGCCGGAAACCGCCGAAACCTCAAATTACTGGCTCCCCGAAGTCGCCGACCTTTAAGGTCGGCCCGTCTGCACGCGCGTCTTCTCGGCCCAGAGGAGGGGGTGCTGTTTCTGGGCGATGGTTCCGCTTCTCCGGAATGCGCGTCTACCCCCGGCGGAAGCCTGGCCAAGGTCAGGCCGCGCGATCCCGATTTCGCAGAGCCTTGGGTGCAGGTTTGGGGGCCGCGCGCTCGATAAGGATAATCGCGCTGTCGTCCGGATGTCGAGGAAGTCGTGCGGAAACGCGCGCGTGCAACATCCCGACGCAACTACACTCGAGGACGCGAGTCACTCCGGTGAAACTCGAGGAAGAACTCCGGGTCGCTCGTGATCGGGACGATGCACTGGATAGCGCGAGTTCTGATGAGAGAATATTAATTAAAGGCTTCGACGTGCGTCGTGCCAATTACGTTGGCCGATTGTCTTTGATCGGGGAACGCCGCGGGAATCCTTTATAAAGTAGGATGACGCACGTCGACCGGCAAATTGCATTTCAAGCAAATCCTCTTCTTGGTTATTGGCGCTTTTTCGGGGCTGGATTCGTATAAAACTTCGCCGAAACTTATTCCGCGTTGCGGCGGCTCGTCTAAGAAGATAAATACAAAAGATGTTAATAATTATTTTTCTGTAATAGGACGCGAGCAATCGATCGGGGGTTAACTTTGTGCCTTTTTTCGCGCGCAATTCCTTGTATGAAAAATAATAAATAATAAATGTGATTAAATGAGGTCATAAGTTATAAATAACGAAAATGTCTCCGTTGTTGCTATATCTTTCCTTTATAGCGGATGTAATGTTTTGTTATCAGCTTAATTTAGTGTGCGACAACACACATACATCGTAGGACTGCGCGAGAGACGTGTAATATTTTACAAATCAGAGCTGCGCGAGTAGTCGATACAAATACAAAGTCCATAACGAATGTTAATGCCGTATTCTTCTTCATTGTTAAGTGATAAAGAGCTTGAAAATGTTCGAAAGATGAAAATTGTTCGTGTTTCTGGAAAACGCTTTCCTGGGAGCGAGCGAATTTTCTTTCTCGCCGTGGCTAACAGCAATTGAAAGAAGTTAAGGCGCGTTTTGTGACATTTTCACGGAACGCACGCGAAATAATGACGGAGTCGGTGACGGCGTTACCCTTAGTCTTTTAGCAACGCCGGTCGTCGTGAGCGAGGAGAAGCAGCGAATGCAATAGTCGATTCGGTAATTCGTTCGACAATTTGAACGAGCGAAACTTAGCGGGCACGGACTGTTGTTTCGTTCGTAAAGTAAATATTAAACATTACAAGTTCGTCGCGGAACAAAGTTGCTGAACGCAGAGGAGGGATTTCCGATGAGATTTCGAGGCGTTTTGGCGCGTTTGACAAAAGAACCTGTCGGTTTAATAGCCGCGTTTAGAAAATTCAACTGCGAGAAGAGCGATATTTAAACGAAACGGAGGAATTCCCACGCGCGTAATAATAATAACAACAACAACGTTACGGTTCGAGGGGAAAAGTGACGCACACACGGACTTTATGTAATTATTGCACTATAAAAAGTGTATAAACTATGAATGTAAACGCGTTGTGCGTAAATGTAAATATACTCATCTTCTCTTTCCCCGTCGCTGCATTAACTTAGACCGAATAATTGAAGTAGTGCATTAAAGGTCAACTTTGAGAGTTACCTACACACACTCTCTCTCTCTCCCTTGCTTGCTTGCAACTACTCAAAGCCCTAATTATCTTCGTGGGGATTATTAATAACGATACTGCAGTAGTCAAGTTCATATATGCGTGCGACTAACGCGGCTCGCTCGTCTCATTTTATTCCGAGCGGTGGGAACGTCCTGCTTCTTCGTACTCCTTCATTCGTCTTTATTCCCTTTACACCATCCCCTTCCCCTCCACCCTGTCGTCCCCTCTTCTCTCGCTCCCCGTGTATTTCTGAACGCTATCTGTACAAGATTCATTATTGTACTATGTTTTGCTTTACGTCTCTATCTTCGATTTCGCATATCTTTGCACGAGATTTAACGTTGCGCTCGCTAGTAAAGATTCGCATCAAGAACGACAATAAATAAAAGGAAGGAGCTGCTATCGAGTCTAAAATTTATTCCGACAACCGGTATTGGTTTACAATTGGTATAAGCTTGTCGCTCGGATCACTCGAAAAATCTATTAATTTGCAGCTGGTAAGTTTCGTGACGCAAGACAGGCAAGATTAAATATTACGTATGGAACAATGTTTCATTATGACGGATAATCGTCGGTACGATTTACAAGTTCCGACTTCCCGAAACGGCATTTTCCTTTTAATCGTGAAAAAAGAGATCGATTTCTTCATCCGGTCCAATGAAAGGGCCGTTGTTGTTATCGGTATCGCCAGAATTGAGGTTAGTTAGTTTTGAACGAAACTTTTCAAATCGCAACGTCGGAATTACATTCGCCTTTTTCGGAGTTAAACTTCATCGCTTTATTTTCGTACCGCAAAAAACGTTTAC
This sequence comes from Platyscapa corneri, assembly GCA_018907185.1. Classification (NCBI taxonomy): domain Eukaryota; kingdom Metazoa; phylum Arthropoda; class Insecta; order Hymenoptera; family Agaonidae; genus Platyscapa; species Platyscapa corneri. The sequence continues at coordinate 1,167,563 of JACCHW010000042.1, read as the reverse complement.
AAAGCACGGGTTATAATTTTAATGCAATCCGATACATAAATCGTAATCGTAATTTCGCTTTTCGTTTTTCTTTAGAATTCAATTTTTCGTGTCCCGTGCAGAAGAATCGAGATTCCGATTTATAGTCCCAATAATTAACTTTTTGATAAATAGGAAAACTTTAATTTACTTTCTCGATTACTGTTATTAAAACGATTCGAAAAGTTTGGATTCGAAGAGATGCACAAACGAGCGTTTACTTTCGGCGAAGTTTTGCTGGTTGCGCTTTTAATTTTCGGCGATAATGAAAGAATCGCGTTCACGACGACTCGCATTTTTAAATTGCAGAAAGCAAATTTATCGACCAAGTAAATCGGGTCAGTTTTCGCGTTTGTTATAAATTTTTGCGAAGCGGGATTCGTCGGGCTGGGTAATAAATTTTCCCGGGAGTCGGTTCGCTCTGGGGGTGTAGAAGCTCACCTTCGTTCCGTGCTCAACGAATTAATTGTCTTCTTTCCTCTTCTTCCTCTCCTTTCATTTCCCCAATTTCACTCGACTTCGCTTACATTTTTACAGGCTCGATTTTTATTTTCCGCCGTCAAAGCTGCCTTTTACGTTTTCCTTCGATAATATCGCGATACAGACTTCTCTCGAAGTTTTCTTTGCAGACTGTATTTCAATCGTTCTCGCTATCTCTGATTATCGACGAACCCATCCTTTGTAGAGAGGTAAATGCATCGTCGCCACCGTCGTCGACGTCGTCGGGTTGCAAAAATCAAATTGAAAGCGAGTGGCTGAGGCAAAGCCGTTGTGGGTTCTTGCGAGTATAGGGTTTCCCTCGCTTTTCCAAACCGAGTCGAGAGAAGCGAGAGGAAAAGCAGATTTTTGTACGCAGCTTCTTCTGCGTACTGTCAGGAGTCAGAAGAGACCGAAAACATTGAGAAATAATTGTTGTGAAAAGATGAGCAAGGAGAGCCAAAACACGCGATGTTCATTAAACGGCGATGCTCGAGATTTTCATTGGCGGTGGTGAAGCGGCATAACGATGCTGGTGTCATTACCGGTTCTGTCGAATGTCAAAACTGCTTCGCTTATTAAGTGTGCGAGTTCTTTTCCACTACGATTAAAAGCGAGCCGAGCAAAGGGCATAGACAAAAGAAGAAACGAGCAAATGCACATTCGTCTTCTATTGTTGTCCTTATTGTTTTCGTCGTTACATTCAACCACATTTTTAGCCTCAACGTTGACGCACGGCGAGTCACAGAAACATCTACAGATGCATCTACTAATTATGTATCTCGCATTTGTTTATTTAGATTAGCGGCGAGCAGTTTTAAACGCAAGTCGTTGCAACTTGTTCTTAAAAACTCGAGTAATTTCACAATCAACGGAATGAAAAAATAAAATTTTAACGATAAAGTTCGAGGATAGCGAAGAAGACGTAAAATTTCATATTCAACTACGTGTGTTACTTAACATTGGCCAACTTCTCTTTCCGCTCGGGCATTTTTTATCTCTAATATTGACGTTAACCAGCATCGGCGGAAAAATTGGAATCCGTCCGATGGAAAGTACAGCGCTAAAAGTGAATAATAATCGAGCATTTCTAAATGCAAAAACATATTTTTAACAAGCCGTTACGTGTACGTGTCCACGAGTACCAGACTGAAATAAAATTTTTACGTCACACGAGCACTGCAATTACCGACGAGAAAAGCAAACTCTTTTAATTATAATTTTTAGGAAATTAAAAACAAAAAAGCCGACAAATTTAAAGTGCGGAATTTAGATGGATATAGATATGATACCAATTAGTTGGCAGTATTTTTATTAAAAAATCTGCGGCTTATCGAGGCTACGTGTAATAATCAAATTGTGCTAGAAAAATGAAGGAAACTAATGTCTTGAAAGCGAAGAAGAGAGAAACAATAGAACAGATTATAAAGGTAAAATTATCGATTCAAAAGCCTCCAGATATAATGAAGTTTTTGTGTTTCCGAAGACGCTATCGGTTATCGATCTACATTTCGACGCAATATCAGACCGGTAAGCGATAAATGTACATCGTTCCACAACTTGTAGAGAAAAATTAATTTTACGACGCAACAAATGGCCGACTCGAATGAATTTCAAACAAACGTAATGTCCTTATATTGTGTCAACTAAAATACGATAGTTTGGTGAAATCGAAGGCAAAACGATCGAATGGTTAATAAATGAACGCAATCGCTTGGGAATAACAAATAATAACAAATGGTATCAGGTTAGCAGCCCCACTACCCAATTTACTTTTAACCTGCCTTTTCAAATTAAGAAAGGAGTGTAAAAAGGCGATCTATTGAAAAGAGCTAAACTAAACTGGAATATATTTATTCAATTACGAATGGAATAAAGTTTAAATATAATTGAACAAAAGCTGAACGTACAGTCGTTGTCGAGTTTAAAAAAGGTTACGAGGAATAATTTGACTGTAAATTGTGAACAAGTATTTTAATAAGATTCAGCGATGCAAATACGCCGATACAGTTATGGAAAGTAAATATAAAAAGGTGCCTTTTCACCGAATACACGAGCCTTTATTCGGCTAGCCATACTACAATACCAAGTGAAATTTATCGTCGCGTAATTTATATCGTCACAGTTTTACAAATTATAATCTACAATTAATGCTCGGAACCCGAGGCGCGGAATAGGAATAAAATTAATTTCGAGTTTTCGAAAACGAGGTGTTTAGATTCGAGCGCGTCGTACGCATTTTGCAAAGCTGCTCGCGAGTCGCAGACGCATTCGATTCGCGTATTTTTAAAATGGAACAACCGCGCAATTAGAGCCGCAATAAGAACAGCGCTTCGCGAGTAAAAGAACTACGTACCAAGATAAAGATAACCCGATAAGATTAAATTAGCGTTAGGAGAAAGAGCACCAGCACCTCCTCCCACCGTTTCGGCTGAATTACGAACGACGGCGTTCGCTGACTTTATTTTTCAGCTTTTAACAAGCTACGCGTATAAATAAAAGCACGCGGAGCGATGCTAATCAGGAAGGAGCGATTAAAAAACCTCGCGCTAATTATAATGCAGGGAAGTTGGCAAACGCATTCGTTTAATTATCGGTCTAAAAATACAAGTCTAAAGAGTTGAAGAAGAACAAATCGCGCGCTGCCGAGTTTTGAGAAAATCGGTTCGCGTGGGCGAGACGATCGCTGAATCGCGCGAAATGAGTTCCGAGTGCCCAGCGAAACAACAACAACAATAACAGCGCGTTGGAACGATGCTGGCTATCAGCGCCGTGGCAGCAACATTCGCGACCAGATTTTTCATTGAATTTTTCCCAGCAGCGTCGTCGCTCTCCAGCTCTTGCGGGCCGCAATTAATCAATCGGCTTTGAAATTTGTCTCTCGGGGTAAGATTCATGAAGGAGCAACGTCGCGTTGCGCGTAGGACGAATACACGTCAGTTTGCCCGTCCCCCGGAAAGTCTCGGTCCCGGGTCCCGCATCCGTCCGCTCGCTGGCTCCGTTTTTCATCTCCTGGCTCGCGCTTTCGCAAACGACGGCGGCGATTCGCATTCCCGCTGCTGGCGTGGGACGCGCCGATTAGAGCCGAGAGACAGGGTCGAACGGAAGTCTATTAAGACGCTCGGACCTGCGCGCGTGCTGCCAACGCATATTTCGAATATTTTCCCAACGGCCGAGGACCGCCCCCTCTTCTTTGTGTGCCCGACGCTCGAAATTTAAAGTCAGGCTGGATTCACGAGTGCGTTATTGGGCCCAACGGTCCCTTGGACGCTTTCTCGGCATTTTTCGCGCTTGCCCCCGCTCAAAATGGCGCAGCGCGTATTCCTCGCTGCCACACGAGTGCGAGGCGAGGGATATAAATTAGCATAAGCGCAATATTGTTCGTGGCTCTTGTTGCGCTTATCGGCGGCGGCCCCTGACTTATCGTCGACTTAAAAACATAGCTTCTCTTTGCTTTTAGAGCAAGCGCTCTGAGCCGAATAATAAGTGCGTAAGCAGTCGCGGCGCGCATTCCTTGCAAAAAAGCCAAAATGAGCCGAATGGGGCTCTGTGTGCAAAAAAGAAAGTCCGAGCCGTGACTCTTCCAAACATGGTGTGATTTACGTCAATCATCGCAGGCACGCACACTGTCGCGGGGGCCTTTCGCAACAAATCAAATGACGACTTTCTCTCTTTTACGCTTTATCTCCTTCTTACGCTCGCCTGCATTTGCATAATGCGCGCTGAAAAAAGGAGTTGGCGTATCCTTGCCTCAACCTTTATTTGCGACAAAAATTAACCGATACCCGGGCCCAAAGGGATTCGGCCAACTCTTGCCTCCCCGACTCTTAAGAACTGCCATTAGTCACGTGTAAATCGGGGATTAGTCGCATAATTCGTATAATGATAGACACGAGTGGTGGGGGGGGGGAGGTTGTGCAAGAGTTTTTTCAAAGTTCAACTGCGCATTAATAAGGGGCTTAGGCAAATACAAGGTTTGGATTCGAAAGCGTTTAACGCCGCGAGAAGCGAAAACGAGATGTTAATCTCGTCAGGGGCACTCGATATTTAATACGCAATCTCGCATAAAGTGCGCGTGTAATTACGCGAAATAGAGCCGTGCAATTTATTCGCTCGCGAGCGCCGAGAGTTTCCCCGAGAGTTGGCCGAATCCCTGAATCGGCGGCGTCGGCGTGCGCGGCAATTAGTGCGTTACGTAAAACGAGAAAAGAAATGGCATATTATCAACGCGTAAAACAAATATAGTCATCGCGGCGGCAGCTTAATTTCGTGCCCTCGATAATAAAATTCGAACGGCATTGGAGTTAAATTGTATTAACCGCTTGTAGCGTCGTCCCGCAATTTTACGCCGCTCGGCTATATTTCGTATTTACACCGTAACTTTTTAGCAGCGGCCCCATATACGTAAGCGGCAACCAGTGCGACGGGCTACCATTTCTGGCGAGTCCTCGCCGAGTTGCACCGCCGCGATGCACGGAACCTTGTGACGGGCGCCTCGAGCACGCGAATTCGAACGAAATTGGGGCTAACGGCCGCCGCCCGATAGACGGATATTTTCGTGGCCGGTTGCCCGAGGCAGAACGGAAAAATGCGTTCGAAAAACTCTCGGCGCTCTATTTACTTTCCATAAGCAATCGGCTTACGGCTCTCGCTCGCACCCGATGGCCGGCTGGCCTCGCGTCTATTTTTAGCGCGCAAATTCGCAGAAGCACGTCGAGAAATTGGGCTACGACGCGCATCGGCGCCCGAGGGTAACGGAAAACGGCTCGAAAACCACCTCCCGGGGATGGTGCGTGCCCCAGGAGCGCGCGAGCAACCGGATAAGCAGACGGGTGGATGGACAATGGGTGCCGGGGCTGAGCGGGCAAAGCCTTTAAAGCGGGACGAGCCAATCGCGCGGCTCTCGGTGCGATAATTGAGCGACGAGCCGAGAGCGCTAAGGCCTTTAAGCTAATTATCGCGCGCGACTCCGTGCGAGCGTCGCGTCGCGCTGTTAACGGCGCGGTTAAGCGACGAGGGACGGGGACGGGAACGGCGCCCGCCGGCGCGTGTTATTCGCCTTTTACGGTCAGCGTTGTGCCCCCGGCGCAGAGCATGACTTTCGCTCTTGGCACGCCCCTGCCAAAGGCGAAAAACTCGCCCTTGCGCTTTTAACGATCGGCAGGGCTCGTGACTCGCGCGACTTCTCGAGACGCCGCTAATTGCATTACGGACGGACGGACGGACGGCAACGAGCACGAGCGCGAGTGTCCGAGCGTTTTTCCGCCAGGTGCCCCCCCCCACCCGAGCTCCGAGCGGTGGCGACTGCTCGTCGCGTGTGAGAAAGGCCATAACTCATCGCCGAGGAGGCCTCGTTTCGAAGGAATGTCGTTCCGCTCTCAGGCCTCCGGTCCCGCTGATTCCGAACGCATCACCATCTCGCCTTACCGCCCCTCGAAATTTTCCTGCCTCCTCCTCGCCTAGTCGTCGACTTTCAGCAAAGGCCTTGCCTGGCCTTTACAAAATCTAGCGAGCGACAACAAAGCCGTCCCCGAAGTAAGCGCCATTATTTTGCATCTCTGACTCTGTTGGCTTATTACGCAAGTATCGAGTATCGATTGGAACTCACCGGCACGGATAATCCGCGGCTAATGATTATTTTTAGTTAAGCGGCAACTGGACGCGCGGAGATAAATAAATTACTGCTTGCGCAATAGCTCTTTTTCGTCCACTCGGCTGATGGCATTTATGCAACTTGGCGCGTCCTTTGGATGCGCGAACAATCCTCCAGGATGAGCATTTTTACGCGCCAATCTCGCGCGTGCGATTCAAGCTCCGAATGCCTAAACGGGAAAATTTTTAATTTTACGCCCCGACTTTCTGGATTAATAGCGCGATTAATAAAGAACGTAGCTACCGCACGCCTCTTTTCTTTTAAGCTCATGCATAATGCAGACTTTTAAGACGCTAAGAGCGAGGATTCATTTTTCTTCTTGCAAACCAGTTGATTCGTTTTCATTCGCGAGTTGTTAATTGCGGGCCCCGCACTCGCGGAAGTAGTTTGCACAAGTTAATTATGAATAGTTTCGCTCCATCGATTCGTTATAAAAAATATAAATTCTCGTTACGGATGCAATTAGGAAGCTGCAATTTGGCTGCGTTTACCAGTTGCGCTCGAATTTATCGAACTGAAAGAAATGCACTCGTTATCCCGACCACGAAAACTTCAAAAGTTTTTGCAGTTTTGAATGACTGTTTAAATTCGGGCGAGGAATGGAAGAGAAAAAAGTCTCGAATGTTCTCGAAAACGTTTCGTTATGATTTGCGCGTAAATCATTGCGAAACCTAAAATTTCCGAGGCAGAAGTCGTACGAGTCCGTAAGACCTGCAACGCAATATCTGTTCCGTTTGCTCGTCTACGAGATTGAGTTCATCGATGCCTTTTTATAAAAGTGGATAATCAAAGAGCGAAGAACGGGAGCGAGTAGAAAAAATAAATAAACAGGCGTAACGATAAATTTTCCGTTGACGGCAGTCGGGCTGCGTTTTACAACCAACAGGGCGAGTAAATTTCGAAGGTGACAACACGAGCCTCGAGCCCGTAACCGACCTTCCGGGCGCCGCATTCCAGGCGAGACCACCACCGTTGCTCGGGTCCGCCCACGCGGGCCCCGAGTATTTCCATACTCGTGACTAAAGCCGCACCCGCTTCTGGCCCATCTCTTTGATTCGCAGTCAATCCAGTTCCCGGAAAGGCCGCCGCCTCGAGCTTCCCCAGAGGCGACCCGCGCGATAATCGCGATAAGGCGGAGAGGCACGGGCACGCGGTGTCGATCGTTAAAATTCACGCGCATTCAGGTGATGGGCCTCGCGATCGGTCGGGCCCCCCGTCAGATCGCAATAAATCAGAGACGAAAGTGGCGTGAAACGGCGAGGAAACGAACCGTGGCGGCCGGCAGCCAAAACAACGTCTGATTTATCGCTCGAGACTCCGGCGATACACGCGAGCGGATGCGTCAGTCCGGAGGTGGTAATCGCCGCCGCCGCCGCCGTCGTCGAATTTTCTCGCTCGCGTCCGGAGAAATTGGGAGCGAAATCGGCGCGCGTAAACAATTAGAGAGGAGGAAAATGGTATCGCGTGCTCGGTTGATGAATTTACGCGTTAATTGCGACGCTTTCCTTCGCCCGTAATTGGCTTCGCAATCGCGAGGCTGGAGGCGCCCGTCGCAGGTTCGGATTATTTTCAAGCTTTTCAGTCCCAGCCGCCGAACTCGTCTGCCTCCGCGATTCGCCGGCAACTGCGACGACGACTGCGGCGGCTCTACGGCTTCAGGTAGCAGTCGCGACTCGAGATGCCGAGGGGTAGGGGGCGGAGCAAACCGGCATTTAAACGGATTGACTCGGAGATTGTGGAGCGGCGCTGGCGACTCGAGTTATGAGAGCCGACGTCGTGGTTTCGTCCTCGCCGGTTTACACGTTTCTTTCTTTCCTTTCGACGTAACGCGTGTAACGGCCGATTCCAGTCTCGATTCTCGCGCGCGGCGCAATAAATTCTCGTACCCCGATTTCGAGAAGGAAATAAGAAACGAAGGACGCCGCGATACGCCACTCCGACCTTAACATTACAGGTTTTCTAAAAGGGCGAAACGAAATAAACGGTAACGGGATTACGAACGTGCATTAATAAGGTTTAAAATCGCTTTTTAAATCTCGAAGCGGCTGTCAGTCCGTCGCACGAGGATCCGAATCCGTTCGGCGCTCGAAGGGCTGAAACAGCAGCAGCGGATAACCGATTTATAATGATAAAAGTCGAGTCTCGCCACTCCCCGGCACGACGCACCAGCTGCCGGTGACTCGAATGAACCTTGTAAACAGAGATGAACGAGCTTTTCAATAACACCATCCGCTCCCTTAACTTTTTATTGGTCGTCCGGCCACGGGGTCGTTGATCGCATAAGTATCTCATCTCCTCGTAAAAGTATCGAACTTCGTTCTAACGGAGCGCACGACAAAGTTGACCAAGTGAATTCTGGTGCATCGAAAGACGTGTGCCGGATGGTAAATACGCGGAAGGTGCCTGCGCTGCTCGGCTCGTTCACCAGAACTGGGATTCGCGAGTCCGTGTTTGCCGAGCTCCAAATTAGCAAACGAGAGGAGCGTCTGACCATCCTGGCGCGGATTACGATGGGGCGATAAAGTGCAAGTGCCTCGTCTCGCGCGACAACTCGAGAGCGAGTTGGAGTCGCAGGAATCATCCGAGCACGGCGCCGCTTCTATTTCGCGAGCCGAGATGCACATCTTCCAGCGTCCAGCGTCCGTGGGCCGAACGCGTCGTAAATTTAAAAAGTCGCGTCCAACGGTCGGCGATTAAGCGGCCGCCGCTCACCCGCGCCCATTGAAGATGCTCTGATAGGAACTTTTACCTTCAAATTTTTCCGTCCCGGTGACAGTCGCGCGGGGTTACCGTAAACAAGGTCCTGCGACGGACGAGCGGCGGCGGCGGCGGCGGCGGCGGCGGCAGCGGCAGCGGCTGCGAAGAAAGACGCGCCGCTGCCTTTCACGAGACGGCCGACGCCGACGAGTCGAAGGAAGGACGAAGAGGAGCAGGAGCGAGTCGATTCGCACCCCTCGTCGCTGTTACGGTCTTTAAAAAGAGAGCCGGAGACGCCTACCTGTCGTCCTGCAGCCGCTTGAGGTCGGCCATCTCGAGCTCGAACTTGAATTTGGAGACGTCGCAGAGGAGCGCGTCCCGCTCGCCGGCGACCTCCGCGAGCTCCCGCTGCAGCCTCTCGATCTCCGCGTACTGGCGAGTGATCAACTGGTTCTTCTCCTTGATCATCGCCTCGACGTCCTCGAACTCCTCCTCCTCCGGCTGGGGCTGCACTTGCAGCTGCTGCTGGAGCACCGCACTCATGGTTCCTTCCCTAGAGTCCCTGGCTGGTTTCGGCACGTGCGCGGCGTTGCACCCGCGGCGCTAACCCCGGCCCCGACCCGCGGCGCTCATCGCACCCGTTTTCCCTCGCACGCCCCTTCACTCAGGCGTTCGCCATTTTATGCACGCGCGCGCGCGCGCGCCCGCGCCGGCGTTCCTCGTCCTCGTATCCTTGCTCTCGCGGCTGTCGCGCGCTCGGAGTCCCCCAATTCCCTGGACTTCCCAGACGGCGGACGACCGGTCTCTCTCTCTCTCTCTCTCTCCCGCTAACGCTCAAACTGGCTCTCGATCCGCGGCTGCTGCTGCTGCTGCTGCAGCGGCGACGGCGCTCTTACGTCCGTGACTGCGGGGCGCGCGACCGCGTTCTCGTCCCCGCGCGAGTGCATGTGTCGCGCGCACGTATGGGCGGCAGCTGCGCCGGCGCGCGGCCAGGAGGGAGGGGCTGCGGGGACTCGACGAAACTCCGCTCGTGCTCGCGCGGTTAGCCACCACTGGAACGCCGGAGCCCCGGAGGAGCCGGCGAGGAGCGGACGAGGCTGCCGGCCGCGAGGGGGCGTCCGAGCTCCTAGTGGTGGGCGCATGCGCCGAGCCGCCACTCGCTACCCGCGCTCGCGAGGGGAGGACGGGGTAGCCCTGGCCGAGGGCGATTGTTTACTCTCTTTCGTTGTCACGAGTCTGAGCATTCATTCGATTCAACACGCGCGACTCTCCCGATTCCTTTTCTGGCCCTTTTCTTCCACTTCATCCCACTTCCTTTCCGTCGGACAGCCCTTCAATTTTACATGCTCCCTTAAGCAAACATTGCGCAATCCCTTCACACCCGCTTCTTTTTATCGAATTTTTATTAAACGTGAAAATGTTAATGTAACGTCGCTGCTTTTATTAGGGGGGGGGGGGCAGTTCTCGATAGTTACGGTGCTGTTCTACGGTTGTAGCAGAAACACCGACCAAAGATTTCAAATATCTACTCTTTATGGAGTTCGCAATACTGTGCAAGTATTTATAAAACATAAATTTCCGATTACCAAACAGCGTCTGTACGAAAATCAGCGTTTCATTGAAATTCGATAGTTAGTCGAGTTACGGATACTATGATGTTTTTTTTAATATGCTTTAAAATTTGATATTTTGTTGAAATTATCAAAATTTACAAAATTGCTCGATAAATTATTTATTTGTTCATCTGAATTTTTTACTTTTCCCTAAAAATTTTCGATACGTGAGAAAAAACTGTGAACGAGACTTCGATGAAATATATACTAGCCTGGATTAATTAATATTTAAAAAATTTTTTAAAAGTATTTTATTATTAAACTTGGCTAATTAAAAGTTTGAACATTTAACTTAAACATTAAACAGATAGAGAAAATACTGATATTTAAGATTATCTTAAGATAAAATATTCAACTTTTCTCCAACTAGCATAATGTTTCATAAATATTATTTGCAAATCATTTTTAACTATTTTTAAAAGAAATCTAAAATCGAAATTTAGTTTTATTACAAATTTTTTTAGGCGTTTTGTGTTTTCTACGCGTTCTGGAATTTGCCATTTAATGTATTGGAAATGTAATTACGTGCGTTTAAAATAAAAAAACGCCGTTTCGGGAAGTAGATTTTTCAAGCCACAAAATTAATATTTACACAAATGTGATAATCCATAAAAATTTTTATCCACTATTATTACTTGTATTAGCATCAACAGGTTTTGGTATTTTGATAAATATACTTACGATTAAAAATAAATTCATTTAGCCTGGTTAATTATGATAAAGAAACTACCATGAATAATGTGGTAATAATTCTATTTTCTGCTGTTTTACTTAAATATTTTGTAATGATTTCTGCAAATTGTTAAATTTGTACACGAGTTTATATAGATAAAGAGTGACGTGAGTTTATAACACTGAAATTTACCTATTTATCTATGTATGCAATGCAATTTCAGAGCCTTAGCGTTCGATATTTTTTCAAATTCCATCTTTAATGACGTTACTCTTTTAATAAATTTTAAATACACTTAAATTTTCATAAATACCGCAAACTCAATAAATATTTGTAATCGGGATACGTTCACAGATAAGTTAATGCTAATTTAATTTAATTTCACTCTATACAGTTCCGAATATGGATTTTCAAATAGCATCGAGCACGACATTAGCATAAATAATGCTACAATATAGCATTTACATTTAGATATTTAAAGATTAATTCTTTCTTAAAATATATATTGACTTTCGAGATATGATACATAAAAAATGTTTCGGATTTTATAAATATTGCGATATTTCGTAAACTTATTCAATACGTTGGTATTTTTTTTTTTTTTTAACTTAAAATTCAACATCACATTCAATTGAAGTTAAACCCAAAATCTAGTTAAATGCTAATGCATAAGTTAACATTTTTTTCCATATAAAAAATTTAACCATTCGAGCACCGTTATCATTATGTCAATTATAACTGTGTTTAATTTAAGATAAGATAAATCTATTTACTAAAATGTATTATTGAAACTTTATGAAATTCTGCAAAAAGGATCGCTATTTACCGTGACGTGCTTTGTCTTTTAAATATTAACTGACTATTATTAACTTAGGCATTTACTAATGCATACATATTTATATATCTAATATTATTGCGCGCAAACCAGTATTTTTAAACATGCAATTATTGCTGTTTAAAAAAAAATTATGCCAGTGCTTCTTTTCCGTACAATCATATAGAAGAATCTGCGTTACAGTCTCGCCAAAACTTTTATAAGAGCAATAATTTATCTGAGCTGCAACGCACCGCCAAATGGTGTGTAATCTGTATAGACACGAATCATATATAAAGCGTATAAAAAATTTCGTTATACATACACTTGTATTTTAATGAAAGGTATTTTAGAAAATACCCGTGTTTGCGTACATTTGTTAACGCATGTACGTGTTCACACACGGACGTCAATTTACAAACACAATAAAGCATGCGTTTTTCAAAACCTATGCATTTCAAAGGCATTGAAATAGAAAAATACGCACGACATTGCAGAGATGCTTTATTCAAAAGTGAAATAAAAATATTGAAAATTGAGAAGTATATTTTGTATCGTAACAATTTTTATACATTTTCCACGTTTGTTTCTCGTCAGATGTTAATTAAGTTCAAGGTTTCTGCGCATCAAACTTTATCTATTAGATGTACTAACTTGGCCATCATCATTACTTGGTCTGCTGTGTTGACGTACGTATAAACGGCGATATTTAAAAATATACGTCCATTCGTTCACAGCTGACTGGGAGCATTACAAATACAATACACAGTATATTAGCGATACGGGGATAAGCAATTACAAGAAAATTTATTCTCTACTTATAAATATTTTAATAACAAAAATTAATATATTTTAAAGTGCTAAAGTTTTTTTGCGGTTTTTCTTTTTTTTTCGCGATAACAAGTAGACTAGTGCGTAACGCAAAAATTACAATATTTAATATTAAAAGTGTTTCGTTACTTTTTAAAAATCGAACTATCCGTATTCGATAATGTTTTTCAGTGAATCTTATACTAAGAAAGCAGTAAATTCAATGAATTTGGATCTAAGCTTGTAAAATCATTCGTGTGAATGCTATTATTTGAAGTATACTTAGCTAGTATACGATTTATACAATGTAAATCAAGCGAATATTTCTAAATTACGTGATTCCCGCGTGTAAATTGAAGTTTATTAATTGTATATTGTATTTAAATGTAAAAGAAGACAAGGCTAATCTATATAAACTATTTACGTATTCAACAAGCGACCGAGAGATTGTTGCAAAAAAGTTTTTTCCAAGGCATTCTCTGAAGCTATAATAATACATCTGCTTGAAGGATAATTGACGAGAGATCGCAATGATATCAGTATGATTCTGTCACGTGCATCCGTTGATGACGTTATTACTAGTTTAAACTGCTTTTACTGCTAGTCTTGTGTTTATTATCTCGCCTGGCTTTCAAAAAGTCTCCAAATACTCAGAATTTCATTATTTTTCTGTATCTAAAAATTAAATATCTGCAATATTAATTTAATACTATCCGAATGAAATTTTCATGACACGAAGAAAGTGACAAGCCGACAGAGTCATTATTCGAGTCTTGAAAATACTGTTAATATTGTTTAACATAATTTCATATCTTACGATAACATAATAATTTTTGTGAAAACCGTGCGTAATACTAACAGCAACAAACTATTTTATCAACGATTGTAATATACTTTACAAAGTATATAGCAATGGCAACAGTAAAATCTTCACGAAACAGAAAATCTTTTCAGCCTCATGCGTATCCATAGGTACAGGCAGGTTAATATTTACATAAAAATGTAACTTTCTTTCAATTGTAGCACTGATCGTGTTTTACGTAAAGTCAGGTTTTACGATATTCTTAGTTATTTGATTTTCAACCTTCAGAAAAGCTTTTGGTCAAGTATCTCGACGCACGTTACAACTGTATCATCTATTGAACCAATGAATATCACGTCACGATCGCTGTCAGTATTTTGAAAATACTGGATAAGTTTGAGTGCTCGCGAAGCAGTTTAGGCCAAAAGTAAACGATCTCATCAGAAAACACTTATAGACTTAAGATTAGAAACTCGAGAAAGATGACCAGAAAATAAGTTTATTCCAGATTCGTTGAAGATGCACGTTCACGCACTTGTGGCAAGATAAGATCGCTGATCAAGAATTTAAATAAATTCGTAAACAGAACAGTTAAAATTCATATTGAATTTAGAAAATTGTAGATATAGGAAAAAGGATAAGAACAGTGCCACCGATCGGAATGTTCGCGAATTTGTGCTTAGCGCCGATAATCGGTATCGTGTCGATACTGTAGAATTCTATCTTTGTTCTATTCGCACAACTTAAATTTAAAAAAATCAAATATTTTTTAATCTCGTGATTTCATACTATAAAATTAGAAATAAAAAAACAATTTCAATTATAAGTGTAGATGTTAATGCAATATATATTTCAGGCTTATTTACGATAACTATCAATGGACAGAAGAAGCTAATTTAAATATCTCAATAAGGCCTGCAATTATGGAGTATGTGTATCTCAGATATAGTAAATGTACCACATAATTATTACAGCGCAAGACTATAACATGACTATTACACATAATTATGTAAGAAAATGAATGTGGCTACAGTACGGCCTTAGCTTTTGTTATTTTCTTCTGTAATCTTTTATTTTTATTCCACTGGCTTTTGCACGGTTTACCGTTCTGTCGAAAACGTGTATTCCTGCACCGAAAGGCTCGATAAAAAACATGTACCGCTTTCGTGTTTGTGATCCATTTTTCTTTCTCCCTTGAGCGGCTTTCTTACACACACGTTCGTTTTTAAATTTACCACGATGCGTATTTTTTGTCACTGTTCTTCACGTTTAATACACAAGCTACTCGAGTACCCTCATGGCTAATTCCAAATTTAGTTACTGTCTCGCAGTCGTTTGTTCGTCTATAGATTTTTTTTTACATGCAAGTGTCCAGGTACGCGAAATTCATTTGCATAATTTATTTAATAACGGCTAGAAAGTAGCTCCATTATTCGTTTAAAGTTTATCAATAGTACAAAAGTTGCACCGATAGTATGAATATTTTTGCTAGTAAGAGAATTTATATAAAACTTACGCATCAGTTTTCCGAGGTTGGGCAATACGCATCGGTACAAACAATACAAGAGATAATAATCAGAAGTCGATAATCGATAAGCTGATAAAAACCATATTAATTATAATAATTTTTGCAAGCAAAAAGTTGAATAATTTTAAAAATAAGCGTTTTGATTAGATTGGAAACGCGTCAGAAGGCGGAAAAGTGATAATTCATCGAATATTTATCTTGCAAATTGGACTTTTGAAGCGTGAAGCGTGAAGCATCAGGCGCAAGGCGTAAAGCGTAAACCGTAAAGCGTAAAAGGATCGTCGGAAAAAAGTTCGCCATTCTCGGTAGAAAGCGTCATTGGCGCGCATGCGTGTTTGCTCACTGCTCGTGACTCTCTGTCCTTGGCGACAAAAGAAGCGCGCGGAGACGTTCGTCTCTACCGTCGGTTAACGCGGGAGCCACGTGAGCGACGCGCGGCTTCCCCAACAAGTCGAAGGGGAGCGGTAACCTAAAGCAGGCGCCTGCCACTAATCGCTCCTTCTCAGGATCTTTTATTTCACTCTCAATTCTCATCGCAGAGTCCCGCTCCGACAGTACGAGCTTTTCGTCGCCAGGTGTGCGCCGGTGTTACTCGACACACACGAGGAGGGGACACCGACCACTTTTGCGTCTCGGAAAGGGAGACGGTTGAAATTCTGACGCTGATTCACCTTTAATTCACGCGAAGCATTTTCCTCTCTTGCATTTTTACGGACATTAGCCCTGGCTTGGACATTCTTTCCTTTGAATTTTCCAGCTACACGCGCTTTCCAAATGCAATTTGCGGAAGCTGAGGACCGTTCGTTTTCTCAACGTGCAAACGGCCTACAGCGTGGACAAATACACCGAAAATGTCTAGTAAATGAAACTCGCGACAGATAATAAGTTGTCGTAGCTTTGTGGTAGTATCTTGGAAAGTCCGATGATTAATCTCGCCCTCCGTTTCGATCAGCTGCTATTTTTCAGTGGCTGACCGTCATAATTTTCGCACCGCTGGTCAACGGATATCGACGATCCGCCGAGGACAGGCCAATTCGATACGAGTTCCTCTTGACGCTAGCAGACGTATTAATATTAATTTTATTAATGTATTATATTCACGTTTTTTAACGTAAGTAGAGGGGATTGAAACGTTTGTGTACTAGAGCCGAGGGGAAACGTGCGCATGAATTCACGAAGGCAAAAAGGGAAAACGGATGTATAATACAAAGTGCGGCATAATGTTGGAGGCGATCGCAAGCAAATTATATAGTCGAGCGCATAAGCTGTAATATTTTTATTATACTTTATTAAATGCATAATAGCAGCAACTGGAACTTTTTAAGCCATTAACTGGAAGTAATTCATGTGCGTTGCGGCATTTTTTGCACACGTTAACTCTTAGAAAATGAAGAAACTTAAGGTATAAAAATTAGTTTTAACGAATATTAATTTCTCCGAGTACTCGTGGCTGTTCAATTATAAATAGTTATGAATGAGGCGTATAAACTTTGCGAATTTCAACCCCCGTAAAAATAGTCTTACACGTGTACGGCGATGACTTGAATGGCTAAAGCTGAATTGCACAAACTAACTATACGACTACTGTAACTTATACGAATTTCAGTCAGAAAATGTGTGAAAGTCTATCAACACTAGTGGAAAAGCTAAAAATATGTTCAAACTAAGAGTTTTTGTACAACATCCACAATCACAATTAAAATTCGCTCGAAATATGAGTGTAAAATTGTGAAAACATTTTCTGGAATTGTTGATTAAGAGGATAAAATACAAGTCTTAAGATTATATAAATTTAGAAAAAGTAACGTAAATGTTAACAATCATGGTTATAAAGCAAATTTTCAAATAATAAAATCAATAAAAAAGGATAAATATAGACGTGTACGTATATACAAGTGCGAATTTTTTTAAAATCTTTATGTTGTATTGAGTTATTTAATTTAAAAAGTATTTGCTTAAAAATTTTTCAACGCTTTTTTTACAATAGCAATATTGTAATTGGTAAATGAATTTATTTTATAATTTCAAAAGAGGTTTTTTTAAATGAATGAATTTGTTTCACGGTACTGTATCATAAATTTTTTTTACTAAATATTATTAAGCATTTTAAATGTTTGTTGTAAAGTATTTATACTGCGATTTTATTCTGAAAATGCTAGAAGCTTAAAGAGATAAAAGAGTTCAAAAGAAAAAGCTAATACTTTGGAAAGGAATATAGAAGAATAATAAGAAAGAAATTTCTAAAATTATTAAAGATAAATAAATAAATAAAAGATGAACAAATCATATGAAATATGTGAAAAATCAACTTGTTAAATTTAAGCAATTAAAAAAAATTTGCAAGATGAGATTTTTAAAGTATAAAAATTAGAGAGAAAATAAAATGAGAACGCAGGGTAATAAAGTAACTAGAAAGAAGTATTTGTGGAAAAGTGAATAATTTGGTTTTAGGAAAGGTAAAAAGTATACGAGTAAAGTAAAATACGTTGCATATCGAGAAAAAAGTAAAAATTTATAAAATTGTGCTAAAGAACAAATAAAAAAGTTTAAGTGCAGCAGTAAAAAATAGAAGAGGTAGGGAGAAAAGAATAAAAAAATAAAAAATGCCGAGGGAAAAAGAATTTTAAAGGGAAAATATTTCAGAAGTTATTTTGTTAAAATTAACCGAATATGCAGAAGTTCTTTTTAATGTAACTAAATAAGTAAATCAAGGAACAAGGCAATTACAAAAATACACGACATATAAAATGGAAAAGTTGTTTTCTTTGTTATAATAATGATAAATAGATAAAGAATAAAGGAGATAAAGGAAAGTTGAGATAAAAAGATAAGGTAAGCTAATGAAAAAAAGTAAAAGAAGTAAAGATTAAGATTCGGAAAATGTTTAAAGATAAGAAAGAGTTAAAAATTTTCATGCGAATTTTCAAATGAAATTAAAACTATTTTACAAATTAAAAAAAAGAGTGTATGATAAATTTTGAGATAGCAGCAATTTTATTTAATACGTTATATTCAGTTAGAATTATAAGAAGCAGTTGTTTTATGAAAAAAATACTCACAAGTAAAGAAAAGCTAATAAGAATAGTGTGAGAAATACATTACAAGAGACATAAAATCATGCTTTTGAAATAAAATGTAATAAACACATAAAATAAGCGAACAAATGGAAATTAGACTGTTAAAAAAATAAGAGGAGGAAAATACCTACATGAAGTTATTAATAGTGAAATGCAAGATAACAATAAGCGTATATTTATTCCATATATTGAAGACTAATAACACGAATAATCAGCATATAGAAGTGATCCCGGTACAGAATGTGATATTAGAAAGAATAAAAGTGTATAAAGGTCAGAAAAGTTCATATTCGGATATTGAAAACAATAATTTAACACTCAGGGCACGAGGATAATCATATTTTCGACGAAAATACGAGATGCAAAGTATATTAATTGTGTTCGGTAAATACGCAAACACGTAAATTTTATTACGTTTTACAAAGTTTATTCAACAACTTCTTCAGCGCTGATAAAATATAATTATGGAGTTCGTATTTGGAAAAAGAACAAATTAAACGCTTCAAAATTTTAAAATGTTTTCTGCTCTTTTTTGTTTTTACATTTGGAGCGTAAAAAGTTACGTTTTTATGGCTTCTCTACACGTAGAGATTACATAATACATTTTTGGACAATTTATTTTAGGTGGGTACACTCGAGTTGATAATATCCTCTTACAGGCTTAAAGAAATATCAAGTTTAATAAGATTTCAATTATTGTTTATGACAACAAAGGCCCATTTCTTCATTGTATTTGTATCGGCTCGATTAATTTTTAACGCAAAAACAACATCAAAACAATAACTATGAATTCTAGAAAGTTTGGTGAATTATTGAACCATTATTATTGTAGGCCGGATATTACCAGGACAAGCTTTGAAGTTGTTTTTTTCGATAAAATAAAAATGCACGTTAAGTGAATTAAAATTGCGTAAAGGTGAGGTCTGCCCTAGAGTGTGCGACAAAATAAAGAAAAAAAGAGAGATTTGCAGAAAGGAGCGATCAATCCTTATGTTATTTCAGGCGTAAAACTAGAAGCGAACACTTTCACCATGAATGGATCAAGGCTAAATATCTAACAGATTTAAAATTACTTTTTGCAACACAGTTTTCCGAGTCTCGATAGATGCAATATATTTATTTTCGATTCCAATTCAAATTCAAATGCCATTGATATTCCAAGCGCACATTTTTTCCCTACGAGTTTTCGTAAATAATCGACGAGCTTCCTAAAGATGCGAGTGCCATGAACCCGACGCGCACCTCATCATAGCTCAAGTTCGCTCTTATAAATACTCGCCGCCGGTAGTGCATGTGTCCCTACAGCCTCCGGTCAACGACTAGCGATGCAGTCTTACGCACGTGCTCGTCGATTAGCTTGGGATCGGAGATGCAAGCGTGCGCGTACACACACGTAAATGCAATATTTACAATGCACATGGTGTGTCGCGTTCCAAAATCGTCGCAGGCGAAGAACATTAACGCGAACTCTGGCGGCCGAACGGAGAAGCCGATAAAGGCTGTTGCTGACAAGGCAGATTCCTGTAAACTAGCGCCCTAGCAAATTCGACCCTCTTTTTCTCATTTAATTTTAATTAATATTAAAGGTATGAACAGAAGCCACCCTTTGCTAATTCTATTCGAGTTTAACCGCTTCTAATGAAATGGTATTGCGATTTCCATGATTATAAGTGGAAATAACGAGCAAAGTCTATAAATACGTTATTCGTGCATTACTTTAATTTAAAAAAAATTACAAAACATTTAAGCATTCGCGTGAAACTTTAATGTAATCGGAGGAAAGATTTATCGGATTATTGCAAGTACGGATTAGTAATTTTTAAACTTCAATGTAAAATTCATTTAAAAGGCGCTACAAAAAGGATTTTATTCTATAAAAGTATTTGATTGTATTCGTTAAAATATTTTTCACGAGCAAATTTAAGGCATATTTTATAAAAAAAAAAAAATAATAATAATACTTTATGTGACAAAAAGTCTGCTAATTAATTGTAGCGAACGATTAAATACGGCCATTCGTAATGAAACGAGTCTATTTAAATAGAATATGCACTTTTCGTTCTAATGCAAAAATTCACCATTAAGTCATTTCGTCGTTGTGATACGTGTAACAATTATTAAAGAATTCGAATTTGAAAAAATTGAGCTTTTTTTTTTTAATATAGAAAAATAATGACATGCACATTCGCAAATTTGGCAATAATTATTGTAATAAATGTTTACATCTCCGAAAATCGTATACAAATCTTTAGGATATCATTAGCTAAAATTCATTGTCCAAATGGTAGGGGTTAATTGCAAATATACGTCAGGAATATTAAGTACATAACAGAGAAAACGAATCAATTGGAAATTACTCGCCATTGACATACTCGACATTCGCTTATTGACATTAGGATCGCGAATTTGGAAGATTATTATGCGCCAATTTTCAATACACGTGTAATGAGAAAGCAGTAAGATAACAACACGTTCAAAGTATTCTGTATATTAAGAAAGTAGGTGTTGGAGCAATTAAGCAATTAATTGTGCCTGGAGTATGAATGACTTTAGAGAATCTCTAATAAAGACATTTTACCCTGTCACATTATTTACCGTTGGTGTAAAAATTATCTTTTACCTCGGCACAAGAAGTGGCGCGAATCAAACGGCTATAATTTGTTTCTTATACATTTTATAGCTTCATCTTCGATTTCCATAAATGCAAATTTGCACATAAATTGCAATATTCATTAAGCACACCTCAATATTAATAATAGTACGAACATTTACAATACGTTTATTATGCAGAGAAATCAAACATTTAATTTTTCATTCGAATCGCGCATACGAAGCTGAAAAATTATTTAATTTTAAATAAATATTCAGCGTTTAAAAATGGTAATGTACGGCTGGACTCGTGCGTAGCACAAAGTTGATTAATGCAATTAGCAAGTTGATCAATATGAGATAAAATACAAATAATCTATGAAGAATCTGACACTGTGCAACGCATACTATACAATACGACGACAGCGATTATGTAAAATGAATGCTTCTATGAAATTATGTTACTATGTATTATAGAGAGCACAAATTATTTTTAGGCTTATAGTTGTACAAAGATCAGACATCGTAATCATTAGCAAAATTATTTTGAGAATAATGCACTTCGAACGAAAAGCGTAATCATTACTATTATTATGTAATTTTTTTTTCAAGCTACTATTGCTCAAAGCTTTTCCACTGAACGAAATTACTACGCTAAAACAGCGAGAAACATTTGATCCATTAATGTAATTATTATGCGAATTAATTGCATTTTTATAATGCACGTGTAACATTATACGCTAACAGTTGATATTTAAACTAAATTTTTAAATGCCACGATCGGCTATTTATTTTTTGTATCGCCGTGAATCCTTTGTCAACAATAGTCGCTCGCTTTATACATTTTGACTTATGCTAGAAAACTACGCGCTTAAATGACCGCAAAGACACTGTAAAATATAATTTTTTTCACGTATCTTTTATCATTACTTTCAACTGAATTAGTCAGACTGTAATTGATATAAGGCGTGAGATCTAAATTAGCCTCGTATAAATACCTTAACGAATAATGGGAGAATTTCTTTTTTTTAATAATAATATAAGAATAAACATCGAAGGCTAAAGGATATTTCTCGAGAAAATTAAAATTGCTCGTCACTTCTTTATATTTATAAAATCGCGCGTTCGCTATAAAGTAAACGATCTAACCTAACCTGATACAAACAAAAGCGCACCCTTCGATACGCAACATGCATTGTAGACTAAAAATAATCGAGCCGATAGAGTAAAGTCCACGCCTACTTAAGCATTTATTGGACTTCATTTGATCATCGAGACTTTGGTTCTATTCGAGCTTATGAATAAACGCTGAAATATAGATTAATTTTTTATTATTTAAAGTAAAAAATCGAAACATCGCGATGATTTCAAAAATATTCTAAAACTTTTTTTACACATTTATTGCATTAGTAATTGCATACATCCGTAAACTTGCTCCGAGAACTTTGTAATCAATTAAGTTTACGTGTAAAACTGCAAATGTAAACGGTCATTACGCGGATCTAATGATTAAGTGGACTTGTGTTTCATTCGAATTTAAATTTTCTTTGCACATATGTATTACTTGCTAAAAATGTAATTAAGCAAAAGCAAGTGGATTTATTTCGGTTTCCTAAAATGTAGTGATTCTATTAATTAACCATAGTTGTAATTATACCAGTTAATTAATTCTTACATGTGTTTTATCTAAAATATAATTATGCGCCATACAGAAAGAACGCATCCAGTAATTAATATAATTTATAAAAGTCAATTGTATCCTCTACAGAGTCATTTTGTAATGAAAAAAGAAGTTACATAAACACAAAGTAATACTTAAAAATAATATGTATAATTAGTTGTTATTATTGTATAATAAATAAATGAAAAAATCTGTTTTCTAAACATTTTTTGTAAAGCTTTATTTACTTCGAATTTAAAGCAGTGCTTTGTAATTTTGTAATTTTGCAATTTTTACTTTTAACGACTGCTACGTCTGAAATAAACGATATTTTAATTTCATTTTTACAGCTAACGAGTAAAAACCTGTTTTGAAAGATGCAAAAATTTTATCAACGTCAGCCAGGCGAGTAAGGAAAATTGAATACAAAATTACTTTTAATACTGAATTACGGAAACAATAACGGTTTCGCTTGACCGATAAAATCTTTAATAATATCCTATTCACTTGTATTTATGTTTACAACGAATTTCTTTACTTTTAAAAACGAGAAAAAGAAGAAATCAAGAAATGATGTTTAAGGTAAAAGCGCGTTGTTACTTTTTCGGCAAACAAATTACGACAACTTCAAACGCCATCCTGTTATTCTAAATTCATAATATGTAAAGAAATTATATTATATTTTTTATAGAGATGATGAGAACGGGAAAATGAAGTGGGGAAAACTGGTTAATCCTGAGATGAGAAGCACAACTTCATCAAATATCATAATGCCAATTCCGTTGCATTCCTAGAATTAATATTTAAATAACAATACGCAAATCCTTGATAACAATAATGGAATAACAAGATCGATTAATGGATTAAGTTAATGCAAAAGCGGACGTACTTGGCTAACTGTTTTTAAATTTTAATCGAGATAATAGAAAAATGCCTCTTTATTTTGATATTGTGATAAATCGTCAAGTGATTGGCATTTTAAAAATTATGACATGAATTTTTGCAGTCGTTTCTCGTTTACGACTGATTAAGCCGTCAATTTTTATATAAATTTTTTTAGATATAATACCGTTTTAACTGTTTAGTCAAGTATTGATTATCGATTTTGCAATCGTTCGCTTTTGTAAAATATTACATTTTAATAAATACTACAATTAATTATTGGTGATAATTCGTACGAGTACATTTTATACACTTGCACTGTTTAAATTTTTAATAATAATTTAATTATAATCGCTTCCTTTTTCTACAATTCCGTTTAATATTTAAATTTATATTACTTTGTGTAAATTTACATTCTCATTTAAATTCATAAATGTACCGTTGATTTATCGAATGTACAATTTTGAATGTTCGTGCCTTTTTAATAAAAAGTGAAATAATATCGTTATGTTATTGTAATTAAGTATTATCGTCACATTTTTTATATCAGAAAGTTTTTATGTTGTAATTTTATGAAAATGTTTAGAAGAGATTAATTGTAACATTAAATTGTTTCAAAGCTACCGTATTACGTGTGTACTTTTCGCGACGCTGATCGATACGTTGTTTTTTACCGTCACTTGTGGATAAAATATCATTGTCTTATTTATATAAGAATCAGTACGTAAAATTCTTATTGTTCGAGCGAGAAAATTATGCGTTTGAATTTCGATATTTAAAAGCAAATTACAAGATATTTATCTTATAATCGTAAGCAGCGTATTAACGTGTAATAATCTAAAACGTTTTCCGTAGAAATTGTGTCTTCGCGAATGATTGAAGTTTGTTATTGTCAATTAAAATGACACTATCAATATAAGTATTAAAAATGGCTGCGACTACTATGAATAAATTTCTAATTTTTAAACGAAGGTTCATTTTTACGTTGCTCTTTTTTAAGATGTTCAAGAGAACACGAGGGAAAACGTGATTGCATGATAAATTTCCAGTCTCGGTAAGAGCCATCGGGAATAAAATCTACGTAAGACATAAGTATAAAATGTTATCGAAGAGAGAAGTAAAAAGTTGATAAAAATTAAATTTCAGTTTCAAAACGCATATCACCAGGGAAAGTGTAAAAATCAAAGATGTTGGTTGTTTGCAACATAACTAATTCAGGAAAATGTTTTGCGATAAGCAAAAAAACATTAAGAAGAATTTCAGAATCGGAATATTTAACGAGATATTTAAAGTTGAAAATGTTGAAGAATTTGATTGTTAATCTAGTTACACACTATTATAAATAATAATAATCGCAGTATATCTGAAAATGGTCACGACTTTCTACGAGAATATGTTGTGGCCGATGTTCTTGAATTTAGATTCTTAATATATTATATTGTTAGAATATCGAAATACAGACAAGAAATATGTTCAATTGACAAGAAATAAAATTCTGAAGCAGTCGAGATTTCTAAATAATTATTCGTATTATTAAATTAACTATATATTTTATTGAAATTAAGAATGAGTTACGTGTATTAGCGAGTCTTTAAATATTCTCGCTAAATGCGATATGTTTTGGTAATAAATTTAAAGATTTTTTAATCAAAATTAAACGCTTAAATTATTAGTCATTTCTGCAGTTATTAACAGCTAAATACATATGATTTCCAACTAAGGAACTAAGGTACTACACAAATTCGGTACTCACATTCTCATATTTTTTATGACAATTGAAAAGTCCAATGATTGTTTGACTAGAAAATATTGCATTTACAGTCATTTTAAAAATAGTTAAATCGTATAAACCAGTAATTGCCTGTAAACTGTAGGTTTAAAATAATAAAGTTAAAACTCACATCCTATAGCGAATTATGATTGTACAAGTTCTATTAGGATTTGCTTAAAAGAAACTTCGAATTAGTGTAGAGATCATTAAAGTATTCGTTCTTGCGATCAGGTGAATTTTAAGTATCATTTTAAAAGTATTTAAAAAATTTTCATTCGATTTTGAAACTGTTAACGAGTTAAAGCTACGTTTTATAGCTTTTTTTATTCGTTATATCTGAAGTTTCAGGATTAAAAGGGTTTGCATCTGGGAGCAACCGAGGACGTATTTAATTAATTAATACCGTTCGATGCTAAATGAGACTATGATTAATCATGTGCGTGCGTGCACTTAGGTTTAGTATCACTTGCATAGATTTGCAATACAGTATGCGATCGGAATAAGCGTGCGACGATAAAATGCAATATCTAAGGTGTGTAAAACGAGTAACAATGTGTTTTGAGCACGAAATTACAAGATGATTTTGGGCGAAACGTATCTGCAGTGCGAATTTTCACATTTTACCGCGATTGATTAGAAGAGGAGCGATTTTATTGTATTTTGAAAATTATGCAAATACGAGTAGAAACTATGCATTAGGAAAAACGAGGCTTTATGGAAAACACAACACTCCCCTTGATAATTTACTTGCAACGGCGCTAAATCATT
Organism: Platyscapa corneri; assembly: GCA_018907185.1. NCBI lineage: Eukaryota > Metazoa > Arthropoda > Insecta > Hymenoptera > Agaonidae > Platyscapa > Platyscapa corneri. The sequence continues at coordinate 1,141,731 of JACCHW010000042.1, read as the reverse complement.
ATCGGTCATTAATTTCAAATTTCCGAGTTTATTCGCTCGAAAATTACGATGATAATAAATAATTGCTTGGCTCTTATTCATTCGTATGATTTATACGTAAATATGCTACTTCGAGTTTTTAGCGCCTTCTCACTCGATTACAGAATTCTATAAATTTTATTTGCCACGGTGTGTAGTTGTTCCGTTAAACGTTGTTATGCAACCAACAACATTAGTCGAGCATCGTATTATCGCAAATGCATTTTTAGTTATTTTTAAATACAAGGAAAGGAATGAGCTTTTTAAAATTAGAAAAATTGCGAACGAATATCCTCCCTCTTATTTTCTAGAGTAGAATATGCGGTTCCAAAATATTGTGCCGTGCGATCCATCACCTTTCCCTTATAGTTTACTTGGGAACACCCAAGAAGATATCGAGTTCGAGGATCGAGAGAGAATTAAAAATTGCCCGTATAGTCGACAATTAGATAAATACAGTAGAAGTTGATAATGCAATCGAGAGCAGTTCTAGTAAATTAAGAAATGTCACAATAATGTGATTAAGCACTAATAACTCAGCCGCCTCAACAACTAAATAAATAATTTTCAGATTTTGGACATAAAAAGTATTCTATAGAAGTAAAATCAGACTTTTTGAGCGAGTTTTTTAAATATTTAATAAATGTGCATCGTGATACGAGAGTGAATTTCCGTAATGATCAGTGGGTTATTGGGTTATTCTTAGTAAAGCTGATCGGAAAAGGAATCGGAGATATTTCATTTTAGATAAGAAATTTTTAGTGCCCGTAACTTGCAATACACTCGGTCGCTTCTTAATTTTGAGAGGAAAAAGAGGAAAAACTTGCGGCACAAAGCGTGTATTTATGTATTCTAGAAAAGGTTCCTCTCTTCCTCGCTTTTTCCTGTTTCTTATAATATCTTTTTCCACCCGTTTACTTCCGGCCGAAATCGTCGGTCTAATTTCTTGGAGTAAATAAGGTATATAGTAAATAAGGTCCGGAGGATGGCTTGGAGGAAAAAACCAACGAAAATTGTACACTAACCTTAGTGATCCTCGGGCGAATCCACTAAATCTCTCGTCTCCGATCTCGTGTCGTTGGGCCTTTTACATTTCCACGTCTGCCTACACACTCGCATAGTTTGGGACCCGTGGTCTGGGCCCTCGTCACCGCCGCCGCAAACTCAAATTTCGCGAAGACTTGCCGCGATGGTTTTCTCTTCTTCGGGTGCAAGCGCGAGGGTGATTTGTATATTATTAGATGTATGCGAACAAGGGCCCAGAAATTTCATTACAATTTCGAACTCCGAGGTCTTGCTCGACTCTCTTGCACTCGTAACGAAATAAAAAATAGTGAAATTAGCGTTTACCCAGATATTTATGCTGAGCATTAAATTTTTGTAGTTTAATAAGGCAGCTTTTACCAGGGGAGCATCGGTTAGCCTTGATAACCGAATTTTGAACGTAGGTTATGTGCTAAAGACTAAAATGAGTTTTTCGATTGGCTGGTGCAATATTTTTTGATCAAAATTAATGAAATTACGAGTACTAAATAAAAACGAATACTCGAGAAAAGCAGCTTTATTTTCGGAAAAGCGAAAACCCAGCATAAATATTTTCACATTATCGAGTTAAGTAAAGGTGTATCAAGGAGTCGCTGCTGGTTAATCGAAAGTAACGTTGCAGAATTCCCTAAGAAGGCGCTTGCGAGGAATTAAAAAATGAAACGAAATGCATTTATTTTGCAACAAAATTTATACTTTATTAGATCAATGTATCGTCGACGAATTAATCGCACGACGAAATTATAAAAGTAATTAGCAATTAGTTTAGCACAATGCACAATCGTTGTTGTGCTGCAGCTAAATGTCTAAATGTGTAACAGTGGTAAACAAAAAGCTTAAAAATATCGCTACAATCATTATTGTCTGAAAATAGAACATTAACAGATTAATTATGTCAATTTTTTTCCTTTGAAACTTAGCAAATAAGTTGTAAAGATATAACTTTGCTAAATTACCGACAGACATTATCCCTGGTTCCGTTTAATTTACGATTGTTTTTCCAATGAATTTTGTTTTTGTAATCTTATTGAAAATAATTGATTTTAAACGGCCGAGCCAATTATAACTGCATACAGAAAGTAATTTCAGTAACAATGCCTGTTTTTGTCTTCGTTTGTTTGTTTGTTTTTTGTTTCTTTGTGAAATATTATTTTTACTTTTATTTATCAAAAGTTTCGTTATGTGAGGTAAACTCATGGTGCAAAAATCGCCGGATTATCTGTTAATGTGAAATAACTATTATTGAAGACCATTTTTCCACCTTGGTTAGATATTACAGCCTTGTTCGATGCAGTAAACTACCTGATGCTCTACGTCCAATATTACATTTTATATTTTTAATTTCACACTCGGAGAAAAAAGTGCTTGTTTGTAAATAAAAGAAATTTTACCGAAACACTCGAAAGAGATTTCAATTATTAAATTTCCACTCACAATTTACTTACATTTCAAGTAACTCGAAACATTTTCTAAAACGATTGCCAAATTGTTAATTTATTCGCAAGTTTGTTCGTTACGATATAAAAGGAGCAAGTTTTGATTTACAAAATCGTGTTTAAAGAAAATTTATTTTATAAAAAGCGATGGTTATATAAATGTTTTGTAAAAAGTCGTTGCTCGGCAGGTTAAAAATATTCGTAAAAAATCGATTTTCCAAGCAAAATCAATAAATCGATATCTATCTACACATATACATGTATTTTTATATGCATTTACGAAACGACGTAGTTTATTTTATCTTTATTTACATTTGTGTTCGGAGTGATTTCTTCTCGTTTTTCTTAATAACTAGGTTTAACAATGGTGCCATTCGAAAAATTTAAAAAACTTAGTGATGAATCCAAAGTGATTCTAGAGGATAAATGTACGAAAATTTAAAATCGACTAATAATCATCTTTCGTTCGTCGAAGGCGTGTGCGTATCTAGTTGTCGATGTTGGAAAATTCTTTTTTCTAGTGTTACGAAAAAGAAAATCGTAGTCGCTTTTCCGCTGCAACGTTACCAGCGATGAAACCAACAAGGCTACTGCAGTCCGCGTAATCTAATTTTTCAAACGGACGAGCAAATTAAAGACAATAGAAGTTTTTAAAATCTCAGAATTTCCAGATGGCCATACTGTCTGATTGTAGTTCGAAAAATTCGATAATTTTATCGGTGCAACTGTAAGCGCCGATAAAGACCGCGCAGGCGTTCATCAACATGGCGAAAGTGTTGAATGAAAAGAGAAGGAGGAGGCGGCCTTTGCTCGACTAAAATCATAAAATTAGCAGCTGGAGGTTCGATTGTTTATCGAAGAAACGTGATCGTTGACGTCGTTGCTAAACATCGATTGCAGGGCGATAAAGAAAGTATGCGAAGAAAGCAAAGATGATTAACGATTTTATCGGCGGAGGGGCGGCCGTCGCCGCCATTTTCAATTAACTTGTAAAGTCGAGCAGAAAGCAGGAAAAAGCGAAGGAAAATAAAAAAGGGACCAGGACTGTTATCGACTACTTTCGGAAGCGCAGGAGGTTAAAGCGAAGTTTTGGGCACGAGGGGCGCAGAGGCCGGCTGATACGACTCGTTATCAGGTTCGGATCTCGTTATCGAAGAACGTGCGCTATCACGTGCGAGTGGATCCACGCCTCGAGTGCACGCGTCGCCCACGATGTCAACGGAAGAGCGGGTTTGCGCCGCGACGCCGGCCACGCGTCGACTCGCTGACTCGGTGTTTACTCTTTCCTCGACTCGACGAAGCGCATTCCGGCCTCTGTCTAGAAGTCGCGAGGCTCGAGCTCGACGCGGGGGGCGGGGAGGGGCGGTTCGTTATATTAGGCTTGTTGCTCGGCGGGGGATAACAATCCCGATCGCCGAATCCGGGCGTCGACGATGCCGATGTGAGGGAATATACGAGGGCGACTCGCCCGTCCGTTCGAAATAAATTTCAAAGTCGACGTAATTTCCGGCTGATGTACGATGAAACGCAATGCCCGAGAAAAAGACTCGAATTCAAAGTCGAATCGAGGACATGTTTCGAGCTTTTAAGAGTCTGCGGCATTTTGTTTTTCTACTAGTATCGTTACTTTAAACGTCTCTATCCCCTCTCCCCCCTCGAGGATCGTATCGTTGACAAAGTAACGCGTTTCTTCTTCGAATTGCCGTTTCCATTTAAAGAGATTAGTTTTTTAAAGACACTGTACTCGTGAAGCAGTGGCTACTAGTATATTTATGCAACATTTCCTTATCTTTTATCGAGAAAATGTACAGTAATTGAATTAATATATTATTATTATTATTATTTCTATCTAAAAAAGTAAACAACTGATTATTAATTTATTTAGATTTTTAGTACGAACAATGTAATCTAAATTATTATAAACTATATGAAAGTTGAATAAAATGGCCATTAAAAAGATTACGTATCTTGTATATTACAATATAGTATTTACTTACAAATGTTAAAACTATTTATAGATTTACATTTGTTAAGTTGTAAGATGAAACTTAAAAATAAGCGAATGGTTGATTTGTAGTGAAGAAATAAAATGCAATACTGATTTTGACTCTAGGTTTTTGAAATCAATTAACAAGCTTATATTTAGTTGCAAATGAAAGGAAGCAAAAACGTGACACTTTATTTTAAAATGGGCGTAAAAAGCCTCCGTCTAATATAAAAGTTTCGATTTTATCTGATAAAACTTGCATTGTAAACGTCAGCTAAAGCTGAAAAAATCATATCTTCGAAAAATATTCATCCGACGAATTTTTAAAAGTTCGAATAAACTCGAATAAGCAATATTCGAACCAATTTCAGGAATTCGTTAAAATTTAAGTTCAATGGCTTTTCTTTTATATAGTTTTTAGCAAGAAAACACAGGAATAAAACACAAAGTGTGCCTTTAAACTTTCTTCGTCGCTTAACTTTAGTATCATTATCGTTAATAGAATATATTACGTAGTTCGTAAGCGCACACACACACACACACACACACACATATATATCTTATTTTACGATGGATTTTATTTTCGGCAGACGTTCGGCTGACACCTACACACCCACGCACACATCGGAAAGTATCTGTGTCAAACTAGTAGAATGGGAATAAATTAAAAATCGCGGATGAAAGAAATGCACAAGAATGATTTCTGTTAAAATATCGAAATTCCTTCTCAATGCGCTCAAACAATGCGTGTGCGGTAATTATGTGTTTGCAAGTTTACAGATGCCTGCAAGGATACAGTGCAACCACGCATGCACTCGTGCACACAACTGAAATGCACAAAAAAGCGACCTCAAAAAGTGTTTATCTCTTATCATCCAGGAGGAAGACGAATAGAAATTTATCTCATTGCCGAAGATTCAGGGAAGAGAAAGTATCGAAGCAAGTTCGTCGAATGCAATTATCGGTAAAAATTTGCACGTTTTGTATATTCGATAATTCGGTGCGCCTTACCAACGCAACCCGACTAAAGTGCAACGGGCAATTATTAAATTCGTAATTGCTGCTTTTTCTGCTTAGAGAAAAAACGTTCCGAAGTGGCGCGACGTCGGCCGGGGAACGCGCAGTCCTTCATATTTTATTTTATTAATGCTACTTGCCGATAAATTATTGTGCGCAGAGGCCGATATCTCGGAAGTCAAGCTGAGGAAAAATATATCTACTTGAGAATCAGCGAGCCGAATAGAATATTCAAGCCTCGTATCAATGATTACAAGGCTTTCGAAAGTTACATCGTCTATGAAAAATAAAAGTGATTATTTTACAGCGATGGGCATAATTACGAATCCTCGCTCGATGCAAATAAACTCAGCGGCTCGACTCTCGAACGGACTTTAATGGCTTTGAAAGCTTAATCGCGCACTTGCAACGTTCTTTATTTTAATTCGTGTCAAAATTTCACTTATCGGCGCGATAAACAAAAGGAAGCCGTGCTTCGCTTTCTTTGCCGGAATTTAAAATTATTGTTCCGAATTGTTTTGCTCGAACGATATTTAATCGTACGAAGATTTGGAGCCGGTCCTGTAGACATTTGCAAACTCGACCGCTTTGCGCTTGATTTGGCTTATGATCTTCTGGCGTGTGATGAAAACTATTTCAGAGAATTTAATTTAACGCGTATTCGAAAATGCGTAGTTCGGCGAGCCTTCGTGTAAGCGCTTCGATCGCCGAGAAAAAACTTAACGGCATTTTTTCAATCGACAATTATTAATATAATTATCGTAATAAAGCAAGCGATCTACTATTTTCAATTCGACTCGGCAGGTGCATTAGATCGACGCGCCATAGTTGATATTATTTAAACGGCGACTTAGAGAGAAATGAGCTGCTTCTTATCGTCTGTCGAAATAAATTATTTACTCCTCAAAATTAATGATTTGCAGCTGGATTATTCTTACATTGTGTCCTCGTTCGGATCATCTGCTGTGCATCTATCGTACACTTTCGTAATACTGATTATTTGAAACATAATTTTACCTTTTATTGTGGATAAATAAATAACACTTAGTTATATCAATAGTAGTTAAAAAAAAAAACACATTTTCTTTATTAAAATTTATTAAAAAATTTTAAATTTCATTTTCAATTTCATTTATCGAATAATATACATTCGTGTGTAGGTTGAGTAGGTTAGAAGTAAAAAAAATTACTCAATTCACTTTTTCATCCTCGTTAAAGAATACACTATTTAAAAGCTAAAACATAAATCATATTAAAAAGATTTTTTTTTAATTTAACATTTAAACAACGAATATAAAATTTTTTTTACATTGCATAGTTTTTTGTCGATTAAATTTCATTTATTTTCTTTTAACCTTCAATATTTTATTTACTTAGTTCGTTGTTTCAATAAACAATTATTTTTAATCGTGTAAAACCTTTACATTTCAATCCAGTCTATACAGTTTTCAAAAGTTAATTTAAAGTTACTAATATTATTGTTATTTTAGTTTCTCGCGTCAAAAGTAGTTGTATCTTTTTATCGATATTTTAGTATTGCATTGTTATCGTTTATAAAACAAACCGTATTTTTATAAACAACTTGTCACTTTAACTTCTCGTGGTGTATTGTTGTTTATATTTTTAATCGCTTGTATTAAACAATAATTTATGAATTTGTCATTTTAATGATGTAATTTCCGGATTTTTTTTAATCGATGAATTTTTAATTAATTTTTTATATTCTGCGATACACGTATTTAAAGAATGTTAGTTGAAAAATTAGGAACACAATAAAATTCGAAAATTCTGTTTTACCAATTACTATGTTTTACTTCCTTAGAAATATTTTAATAAAAAGAAGATAAGAGTTTTGTAAAAAAAATAAGATAAAATGTCATAATAAAGCAATCGACTACTTTCTATTTTGATAAATAGTGGTTTTTTTTAAAGACGTGATAATCGTGTTTAGAGCGAATTCCAATGAAATATAGTTCACTTCACCTTTTGAAAGAGAAGCGAGGAAAATACAAATGCAGAAATTAAGCGTTTTGTAAACGCATTTTATATTTAAAATAGTTCGTTTACAGTAAAATTTAGCATTTGAGGTCAAGCAGTTTGCCTGATTTTAAATAATTCGAGTCTAGAACAATAAAAATTGCAAGCACGTGCTAAAATTTGTACTAAAATGTAGACAAACGAAGAGGAAGAAAGCACGTGCGAATAGATTGTGCTTAAACTTTGATACGAATAAAGTTGGATTCTTCGCACAGAGACATACAGAATGAAAAAGTAGGGCAGGTATCGAATTTTGATAAGAGTCAAAGGAATTACAGAATTTCATGAGAATTTATGCCAGTTAATTCGAAGATTACAAAATTAATAATCTTTAAAGTATATTTAAAAAATTTGCTATTTGCGCAGACGCTAATCCTGAAGTTTTCCTCGTTTCAAATGAGAACCTATAAAAGCGTGATTTGTAAAATTATTTAAAATTACGTTTTCGTTTAAATATCTTCTTATATATATATATATTTACAATAATAGAATTGTGCTTTGTAACCGGCGCAACAATTTTTTTCAATCGTTACTTTTAAAAAAAGAAATTAATCTTTGGGATAATCGATACATCTCATATTAAACTGTAAACTACTTTATGATGAGATCATGATTTAAGTCAACAACTCTATAAAAAGCGTAAACATATTTTGAATATCGTTCCAAGTGCAATTTTTATTATATCTAGTTGACTTAATTCAACTTTCATAATAATTTATCATTTTCAATTAAAAAAGATTTTAGACAAAATATTAACGTTTAGACAAAATATTATTGTTTTATTTTCTTAGTGTATACATAACAGCAGGATAGAATGCTTTAGAAAATATTGTTTAAAAAAAGTAATACTAATCTCATTTTCAGGTTCGCCGTTATGTTAAATTAAATAATCATTGAAGTGAACCGAAAAATTAAATAAATGGAGGAAAAGTAAGAATAAAACAGTGGCATTCTTGCAAATATTATTTTGCGAGAATTTTTCGCAGAATTTTATTATTTATTGTTTTGAGATATTTTTAAGAGAAATGAAGATGTCATCTCTGTTCGCTTATGACTTTTTGAGAGGATTAACCGTGAATTAGTGAAAAATTTAGCTACACCAGTTAGATTCCGAGCTTTCAATGCTCAATCGGCTCACCAAAGCAATGCTGCGTTTTCATTTCGAACGCTTCACAAATACTCGCAAATGCTACCCTAGACAGATTTAACCGTTTTGCAACTACAGCAGTTTGTAATATTGTAATGAGTTATTTTTATTAGGCTTTATTAAAGAAAAGTAAGCTCGCGCGGAACAGGTTACGGAGGCGCGGCAACATTGGAAACGTGTCGATGCCAGTAGCAAGTAAAATATGCCTACACGAGCCTCGTTCAAGTGCACGATACCTCGTCGGTGCGCAACAACACTAATGCAATAATACTAATTTAAACATTTTCAAGTCCTCTGGTAGCAACTATTTTTATTTTATTTTTATTCTTACGCAATTCACTTGTATTTTATACTCGATCGCATTTATTTTGTACACAAAGACGTGTAATCAGGTTTTTTCACGTTAATCCGACGAATGCGAGAGTATGAAGGAATGGTTAATTGAATTTAATGGTTAAGTTAATTGGTTAATCGAATCCCATAAGAAATATAATTACGGAATCTTCAACGCCAAATTGAAATCAACGTAGGCTAAATTTTGTGTAGGTAAAGAAGTTAACTGCAAACTGGATATGCAATTAAGTCAACATTTTTAAACAACTTCAAAACGTTGTTCGTTTCTTTCGTAAGTACGCGTGTGTAAAAATGATTGATAAAAATTTCGAAGTGTAAGAAATTATTGCTTTCATATGGTTCAGCGCGTTTTCTTATCTTCAACTTGTTTCGATGCATTTTTATATTTTTGTACAGCTGCATTCGATGGGGGTGAAATTTAACAAAAGTATTGTTGCAAACTACACTGCATTCCAACCACTCGTAGGCTTGTATTTATAATCGTACATCGCCTATTGATAATAATACCCAAACACATTTATGCGCTTTTTATTTATAAATATTTATTACTAAACTGGAATTTGTAAAATGCATGTCGGAATTCATTTAAATTTTAATTCTCGCAAAGGTAAGTAAGATTATTATCATGCGCGTAATTATATTTACGACTAGATTTCTTTGAGGTTAACAGAACTATGCAGTATTTTTAGAAACTACAATAATAGATACAAAATCACAGCAAATTCAATATTTATACATTAAAAATTAATTTATAATTTTCTAATATTTCATCTTATTCCTCGCAATTTAACATTACGCAATTGCAAACGAATACATTTTCTATTTATTGTTATTTGAGGCTTCATTAGCTGACCCAACGCATCATCGGATACACCGCCGCCACCTGTAATATCCCCCTGAAATACGGACACGACGAGTGTGTAATTATTGAACAAAAAATATTCCGATGAACGCTTGAAAGGAGAAAATTGCAGAATACTGATATTTATAATTTGCACGCTGATGCTAGTGTGTGCAGCAAGATGCGTTAAATTGTTCAATATTCCACGACGAGATCCTATACTTTTTTACACAGATTCAGGCGTCTTTTTATTTTTCACGCGTACAATCGACGAATAAAAGACTCGATGTGCCATAAAAATACGATTGTCGCAGACAATAAGCTACAAGCAGACGATCTTTTTTTAGCATCGAAGATATCGATAATTATTTTTAGCCTATGGAAAGGAACACACAAAATGCGCTATATTCGAGGCAATGCAAGTGATTTCGCTGAAGAAAAAAATGGGAGCGATAAACGCGAAGATCTTAGCGGTTGTCGCCACTTTCGTTTCTTTTGTTTCTTTCGTTTCTTTCGATTCTTTCATTCTCATCTTGTCCGAGCGAATTACGTATAAACTTATATAAAATAAAAGATCACAAGTCGATATATTTCTGTGCCGACGAATAGCTTGTATTAGATAAGACAAGAAGCACAATGTACCGAGCGCTAAATAATCAATAATTTGCGGAGACGTTTGTTGACTGCGCGTGAGCGCCAATAGAAAAATTTCAGTATCTGCAGATTATTATTTACAAGAATTATCAATTTCTCAGAGCGACCAACTGCTAAACGCGAATCGATTTTGTCATTGAGTTTGAATTAGTTTGAATTTTCCCTATACTCGTTCGCACTCGTCCTTGTAAAACGAGTCATTACTTAAAAAGCATTTTGGGCAATTTGTGCATCCGCGATTAATCGCGCGTATTTAAATTACGCACCCATGCGTACATTTTTTGAGAATCGAGTTTTCCTTTTTAAAGTAAACTCGTAGCCACTTATTTAATCGCAGATTTAATTACGAAAAAAATTATATTATGTTTTTAAGTTTTTATTGTTCTTTAAAATGAAATTTAAGTGGATTCCGTAATTGAAAAAATGCCCATTAGCATTATTATGAATATGTTATTTAAGCTTAATGCGTCAAAAAGTTTGAAGTTGATTGTTTACGGCTGAAATATAAGATTTCAGTGAGTAAAATCTACGACTTCATAGTAGCGATTTAAAAACAATTATTGCGGCGTCTAATCTTTCGAGTTTACTACGTTTTGCCTCTTAATTCATCAGCAGCTTTCTTTGAAGTTGTTACGCGGAGGAAGTTGTGTCACACTCGACGAATACATTAAAACACGCGAAGACTCCTGTTAAGTAATGACATTAATTTGAGACATCTATTGTGGCAGTCATTAAGGATAAAAGATCCAACCGGTAAATACATTTTTAACTCGCGAAATTATTTTTTGCACGTGCAATTAAGCATTTGCCGAAAATAACCGAAAAATAAAGTAAATGACAGAGAGAAGATAAGAGTTGTGTTAATAAAATTAACAAATTTTTTGTTGACTGTCACGAGAATTTCACGCAAGTTTGTGGAAATCGGTACACAATTCGACTTCCGAGATAAGTGCCTTTGAAGTTCAATACAGTCTTTTAAAATATTAGTCACTGAATAATATTCTGTCCGATATTCTGGAGTTGAGTCAGCCCTAAGAGCAGCGACTAAACTTAAGTCCAAACAAAAGTTTAAACCTATATTTTTAAAAATGATCTTGATTCTTCGACTACTCGTAATTATGAAAAATTGATTAAACTTCGCAAGATTGCATAGCCATTCGAATATTACTGCTCTATCAAAGATAATCAAAAACAATGAAACTTCTTTTCCAAAATGCGAAGGTAAACAGTTTGAATGATAAGCTTGTATGCTTTAAGTGCTACCATTATCTTCGAAAGCACATTTTCCTATTAATAGTGTAAATTAAAGTTCACCGTCGAGATCCTCGATGCACAAATATTGTGAAAGGCATCTGATTCATCTTCGTTAGACCTTTATTTGTCTTTTGTTTTTTTGTTTTTTTGCTTTCACTACGAAATTACGAGGTAACAATTGCGTTTTCGACGCATCGCAAAACTTATTAAAATATATTAAATATTGTGTATTTGCTCAAGATAAAATAATTCAGTTGAGCAGATGTCGCTTAAGACTTGAATAAGAAAAATGATTTTGCAAGATAAAATGGCTCGCATTTTTACATGTTTATCTAATCTTTTATGAATTCCTGAAGAATATATGAAAATACGTGAAAAGTCTTCTCTTAAAAGCTTCTATTTAGCAGCGATATTTTATTAATAAGCATAATATGTCGGAAAAGACAATAAAACCTTATATATTAGAAATGTAAATCATTATTTAAAAAAAAGATATGTATAAATATATATATATATATATATTGTTGCGTTGAATGTGTAGTTTGATCGTTACCATGATATTGTAGGCGCACAACATTGAGTGGAACAAGTTGGCTCACTGTTGTAGGCAACACAAACAACAATTGTTCGCTCGTTAAATTAAAGTTTACGTCGAAACAATCGAGTCGAAATTTATTTAAATAATACTTGTTGAATTTATCGTATGCTTTGAAAATTTGTTTTTTTAAATATCAAGCGTTAAATATTTAAAGTTTAGAAGTTTTTAATGCAAAAGCATGCGCTTGCAGATTTATAATAGGACCATGTAAAATGTGATAAGCAATGCACATGTGCGTGTACGTATCCACGTTCACCTGCAACATCACTTTATACTTGTGAACAATATCGATGTTCCATTATAAGAATCTTGAAACGCGATACCTTCTGCTTTAAACATAATTTGTTCTTTCAATTTCAATTGACGCTTCGCAAAGATACAAATTATTATTACCGTTCACCCTCGAAGAAGTAATCCAACTTCACTTCGGATCATCGGATACTTTTGCTATAAAGAATAATCATATTGTCGTACTGTTTTGGACTTGAAAACGTAATATATGAAATTTCCAAAATTTTATTGACCCAGAGCAATCACGATAAAGAAAAAGGCCGAATAACATGAGTTACAATAATTTTCGCTTACTTTATATTTGTTTATTTAATTATTTTTAAAAAAATTTACTTATTCATTTATTGTCGAACAATTCATAAACTATTATTTACATTTCGATATATTTATTAAATCTAAACTAATGATCTTAATTGTTCACTAAGATTTTATTATATATTTAATTTTGTCCTTGACAATAAAAGCGCAATTAAAAATTGCTTTGCTTTCTTTCTAGTTTCTTGGTAGTTAATCGATTATATTGTTTATATTTGAATAAAGCAGAAACTTTTTGTAAAAGGAAGCATTAACACTACCACACGATTAATTCTCCTAAAACAATTTAATTTAATTTTATCGTTCTAAGTTTTTCAATCAAATTCCTATTGTTCATTTTTGTTTGTCTACATTTTCTAGAAAACGATAAAATAAAAGGTAATTAAATAATCTTAGAAGTGCTTTTACGTTAGGAAAATCAATATTTTAAAAATAATTATTTTTTTTTGAAATGTAAAAACATAGCTTATCGGGAGTGTTATTATTATTTTAATAAAATAAATATATATTTTGTAGTGAATTTATCGAGTTTCCTCAAGTATTTCTCAATTTCAGATGCTTATAAGGAAAAATTGTTAATCTTGATTACAATTATATTTTATCGTTCGAAATATTTATCAGCATTATCACCATCATCATCTGCATTATTATTATTATAAAAAGTACAGAAAAAATTAATCAATTTGACACTTTCAATTTCAATTAATGTATTCAGTACTAATATCTAGTTAGTGTTTTCTTGATTAAATTTATGCTTTGATAAAAGCTAATTTTCTCTCTACGCTCTTTTCATAAATTTGACGTTCTCATAAGCAGTTGTAAATATTAAAGAATTAGTATATTGAGCTACAGTTACACTTTTCATAAGAAAATAGTCGCATAGTTTTCTCTCTTTAGAGATTTACGTATATAGAAAAATAAAAAAATCTGTTCATGATTTATTTTTTTAATTATCTTTTAAGCGACAAGATATTTACGAAAAAATCGAACCATTCCTGATCATCCAAGCTCAAGAAATTTGTGTTTTAAAATTAAAAATGAAAATGTATGGTGTTATAGTTGTAATTATATAAACTCATGGCGACTTTAAGTGCAATTAACTCTAAAATTATAAACGTGGATTAATAATAGTCGCACAAAATTGCTCGGTATTATTTCAGTTAAAAACTTATATACTCGCAGAAAGTATTTAGAGTCCATTATTTTTTCGTTCATTCATATTAATATAATACAAAAACCATTCCATTAATATTCCATTATATTGCTATACAGTTTTTTAGGTTTATATTTGTTTACCTACATTTAATTAATTATAATATTGCTAATCTGCAGAGGATTGTTTGAATAAAATTTTTGTTTGTAATATTTTTTGAAATAATACTTAAATTTAAAAAAATGTTGATGCAAAATAAATCATATATTATCAGTAGAATTGCACATTACAACGCAAGAAAATCTTAAAAATTACGTTAAATACATTGACAAACTGATACATAAAAAAAGGAATTTTCCAACGACTACAATACTTGTGTCAGCTTATAAAGTAAAAAATTTCAATTTAGTTTACGATTCGATGTTATTTGCAGATGAAAAATTTTTACGATAATGAACATGCAATGGTTATAGATTATATATATATATATATAATAATAATAATAATAAAAAAAATCATTAAAAAATCATCGAACATTAATCTTGTGATTGTGTCGATAAATCAACACGTTGTTAGTAATATAAAGATCGATATATTGATGAAATATTTATATCGAGCATTTTTCATTATATTGCAAATAATTTACAAGTTATAAAATGGAAAATGTGTATTTTTCGTTGGCAATTTCGTTATTTAAGCAGAACAACACCAGTAAATGCTCGTGTTAGAAGAACAATTGTCGCTTTTCATCCTTGGAAAGGATATAGTATTGATAAAATTTATTTTATACGGCGCAAATTCATGTCACGAAATTTATAATTAACATTAACGCAAGCTCAAAAATAGAATGGAAGTCGGGCGTATTTTTATTTACTCGGCTTTTAGATTCTCTTGGCACGTATATTATTCTCCGTCAAAGGAATGAGAAAAAGCACGAAAGCAGGCAGAAATTTTTTAGAAATTTTTTAGGAACCAGATTTGCTGCGAAGTATCCTAGAATAAGTTTGAAGCAATTGCTGGAATTATTGCAGGAGCTGTTATTTCGCAAACGGTCCAGACAGAAAACTGTGAATGGTCCGCACAATTGGCGCTTCGCTGTGTCTTCTGATCGGCATTTCGATCCATCGTCTTGCATTCCTCGATATTTCATAAGATGCATCTTGTAATGCAGTTGCATGCCTTTCGCAGGGGACGCCCAACTGATTTCCAGTGCCAGCGTCGATGACACTTGGCAGCACCTGATCATGCAAATGTAAATAAAATCCCACAGCTTGGCTCAAGAGTCGCTCCAAGGAATTTAAATCGAGAAGGAAAACAAGCCGGGCGACTTCCGGAACCGCGCGAACATATAAATCAGTTGCGTAACGCCGAGGAACGTGCAAAGGAGAGAGACAGAAAATTAAATTCAAAAATCGAATCGTCGCTCGGAACGTCACGCGTATCGCGGCCTGTATCAGTTATCACGCGGATGTCGGCGAATAAAATTTCCGATACCGCGAAATCAGTACACCCATTGAGTTGAAAATACTTTTTGAATACTCGGTGCGGAGACATTGAAAAATACAAAATACACGGACGCGATCGAATGTGAAGTGCGAGTAACGTTGTGTTCGTGGGCGATAATTTTTCACCTTTCGACATTGTTGATGAAATATTACTTATATTTATATGGCGCTGCATAAGTTATGCATTAGAAGCGAATAAGACATCGATTAACTCTCGGTTTCTATTATTTTCCTGCAAAAATTAGCATTAGGCGTTTAAAGAATTCAAGCAAAAAATAACGGACGAACGTGCACTTAATGCACATTTCAGTAATTTAACATAAGTCCATTACAAACGGTAAAGATATTTGCTGGATAATATTTTTGCGTAAATTGTACAAGTAGTAATTCAGATATTCAAGCATTTGAACATCTTAAAACATTATTATTACATTTAGATCTGAGCTTTCGCTCACATTTTGTTTTTCAGTTTCTACAAGCTAAAGAGTACGAGATCAATTGGATTATTTTGTAAAAACGAAGCTTAACATTATAATTGTGAACAGGTGATCGATATAAAGGAGATTTTTAAACGTGACAATAAAATTATTTATATAAAGTTACAAATCGCATAAGTCGCAGCACTGGAAAATAAGTACAATACAGTTTTGTACCTGATTTTTACCGTTGGAATAGGAATATCAATCACCTTACTTTTTTCTATTAAAAAACAAAACATTAACGTAATTCACTTTGTGAAAAATATGCTTTAAAACATAAAAAAAGCACCAATGATTTTACCATTATTTTTTATAAAAATAAAAAATTGAAATAAATTGCAATTAAATACAAATTTAATAATTTATAACAACAATAACAATAATAATAATAATGCACGATTATTGTTATTCGTTAATTTATAAAATTAAATGAAATAAATCTGTTTGACGAATACGATATTATAATGTTAAAACTGAATTAAAAGCAGATATGAAAAGAGGAAAAAAGAGGCCACAATTTAATTGAATTTGTATTTTGAAACGAGGAACAATAATTTGAATTACCTTTTTAAACAAAACGTTACATTTATAAATTAGAAAATGATTATAAAATTATGATGATAATTATGTCTAAATAATAAATATATCAATTTTTAATAAATTAGATTTTTCATTTAAATATCGGTACGAGGTTCCATCGATTACAGTATAAGATAAAATGAAAACGAGACAGAAACTATAATTGACACATAAATACATCGTATTGAATTGTAGAGATAACATCATTTTAGGCAGAAAATTCAAGTTTAAAACTTGCATTCCTTCTTAATTCAGTAATTATTTTGAAAAATCAATCGTTACGGGAGATTAGAAACGGAAGATTTTTTACAAAGCAGAACAAGACAGTTTCAAGCATTTACGTAGAATATGCATTTATTTGTATTTTGCGTAAACACGGGCAGCTTACGTCGATGGCCGATGAAATACTTAGAAAAAACGTAAATTTTAAGATAAACTTGTTCGAGTCGCTCCGATTCTTTACGCAAGAAGGAGAAAAGATGCACTGCTTACTTACGCGCGTCTATTGCTCGGAGGGCAATCGCGGTTGGTCTTGAAAATCGCTTCTATTTACGCGGTAAACTATTTCTTCAAGATAATCCTGGAATCGACTTTTCACGGCTGACCGTCAGTAACTCGATAAAAGAGAGAACGCAGATTTGTTAAGTCGAGTGACTAGCGCTGCTAAACGGCAGATAAATTAACATTAGTCAAGCCAGCAAAACTGAAATCCTGAGCGAGAAAAGTATCCGAGCGCGTAACGACAACATCAGGTTTACTCGGGAGGCAGAGGATTGGCGCTCGAAAAAAGCTCTGCCGGGCCTCGTCGGGAGGGAGGGAGCGGCGGTCCCCCGAGACCGCAGGTGCGCGCGCGCGACAATTACTCGGAGATTAACGCGCGGCGCGAACGCGAACTGGGGGAGCCGCCTCCGCCCCTCCCGGTCATCCGGAGCGGGAGGGTTCGCTCCCGGCGGCGCATGCACTCGCACCTCGACCAAAGGCTATATAAGTGACAATCTTGGTCGCGAGCAAGTATCAGTTGCTCTCCTCCTCCGTTCTCGGCCCTTGACGCGCCTGCGACAGCTCCAGCGGCGGCAGGGAGCGATGATAAGTCGAGCCCGGCAAGTGGGTCAACGGGTCGCACCGCGAGGGTGGCCAGAGTAAGTCGTCGTCGCCCGCCCACACCAAGAGTTCCCACGATCCGAGGCTTCCGGTCAGCGGCTGCTCCGAGGTTAGTGCCTGCCCGTCCTCGCAGCTCCCCCACGCCGCGATTGCCCCGCTGACCAACAAAACCGACAACAACGAGCGGCACGGTGAGTCGCAGTTGCTCCCGGAGTGGCGTTCCGATAAGTCGGCGGAACTCGACAAAAAGTAGAGGCGCGTCGAGCCGTCGGCGGCTTACGTAAGCTCCTTATCATCGCCGATGCCTCGTTATTTCGCGATAAATTCGAGCGCCCGGTCCTCCTCCTCCTCCTCCTGCTCCCACCAGCGGCGGACCACCCGCGCGATAAGTTGATGGCACGGCGCGCGCGGCCGAGTGTCGAGCCCGAGTCCCACCGGCGCACGATCCGCGTCCGCGTCTCCGCCTCCGCCGCGCCGCTTATAGCCCGGCGAAGGAAAAAGGAAGCTCGGAAGTCCGCGGGCGGATATCCCGTTTTCGCGGTAATCGCCGCGACTCGTCTGGAGAGAGAGAGAGAGAGCGTTACGCAAGGCGGCGCGCGCGCCTCGGCCTCCCTCGCACCCTCCTGAGCGGCTCCCAATCAGCTCCTGCACTTAAAACTCAATCGAGCTTTTGTCGCGCCGAACGCTCGGAAAGCTCGCGGCCCCCAACCAGAGACTCGCGCTCGCTAAGCTAACTCTAATTGAAATTCCGAAGCAGCGACAGCATCAGCAGGAGCAGGAGCAGCTACGGCGCCGGCAGAAGCAGCAGTGACAGCCCAGCCGAGGAAGACATCGTCCGCGGCAGCGGAGCGGAGTGCAAGGATGGCAACGACTACGAGGCTCGCAGTCTTGGGCGCACTCGTCTGCCTCTGTTCCGGATTCAGCCTTCCACCCAAGCACAAAGGTTCGTGACCTACAAAGCTCTTCTCCTCGTCCGTGTCTTGTGCTGTGACTCGCTGCGCTCCGCAAGTGCGTAGCTCGATTCGAATTCAGCGCTCCTTCCGCTTCGGCGACTCGAGCTTTTTACGCCAGAGTTGCCACCCACGCTCTGCGAGCGTAATCGAAACGCTTACGGACTTTGATGGGAGTAATACGAGATTTATAATCGGACGCGATTGATCGTCGTTACCCTCGTCCTGTATTTGCTCGGCGCGTACGCCAAGTGTAAAACAAAAGCAATTGCGCGTACGATTTACGCGTGAATTCCTCGGTTGATTGTTCGCAACGACGCAAGTGTTGCTTTTATGGGATATGTTTGTCGATTCGATAAAAGACGCGATTTTTCAGCTGGTCGCGCGCGCTCAAGACAGAAATTCGTCCGTTAATTTTAAAGTTAACTTTTTAAGTAGCAACGTAATTCGCCGATAGAACACTGGATTTCGCTGCGCCCGATTTGTCGAATGTCGGGTTGAGATTAGAATAAAGGAGTAATTGGCGCGACCGAGTCAGGTTGCGGCTTTAGCAATGCCTTTGAAACGGGCGGTTTTCGCGTCAATGAAATCAACGGGCGATGCGCGCGATTGATGTGAAATTTCGAGAGAGGGAAAAATCACGAACCACTCGCGCGAGTGCTACGCAAAAGCTTTCAACCCACTATTCGGTCTATTATTAGCTACGATTTTACTAGCGTTAAGAAACACGAAGCGCTCAATCATCATTAATACATTTCTTCGTCCAATTGTCCTCGGCCTTCAGTTAACTGCGACTAAAGTGCCCCAAGCCGAAAAACGCTTCCTATTTGAAGGTTATGTTGTAGTGGCTGTCGGTCGATTCTTCTCAACGGCTTCCCCGCTCGAGCCTATGCAAATCGAAATGTAAATAACGAAATCGCGGAGTCCGCGATTGTTCCTGGAGACACGAGAGATGCCCGAGTCTCGCGTCAAGTTGCAACTGCTCGGCTCAAAGTCAACTTCCTCCGCAAGCTTTTCTCCGTTTCCGCTTGCGAGAATATTGCCCCCAGTAAATCATAAATACGCGGAACGCAGTGTTGAAAATCAACTTGCGCCTCGTTTGTGCGTGACCCATCTGCATCAACCCATAAACAAAGGAGCGTTTCAGCGATTCGAAACTGGTTCCGCCCGGATTTTTATTTTATTAGCACTCGGTTCTGGATGTGCGCAGCGCTCGTTTTTACTGACCTGCGCGCCCTAAACTAACCTTTCTTCGCCGAAGCTAATCGCAGTTCCGGAAACAGAGTCAATTTGCTGACTGAGACCGGGAGATTCAACCCTCGATTCACCTGCGTCCACATCGACAACTTCCGTCGAGAACATCCAAATTTCGAGCTCATTGTTTACGCTCGTAATTTCCTTCCTTATTTGGCGAGTTGCGAAAATCATAAAAATGCCAGTCTCGTGAATTACGACACGATCGCAGCCACACAAGAAGACACACTCGTTTTGCCAATCGGTTATTTTCCTTGCCGTTTATTATCTTAGATAAAGATACAAAATCGCATCCATAAAATACGTCTCGCAAAGTCGAGCGCGAGGAAGCGGAAGCAGCGAACGCGCGATTAACGTATGCACGGAAATTCCACAGAGACATCGTTTTGGATGAAATCTGGGCAAGAAAATCTTAGGCATATCTTATCGTTGCAAAACAATCAAAACCGTGCGAAGAACGTGATCATTTTTATCGGCGATGGAATGGGACTGTCGACCATAACGTCCGGGAGGATTTACAAAGGACAAATGAAAGGCAATTCTGGAGAGGAGTACAAACTTGTGTTCGAGAAATTCCCTAGCACTGGATTTTCAAAGGTAACGCACCAGCACGTGATAATTGATAGTTAAGATTGCATTCGTCATTCGGTACCCGGAAAAACTCACAAAATAGGCCTTTTCTCCAGTTGTGTAAATGCATTTTTAAGATGCTCCGAGTAGCGCCGCGGCTCAAAGTGTAAATTATTTATTAAAAAACTCTTTCGATTAAAATTTACGCAGCGCCATTTGTTTACAACTGTTTCGCGAGTAGAGGCGAAATGAAAACGACAAATGTTCAAAATAATTCATCGCATTTCATATTTTTTTTCTCATTTTCTTCAGACAATAGAACGAAACTCGTTATTCTGTAAGTTTCACTAATCGCTCCGCGAGACTTTAATTGTACGATGATATTTGAAATTACAAAAAGACTTGGCTCTCGAGCAACAATTTGTCAGTAAAATTTTTTCGAACATTATTAATAAATTATAGCAGCAGTTATGTCAAGCAATTACTTATTATTGCTATTTGTCTCGGTGATGGAAAGTTCAATAAAAATGTGCATTTTAATTTTTAACGGATCTATTTCTACAATAGCAACTAACCACTTTTATTATCGAGTCACTTAATTTTCAGTCGGGCAAACTTGGCAACAACAAATCAGTGGTCATTTTCGGTAAATTACGGAAAAACTGACTTAACTCGTTTATAAAGGACTTAAATTGTTGCAAACGGAGCCACTTTTAACGCTTGGTTGAACTGAAACTTGCGTTTTTCATTCGGTCCAACCGCGGAGATAAGAGTAATAAAGGTTATATCGCCAAAGCTCGAGATTCGTACGAGATTTTGTTTAGATGCTCATCACCAACATCGGGAAAGTTCACCGAGTTCGCGAAGCACACAAACGTAAGCGCGAAAGTGCATTCGACAAAAATAAAAATATAATCGGTGACGAAGGGGTTGGAGAATATTTTAAACGCGCAAACCGTTGCGCGCCAGTACAACTGATAAAGAGAAGCCGTTTTAGAAATCAGATAAGCGCATCCCGTTCATAAGCGTCCGCCCTCCTCACCACGTCCCAAAAATCACTTCTCCCGACCGCTTGCCGTTCGCAGACCTACAACGTGGACAAGCAGGTCCCGGACTCGGCCGGCACCGCCACCGCCATCTTCACCGGGGTCAAAGCTCAATACCGGATGCTGGGCCTCGACGACACGGCCAAATACAACGTGTGCGACAAGGGACTGAACCAGAACAGCCACCTGACGACGATCGCCACCTGGGCGCAGGAGACCGGCATGGACACCGGTATGTGAGCCCTGCATTCGGACTGAGAGAAATCCCCTGGAAATTCCCCTAGGGCACATTTTACGAAAAATAAATGCGATCCCGCGTTTTCACTTTCTCCCAAAGCTACTTCTTCCAAATGCCAAATTTAAAGGCTATCGCGGCGAGAGTCGGACAATTTTGTTCAACTGTGCGCGGATTCTTATCGTCTATCCTCCTTAGCGAATCAAATTTAAAGTCAAACTAGCTTTTTACGCGCAACGAGTCACGTGTCATTGCGATTAAGATTAACGCAACGATAGTCCGAAATTTCTTCGGTATTAATTCCGCCGTCGCGGTTAACATAGCAATTACATCGATACGCTTTGCAAGTCAACGAGACTTGAATGGCTTTAAAAAGCGTAGCTGAAAGAAACGACCTAAATTTAAAAGAAAGAAAAAAACGAACTCCGAGCGTTGGCTTTTAGTTTCAATGCGAAAGAGAAAAACGTTGTCGTTAGAGTTTGCGAATTATTCCTTTTTATTCAATCTCGAAGGAGAATGCCAATCGCGGCATTCGCGTCGTGTGTGTTGGCGAAGAAAAGCCGAATCGAAGGAAACGTCGTCGAAACTGCCGTTTTCACTCGCGCTCGAGCGGATTCTTACCTTTCAAAAACGCTCGCATCGATTAATCCGCAGTCTAGTATTATTATTATTATTATTATTAATTATTTACCGCCGAGCGGTAAATCAAACATTTCGAATTGTAACTACTCGCCGGCGATTTCGCGATGAACGGCGTTTAACGCAAAGAATGTAATACACGACGCTGATAACGAATGCTTATTTGTCAGAAGCTGCAAATGGAAACGCAGCAAATTTGTAAATAAATAAATCTTTGAAGTTTATCGCTTCTTTAATTTAGAGTTTAGCAGGGAGAGAAGAAGCATTAGCTCGGCTTAATATTAACATTAATAACGTGTACTCGCAGCACTTAATCGCAGACTTTATCGCGTGTCATTATTCATCCGAAAGATTTTTCCTTGCATTTTTCGCGATGTCGGCGGCATTCTTCGGTACACCGAGCCATTCGTCCGCACACCAAAGGAATTCTGGATTCTAAAAAGAAAAGTCCTCGTTATCGCTCGAGCGCCTCTCGCTCCTTGACCTTACTAAAGTGTATTCACTTTCTAGCGTTTTGAAAATTGCACCAAGAGACTTGGGTCCGCGTCTCGCTCGTTTGACCTCAGCACCTTCGTTTTCTATTTTGCGCGAAAATGTAAATGTGCAACTTGCAATTTTTATGACAGAACGTTTAATCAAAACCTCGTTGTCGTTTTTAAACGGCCGATTTTATCGCTTTATTTGTTCAACTGGTCGCACGACATTTTTAATTAGGAAATAAAACAGAGCTACGGATTATTCGCGAATGACTTTAATTTGTCGATTTGGCGATTCGTTTTATAACGTTTTACCGCTTTTGCCTCCAATTGCGGCTCTAATGGTATCCGTCTTTCAATAAATGTCTTAAATAATGCAACTGCCATCGAGATTAGGGTTATTGCAATCCCAAACTCAACAATGGATCTCGACGTCCCTTTTACCCAATCATTTGATAAAAATAAATTGATTCGTGCTCGCGTAGTTGCATTCCCCCAGATATTCATCCGCGCGAAAGAAGCGCTTCCAGAAGGAGTCATCGGCACTTCTGTCGTCCGGGGCTTCTAGAAAGCTCTGGGAGGGCGATCCTCGAGCTGCGACGGCCTCGTGGGCCTGCCAATTGACATTCGGCGCGGGGGCCTTGGCCTCTCTTGTGCACGCGTGTGCGCGTGTACGTGACCGTCACAGCAACGACCTTGAGCGCTTAAAAACCTCGTGTTCTCTTGCGTTGCGACCCTCGGAGGAAGCTCCAGACGCTTTCGAGAGCTTTTGCTTCCTAAGATCGGTCTCTCCCTCCTACTCGTCACGCACTCAATCATACCAAATTATCATCCGTTGGCTGGGATAATTAAAAAGTTCACCTGCCGTTGAAGCTATTCATTTTTTAATCGTCAATTGTACGGATTAACGACACGATTGTTGGTTTCCTCGAGGTGTTTCTGTTCACAACTTCCTTTTCGTAAAACAATTCGTAAAACAACGTGATTGTGAGATAAATTAAACGGCGAGCTTTATTAGTCACATCCTGCGAGCGCCTCGTCAGTAAGGAACTGAGGTCAGGATTTGTTTGGTCGTAGACTTACCGATAACCGTTAAAAAAATTAAAAATCACGCGCATTCAACGATGAAGGACGATATATAACTTTCGATAAAACTTGCGATCTATTGTTTTACCGATAATTAGCCAATTATAAATTTATTGCTCGAACGTGTTTCTTTTAACGTTTATGAAAAATAAAATCGATATTTACGTAACGCACGCACTATTACTTACGAGAAAAAGAAACTCGCAAATAATTTTGCGTCGAAAGAGAATAACTTTGCGAAGGCGTAAAAGCAAAAATGAAAAAAGGTCAAAAAGCGCAGTTCCAAAAAATTTTCATTCTACGAGTCGAGCGTTTCGCCAGTTTTTTCGAATTGAAAGCTGCCGATGCTGTGGCAGTAAAAAACAGCTTGTCAAGTCAGCAGTACATTGCGTACGTATTTATTGTTTGCTCGCAGCTCTCGCTCTTTCTTTTCAATATTATTTATGTATTTGTTGAAACAGTCAACAGCGAGCAAATACATTGATTTCAAACTTCTCGTAAATTATTAGTTAAGATCTCGTAGACTTGCGCAGACGCCAATCCGCCCATAAAATCAGCTACAGCAGGGATAGATCAGATATGCGGGTAGGAAAAAGATCTTCGCTTTGATTAGCAATCGGCCGCTAACAAGAATTTCAGTTGTTATTTACGAGATAAACTCTTCCTTAAAGTCTAAGCGAAACGAAACATTCCGTTACGAAAAAATGCGAAATTTTCGTCTTTCGAATGTCGAGGAGGAAAAAAAAACTTCTGAGTGACGTCGAGGTTACGTCGCAAGGCCAATGACTTTTTTCAAAGGTTCCAGTCTCCATCCTTGGTTTCCTCGGCGCAAAAGTGTCACGTAATAACCATGTGATCTTTTGTGTCGATCACAGGATTCGTCACGACGACGCGAGTAACGCACGCGACCCCTGGGGCGTTTTACGCGCATGTGAACAACCGCGACTGGGAGTGCGACACGACGTTGCCCACTGAGTACCACACGTGCATCAAAGACATCGCCAGGCAGCTCGTCGAGGATGAGCCCGGGAGCAAGTTCAAGGTACGTCACGAGGAGACTGGATAAACTCTTGGTCAAAGGCTCGTCCTTTATCCCTAGTTACCGCTTAATTTGCCTTTCCTTTTATGTCTGTCTCTCTGCGAACCGATTGAAACATCGAGGAATCTGTCGGGCTGCCCTCCCCTCCCCTAGCCCCTGCCCACCTCTCCTCTTCCCCTTGCTCGGTGCTTGGCTTGACGTACGCACCAAGTGAATTTAATGGGTCAGTTTGACCGGAAAGAGGTTCATGGCTAATAAAACCGCGAGTCTTTATAGATCATTGCAAGTATTCATTGATTGGCAGTAGTTTCATGAACGGTAATAAGTCGAAATCAAAACGAACGTGAGCAATTTTACGAAATCTGCGCGTTTTATTGGTACGCGTGATCAAAATTGTTCATTTTAACATCCATTCTTCGACAAATTTCTTTAATAATGAATGGAATACGTTGTGATTTAAAATGAACTTACTGTGAGCCATTTTTTAATTTTACGAAATTCGAACAAAAGTTTCAAAAAGTTAATTGCTTTGTATTTTCAAAATATGATGAATATCAAGATATCGCATTAAACTTAATTATTTGCACATATTTACGGCGCAAGTTCGTAAATAATTATCTATAAAATACAGAATATAAAAACAGATACGATCAATGACCTATTGATCACAAATAATCGTTATTGTTTTTTAATTGTAATTATTACAAAACTATTTATCTGAGAATGCAGAGCACTACTGTATAAAATTTGTTAAAGAAATATCTCGATTCCTTTTCTTATCCGCATCGAAACGATGTTACGCTAATTCGATTAATTTTTTTAATACAATTTATTTGATATAGTAAAATATAATGTAAAGTCTAAAGTTAACATTAAGTACGCGATCGAATAATAAACAAGATTGTTTGCGTTATTTTTAAAATTTACTATTCACATATAATTCCGCTTCGATTCTAGCTTTAAAATATGAATCTCTAAATTTGGTTTTGATTGTAATTTCTTAAAAATATTGTTGCTTCTCAATTTCTTAACTGCTGTTTAAAATAATTTGCGGTCGACTCGCGAAAGTTTGAATCCAGTGCGTCAACGTCAATCCAACAACGACATTGACGAAGAAAGACTATAAAGCTAATTAAATATCTATTTCTTGTTGACTCTAAACGCAGATAAAAGTAAAAATTGACGAATCGATGGCCACTTAGATAAGAAGAATTCGTGCGCAAGAAAAATAATAATATTATCGAAAGTCCAGTTTATAGTTAAAGGGCATTACGCGCGTGGCATTCCTCCGCGAAAGTGCAGTAACCCGTTTTTCGGGAAATAGGCGAACGATCCACTGCCACTCACACCTTTAAGCGAGCGCGTCGATAACAGCTGAGACATGACCACAGGTGATAATGGGTGGCGGAGCTGGAGTGATGGGCATGCCGATGTCGACCATGGAGGTAGACGGATGCAAGCGCCAGGATGGCCGTCAATTGACCAAGAGCTGGCTCGAGGCAAATCCAGGAGCTCGGCTCGTGACCACCACCCAGGAGCTCATGTCCGTCGACGTCACCAACACCACCAAGCTCATGGGTATCTTCTCGCACGACCACCTACCCTACGCAGCCGTCAAACCCGACAGCGTGCCTACACTCGCGAATATGACGCAGCAAGCCATCCGGATGCTCCGCAAGAACAAGAAGGGCTTTCTCCTGATGGTGAGTTACGCGCAACCGATCTTAGAGACGGTGCCTTAGTGTCGGGCGCTTCCTTCGCCTTCGAATCGCGAATCGGAGAGTGCGAACCTTTGACCGGCAGCCGCTCGAATCCAAGTTCGTTTCCGAAAACTTCCGAATGCTGCTGCTCGAGCGTAATGATTTGGTGGCTGAAAGCGGTTGCTAATCGGTTGCGGGAGATCGCAGATTTTCTTGCTCGATTCGGGTCTCTTGTTCGATCAGCAACTGCGTTACGGACCAGCTACCAGCCGGTCAACTGGAAACTAATGTTTACTATATTATTAACGTTTACAGCGACTAGGAGTTTTAAAAGCAGATTTATTCCCGAGTGCCATTGCAGCTCTGCATTCGCGGCAACGTTTCGAACGTAGCGGCGATTGCGGATTTGCAGTTAGGCAGTTTCGCGCGAAAGCCCTGCGATGGGCTGATTAGAAAGGTTAGAAAAGAGAGAAGAAACTAGAAGATGCGCAGATTCGCTCACCTGCGAATGCTCTCGGCTCGGTAAACGTGCCGGAGCCGAGTGCGACGGAACCTCTTGCGCGGATGCGCTCCAAGGTCGAGCCACTTGTCTATGCAATTTTGAACACGTAACTCTAGCTCTCGTCTAATAGCCACCTCGGCGGCTTCCCATGAATTTATCAATTGATAGCTGCGCGACACAATGCGGGAGTATCAGCACTAGGTTGCCGACAGTTGTCCGACAGATGTCCGACGTTCAAAGGCGCGAATCGATACGAGCGGATGTCGAATGCGATCGCGCGCGCGCTCCTTCTCCAATGGAGGAGCGACATTTTCGCGACGAGCTGGAAGAAATTTTGACAAATACGTCCGACATTGAATGCTCGTTGCTCTTTATTCAATAGAGCGTTTTACGCTAGCGTCATCAACGTATTGGCGCGTATTGACTCTTACTCGTGACCTGAAAATGTACATAAGATGGCTACATTCGAGACGACAAGTTATGAAAATTAAAATAATAATATGCGCAGATAGCCAGTTATTTTTCCAATTTTATAGACTACGAGAAAGGCTGGCTGTGTGTATCCGATCCGGTGCTTAACTCGAGTACACGGTCGATTATTTAAATTAACCTCAAAAACTAAACTACCGGCTTATAATCAATCGACGGATTACTTTATTAATATTTGTAGTTTTAATTATTGCAGCTGCAGAATAAAACATTTTTCATCAGAGATACATCGAACGCATTGATCCCGATACATATTTCACATTCACCAATCAATTAGATAGTCTTTTAAATTTGTTTAATCTAATACACGTTTTCCCATTCTTCAACCTACGCGGACCATTCTTTTACAAAAACAATAAGGATTCGTTTATTTAACTTTAGCAAATTTCTAGTAGCACAGTTAATCGAGAAGTGTTTATTTATTTTATTTATAGCTATTATCATAGCTCCTAATAATAGTTTATCGTAATACGCTACAGATATAGTGTGAAACAATTAAAATAGAACTGTATTGATCTTGTTTTATTTCAGGATTTTCATAAATTTTTTAGATGAATTTTTTCAATAACTCAACAGTCATATGTATTTTAATGCAATCGGTATATTGCAATCAATAAAAATAAGTATCTATCACACACACTCTCTCTCGCTCTCATCCAGTCCTAAATAGACCCTTTATACAACTTTAGTCACTCTTGTCTTCTTAGTCTATTAATAATAAAATGCCACGTACAATATTTTACAAATTTTTAAATAATTTATTATGATAGAAACATATTAAATGTATCTAACGAAGTAATTGTTTAAGTTTAAGTTTAATTGTACCGTAAATCACCAGTCGAAGTACAAATTAAAAGTTTCTCGTATATAATTTTTATTTCTTAATTTAGTAAGAAATTGTTTTCGTAATCGACACGTCATCTTTGAAAATCTCGTACAAAAGAAAATAAAATTATCTAGTACATGCAAGCTTTAAAAATGTTGACACTTTATCAGCAACAAACTATTAAATTGTTTTAAAACCATTTTTCTTACCTCCATGGTTTTCCATGTTTATTACAAAGTATACAATATAAAATGTTTTAAAATATCAGTGCACTAATTTTTCGAAATTCTAATGAGTAAAATGTACGTAAAAATTAAGTTCGTCAATTCATTTTTATAATAAAATTCACTTCTTTTATAATTCTCTCTTTTGTTTGAATTTTTAAAAGATGTAGTCGCTTCAAAAATAAAATTTAATACTATTGCATATTTTGCAGCTGTATTGTTAATACGTTGCCTTATTTTTGACAAACGCTACTCGTCGTAAACTTTGGAGTCTTTACAATAACTCGAAATGATTCGATTCATTGTTAAATTTTTACTAAAAAATGTCACCAAAAAAGTATAAAAGTAATGCTTGCATTAAGTTATCTAATGTTTCATTTATGGATTTGCATTTGAATATTTGGATTTATTTATGTAAATTATATGAAAACAATTAAAGACATTCAAAACTGTACAAGTGGAATTACGTAGATTTTCACGCTACGAATGTGACGATCAAGTTGTGACATAATTTATTATTAAATATTGTTTGTAAAAAATAAATTGTTTTATCGCCGTCGATGCAACATAAAAGTTTTTTCATTGTCAATTTGAATTTTGTACGTTTCGCTCTAAGACGCACAGTTTGTAAACACAGAAAGTTTGTGCAACATTAACTTCATAAATGCACCATGGACTTAAAATTTTCACGTTTACAAGCGTCTTATTCCATTACGACGTGTATTACCAGTGCAAGTCTATAAGGTTTCAGTTTAAGAGTTAACTCTGTCAGGTGCTTAACACTGGAGAATAAAAGTGTTATAGAATTAGTCGTTACTCGCCTCCCATTCACAAATTCGAATTATTTATAGCCTCGCTATTATTTATCGCCGCTTAACGCCCTTTCAATTCACACGTGCGCGCGTGCAAGTGCTCCTCAATTCTCAATTCACGAGGAACCGCAGCGCGAACTTCACTCTGCTCGTGCATAACGAATTCTAAGGTCGAGTCAAAGTGCTAATTACTCCGACGTACTCGATCCAGTCTCCCAAAATCAGTGCCGAGGACAGAGGACATAACGCGGTTTCGGAAAAACGTGCTCGAGCCTTCTCTCGGTGAAATTGGCGCTCGTGGCTCGAAAATTAGAGGCGATTAATCGCTCGTTAATCGCGCTGAATCTGCAAAGCGAAAGAATCCGGCGTCCGCGGCTACGACACGAGCACAACACAGTAAACGCCTGCGCGTATCAATTACTCCAAGAGACCTCGTCGCTCCTGCGCTCGAATTATGGACAAATCTGGATGCCCGGGAGTGCTGCTATATCCGTCTGGCACGTCGTAGGTCGCTAAGTGAAAAATTGCGAAAGCCGCATGGACGGTTCTCGGATTAAAAATGATCGCCTGATCAAACGCCGCTAATGCTAAAGCTGCCGAGCTGCCGGAGCTCTCGGTGCCGTCTCGTTGGCGAATTTTATTAACCGCGCTAAAAACGTCACCAATTCTTCCTGCGCCTCCATTCTGCGCTTTCGTTATTGCAAATCAAACGGGGACTCACGTATTGCGTCGAATAGGCGAGTTCGAAGCGTCGCCTCTTTTAAATTATAACAGAAAGCGCGGCTCTTCCTCGAGTAGCTGAGCCTCTCGCGGTCGACGGAATCTTGGATAAATCCGAACGCCCTGGCGTTTCTCCAGGCGTCCATTTGCGAATCTCTCCTTTGTTTTACACGGGCGGAAAGGTCGCGAAAAGTGCCATCCGAGTGCACTTTCTACAGTCGTACGCGCAAACAAACAGTCAACTTTAAAAATAGTCCCTCGATCGAATCGGGGCAAGTTCCCCGGCTAAGTCTATCCGCGTGAGACACAGCGAATCATGGCTGCCATTTCCATGCCCTGTGCTTTAGCGAAAGTAGCTTTTAAACGCAAGTGAATTGCCGCAATTGGCAGGTTGAGGGCGGCAAGATCGACTTGGCCCACCACCAGAATTTCGCGCGGTTGGCTCTGCGCGAGGTGTCGGAGCTGGACGACGCCGTCGCCGCGGCGATGCAGAACGTAAACATAGACGAGACGCTGATAATCGTCACCGCGGACCACTCCCACGCGTTCACGATGAACGGCTACCCGGACCGCGGCAACGACATCTTCGGCCTGACCGAGACCGGAGGCAGCCTCCAGAAGTACGAGACCCTGAGCTACGCCAACGGACCAGCCTTCTTCTATCATCGCATCGACGGCAGCGGGGTAAACTCGACCTGGCGTAACCTCGAGAACGACCCCAACAGGACGGACCCCTTCTACAGGGCCTTCGCCGCGAGATACGTCAAAGATGAGACCCACGGGGGCGAGGATGTCGGCGTTTACGCAATCGGTGAGTTTCCCTTTTTTCATTTTCTGCTTGTTGCTTGTTGGGAACGTCACCGCGGTTGCGCAGGCGCGCACGAGCGTTCGAAATTTCGAAACCGGCTGCTGCCGATGAGAGAGAGAGAGACAGTTTAGCTCGATGTTCAAAATGCAGCAGCTTGACTCAGGCACGTTGCAGCGAAAATGAGACAACGGAGTAAAGTCAAAGTGAGAAAAGAAGGAAAAGGACAAGGGCGATTGAGTTATTTTAAGAGCCATGAACACGCAGCGGACGTTGGTAAAAAGCACCACCAGAATGCATTTGTTGTAAAATCGGAGAAAAAAAATTTGGGCCGTCGGAATCGCTGCCGGAAATGGTCGGTCGGCAGGCCTGCATCGATCACTAGCAGGCGATTATTAGCACTATTAGCTCGATTGCGGAGCCAATTGATAAATTTCGGATGGTTAACGAGGCTTTCCTCGTCTGCGCTGCTCTGTTGCAGGTCCGTACTCGCACCTCTTCCGCAGCACCTTCGAGCAGAACTACATCGCCCACGTGATAGCGTACGCGGCCTGTTTCAAGGACTGGCCCTCGCACTGCGACCAGGCCTACAACCGCTACTTCTACGAGGTATCATCGCAGAACCGCAACTCCGCGGCCTCGACCAGGGCGGCGCTCGCACTCCCGTCCCTCGGGCTTCTGGCGCTCCTCCGACTCTTCAACCACTAATCGCTCAACTCTTGTGTCTCTACTCAGGTGCTCCAAGAGGATGAAAAAGCTAGCCGCTGACTCGGTGGCCCGGCGCCTGGACGTAGAGCCTCCGCGGACCCGCCGACGCAGCCCGGATCGGAGGGCGGCCTGCATTGCCCCTTTGTCTTTATCTTCTCTTCTCCTCCTTTTCCTCCCCTCTGACTTTGTGCTCTACTACGTTGAACGCGCTGCTATTATTCGTCATCGCGGATTCTAAAAGCGTCGGAGTTTCTCTTTTGTCGACGGGAGGGAGAGTCGCTTCGGTCACCGACTGATTCAACGCGCCAATTTCGATCGACCGCTTCATCCGACTAAATCGCTATTTTTATTAACTTTATCCTAACAGACGGAAATGAAATTTCTTATCCTGGCCCTCGATTTTACACGCAAAATTCGCGAAACAACGAAAAACACTATTTATCTATTTATCTCCCCTGAAATACCATTATAACTTTGTAGGGAATTTCCGGTACCGCGAGTATAACCCTGCCCTCCCCCTCTTCCACTCTTTACTAGTAAAATACTTTTTCTCAGCTAGGATATTTCACTCTTTCTCGAGTGCATGTTTTTATCGATAAACGTGTATAACCCAAGTGTTAGTGAGGTTATGCTGCGAATGAATATACGAATTTACTTTACGAGAGACGACTTTCTAGCAGAACACTTTAATTATAAATTAATTTCTTCTCGTCAAAGATTTATTATGGAAAAACTATTCAAGTACGTTTTCGTATGATTGTGTTTGAAATTATAAATTAATTTCTTATACATTCGATAAAAAGTTTTAAAACAATCAACCATTTTTATGTTTGTTGATTTCTTAATAATAATCGATATCTTTAATGTAAGTAAAGATGAATTAGTGTTTTCCTTTTTAATCTGCTCGATGCGAGGGTTTTGTCGATACGTATTACAAGCTTTTTCATTCGACCATTAGCTGAAGGAGCTTTCAACGGCATTTTATGTTACTTGCAATTATACACTATAAATTCTATTGTGGGACACTCGTTCGATAGTTTAAATGTTTTGTGAACAGATACGAGTAAAAAATACGTAATGCTGATTTCGAAAAAAGAAAAAAAACGATCAAAAGCTTAGGCAAATATGCTTAGTTCTTTTCAAAAAACTTATCGAAATGTCGAACGAATAATTGTCGAATGAATTAACGAACATAAAAATAATAATTTTTATACGAACCGGCTGCTGCGCACACATATCGATGGAGTCGTATTATTATTATTTAGACTATTATTAAATTTTCAATTTAAGGCAAAATGTTTATCTTCTGTTTGTTGGAAATTGCAATTTTCTCTTTCAAACAAATGTACAGTATGGACTATTTCTTATACAAAGGAGAAAAGGAAAAAAAATAGTTTCTTATTATCTTTATACCTCGAACAGTATTTTCTCATCCGTACAGTGCCAAAAGAAAAGGGAACAATATTATATTGTATATTTATGTAATTTATGAATCTTCCACACAACAGTGTAAATTTTTTTTGTAACATACTAAGCGAACCGTAAAACTTGGCTACTTTTACTTGTACTAGACCGAGAGTAATATGAGTTAACGTTAAAATTGTAAATAAAAACATTAAAATTTATTTAAAAGATAATTTAAAGCATCTTGATTTGATTCGTTTTTTATTTCGTCCATACAACACCAATGCATATTACTCATAGTGACGCAGCGGTAAGTATCGTTCCTATGTCGAATATACGATGCACGTGTTCACTTTCCAAGGCTCCAACAATCATATGCATAATTTCACGTTTGAGATGAATGTCACACACACGAACGCACGCACACGCGATGAAAAAAATTAATTCATAATTGCTAAACTATTTTTTATTTATATTTTCACATTTGAACTTGTGTTTTACTTTAATTTGAAAAAATTGAGAATTACAATAAATATTATTCTTTATTATCAATATAATGAAGATGTATATCGATAACATTTTATACGATGAAAGTTTAGATCTTGGTTATTAACTGTAATAAATATGAATACATCTAAACGTATCTTTGTGTTATACATAATATTTCACCTACAGTTGCTTTATATTTTAGGTTAAATTTATATATTAAACTATATATTTTTTATAACCTCATTAATGCCGCGTTTTGTACGTAATGGTATCGTACAAATTACAAAAGATACTTCGTATAAAAGTAAGTAAAATGAACTTAATTGAAATTCAAATGAAAATTTCAGTTTCATGTATAATGATTTATATAATTCATTAAAAAAAAATTCAATGCAAACATGTTATCGATACGCAGTTTGAATGATGTACATGTTTATACCTCACGAGTAATGCTTTATTCACAATTGACAAATTTCAGTTATACAATTGTTATACGCGACATAAAACAGATTAAATTCATCGGTATCCAGTCATTTTTATTCGGATGAATTTTTCGCCAAATTATATCCAGTCGGGTAAAAAATATAGACAAAGGTGACTTTTTGATTTATCGGTATGCCGTAAGCAACGAAATGCCAAAGAATTAACGACACGTAATCTTTAATTATACATTTGCGTGGACAAAAAATCATAAAGCCTCTCAAACAGGAAAAATAAAAAAATGGAAAAACGAAAAAATGACGAATTCGAGGAAGTACGTAAAACGACGCAAATTGAAAATCGCATTGTTATTAATGAAAGCTAAAGCTGTAAGCTTTTGTTATGCATGTTTTTTGCTGCTCATGTGCAGTTAAAATATGCAATCTCCAGTCATTAAATTTTTGTTTTTTTATTATATAACGCTCAATATTTTATGAAATTTCATTTACTGAGTTCAATATTTACGATTATAAAGAAATCAGTTCGTATCTTGCATTATATTATTTTGTTTTTACGATCATTGTAGTCGTAATTTTAATTTTTAAAAACAAACGTCGTCATAAGTGATTCGCCGTTTGATTTGATTTCATGCTTTTTTCATCTTTTAAAATAATCGGATGCTTTATACCGGTACAACTGCGTCTTAATACATATTTAAAACACGTATATCGCGTTGCAGCTTTTGAGTAAAATTAATTTTCACAATTGCAATTCACTTAAAGGGGTTCGATTTAAATGTTTCTCTTTCATAAACCTGGTAAATTTGTCGAATAGTAAGTTATTTCTTCGCAGCACATTATTTATAATAAGCAATTTATTATTAGCCGTGTAATCCAACAGCAAAAAATTTACGAATAATCCGAGGTGAGTGAAATAAATAAACGACATTTTTCGGAGACGAACGTCGAATATGAAAATTTACTCTATAGGCATGGATTACCAGCATCGGACAAGTTAAGAATTCTAATTCAAAAAATACGATCGTGATAAATTTTTGCGTGAAAAGCAAATCTTTGGCGAGAGTCGGAGCGGGTAACGATTCTACGTAGCTTCTACGTACAGTCTTTGAAAAATAATTTGCAATGGATTTGTAACGAGAATAGCTTTGGTCGAGGTGAAATTTTCACGTGTCGAACGAATTTTAAACGTTTTGGCTGTGCAACAAGGATGCGCGCAAAGCATAAAATAGATAAAATACATAAAATCTCGATTCGGTTAGCGAGAGGAACGTCACGTGTTAGTAGTTGAATTCAAGTTCAACGGAAATTCGGCCGCTTGACGCTCAGTCTCACAGGGGAGCAACAAAACAAACTGGCCTCAGAGAACAATGACGTCCGCGTGACAAATTAACTCGCCAACGTTTACGCGCGATTAGCGTTCTTGTCAAATTTTCTTTAACGCTGTTCCGTGGTATCCAACAAAAGAGCCGCACGGGCACGTGGCGGTTAAAAATAGCCCCGATTAGAGGGAGTCGAGTCGACTCCTGGGTGTGCCCCTGGCGACGGCTACGAAGTAGTTTTTGTAAATGAGCGGGGCGACGTCGTCGCTGACGAAGTTGCGCTCAGGCCTGAGCGAGGCGAACGGATTCCTGCGCGGCTCCAACTCGATCTCGACCTCCCGGAGCTCACAGAGGCGCGCGAGGTCGCGCGGCAGCTCGACCTCTGTGTAGGAGGTCACGACGATCGGCACTCCGTAATCGCAGATCTTCTCGATTGTCGTGGGCCAGGTGTCCTGCCGAACGATCGGAAACCCGATATTAGCATTGGAATTTTTTGTCTAGCGGATTCGACGAGGGGCGAGCGGGGAGAGAGGTTGCGGAGGGGGCCTACGCTCGGCTCCGCAGTCGCTCTTAAATATGTATATTCGAGCCTCCTTAGCTTCCCACCAAACTCCATTGTTATTATTATGATTATTATTGATGCTGATTTTTATCGAAGATGGTTCGTCGAACGAATCTCTCCTGAGCTAAAGAAACGATTTCTTTCAAAGCCTTCTAAAGTGAATTTCATGAACAATTCGGCGCCATTTAACACGAAACGCTATAAGGGCCTACAAGATCTAAAAATGTTTCACACTTGATTTTTTTATACTTTCAATTTTCCTAATTTCATTCAAACTTCTTTCCGAAAACTTGTTATTTTGCTAATTCGGTAATTGATTTTTTACGCGTTCACAATTTTACAGATATTTAATGAATTATAATAATTATATATTTAATTTAATTATTATTTAATAAATAATAATTATAAGCTATTGAAACGTGAATAATTTGTTACGCACCACATAAACGCCGTGTCATATTATGATCATAATTTATTAGTTTATAAAATTATTAATATTAACTGCTTTTTGCAAACGACAGATCCCTAAATAAAGCGAATAAAATGTATAGATAAAAAAATATACGTATAGTATACGTATTTATAACATATGTATTTAATATATTTAGGTTGTTATCCTTCTTAGTAATAAAAATTTGTTATTTTTTTAATTATTATTTATATTTTATAAACGTAACGACTTATATAAATAAAAAAAAAAAAAGTAAAAAATTCCCATACCGGGAATCGAACCCGAGCCTCCTGGGTGAAAGCCAGGTATCCTAGCCACTAGACCATATGGGATTGATGTGTTTAAATATTATCTTCTGATATTTTATCTGTTCTAAAACGCCGGTTATTTTTAGATTTCCTTTTCATTACTTTTCGTACAGAAATCTTTGAATTAACTGTATAGAAATCTTACAAATTACTAGATTATAAAAAGTATTACGTAATTTAATTATATAAAATACGAGTATAAAGGTATTTGTATTATTAATTAATTTTTCTTTTAACAATAATTTTAGTAATGATTATCAATATTATTTTTTTAATAATATTTATGCTTAATAAAAGTGATTGAAATATACGATCAAAAATTTTCGAAAGAGATATGTAATACATTAAAGTAATTACAAATTTAAATTTATATTAAAAATATTTAATACTATTAATTTAACGAATATCCGGGCAAATGATTTTTAACTTATGAACAATCATTATCAAATAATTATTTAAACTAATGAAGTTTAGCATAGAAAAATTTATATTTTGTCAATAAATAATTAATCAATTAATTAAAAATTTTGCACGACAAGCTTGTAGTATTTGCTATTTTATTAATTTTATTTCATAGTAACTTATTATTATTTTAGATTTGGTTTTCCGATAACGAATGATAATTTATTGATTTTCAAATAATGAAAAAACAAAAAAGTTCATATATTCGTATAAGCAACTTTTTGTCTTTCGTAGTTACTTTTTTTAAATGGTGTTTGAAGAAAATCGAAGAATGTGGTGCAAATACAAATTGGAAGCAATCAGCATAAAAATGAATATTATCAAGTCAGTATAAATATTAAATATCGATACGTGAGAAAGAAAATGTATATAAGAAAATAAGAGTTTTAGTGGCAGACGTAATAAAAAAAGTAAATGCAAGTATGGTTCTACCTGATTGGCATAGCCTGTGGTGCGATACAAGCCCGGGTTGAACAAACAAACCAGGTCGGGCTCATCGCTTTTTACCTGGTGATACAGTTTGCCGCAATGGAAGACAATGTCCAGCTTCCGGTCAGCTGAACAACAGTTTGGGCAAAGCGAGGGACGTTCTAGAACGGGGGCTAGGTCGACTGGCACCTGGAGCTCGGGCCCGTAGAATTCGAGCCTCAGACCTCCGACAGCCGGCAGTAGATGCAGGAAAAGTTTCTCCCAAAGCGCCAGGTTTGAACACTCGAATTGCAGCTCTGCACCGATCACATGAATCTTTAGTAATTTCTGCGTCTGCACAGGCAATGATCGAACTATTGTTCATTCTTTTAAACTCTGGGCGGCTGCAAATGTTGGCTTTCAAATTTCTCACGAAAATAAAATATTTTTTCACTCTCGCATGGTAAATGGTGAAGTTGCCATTTGAATTTTTCGTATGATTTCGCGACAGCGAACAACTGAATCTTTGAGGTTATTGCCGATTTCGCGTTAAATATAATGCAAAAAATGTGATTCGCTCGCTGCAGCAGTCTTCATTAGCGTAATGCACGTCACATTATCCGCCGAGATAAGGAGGTTAGGTGCGAGAAGGTTATTCAAGTTTTCAGACGAACGTTGCCTGGCGCCCAGCTAAGCGCCGTACTCACCGCGAGGGAGACACACCCAGGCGAGCTCCGGATGACGTAGAGCGCCGTCAGGACGGGACTGGCAGTCTGCGACAAGGCCGCGTACGAGGCGCAGTCGATTCTCTGGTAATCCTCCAGGAAAATGTCCCGCACGAGTCGGTCGAAGCTCGCGGGCAGTTCGTTGACTGAAAAAGCCGGCAGCCGGGGCGCGACGAACCCGGTCGCGCTCTCCACTTCCAGGATGCGTCCGAGGACGCGGAACTGCGCGCAGTGTTCCTCGTGCCCGAGCGCGTGCTTACTCGAACAGAAGTACACCATGCGACAGTCAGGGCAGCGCTCGAGGTTATCGGCGCAGTGGCAGATCCGGCAGAGCTTCGGGAAGAGGAGAATTTCGCGCTCCCGGGGCTCCAGAGCTCGAGGCAGCGTTTCCTCGGTGACGCGCAGCAGTTCCATGCGGAAGTGCCGGTACTCGGAGGCGTTAAGGCCCTTGGCCAGGCTTAGACCGTCGTGGCGGCCGATGTTCGCGAGGACGGCGCAGATGGCCGCGTGTGTCTCGGCGCCGACCCGGCGATGTTCCGCCGAACAGTAGGCGATCATGCGGCAGCCCTCGCAGGGAAACTCCGAGTCGCCCTGGATCGACCTGGAGCACGAGTAGCAGAGGCCGCTGGCGAAGTAGGCGCGGGGCCGAATATCCAGCTGGAGCTCCGTGTCGTCATCCGTGAACTCCTCGTCGTCGTTGCGATAAGACGGGAGAAGGAGGCGGTCGGCCACGAGGATCAGTTCGCTTTCCTCGTTCGCGGGCTTCTCCTTTTCAGCCGGACGGCGATTCGCCCCGGGAACTGGCTCCAGTTCCGGAATCTGGATGGACTTGGATCTGCGCTTTGATTTTCGTCCCATTTCCACTAGAACCGCTGAAACGCGGAAACGTTTTTAGCACCAGATTTGTGTTGATTAGTCGAAGGTGTCAAATCTATCCGACTTCTGCGGAATAACGCAATTATAGTTAGCGTTGTAGAGGCACAACCACAATTATTATAATTCGATAAATGAATAATAAATATAAAGAATAAACTGTAAATCATCGAGAGATATAATTGAAGGAAAATTATTCGTCGTTAAAGATGCAGAAATTAAGTGTCATTGCTCTTCGAAGTGGTTCCGTTTTAATGTAACCCTCAAAATTATATATTTAATTTATGGTGGGATTTCAAAATTCGTCTTAACTATTTTTTAATATTTCCATACACGTTTTAAATTATTTGTCTAATAAAATATAAGTTTTGCAAAAATTCAAATGGTAACTTTTCAATTGTAAAATATTTCATGTAATAATAAAATAAGACCGCTTTTGATCATTTAATCGACATTACGTAAATTATGTATGTAGTTTTTAGAATTAATATTCACTTGCCTAGAGGGACAAACAATTTTCAGTTACAACTATTAAGGATATTCCACAAAAATTATCTTCAGCACATCATTTTCCTTTGAATCTATATTTTTATTTTACCATAATAATTGATCGATCGATGTAACATTTTATTATCAAAGTTAAAATAGGCTTTTAATCGAAATTTTTATGCCGATTACAATTGAGTTTATTTAAAATCTTTTACCGTCTTCTAGCATAAAAGCAATAGATGTAATATCGTATAAAATTACAATTCATACCATTGTGAACAAAAAATATATCTTAAAAACTCGCTTAAGCAAATAAAGCCTAATATCAGTATTTTGTGCTACACTGATTTATCATTGAAAAAAATTACGAAAATATTATTTGAAAAATTTTCGTTTGCACTCGCGACATCTTTATTAAGCAACGTGCAATTACACCCTGCAATTCACGCGGTTATTTTCTTATTTTCATTGTTAATTTAAAAACACACAACTAGTAGCGCGGCGATAAATAATGGCGCAGCTTCGTTGACTGCAAAATGAATTCCTATTCTTATGCTCGAATAGCTTTGATTTAGCTGCGATAATAAAGAAAATCGACTTTAAAGTGCACAAGTGTGAGTACAAGGGAAAGCTACGTGGACCATCTAAATTTATCTTCTAGAGCAATAAAATTAAAAAGTGCCAGTGAAATGTATTTGATTTTTTGGTTGCCCCGAAGTGTTTAAACTCGCTAAGCTCTGTAAAACGTGAAATAACTATTTAATTGCGAACTAGAAGAAATTAAAAAAATTCAATTTTAACCCGATTATAATACTATTTAGGGGTATTTATTTTTAGTTAAAACATCAACCACTTCTGAGTTTGCGAGCCTCGTACAATGTATTTTC
The DNA here is from genome assembly GCA_018907185.1 of Platyscapa corneri. Lineage (NCBI taxonomy): Eukaryota > Metazoa > Arthropoda > Insecta > Hymenoptera > Agaonidae > Platyscapa > Platyscapa corneri. The sequence goes on along the minus strand of JACCHW010000042.1, from coordinate 1,101,023 downwards.
ACACACGCGCGCACATTTAGAGCGAACATTTTTCAAATTAATCAACGCGAGGCTAAAATATCGGGCTGAGAGGAACATTCGGTCCGAAAAATAAGACAATGAAACCGTCTTAAAATTGTGAAAGAGATGCAACCGACGAACAAGGGACAGTTATCGAGTCTGATAGACGTTTATGTTAATGACGGAGATCAAAGGTTTATTATAAATTCAGTTGTAAAGAAAAGTCGTGCCAAGTGCATTAGGAGGCGTGACTTTTTAAACGAATCGATCGACCGTCACGTTAGGTATCGTAAATTTTTATTTATTTCACAAGTGACCAACGGTAAATAAATTAATCCAACGTTGATCGTTGACGTTTAGCATTTTAACCCTCGAGAGCATTCAAAGGTAATATTCTCAAGCTCGTAAATTTAGTAATAACTTCACTTTGTGCCACGTTCTCGAGAAACATTGCAAGTCTAAAAAAACCAAACACTGAACAGCCGCTAACGATTCAAGGGCCAACACGCGCGGTTACCACAAAAATCCAGGTGAAGGAGTCGGCGTGAATCTTCAAAAGAGCCTCGAAGCGAAAAAGCGTTACCACCTGCGAGTGCGCGAGCCGCTAACCGTACGCGTCCGCTGTCACGAGGCGCAAGAGTAAACCCCCGCTGCCGTCGTCTGCCATCGTCTGCATCCCGCAGCCAGAGGAATTCGAAGCCGAGGACCGGGAGCTCAGCTTGGCAAGTTTGCAACTCGAAACCAGGGGACGACTCGCCCGGCCGATTTTGTTCGCTGCGGGTCAAAACAAAAGTCGAGTTCATTCTATAATCGGTAGCCGGTCTAAGGGATCGGGAGAGGCTCGGGTCCTGTGCGCGAGCATCGGCCGGCTTTCCACTTTCCTTTGCCGCTCCGCCTTCCGACCCTCGTCGTCACCCTGAGCCGCCGCGGCACTCCAAGAACCTGTTCTTAATTAGGCTAGACGCGTGTCGAGCGCCGCTTTTATTTATAAAAGTTCCGTTGTCAAGTTATTAACAACGATAGTTGCTTTGCTTGTGCGCAGTATCGGTCACTGAACCGACCAATCGATAAGTGAGTAACAATAGCACGACACTGTTTTGTTTTTAATCTAACTTTTGCTGCAAACGCTGAATCGATCGAGCGAGACGAACTTGTTTGACTTGGATAATAACTAAAACATTGTTTGCCATTAATTGCAAGGAGAGTCGAGAAGAGCCTCCGCCGCTCTTTTCGTCGTTTCGTTTTCAATATTTTCATACCCTTTAAACGCTGCACTCGCTCTCTGCTAATTACGCGCTCCTTTTCTTCTCCTCGTTTCAGTTGCACTTTATTAAGTTTCTTCAGGTGTGACGCTAATCCGTGTGTGTGCCAACTGAGTCTATATTTACATAGAATGGGTATGTTATTATTCATTTAAGATCATTATTCAACGAGCCACCTAGAGACTTTATTTTAACTTTCCTTTTTATAGACTAACTTTTTTCTCAGAGTAAAATTTAAATCTTTCAAAAATGATCGATTCTGTATTTTCAAGACGAACTGTCTTTGCAATAATTTAGTGAAGAGAAAATGAAATTAAACCCCGACGCAGTATCGTTATACTCGTTAAATTTAAACTTTAATGAATTAAATTTGTTATGCTTTTGTAAATACGTAATTAATCGATTAGATAGTAAAACATTCAAAACCTGTACGGATAAATTAAAACAATATATATATATATGGAATGTGCTGATTTTTAATATTAAAGTGTCATCTTAACAGAGATAAAAAAAATTTAAGAATTAACGAAATAGTTTATAAAATCGCTAGACCATTTAATACAGAAATTAATTTCAAATTTTTATTTAAAGCAAAGAATAGTGATATTATTTTAACGTCAGATTTACGAGTTTTTATCAAACAATGAAAACAACACAAGTTCATTGAAATTAGAAAAAATTACAAATTTGAAAATAGTAGTTTTATCAATGTGTCATGACATTTCCGTCTTAGTGCAAATATATTTTTAAAATCGTTATAATATTAAAATAAATTAGTTGGAATTTTCTACTACTGATATCAATGGAGTTAATGTTAACTTAGCAATCTCTCTCGCTCCTTCTCTCTTTGAAATCTACCGTCGCAATTCAAATTTATTGTTATACTTTAATTCACTATTTATAATATAGATTATCTTAATATTAATTATAGATAAAAAATATCATTTTCACTTCATGAACGAGCTTGAAATACAAATGCAATCGTAGGTATTGAAATTATTTAAATTTTACACCGAATCAAATTAAATAAAACATTCGTTTTATTCAAATAAAGTCATATTATCGTTTTTTTTAAATTGTTTAATTTTTCTATTTTTTATTAAGAATTATGATGTCAGTAAAAAAATAACAAATTCAATACTTCTATTTTAATGCAACAATAAATATTTTATTTCGATACTCTCTGATATTTATGAGGAAGAAAAAAATGAAAAATAGACGAGGTATTTGGGTATCATTTCAATGATCTGATCGGTGTGTAATACTATAAAAGTATAGAGAATGTACCAAAGCCGACTTATATAAGCTTCATAGGTATGAAAGAGCCAATTAGAATAGTTAAAATCTATTTTGATGTTGTGCAGACAATATTTTCAGTACTAACAATGTCATATCTATTCTGAACTTTAATTCTTTTTTTTTCTCATCAAGGAACACTTTTTTCTGTATTTGAGGCAAAATTTAACACCCACCGAGTGGAGCATGTCAATTTAATAGATACAACTTTTGCAAATTATAGCAGTTGATTAGTTTTATATCGAGATTGTAATTGCATGAACAGTGTAAATTTTTAATTAAGCTAAAGGTAACTAGATGACGCGGTAAATGATCAGTTGAGTTTGCTGACAACTGCAAACTGGCTGCGATCATATTTATGTACAAATTTGCAATGGTATATATTATGCTGCTGCGGCTTTGTATACCATAATAATTTTTGAAGCTACTATACTTATTAATCGCTTGCGTATTTATAAATTTTACTGGCAGTATTATAATTTGCACAGCCGACTTATTTCGTGTTTAATATTCAAAACAGCCATAACTTATTATAATTTAATTTCCACCGACAATTTAACGGAAACAATTTCAGATATTTTATAGGAATATTTTTCAATTGGTCCATAATCCAACTTGTTCGGATAAATTAGCATCATTTTCTGTTTATCTTAAATAAAAAATTGTATAATTGAGAAAAATGTTTACAAGACAGCCAGAAATAACATATTATATACCTTATAAATGTTCGAAAATACTAGAATATATTGAAAAATACTCGCATATAGTTTTTACATGAATTTTCTTAAATATGTAAAAAGTTCATCGTTACGTTATATCTGAAGAAATAAATGAATACAAAACGCGTACAGCAATACGTACAAACTAATCATAGTTTCTTTTAATAAGAAAAATTACGATACTCGTCGAATAATCATGGAATGGTGACGACAAGCCGATTTCGTGCGTTTTTTATCAGCAAACAATCAGCTGCAAGCCAAACCATCGGCTTTTTATAATTTGGCAAATAAGAAGTGAACGGAAAAGTAAATGTAAGAAACACAGGTTGTTTTAAAATTTGACGAGTACGCGCAGATTCGAATGTCAGCCAATCACAGCGATCTTGACCACAGCTTTCGAGCGGCATAAATCCACTCAAGATCTCGAATAAAAATAAAATATCCGGGCGTGATATTTGCTCTTTACACTTGCTAGCTGCACAGGTATAATGGCTTGTTCAGGTACGACAACTACATTTTATTTTGCCCTGAACTCGCATTCGATAGTTTTGAGCTTTTCTGTTTGACAATTTGTAAAGCGCTACTGAATAGTAAGCATCAAGTTAAAACAGTGCTTTTGAAAATTAATATAATTATTTTTATCTTCAATGTCTTAGAAATGGTTAGTTTTAAGTAGATTATTTTAGCTTTGGTAATAAAATATTTGTTCAATAACTCGGGTAGTCATCCAATATAAGATTTATTATATAATACTTGACACTAAAATATCACAAAGATAGATGACAAAACTAATTAACAATTATATGCTCATGAATCTCAAGAAACCTTGACTCGCTTTGCTGGACGTATCTCCCGGTCGTGCACTCAAGTTATTTATGACGTTTTCAAGTCCAATAACTTTTTACGCCTTCAATATTAATTCGATATTCTTCCATTATTTTCGTGTTCACTAAACGTGCTTCGCGTTCCTTATCTGGCCGGTTATTTTTCAAATTTGTTCAAATTGTGACATGAGTTCGGTTTGACATGAAATATTACGGTCGCGCTGACGTGCGGGTACTCGTACTCGGAATCTTGTTCAGACCTGAGCGTATGCACACGCCTCTTTAAGTACCTAAATTTATTCGGTAATTGTTCAAAAGAGGTTGAGAGTAAAACCTAATTTTCATTCCGAATGGGACCTTAAGGAGAAGTGCTCCTTATTTTTTTTACTCAAAATTACACGTTTGTTAAATAGTTTGTTTTTTATGTTCGATTCAACAATTTATTTTCACACATCAAATCGATTTCTATAAATTAACATGATAAAAAGTTTAATAAATACATATAATATATAATAATAATTTGTTTTGTTTATTTTGATTTTTCTGCACATAACTTTGTCACTGATATAATTAATAGTCTGTCATTAGATCAGACCAAGTGTTTTATTAATTTTAATGCTTTATATCGCTTTTAACGGTTTGAATAATCATTAATCATTTATAAATACTAATTGCCTATTGTTAGTAAGATTTACAATTTTATTTATTGAAAGTTGATCTTTGTCTTTTCTTAATGGGAAAACTACTGTTTTCGGGAACATTTTGATTTCATAGATTTCTGTTATTTTCATAGTCAGTATTTTTCATATGTCCTAATTAAAATATAATAACTTTTCTTTATACAAATAAAGCGTATTTATAATGTTTACGCTATAACTTGTAAATCTTATTTCCTCTTAACCTAAAGCGCGAAATTGAGAAAGTTTATTTTCGAACTTGTGTTCCTTTGTTTTGTTTTCCATTTTTATATATATAAATAAGTAATTTATGCACAGCGTAAAAAATATGTGCCTTATTGGGGTTGAAATGAATTTTATATTTTTAATAATACGCAGTTATGATTAAAGATAAGTATTAAAATGTGTATTCATTTTTTGACATATGTCTACTGCTGAACCCGCTGAATTGAAGTTGAAGAATCCCAGGTCAAATTGATTTTTTAATTAAATAATTTTTTAATTTATCTTTAACAAATCTTACGTAAATACAAGCAGACACTGTGTGAATTTAAAAATTTGAGTTAGTGTGCAATTCTTTTCCAAACATGCGTATGCAACAAGTGTGCGTGTAGGAAAATCTAGTGGCTGTTTTCCATCCATATCATTCATCCCTAAAAAGTGTACGAACGATCATGAAGTTCCAGCGCGATGTTGCAATAGTGATTTCAATATAATAATGTCAATTGTGGCTTGTAGTAACATCTTCGCCGTTAGTAGCTGATCACATATCCAAGTGTAGTAGTCGTATCAAACGTTGCTTAACCACGCATGTATGTCAATTTCTTCAACCCATCACGATGTAGGTTAAATCGTTCAAATACAAATACGCGTGTACGTACTTGCGTGCGTGGCGCATACGCAGTGCACACACAAGCTCGCACACACTATTATTGATAAAGATGTGCGTTACCAACGACGACAAATGCGGCCTCGTGTATTGCAGTGCCACGAGTTCAAGTTACTCCTGTTTTTCACAGTCAGCTTATAAAATGCAATTTACAAACGGTGTTCGGATTAGTGTAAAGAGCTCAATGTTGACACAAAGGCAATTTTATAATCTTCCAGGTGTGGGATCATACGGTGAGTATACGAAATCAGGTCGTCTGCTCGGAGGAACGAGGGAATCCCTTTTTTTCTATCATGCAATACTCACACATACGTGCGCGCATACACTAACGCACTACTACATAAATTTAGGCAGATTATATATACACGCATGCATACACATTAGCGTATATGCATAAATCTTAAATATATTTCTAGTGTTATCTTTGTACATAAAAAAGAGAGCCACGGTGAATTTTGACCTTTGATAGCATTTTCGTGATTATTTCGTAAATTTAGATGATATTGTCATTCGGTGCTTATGGGGATATTTTTTTAGTTAACTTAGTGGTTGTCTAATAGAGATTTAATTTTTTAATTCATAGAAATTTAGATTGTTTTTATTTTATCATAATCATAATCATATAAGTGAAATCATTTCTGAATTACTGTAATGATATTTTTTGATTTGAAAAAATTTATAACCTCTAATAAGAAATTTTACTATTTCAAATTTACTCGGTATGTATACAAAAAGAATCTTCAAACTCTCTTTGATATAGGTAAAGTTAAATATTCAAGGTAAGTTTTTTCGGTAGACAGAATTTTTTATATAGTTGACACTTTATTCGGGAAATTATTACAAAAACCGCTTTTAGCGCGTGACGTTTTTACCTACAAAGCTATAAGCATTATATGTGCACATATACATGTGTATAGAAGTATTACTCTTATCGGTTTGTTTGCTTTTCTTATCAATACTGTCGTCAATATTGTCATTTTCTTCTTTAAATATTAATTTGATCGTATGAATATCATCGAAGCTTAGGTCATTTACATCAAACTATTATATTTTTTTATAATATATTATTTTCTTGTCATATATCATAAAATCTATTTTTACGATTACATATTAAATAATATTAATTTTTCTACACTTTTGAAATAAAAAATCATTTTTTTGTAAAAATATTTTTTTCAATAATAAGAAATAAAATTTATATTTAATTTTCTAATTAATAAATGAAAATTCGCGAAATAAGCAAAAAACATTGTAAAAGTAATGTTTCAAAGGCTATCAAATTTTTTCCAAAATCGTCACTATATGTATATTTTACTTAATAATAATTAAAAAATATTTTTTATAATATTATAATTTTATTACATCGTCGTGAATGTATTAATTTAAAAAATAATCTTTGGTATAATGAAATAATTAATACACAGTATCTGTATTTACAATTGTTATTATATATTTCATATAATTGATACACATATTCCCTCATTTTATATAAATATATTTTTTATTAAATTTTATTATTGTAATTTAATCTCTTAAATTATAATTAAAATATAAATATTTTTATAATTTAATAATAAATAATAATTATTGTGCTTTATATATTTATTTTTTGTTATTTTAATCTTTATGTATAATGTTTATCTTATAAATATTTAGATTTACAAAGTAAGATAAATGTCGTTGTTGGCTGAGCCTTATTGAACTAATGTATACTTAAGATCTTTAATTTTATATTTTGATTAATTAGTATTAACAGATCGTATGTTCTATACTAACTACAATGATGTCAAATGTAGTTAATAAAACACTTATTTGAAATAAAATCAAGAGCCTTCCAATTTTTAGAAATCACTAAAGTTTATAAATATAATTTATATATTCAGAAAATTAAGATTGTTAAAAAGTTAAATGTTACTTAAATTAAGATTATAGTATTTAAAAAAAAATTTTTTATATATTTATTTTTAGAAAAAAAAACATTGGACTTTAATAATGATTTAGGTATAAACTCTTAAGAATTTTTGAATGTTAATAGTAGAAAATAGATTTAATACAATATTAAAGAAAATAAATTAAAAGTGCTTAATAGTTTAAAATATTTTTTATTTGAATATTTTTATTATAATTTTTTTCTTAAGTTAAAAATGATATATTAATGTAAAATATTTTTTATAATTACATTTATTCAAATAAAAGTTAATCTTTGATATTTTGTTTTCTTATTAATTTCTGAATCGATAAAATAATAGTTCTAGTGTTATTTAGTGCATAGAGAAATATTTCACAAAGAAATTTTGTAAACACATAAATATTTATTAAACTTGTGTAAAAGATAGTACTATAGTTGCTTTTTTTTTTTTAGAACTTTGTCATAACCAGTGGCCTTCTAAATATTGGAATGCACAATGCAGAATCTAAAACGAAATATAAAGAAGATTCGATTGAACTACGACATAGAAAATCTAATAAAGAAAAATTATCTCAAATTGGAAGAAAAATGGTGGGTTCCGGAAATGGAGAACTACTTGGTCAAGATTTGGCTGAGATTAAGATGGAATTACTTGAATTCAATTCAGAGGATGATATGAGTGAAGAACTTGACACTAAAAATTTGATATCATCACCATTACCTGAGGGATCTGTTAAAAATTCTGATAATATTGTAAAAGATTTCGCAGTCATGAATCATGAAAATCTTTGGTTTATTTCTATTCAAATGTTTATTCCATTTTTACTCGCAGGATTTGGAATGGTAGCTGCTAGCTTACTTCTCGATGTAGTACAGGTAAAAGAAACTACAAATATGTGAGATAAAAATTTTAATACAAAATATTCATATAGATAAATTATACGCGGACAACAATATGTATTTTATTGAAACAAAAAGCAGCTTTAGAGTAATAAGGAATATAAAAATTAAAGTTATTATCTTAAATATAGTACATTTTTAAAAATATTTTCAGCATTGGCCAGTATATCAAGATATTTCAGAAGTTTATATACTAGTACCTGCTTTATTAGGTTTAAAAGGTAACTTGGAAATGACTTTAGCCTCTCGTCTTTCTACACAAGCGAATCTTGGTCATATGGATACAAAAAAAGAGCAATGGAGTTTAATTGTTGGAAATTTAGCCTTAATTCAGTGTCAAGCCATGGTGGTTGGAATGTTAGCATCTTTAGCAGCTGTAACACTTGGATGGATTCCTGAAGCCAAATTTGATATTCATCATGGTTTACTTCTTTGTGCCAGTTCTCTAATAACAGCATCTATAACTAGTTTTTTACTTGGTATAATTATGGTTGCTGTAATTTTGATTTCAAGACGCATGCATATAAATCCTGACAATGTTGCAACTCCAATAGCTGCATCATTAGGAGATTTGATAACTTTAGCTCTTCTCTCTTGGATATCATCTACTTTATTTAATTTAATTGGTAATTAATTCAAAAGTTAATAATTTATAATAATTAAAAATTTTGAAATAAATTTTTTTCAAGTAAAGATTAATTTTTATGTTCATATAAGTGAAATATATATCATTTGTAAATAAAAACAAATGAAACATCAATTTTTATCAATTAAATAATGTAATCAATTACGAAAATAATGCTCAAAAATTATAAGTTTGAAAATAAATTTCATTTTATTAATGCATAAATTCACCAGTAAATTGATTTATATATATTTATTAAATCAAAGGAAAAAATTAAATGATATAATAAGCATATAAATATGTTTTTAGATAGTGCCTCATGGATTGCACCAACTATGATTTTCGTTTGCGTTTTTATTACTCCTGTTTTTGGGTGTATTGCAGCAAAAAATCCTTACACTAAAGAAGTACTAGATCACGGCTGGACACCTGTGATATATGCCATGATAATTAGCAGGTTAATCTCCGCAATTCACATAATTTTCTTATAGAATATTTAAAAAAATATTTACTATGATATGCATAAAATATTTAAATTCAATGGGACAATTAACATTAATATTTTAGTCTTGGTGGTTTAATTCTTGACTACACAATTTCGAGTTACAAAGGTATTGCTGTCTATCAACTTGTCATAAATGGAGTTGGAGGTAACTTGGCTGCTGTTCAGACTAGTCGGATTTCAACAGCATTACACGCACAGAAAGATAGCAATGAACAAGAAAAGCAAATTGTTTGTGCAAGTCCTTTAAATGTATTTTTTGCACCTGGTAATTATAAATATACTTTTTATATGTAAATATGTTATTAGTAAAATTGTAATATTGTTTTACTTTATTTTAGGTGGTCATGCAAGAACTGCAAGAGTACTTTTAATGATGGCCATTCCTGGTCATTTAATTTTTAGTTATACAATTAGTTGGTTACAAGCTGGTCACACTTCCTTGACACCAATATTTCTAACAATTTACTTAACAGCTGTACTTTTGCAAGTATGTAAAATTATATCTTTATGCAGTTTTAAATTTTCATTTTTATGAATTTTCTAGAATTGCAATTAAGTTTATAAAAATAAAATGTATATATATATATACACGAGTATATTCATGATAATCAATTAAATAATCTACACGTAGATTTTATTTCATACATAAATGAAAATATAAAAACATAAATTTTACAATTTAATTTACTCATTAACCATTAGGTATTAAAGAAAAATAATTATTTCTTTTTATAAATAATTTCATGTAAAGAAAGAACTCTGAATAAAATTAACCATGCATTAAAAGTAAAGAATAATATAAGGTATTCTTATTTTTTATTTTAGGTTATTATATTACTTTATTTTTCACAAGTAATGGTCATGTGGATGTGGAACAAAGGTTTGGATCCAGACAGTTCTGCAATTCCATATGTGACTGCTGCAGGTGATTTAATTGGAACCGCGTTACTTGGTCTAGCGTTCCATATACTTAATATGATTGGTGATGGAGATTCTGATGTTGGGGACTGAACATCTAACAATTGGAAAAATTTTTTGAATAAACAAAAACAAAAGTTTTAAACATTTCCAAAGCGATTCACAAATCTAGATAGTATAAACTTTGAGACAGATAGTAAGGATATTATCTTAAATTTTTGTATCTTAATTTAGAGTTTAAGTGCAACTTATAAACAGAATCAAAAGGGAAATAAACATCATAGTTCAGGTTCCTGATAAGTTATGAAAGTTCAAGGGAATCATGGTATTAATTTTGTCATTACCTTACAATTGAAGACTTATAAGTATAAGAAAGTTATTTACTCATAAAAGAAGTTCTACAATATAATATTAAAGATTAAAAAAAAAATTATTGTTAGTAAAAATAAGAAAAAATTCATAATGTTTAAAAAGCGTGTGCGTGTATGGGCGCGTGTGTAATCGGGTATTTACACTACTACTTATGCGGAACTGTGTGCTTACGTACATGTACGCTCGGCAAATTGTTTTTATTTTTTTAAAATAGTGTAAAATAAAGTATTAAAAGAAATTTTTTTATAAGTATAATAATTATTCGTATGAAAAAAAATTATTTTAGTAAATTTTCCTCTAAATTTGAATGTATCATATTTATATGAAGAGTAAAATTATCTTGTTTGAAGAAGTAATAAATTTACTTCAAAGAAAACTTCTTTTAATAATTTATTAAAAATTTTTTCTTTTAAAACATGTTTCTGTATGCAAATGTAGACTTTCAGGGAATACATCGATCGACAGAAAAAGTAACACGGATTTTCTCGTTTTATTTGACATTTGTACTTTTTCTATTAACTAATTTTATGTATTAATTATAAATAAAATAAATTTCATATATTAATGATTATTTTTAGTGATAACTAATTAATTATTAATTAATACTGTTTTTTTAATTTAAAAAATTATTCATTTGTCAAAAAAGAACATTGAAATGCTTGTTATTTAGTAAAAATTTTAACAAAATATTTAAAAAACAAAAGATTTTGTTATTAAGAAACTATAATATATTATTTCTCGCTAATCAGTTAAGAGTTAAATTAGAAATCTATTATCTGCCTTAAGCAATAATCAATAAAACAAGAAATAACTTTAATTTGTAACATATCAATAATCTAATTAAAATAGATTTTCAAAGAGAAAAATATATTCCTAAACGTTGCATGAAATTAGAATGTTTATTTATAAATTTAAAAAAGTTCATAATTATTTTATCAATGGATTACCTTTTCTCATCATTATTTTACCTAAGGCTCTGGCTCTTTACTCAATTCAAATTCTTATTATAAAATCTATAAAATAATTTCTTACTATTAGTGTAAGCAACAGTTTTAACCAAAGCTAAATAAATTAGTTATTTTTAGTTAAAAAGCGAAAAAAGGTAGTACTTTACGTGTTATTTTTCAAATAATATTGTTATTATTTTTACTTCTTATATCCTTAGTAAAATAAAAAATTACATTTATTTTAAAGTTTAATAATAGATATTTAATGAGGTCAGAAGAGAAGACATCTACTATAACAACATGTTGTAAAAAAATATAATAAGTTGTTGGAACGTTCTGAATGTCAGCTTTTCTTCGAGAAAATTTCGTGAAAAGCAAACATGTCACTGTGTTCAATCCAATACTGATTTGATACCAATAAAAATTATGAATACATCTTAAGTATAAAATCTTAGTATAAATATTAATTAATCCCGTCTTTTTGTTATTTCTAAAAATTTTTATATTTTCTCATGAAGTTAAAGTTATTCAAATATTTAAAAAATAAATTTATATTGAAACTTAATGTTTATTTATATAATAAATGCATATATTTAATAACAAAATTACAAACGACCTAAGTTCTGGAATTTATTATACTTAATTTGGATGAGGCAATCAAACAAGCAAGAAATATGATAAGTTGCAAAATAAGTAAAACTTGTATAATTGGAAACAGTCTTACACATTTTTTTTTATATGCGAAACAATTTTCTTAATACAAGCACATTCAAGACATTCTCGGTACAAAATTTTTTTTTTTAAATTTAATTGAAATATGCTACAATCTTTTAGTTGGTTTGGAATATAATAGGTTTTTTATACGTGACTTGAAATTCTTCTGAAAAATCACAAATGAACTTGACAGTATAGCTAAACTGCTGAAAAAATAATGCACATGTGCGTCTAGATTTTAGACCCAAGTAAACCACGTTACAACGTATACCTGCATCCATCCTATCACAAATTATATTTACGTACTTTCATATTTAAATGCTTGTATGTATTAAAGGGATGATTATCAATGCAAATGAAAATCGTATAATTTTGTTAGTTTTTTTCATCGAAATACTTTAGAAATCTTATTTATAAAACATAGAAATTTAAATATGTTGGTGTAACGATAATATTATAGTGGGAACACTTCGATTTAATATTTTTTAATGTTTGAAAACCACGAGAAAATTCTTTTGGAGCGAATATATCGATCTAGATTAATACATTATGATTAAAAAATATAAACATTGTTTTTAATATCATAATTTTATTAATATGGATGATTAAAATCTCTTATAAAAATATAGATTCTATACAATTATATCAATAATCAATATTGTCTATTGTAATAATGTTTTATAGCTATCATTACATTCGCATATCAATTATAAAACTATATTTCTTTCACTCAGATAAAATAGAAAATTTGTTTTTATTATTCGTATTTTTTTTTTATCTATTGACGTTCATAAAATTTAATAATTATTTTTTCGTGATGTTTCGCGTCTTTCCGTCCTAGAAAAATACTCGACTTGTGATTTGTCGAGTTACCTGATAGGCGTAGAAAGTTACAGATAAATATTCCAATGGTGTAAAGCGTTAATTCTCGCGGCACACTAAACAAACGGCCATAATTGCCGTAATATGCTAATCTGATATTTCAACAAAAAAATATCTTTAAAAGAATGTGAATTTTATTATGTTTAATTGCGTTTTTATCAAGCATTTTAAAAAAATTTAAGCTTCATTCAAGCAAAAAGTTGATTATATCTTATATTCTGATTAAAAAGCAAAAACAAATTGTAAAGTGACAAGCCCGTTAACGTACTTGATAAAATTATTAAAAAATTTCTATGTACGATATTGAAAAAATGGACGCTTATTCAAATTAAATAGAAAAATTTTATTTTCTTTGATGGTGTTCTTTTCTGATTTTGTTAAAAAAATTAATTTTTTTTATATATTTTTTAACGTGTTATATATTTTATAATGTTTGAGAAAGTACTAGTATGTCTTTTGTCCTAAGTATCTCGAAATTTTCAATATGAAATTAAAAACTAAGTTTTTTAAATCTAATTACAAATAATTCAAGAGGATATATTTTGTTTCAAGAATTAACGAAAATGACACTAAAGTTTATTTTCATATTATTCGTATGTCAAATGTAAAAAAAAAAAAAAAATAAAAAATTTTAACGTCATATGCGGTCTTGTACAAACTTATTATTTTTTTATATTGAAAAAATTATACTTATATCAATGCATCTTAATAAGTATCTTAATATTAATATCTCAATGTTAAAAGAATTAAAGTTGTTTTTTCTACGATATTGACAAATAATTAAGTTAGCTAATAATTAAAGAGCATTGATCTTATCACTATAATATCATATTAAATTCGTATTAAGTTAACTATATTATTATTCGTATTATCTTTTTATTTGCTTAAAATTAACGTACCTTTATTTTTGTATTCAAAAAATAGAAGAATAATAAAATATGAAGGAAACTTGAATAACAAAAACACGCTATTTTAAACTTGAAAACTGAATACAAATTTTACTTTATCAGAAAATTCATAATATATTCACTTCGATAAAAAATTAACACAGATTTATAGCAGACTGAGTGAAAAGCTCGTATTGAGACGGTCGTGCATTAACTATGTATGCCTTCGTCCCCCCGTTTGTTTTGAAATGAAGTATGTCAAAAACTTTCAGCGAATACACAATATATTCATAAATCTGTTGTTTATATCACATAGCATAGATTTAAAACGTATAGTATTTTATATTTGTGACTAATACTTACTATTATAGAAAATTTATGAAAATTTTGTTATACTTATAATAATTTAAAAGTTTGTTATAAGTTTATTAACATACGCTTTCATGTATTTATGGATATACTATATATATAACATTTCATATGTGCAAAAAATTGGACGACTACCATAATATTACTTCGCTTGATCTATTCTACTTAATATTTTGTAATTTATGTAATAAATGTAGTTGGAAATAGTTTATATGCGCATATATATGGGTATATATATATATATATATATATATGAGCTATAAGAGTTTGTGTATGTACAGTTCTATAGTATTATAAATCGCCGGTCACATTATGTTTGTTTATATGGCTTACATATGCATTTAACATCAAACAACGTATTGAAATAACAAAGATTCGAATTTTGTAAAATTAAGTTAACTGAAATTATTTCGTCTCTTTTGATTATTGGTTAAACATTAGTCACAATAATGAAATTATTGAAAATAAATTATTTTTCTAAATTTGGACTACAAACATTTTCACGGTTCAGGTAAATATCAAATTATAACCTTAAATTTATGTATTGTATGAAATTGTAAATAATCGTACATCAAAATAATTTTAGAACGCATATAATAATATATAAATGTACTTTATAATAAATTTAATTATATATTCTGAAAATTTTTTTTTAATTTAAATTTAGTACTTCGACAAAATTAAAGCAAGAAAATGAATCTTCAAAATCAAGTACAACAGTTGACTTTAAAGAAATTAGTAATTTTGAAAAACTTTGTGCTAATTGGTGGAATCCCCATGGTGAAATGGGACCACTCCATAATATGAATGCATTAAGAGTACAGTTTGTCAGAGATGGTATAAAAAATGCTGGATTTAATGAAACAGTTCCAAGCAGTCCTCTTCAAGGTATAAAAATCTTGGATGTTGGATGTGGAGGAGGAATTTTATCAGAACCTCTTGCAAGAATTGGAGCTAATGTTACTGGTATCGATGCTTCTAAAGAACTCGTATCTATTGCAAAAGAACATGCAAAATTAGATAGCAGTCTTTCTTCAAATTTAAATTATATACATACGTCAATCGAAGATTTTTCACAAGAAAAAGGTGAAGAATATGATGCTGTTGTTGCATCTGAAATTCTTGAACATGTAATTGATCAAAGTTTATTTTTAAAAGTATGTACAAAATTAATAATTTAGAATATTATCTGGGGAAATTATTTTATCTCTATTTTATCTTTAAAATATATTTTTTAGAGTTGTACGTCTGTTTTAAAACCCAGGGGCTCTATTTTTATTACAACAATAAATAAAAATCTTATTTCTTGGCTTGGTGGTATTGTCGGAGCCGAGTATTTATTGCAAGTTTTACCAGTAGGAACTCATGATTGGAATAAATTTATAAGTCCTGATGATACTAGAAGATTATTAAAGGATTGTAAATATTTTTATTTATGTATATAAATATAAATTTTAATACAATTTAACTTTTTAATATTTTTTAAAGGTAATTGTGATACAAAATTAATTCACGGACTTTTCTATAACCCTTTAACACGCACATGGTCATGGACATCATTAAAGTCAATTAATTATGCTATTCATGCAGTAAAAGAAGCAAAAATTTAAATATATTTTGATAAAAATATTTATTTACGTTGAACTTTTATAGTTATATAAAATTATAGGACTTTGAGTTCGATCAATAATCTAAACAATATAGAATATGATTTAGTGTCGAAAGAAAAATTGAATTTATGTTTTATATCATTATTTATATTTTATAAATAGATGTTTTATAATATAATAGTTTTAATCGAACAAAAATTGTATAGTTTAGAATATAAAAATTGAAATCAATACAAAACTTTTAAAATTTGTTTTTGTTTTCTTACTTTTTATTATCCACTTTCCGAATCTCAAAACATCTATAATCATATATATTTTTTTAAATTTCTTTAGTTTAAAGAAATAGGAAAATATCAGATGCTGCATACTTTTGCAAACTTTTTTTATAACTGTAAAAATTAATTTACATAATTTTGTTAAATATACCGATTACAGTGCAAAATTATACGCATTTATTATTGTTTTCTTTATAATTTTTTTTTATTTAAAAAGAACTAACAACATACTGGAAGTAGAAAATTATAGATTATTATTATTTTTTTTATTGTTTAATATATCGGGAGAAATGAGTTTTAAGAAAAATGGGCCCGATGGAACCACAGTTAGTCTTTTGCGCGATCTCTGTCTCGGAGTTAAAAAGTTTAAATAGAGGACGTTTAATGAATCGGGATAAGTTTGTTAAGTGAAAAGTCGGATATTGTTTTTCGCCGAGCATTAGCATTACAGTTGTCCAAGGGCAGAAAAAGAGATGGAGTGACGTTAGTGTGACCGGATGGGGTTGACAGCATTATCATCATTAGTTGCATCGTGGCTGCTACAGGATGAAAAAAAGCTTGGACCGATGCAAGGTTAGGAGACGGGTATCTCTTTTTTGCGATTTTCCAACTACACACTGTTGTGGGGGAGGAAATCTTATCTTCAGAACCGAGACTGGGTTTTCTGTGTAGAAATGTGAATGGCATTCACACGAGGAGCTTTAGTTAGAGAAGGATAGTATAAGACTATCTTGAGTGACGGCAAAAGAGAGAGCGCGCCGTAAAAAGGGTGAGTAATGGTGTTCAAATAGGAAATAGAAAAATTAAAAAATAAAAAATAGTTCGCCTTGATAATGACGAGTAAGTTAAGCCAGGACATGTTCAACGGGGGCACCAATGATTAGCTATGGTTGTATATCTTAACGGTGCCTTGAGGGATTCTCCCACCTTTGTCATTCGTCCCCACCAATTCGACAGCTTTGCCGTTCAATTGGCTTGAATGGTTCGAGGAGAGTCTTAGCGCATCAATCGAGGAGAAACGTCGAACAGGTGCCTCCCCCCCACTTCCTCTTGATACATGTGGCGAAAATCTTGGGAACCAACATTTCCAGGTGAATAACTTCGATGTACGTCAACTGAATTTTCTTACAATTTTATTTTTTAAAAAAACCAACAACAATTTGAAATTTATAGACTCAACTTTTAAAGGCATTTCCAATATTTAAAAATCTTACTTTTTTCTAAATAAAAAAAAACCAGACTTGTTTGGCTGTGTAAATGGATTTTATCTATAGTCACTCATTGCGAAATAACGTTTGAGTAAATTACTGGTTCAATTAAAGGATATTTTATCCTGAATTGAACTCATTTAATAAAGCTACATTAATGAAAGGCTTCTCAGTGTCCCTTTCAGCAGTACACGTTAAATTACTGTTATAACTTAAACAATAAGGCTTGAATGTCGAAATACTTTCCCTGTAAATAAAAGTTCATTCAAAATTGAATCGAGTTATTTTAACGACATTTGTATTGTAAGCGATGGTGAAATTAATGATTCATACAGAGGCGACAACTGAGTTTTACAAGAAAGCAGTGAAACTTATTTCCAGAAAGGAAGTCATAGGCGCGAGGGCGCGAGTAGCGGATAAATTTTGCGGCGGGACAGCAACGAGAAATGCATCGTCGGCTTTAGTCTGTCTGTCCCTCGTCAACCTAAAGAACAATCAAAGATTCCTATATTAGTGTTCTGGACGTAGATATGTACATGTGAAAGTCGGATGGATGGCCGCTGAGGCGAGTGACCGATTTATTGCGGCGATGCCCCCGAGCTTCGCTATTAGCGCCGGAAGAATCGAGCAAGTGCCTTCATTGTGATGCGCTCCTAAGCGACGACGCACATACGCTCTTCGTATTTTTCTTCGACATTCTTCTTGCTTTCTCGTCCCAAGGAATATAAAGACAGAAAAGAAAAATATATAAACTAGTGCAAAAACTTGCACCCATCTTAGGACTCCTTAAATTTTTAATTTATTATTGCTTTTGTTTATTTGAAGACTGTTCTTTTAATCAGTGACAGTAACCTTTGAGTATTATGTAAAAAAAGTTTTATTGCGTTTTATTGCCCTTTAATAGTTAATCGAATACAACTGAATTCTACGCAAATAATTAAAATAATTTTACGTCTATATTGTTAAGCAAACATTGTGCTTGCTTTTACCTAATAGGTAAAATAATAAAATTATCCACTTTTAAAGTGTTCATTCGTAAAATGTGAATCTGAGCAATGCGCTAAAAAGTACATTTTGACCGAATAAAAATTAATGGAAATTGACGAGAATGTTTAAGATTAATTGATACATGAACTTGTTAAATTGATGTTTATTCAATCATTACATTTCAATGTCTATAATATACCCGTGCAGAGTTATTATTAATAATATGAAATTATCTATACTTATTACTGTTCATAGTTTTTGTGAATCTGAATCGATTGTTACTTGTTATATTAATTACTGAATAAAACCTTTCAATTCATAAATAGAATGGCTGTTTTCATATTTTTCATCGAGAACAATATTTTTTCAATGGTATAATTAATATGAATTAACAATAATAAATATAGAGCTCCTTTTTGTCGATTTGTAATTAAATGTAGATTAACAATTTAAGAAATTGATGCTGTCATTATTTAAACAGCAAAATAAACGAATATACAATTGAAAACCATAATTATTTATAAATCTTTAGCATTACGTAAGAGTTATAAATGGTTATATTACACGTTCAACCTTCCACAACGATTGATGAGAAGAGATAAATCATGTTTTAACATGCAATTATAAAATACTCATATAATAGGGAAAGTTATTAAACTTTGGCGCCTTTTTTAAGTTAGTACCAGCCACCTGCCGCGACCATTACGAACTCTGGAGCGAATATAAATACACGTGGTGTACAATATCTTTAAAAATTTCATTGTTTGTGAGATGACGGTAAGCTCAAAAAGCCGTCGTTGAGGTTGACTGTAACCTCAAACGATAGTCGAAGGTGCAAGTTGTTATTAAGTTGCTTTTTAAGCTAAACAATATCGTAAATATTAGGTCTCTTATTCAGAGAGGTCAGGAGTACACGTAGAACTCCTGTCAATGATGCATTTTAACGTCATAATGTTTCGTAATTAATGACGCGAATGCTGCGCCTACACAGTAGAAGATAAAGGACTCGCATCAACCCTCGGAGATGAGCTGCTTGAATTGGAGGATGCGATGATTTATAGTTATGCTTCCCTCGACCGGTTATTTCAAAGCAATCAACTGTCCGTTTTACGAGAACGGATACTGTGAGAGACCCTACTGTCACTTCAGGCATTCACGTCGAGGTAACCTAATCATGGATAACTTTTAAAAAACATTTCGTAGCGTAACTATTATTAACTGTAAAAATATAAGATACTAGAATATTCCTGTAATCTGATAAAATACTATTTACAAGAGGCCTTTGACATTTTACAGGATTCTTAGATTTACTTAGATATATTATATTGTAAAAAGAATTTAATAAAACGAATGTAAATAATATGTAAATGCATGAATTAAATATTAACGTTGACGGTTAAAAAAGTACTTACCATACAACTGCATTAAGTATTTACAATTTTCGTAATATAAATTTATCTTAAATTTTGGATAGATAATTTTTTTTAAACTATGCTCATATTTATAGGAATGTTACTGAATTTAAAATTTTTTCTTTAATTTTGTTTTTTTTAAATAAACTGAGATTTAAAAAGGAATAAATTCTTGATAATAAGATGGAGCTAGTACATCCACGGTGGTTACATCAGACTCAAGCCAAACAGTTTCTAAACAACAAAATGTGGAATCTACCACCGTAGCATCAACAAATTCAGATGTCATTCAACAGCTTGTATCCGAGGCAGTGAAAAAGGTGCTGGCAGATCAAAATGTTACAGATACGGAAAATATTGTAAATAAAGTTGTAGAGGGATTAAAACCAAAATTGATTCCTGGTGTGCTTAATTCAACACCTAACATCAATCAAGAAATGATTCCTCAAGACCCTGTAGTAGGAAAGCACATGGGTGTACCTGTTATGCCAACATCAACACCATCTGTTTACAATCCAACACCAATAGCAGAACTAAAAAAAAGACATATACCTATTACTGCATATGAGCCAACAAGAGAGAGTAAGGCGGTCAAAAGAAAATCTCCAGACGTTGAAAGACCTTGGATGGATGTTATTCGTAATATTGCCTGTATCAAGGAATCCAAAGTTAGTTACACCCCAACTGCTATTAGTCAAACAATTGCAACAGACCAGAATTCTATCCACAACTATGTTCCAACAATAAAATCCGATGCTCCGTTGAATTTATATGATATTAATAGTAGTAGCAATGATTCTTACATTCCTGAAAAGAAAAAAAAGGAAATCTATTATCCAAAACCAAAAAGGCGGCGAGAAGAATACGTTCCTAGAAAACCCAAGGTCCCATTAAAAACTAAACAACATATAGAAGAGGATCCATATGATGTACTCGATGAGTTTCTTTGTGGTTCCAAAACTAATCTAAGTCTTGTACTTGATGAAGATTCTGATGAATTTATGGAAGTTGAGCCAAAGTTCTCCGACGACGACGAGGATGAAGATATTACAGCTGCTGTAAATATAACCAAAGAAGAAGAACAGCTAAAAGCTATTCATAGCAAAACATCGTACGATGAAAAAGAAAATAAAGAATTGAAAAAAAGAGATTTAATAAATACTGGAAATGAGGATAAGAGTTCTAATCGATCAAATAAATTAAATCAAGAAAAGTCAAATAAGCATGAAGAATCTACAAAATATAAAGAAAAAGGTAAATCATCAGAAAAATCTAGTAAGGAAAATTCAAAACATAGCAGACACAAAGATAAAGATGATTCAAGACATAGCAAAACTAAAGAAGATGACTCAAAACACAGTAAAAATAAAGAAGATAACTCTAAACACAGTAAGAGTAATGAAGAAGATTCCAAAAACAACAAAATTAAACAAGAAGATTCAAAACATAAAAGTAAGGATAAAATAGAGGAAAAAAGAGATAGAGAAAAAGACAAGGAAAAAAGTAAAGATAAACAAAAACATAGTTCAAAGAGTACTAATCGTTCTCCGTCTTCTTCAAAAAATAGCAAAAGCAAAGATAAAGAAAGAGACAAGATGAAAGAGAGTAAAGAAAATTCCCATAGAAGTAAAAAAGACTCCAAATCTGATAAAGAAAAGAAATCTAATTCTAGGGATTCAAAGGATAGCAAGAAAGAAAGTAAGGATAAAAATAGACATAAATCTGATGACAAAAACAAACATAAAAGTAAATCAAGTTCTTCAAATTCGAAAAGCAAGTCCAGTAAGCAATCTCATAAAATTTCAAATAGGTCAGTTTCACACTCTAGTCATAAATCCAGAAAATCAAGTGATAAATCATTGGTTGAAACAGAGGACAGTGTTAGCGATAGAAATGATGAAAAATCAGATCGAGATGAAAGATGCAATAGTCCCGAATACGAAGAGTTTTCACCATTTTATGACGAACAGCTTCTTCAGACTTCGGATTCAGATCACGACGTTGAAGAGGAATGTCGAAAAATATTTCAGGTAAATTGAATTTTTTAATTTTAAATACGATAACCCATTTGAATTACTTTAATCAAAAGAGGTAATAAGAAATTGCACCACTAGTATTCGTCTTAATTAAATTCTGAGAATGTAAACGATTTTCAGGAGTACGAAGTATCCGACCATCCGAAAGATGTATCGAGTAAAGCCCCTTCAAAACCTCAAATCGAAGAGTCCGAAGAAGTTTTCAAAAAAAGAGTTGCCCATCCATCCGCAGCTCCAAATACAACAAAACAAGTTGGACCAACTCAGCCTCCAAAGCGCTTGCCAAATCCTCAACAGCGAATGTACGAAAGATGGAGAATGATGAAAGAAGTGGCTGCCGAAAAAGCTGCAGAAAAAGCTGCAGCTGCGACCAGAGCTTCGGAACTGGCCATACAAAAGAAATCATTGGAGAACAATAGTACTAGCGAGCATCAAGTCAATGGCAATGGTAAATATTAGTTCGCTCGAAATATTATTTATTTATTTATTTACGACAGAAAGGTTATTCGTAATATTTTTATTGATTTTCGAAGGTCGAATTAGAATAGCACAAGTTCCCTATGCCATGTCTCTAGCGCTGGAGAAGAAGAAGGTTTTAGCTGCACAAGCCGCCAAGATCGAGACAAAGACAGTCGCTCAAAATAAAAAAGGATGCGTTCGAGTCGCTCACGTGCCTCAAGTGGTAAGTTAGGGTGATAATTGCAGTCGATACGACGTCTGCAACGATGCGTTTAATTCGAACATGATTCGTGCTCAGGTGCCTCAATTGATTCGGCCGGAACCGCTACAAACGTCTGGAACACAAAAATTTCCACTCAACGTGAGACAATTTTACGTCAACGCAATGCAGAACATTTGCGTGCAAATTTACACTAGTGCCGACGATGCGGCTCAAAGAGCCGTCCGTGAAGAATTGGCCTGCTATGAGCGCTGCAAGGCGGTAAATGTATATAAAAATTCTTGTATGCTTACCGTGCACAGGCTTCGGAAAGAAGTCGATCAAAAGTCCGAGGAGACGTCGGTGTCCAACAGTGGCATGATTTCTCACGAGGCTGTACTCGCCGGTAAGGTAAAGGGCTCGTGGAGCGTTATAAAGCCAAGGAAACTGGTGACTGATTTCAAGGGTGTATCTCTGTATAATATGTTGACGAAATGGATTATGACTGAACAAGAGCTTAAAGATAATGGTTTTCCTAGGCCGCACCCCGAAGGTCCAAAAGTATGCGTAACTATTGTTTCTTTTTTATAAAACGAACATTATTTAACTCTATATCCCTGCGATACGATTACGATAAAGCTGAAAGAATCTTTAAGATTTGACAAAGATTTTATCTGACACACCTAATTTATGTTAAGGTCAGAAGCTATCAAAATTCTGATAAAAAATGCTGGCAAAATGGATTTTCTCCTATCAAATTCACAGAAAAATGTTCCCGAATGAATTTAGTGTTTAAATTTTTGTTCCTGTACGAATTATTTTTGAACCAGGCATTAAGCTTTGAACTTTTATACATACATTTTCGAACGCATCATATTCTAAATAATACTAGATTGTGTTTAATTTGGGCAAAATTGTAATTTCACGATTACAAACGTAAAAAATGATAATTGAATAAATTAATAATTTAGTTATCAAATTATTTACAGCAGAACTGGTACAGAAGAATGCGACATATTAAAATAATATTTTTATTTTTATCTTTTGCATTTCAACATTTCTAGAGCATAATTAATATTTTGTATAAAACGAATGTTAAATCTTAAGTATTTATAACGTTGACAAAAAATATTCTCTTTTATACATCGTTAAATTTACAAAAATTATAAAAAATATTTCAATTTTATCTTTCATTATTTGAATCATGGTAAAATTTCCATCCAGATGTAAATATTAATTGCTTTAAATATTAACAGGGTCGAGCTAAATTATATGTATCAAATGTAAGGGGTCAATCAACTCTTTCCAAAGTGCCTAACGAGCGTTTCTGCTGTCGTTGTAATAAAGGGTATATCGTTGATAAATATGGACATCCCGTTAGAAAAGAAAATTGTATTTATCATTATGCAAGAAAATTCACGTTCAGGGGAGAAAGTAAATATATGTGTTGCAAACAAGACGGTTCATCAGACGGTTGTTGCGATGCAACAACTCATGTTTGGGATTTTGTTGATATTGAAAATCTAAGAGGATACGTTTCAACTTTCGATAAAAGTATTATCATATTTATCGATTAAGATGCATGTAATTGATCATTGACCCAGACCTGCATCTCGCAGTTAATAAACACTGATAATTTTTTTCAGATGCGTGTGCCGAAGAACAAGGTATATTTGCTCTCGATTGTGAAATGTGTTACACGACACAAGGTCTTGAATTAACCCGTGTGACGGTAATTAACGAATATTACCATGTTGTGTATGAAACTTTAGTAAAACCTACACATCCAATTATCGATTTCAACACGAGGTAATTTAATTATTTAGTTATATAAAATATTTCATTAGTTAAAAATAGATGTTTCGTTGCAAGATTTATTATAACATTTTGTTAAGGAAGTAATTATAAAAACTTTGAAGTAATTGCCAAAAACTAGAATATTTCAAGAATAAGTTTATTTACATTTGAGGCAGCTTGCTATTACTTATTGAAAATGTTTTTACATAAAGTACGTAATGTTTTGTGTTTACAGATTTTCTGGGATTTCTGAAAAAGATATGATAAATGTTACGACAACTTTGTTAGACGTTCAGGCTACTCTTCTTTCCATGTTTTCATCAAAAACTATACTTGTAGGTCACAGTCTCGAAAGTGATTTTAAGGCATTGAAACTGTTGCATAACACTGTGGTAGACACCAGCATTATGTTTCCACATAAAAACGGCCCTCCTTATAAAAGGGCATTGAAAAACTTATGTTCGGAATATCTTCGAAAAATAATACAAAACGACCGTAAGTTTCAAGCGAAATAAATAATAAAGCGTGAAATATTTTTAGTTTGCTATAAAATACCTAGCAAATTGCTTTATCAAATATTTGCTGCTTTATTTTTTATCGTAATCTGTCATTTCCGTGTTGTTTGCTTTTCTTTAGTTGGTGGCCACGACAGTAAAGAGGACGCTATCGCTTGTATGGAACTTATTCATTGGAAGGTGAAAGAAGAAGCAAAGCTTCAGTAAAGTAAATCTGTTTTTTCGAGATAGCCATCTACGAAATCAGTATTACGAACTGCTGTACTGCTGACTGTATTATAAATATTGTGTAAAATATTGTAATATACGCGAACAATTTTCTCATAATAGTGTTTGTTTAAAATACTCGAATAATTATTCTTTTCTTATAATTTAACAATATTGGAATCAAGATCCATGTCAGATCTAACGAGTAAAATTTTATACTTTATTTATACTTTATTTTCTGATAAAACTAAATTTATATTTTATTTTATAATTCATATTTGTTTTTGTAATATTGTTATCAAATTACTTAATCACTGAAAGTAATAATCACATTGCTAATAGTTTTCTTTAAAAAAAAAAAAACATAAAAAATTTATGCTTATCCAATCATACTATTTAGAAAACTCTGAACAGATTTAATCAGTTTTGAATATAATCATTAGAATATAAAAAAAACTTCTTAGTTGCATTAGAGATCACAAAAACAAAATTAAATTTTATTGTTTTCAATTATTTATTGATATATACGATTAATAAGAAATATCATTTCCCTTAATTAACATAAACATATTACATTTATGTTTCCGATTGACGACGTAATTTATTTTTTAATGAAATATAAATATGACAAATACAAAGTTTTATTTTTTTTTTTAATTTTGCCAAAGGCGACAATCGATAATGATCTGTGATTTTTCTAATTAATGTTTTTGGAAAATGAATTCCCAGTTCAGATTTAAAAACGACTTTGATTTTGAGGAACATTCTATTTTGATGGTTTTTATTATCATTTATAAAAATATACATGAGATTCTGCACATCAATATTTCAGTTCTCTTAAAAAATATATGGGATTCCGTAGCTTAATTCAGTTTTAAAGTTTTTTTTAAAAATTTCTTGCCATAATTGTTTCGGGTAATACAGAGTACAAATATTCACGCTCAAAAAAATATTGCACGATATTCAAATCAGTGAATGTTTATTTAAAAATAATAAGAACAAAAAAGGTAAAAAGTTAATTTTTTTAGTGAAATAGAAAAGAATAACAATGAATATACAAATCTACAATAACATTAACAATTAGTATAAATAAGAGAAACGTTAACCAAAGAGCGAGAATTTTGGTTATTTTTTGTGGTCTATTATGGATATTAAATCGCTCTAGTCTCGCTTCTACAACTTTCACATACAACTCCTAGGAATTGTCACATTGAATTTTTCGTATATTTAATTACTCGATCGATTTTTAAGTTTAAATTACTTAATCTAACCAACCAATACAAAGCACATATTTCTCCCTTTTTTATCTAAATTCTCTGTCTTCTCTCTCTTCTCCCTCTTTGTCTCGCGCGCGCCTTCTCTTGCAATTCTATTTTAATGTTGTTGCGTTTCGAGTATCAGTTTCAATGTAAAACCAGAAGCTCAGTAGTGGCGATTCTCTGTGTTTCAGAAATTAAATCATTTTATACGAAATACAATTTATACACAATTTTGTATAATTATTGTGAATATTTAATGTAAATAATTGATGAATAAAATGTTGTGAATCATATTCTTATTGCATTGTTGTTAATCATTGCTGTATATTTGTTATGCATAAAAAATTTTCTTTGTAATATTTTTGAACTTTTTGTTTTACCGATCTTACAAAGATTTTTAAATTATATTATCACCTGGCAATATAATTAAGCAGTTAAATCAACACTTTTAATAGTTTCAGCAAAGACTTAAGAAGTATTATAAAGACCTTTGTAACTGATAATTATCTTATTGCAGTTAAGAGTTCGGCAATACTCTCGCTACGTTGATTATTAATAAGAGAGAGAAAGAGAGAGAGACACATTTGCAAACAGTTGAATCGCAGCGTTTTGATTTTCGTGTCTGCAGCTTTAAATCTACAAGTATTGTTTTAATTTTTTTTCGATTTCGTAAATGCGACAAGAAAAGCCAATAATTCTGAGCACATCTTGTTGCACAGGCACGGGCACTTACAATTGTCCACTGCAAGGATTACGAGACAATATTTTCGCGACTCTCTGATTCCAATTATTTCCGATTTGTTCGCATTGAATTTAATGTTCTCGGATGATGCATAGCATTACTTTTACCCGGTAGACATTGTTTAAACGAGTTACCTAAACAACAAATTACAATTTTTTTCCAGTTTATGAATTCAAATATTCGAGTATCGCTTTGTTTTCGTTATTTTTCTCCGTCGAATACTACAATTTCGTTAAAAAATAAATTTATTTAATCAATGCTACGCGAATCAACTCTGATTCTATCACACGTTGTTTTCTACCATTATATTTTTCATAATTCAATTAATACATATGTTTTGTCGACGATTATACAGTTTTTGTTGCGTTTGCAATTTTTATCCGAACAACGGACTAAATATTAGTCGTTCTTCGACAATATTATTTTTTCAAAAGCTATACTTTTCTAATATTTATAATATTTACACATGCGTAGTACGATCATCGGTTTTCGTGACTGAAAAACAATGTATTCGTCGTTTCTTTATACACTTAGCTAGCAATACATTAATCTAATTGACAACCTGGATCATAAAGCATCATTTACTTTTATAATGACAGTATGTGTTTTTATAGGCCACAAAAAGCGAACTATGACTGAAAAATCATTGCTTTATACATATTATCTTTATTGCAAATTTACATTAAGTCGAAATACTTTCCGTTGTTTCACTTAATTGCATTGTTGGTGATAATTGGTCAAAATGAAATTGTTGCAGCTAAATAATACACAACACACAAGTAATGAAGCATTAATTTTATGGATTTGCTGCTCAAAAAAGCATTCGTTTATCGATTTTTTTTAAAGAAAATTTAAGGAAAAGATTGTCGTTTGAATGCTTTTAAACTAGTATTATTACGAACAGTTTGTTATTTAATATTGATCGTAGAATATCGTTCACTTTATATTTATCAAAGATATTTTTCAATTGTAATATAAACTTTTGCATCCGCGTTTGTTAAAGAAAATTTGAAATACTGACACGTTTTTCTACGTTATTTATTATTATCATTAAATACTGCACATTGAACTTAGATTAACTGTATGTAAGCATACACATTCGTCTCGGTAAAACTGTATTTTAGTTTTATTTCGTTAAGCATCGACTAATAAGATTTTGTAGTATCAATATAAAAAATATTATTCTACATTTTGAACCACATGTATACTATTGGTAGCGTTCATAAAATTATTTAAATATGTTCGATATTTATTTTATAAGCGTTATAACGATAATATCGTGTCTTAAAATATCGACGAATAACAATAATAATAGTAATAATAATAATAATAATAATAATAATAAAATAATAATAATAATAATAATAATAATGGTAATAATAATAATAATGGTAATAATAATTTTAATTTTAATTAAACTTTGATTGTAAAACATAAAACGTGTTAGTATTTCTTATTTAGTACAATATACTGTTCTGTTGCGCTGCTGCATTGATCCGCGCAATAAAAGAATGTGAAACTAAATGAACACGTAGAAGTTTTCCGAATCGTTCACACTTGCAAATTGTATTTATTATTATATAATAAATACTTCCAAGTCATTAATTTTTATTTTTTAAACGGAAAATCAACAATAACTAGCGAATAAAATAATAACCTTTCATCCGAGAGAACGACCGTATTGTACGTACGTATAATGAACAATTGAACATGTAAACCAGCAAAAAGTAGTGTAATAAGTTTAGCTATGCTAATTAGCTTCCAACTGTATTTTTCATTTCACATTCTTTCGACATCGTACAAAAATAGCATCTTGATATAAGATAGAGTTATCGGGGCACACAAACTCAGGATTGTATAGTTGATAAAAGTTCTAAATTTTAATTAGCAAAGACATTTGCTTCTGCCATCTCGAGGTCTGTTCAGGGTACTTTTGCGCAGAAGCGATAAAATTTCTCAGTGGCAAAATTATTGTTCGATGACAAAGTGTTAATTGCACAAGTGGCTTTCGCGCATAATCCAGATAAAACTTTTAGTCGACTCTACCTAATTTTTTCAATTTTTCCAGCTACTTATCGTCATAATTATATTATAAATCAAGATTTATGGGAAAATTTACACTACCACTATTATTTACCTTCAAATAAATGTGACTATCTAAGACTACTATAAAAAAAAAATCGTAATAATTATATTTCGACTGTATATACATGTTTAGGGTACACTGTTGAAAAATATAATATGTCAACGAAAATTATATCTTAACACACCCGTGTTAATTATTTTTACAATGATTATTTATATATATATATATAATTTAATATAAATTAAACGTAAGCTTTACGTTACCCATTATTAAAAGTTATCAATATACAAAGAAAGTTAGCAAAAATAACGGTTACACAGGATTTTATACTTTATACGACGCCTAAATTTTAATGGAATTCAACGTTACAATTGAATAATTACAATTAAAAATTGAATGACAATGCGTTCGGTTACATGCGACAGCGCACAATAGTGAATGGAACCATTTAAAAAAAAGGTTGGCACGTTGCTTCGAATAGCAATAAGGAGACACTTATTTCAGAAACAGCACGAGTAGCGAAAACTTTTACCTATCGAAGACTCGGCGGAAAACTGGTAACTGGCTCCTCTAACTGCCCGCCGACTGCGCGAGTTCGCATTCTGGTGCCCACGTCGCTACAATTGCCTACAGTTATGTACACGTGTGTATGAAGCATCCAATGTTAAATAAAAAATCGATCGCAAACCTACAGTTCAATCGTTCAATTTTTCAATCCACCCAGTCCTGAAACATATGCATAATATATAATATGTAATTATGTACATATGTAATGCAACTGTTAAGTCAAAGTTCAACGGCGCACGAATTCGTCCCCCTTCCGTTCCATAAAACAACCGCCTGGTTTGTCCAGTAG
Source organism: Platyscapa corneri (assembly GCA_018907185.1). NCBI lineage: Eukaryota > Metazoa > Arthropoda > Insecta > Hymenoptera > Agaonidae > Platyscapa > Platyscapa corneri. The sequence goes on along the minus strand of JACCHW010000042.1, from coordinate 1,070,680 downwards.
AGGACATTTTCAACGCGTCCAATGGTGCACGCGACGGCTGATTTTCAGCTTCCATTAGCTGCACTACCTCGTTGAATGCGTTGATTCGCGGGAAACCGGGAGAAGACGAGGCTCGAGCGGTGCCTCGACTCACCGACGAGTTCCAGGGCGCGGAGGGGAGGAACCAGGCGGTGCACTCGCTCGCTTTCTTAAGGATCGCGCGCCTCTAAACGAGGTCGAGCCTCGTGCGCTTCGCAAGGTTAAGGTTTGATCGGTTCGCCGAATTCCTGATCGCCGACGAGGTAGAGGAACTGGAAGGCGATCGCGAGCAGGCTGATGCCGAGGAGGTCCCCCATCGCCGTCAGGTAAGGTATCGCCGAGTTGTCAGGATCGATCTTCCGCTTCCACATCCAGTGGATCATGATGTAGGCGATGTAGAGGAGGGCCGCCACCTGCAGCATCGCCGCGCACAGGTACACGAACACGAAGAGCGTGCTCATCGAGGTCTGACCTTCCTTCATGTAGTTTATTAGGTAGATGAAGATCACGTGTCCGGGTATCACCATCCCCATGAGAACGCGAGTCGTTCGCGCGTGCATTCCTGAAAACACAAGCTCTTTGGCAGTTGTCCCGTGAAACCCGAACTTCCCCCAACTCCAACTTTTTAGCTTTTCTTTATTTGGAGAGTTAAATAGCGCCTCTCGGCAATAATTAAGGACGTCTCCTTTGCATCGGCTTTTGAATTAGCTTTTGTGGAAATTAATTAAATTTTTATCACTATTTTCCTCGACGTCTATTTAACTTTTCGGGAAATTCTTTATTTTTTAACCACGAATGACTTTTTTCGAAAATTCGTCGATCGTATAACCGTTAAATGTTTTTTTATAAATTACTTTTTGCGATATCACTGTGTTCGTTATTTCAAAGGTTCAATCCGAGTAACGATTCTCTCGATAGTTAGAGACAGTTCAACTGCATCACGGACCCCAGACTACATTATTTAATGCTAAAAGGTAATTCTTAAGGTCTATTCACATTTACGTTTCATAAGCTCGTCGCTGTCTTTGCACAATAAGCTGCAATACTACTTTATAATGTCAAATATTATATTATTTTTATAAATTGAACAATTTGAGCAAGTATTTTTGTGCAAAAATGGCGCGAATATAATTTTCCGAAATTATATCGATTATTCCTGTAATTGACAGTGAAAAGCGCATGCAGCGAAATAATATTAGAAAGATTATGAAGAATCGGATACAACGGATCTTTGGCTGCCTGTGAACAAATTATTTTAAAACAACCGATTTAAATTTGTATCGCTAATGTCGTTATTCTTCGCGATAAGTTCCAGAAAAGAATATCAAAATTATATCAACGTTTGCTATTGGAAAATATATTCTGTTCCGTAGAGACGCTATTCGAAGTCAAGCTTTCAAATTTCAGAGCCAAAAAGAACCTCAACTTAATTAACTGTCCGTTACTTTTCTACGCAGTTATACAACGGCTTTGGTAAAAGTTTAACCAATAAAAGTTAATTGGTTCATAAAGTAATATTAATTTGAAAACTTTCGGGCGACTCTCCGAGCGCTGAAATATTATCAAAAAATCCATCGAGGATTTTTCGAAAAGAAATTATTTTTAACCTTTTGAAATATTCTTCCTCCAAGCAGTTTTGTGTAATAAACATTTGTATTTGACAATTTAAAAGTTTCTTTAAAAAGTTCTTCGTTTTTTCGCGTTAACTTTTTTCATGGACTTTAATAAAATATTGGGGTCACCCAGTGACCCTTGCTGATACAATCATAGTTAACTCGATCAAGCATTTGCTATTTAATTCAATGGATGGTATCAATTACAAAGTTATGCAGCTAATCGTAACCTTGCGACTTATTTGGACGTAAAAGTGCGCGTTCGATTTTATTTTAATTTGTTATTGCAGCATTTTTATTTTATGGTCGAGCTGCAAATTAGTGATATTCGAAGAATAATCCTATTTTTGATAATAATTTACTTAATTAATATCTTGCTTTATTCGAACAATTTCTTCGGAATATTCTATTGCGGTATTTGTGCAAAATTAGATTAGCGGCGGTCTTAGGTTGTTTATTTATAATATCACATTATACGTTGTAGATTACAGTTTTAATATTTAAACTCAAGAATATCGACAAAATGTCAGTCAAAAAATTAATTAATTCGCGGAAAGTTTAGCTTTTGTCAGTTTGCTGCTTCATCAATTTAACGCTAAATTACCTGCAGTCTGTTGTTAAAATAGAATATTTTAATTCGAGTAAAATCAAAACTTGTTGTTTTGCCAAATTTCGCAATTGCGTCTAATTTTGCAAAGATTATTCGTTGAAGCTGGCCACGAAATACACGTACATTTACGTTATTTATGGATTTGTTAACCAACGTCGATATGTTTTTAATCACACTCAGCGATTTAATTTTGAAAAAGGCTACAATTGCAAAATGCATATATCGGCCCTTTGTTGTGCAACCTACTTTTATCGAAAATTTAAAGATGCGAGACGTTGAAAATGAAATATATGCCACATATGACAAATGCGCCACGAATTTATTACAATACAATGTTACGCGCATATTTTTACCGTATCACGCACTTTTGCAATGTAAATCGAATTGCATTTATCGCAAACTAGTCGCGTGTTTTTCTAAATGCGTTGCGCTGTATTTAAGATTTAGCGGCGCATCGAAAGGGCGAACTCACCTTTTCCAAAGAAACTCGCGATCGGGGTAATGAAAATGACGGGGTGAGTGTGTCCCGGTGGTATTAACAGCGTCCCCAGCTCCGCCTGCTTGTGCAGGGCCGTTGAAATTCTACTCGCTTGGACAGCCACAAGGTTACCGCCGACGCCGTTAATCACTGGCTGAAAGACGGTGAGATTCTCGAAACGGGAAACCATGAATTCGAGAATTAATCCACCGCAGCTGCAAATTAATCAGCGTAATAATAAAATTTTTGTCTTCATCTTGGTGAGACGCGCGCGCGCGCGCATCTGCATCTTCTACTTTCGACCCGTAAAACAGCAAACGAGCGTTTTAAACAAATTTCCAGCTTCCAGGAGCATGGAATATGCGGATTAATTAATAAACGCTTTTTAGTATACAGAATTTAACTCCTACATTATTCAATTTCAATTACAAGTGTTTTGCAAAAACGGACCGATAAACTTATAGAGAAACTAAAGCATTATTCGAGTGCCAAGAGCTCGAAAGTAGTAGCCTCAACATGTTTTGGTTTTCAGTTCAGTTAGCAAAGTTACGTTCAAAAAAATTAACAATAATCAACTGTCTTTCCCATGAAAGTAATTGAACCTGGTGAAGATTAATTTATTTGACATGTGAATCATCAGGAGCTTTTGAAATCTGTCTCATATTTTGACGAATAAAGTATAAGTATTTTAAATACATTATCCATTTCACCAAACTCATCTTATCTTCGTATTTTTATGTAAAGCATGAAACAATTTTTAGCGAGAAATTGTTCAAAGTTCAAGCATCGAATTTAATCACACGGGGATTCATGCATGACTTGTGCGTTAAATTCATTTCGTCATTTCTAAAAGACTCCAGAAAAATATTATTGATACAGAGCTTAATTTAATGTCGATCGTAAAATTAGTGAATCAAAGCGTTTGGATCGAGTCAAGGTCGTAATAAAGTGGTAAAAAACTATCGATCAGCTCTTCTCGGCTGATTTTTGCTTTTTGCAATTTTCATAAGCTTAAGGTCACTTGTACGAGTCTGGCATTCGTCCGCGGTTCAATAATCGCAACTCGTGTTAATCTAAAATCTTAAGCGAAGGAGGTAATGCTGCTCGGGCACGAAGAGGACGGGGCAACGCCTTGTTCTTAAGAGTTATTGACCAAGAGAGAGAACACGTACCTGCTGATGAGCATCGCGACGATGACGGGCGTCCAACCGAAGTAGAGGACGTCGTTGGTGTACTTGTTCTTCTTGGCGATCCAGACCCAGAGGGGCGTCACCAGGACGTAGCAGGCGATGACGAGGGGTGCGAGCCAGTCCTGCTTGTCGATGGACTCGTAAAGGATCGTCGAGATCCAGGAGAGCAGGGCGAGGGAGGTTATATCCCCGAGGCTCGCCGCTATGGGGGTGGCCACGTTGTCGGGGTTGATGTGGCAGTGTCGCGAGAACACGATCACGCCTGCGGTGATGAGCCCCAGGACGAAGGAGGCCAGAGACGCGGTCACAAGGCTGCTCGCGCACAGTAGATACGCGTGGTCGAGGGAGACGGTGCCGTTGCGGATGGCGCCCATCACGATCGCCACCACCGAGCCCAGGAAGCCCACCACGATCGCCTGACACTGCAGCCATTAACCAACCTTCTTATTTTCATGACTTTTTCAATGCTCCTAGGGGAAAGGAGGTGCTTTTCCCTCGAGCTTTTACGCGACTGCATTCGCTTGCATCCTCCCGCTAATTTTTTAGAGGTTTTTATAAATTGCGAGTGCGATTTGTCACGTGCAATCTTTTCGCAAAATTAATTACACTTTAATAATTACTCAATGGCTCGAACTGATTTTCGAGAGCATTTTAATCAATTATTATTCGAAAGCCTGGAAAACATTAGCACCACTAACTGTATTCCACAGAATATACTGTATTGAGTTTACGACGTTCAAACTTTTTATCAGGGTATTCGCACTTTTGCGTATTACGCGCGACTGTGATATATTGTGTAATCTCTAGTTGGTTTCATAAATCACGATCGTTCATAATTATTGAAATGTTCTTTTTTAAACAACAATTGTCGATTTAATGTTGTACTCTTATAAACGATTCGTGGCTATTATTTTACAAACGGCCAGCACTTGCTTTTAAAGAATTCTATTAATCGTAAAAGACGAATAATTACCCTCGAATAAAATTACGCATAATTATAACACTTATATCAAGTTTATTATTTTATTATATTAATATATTATTTTATAATAACATTTATGTACATGTTTTTTTATCGGTCATCTGCTCATTGTGTACACGCGCTCATATATGTGTGTAAGGAAAAGTATTATTGATTACTATCAGCGAACGTAATTTACTTACTCATACTTCTTATAAAAATTAATTATTTACTTATAATCAAAATTTAATATTCCACTTATATTTTTTAATCAATGATTTTTAAAATATTAATGTTTAAAGTTTCGCTATTTTGTTAGAAATTTTCGTTAATTTATTGCAGGTGGCCATGACAAAGGCAAAACACATTAAAAGGCTATTTGGTTTTTAAAAATATTAAGAATTAAAATTATTCTTATTTAACATCAATCTGATTTATTCTGCTTTAACGATATTTATTAAATTATATTAAAAAAAATTTTTCAAAAAAAAATATTTTTATCCTGATATTTATCCATATTGTTTGCGATGTGTAACATTTATTTTACCGAAACGATCTTTGTAGTTTAAATTTAATACAAAAAAAACTTTTGTTTAAAAGTTTTAGGTAAATCAAAATATTAAATATTATTTTTTGATAAAGGTTAGATGAGGTTCGTGTAATATTAATTCGTTCAATAATTAATTAGAATGAAATTTGATTTAAAATCAAATCAAAATAGAATTAATAATGATTTGGAAAATTAATTTTAAAAAATTTTTTAGCAGATTTTATTAATTGTACTAGTATTGTTTAAAAAATAATTAATAGCAAACGATATTTTTTAATAATAATAATCCTGCTCGATGAAATAGTATAAATGAATTAAATTCGAAGCTTACGTACTAAAAAATTAAGTAATGCATAAAGGCAATTATTAAATAAATTGATTTTAATCTGTGCAAAATTTGCTTAAAATCTTCCTAATATTATATTTGTTGACACTCGACATGTAGTTTGAAAAATTATTTTTACATTCATAGAAGTTCTCAGATTTATTGATAGGTAAAACTTATTACATTTTCAATTCATTCAAGTACATAAAGCATTTTTCGATAAGATGAAATAGAAATAGAAATGAAGGTAGACAAAAATGTATAATTGCGTGATAAAATTTTGAATATTATTAGTTACTTAGGCAACAATATTTATGCGCTCGTCGCCCTTTAAGTTGTTTAAACGTAGTTGGAGAAGTTTGAACAAAGATATTTTCAATTTATTGTAAATTGTACTTTAAAGGTAATAAAGCCATCTTTACGAGAAACCAATTGAACAAAAATAAAGAAGCAAATAAAGTAACGTCATATAATAATTTGAACGTATTGTCTCTATTCTATACATGAAAAAAGGATCGAATGTAGATTTGTATTTGTTGTATGTAGTAAATAAACAAATATCGCGGAAGCCAAAAAAGTTGGACCTCAAGGCCGTTCGGTAAAAACTTAAATTAATTCAACTAAATATTACGGAAAATCGCAGACTGTGTAACGCGGTATAAAAGAAAAGAAAAATTCGTTTGCATCGCGATATGTACATAACATGTGTTTCGAGTGCTTAGAATGCAAAGGACGGAGGACTACGTAGTTTTTCCTCGATAACACCTTAAAAATAAATTTAATAAAAAGGCAGGCCAGTATCTGAATTGCAAGACAGTTGATTTCGAATGTCTCGTCCAAAATGGGGGTTAACAAAAATTGCGAAAGATCGCGTCTGCTGCTCTTCTTCTCAATTTGTTTCCAGCGAAGCTCCGATGAGCAGTCCACGTGTTTAATCTATCGCCTCCCGCAGCTAGCGACGCCGCTGGACGTCTAATATTCATTAAACGGCAATGCGTCTCGTGACGTGATACTACACGCACGTACACACAAATAAGCGCGCGCGCGCGTGTGTGTAAACGTTGTGCTCCGGGCAAATATGACGTTGGCCGCCGGTAGTCGAAGCTTTAAGCGAAGGCCGATGCGAATTGCATCGCAATCGGTGAATTCGAGATCCAAATCTGTTTCGTCGAGAACAGTCGAAGGACCTTAGGATTCGCGCGGTGTCGCGAACATAACCTATAAGCGCCTGCTACCTGGATAAAAAACTAATGTAGCCTCGGCCCAAGTAAAAACCCGAAAAGAACACGCGTTTTCACGCGTTTTTACACGTTGGAAAAGCCATTTTAAAATCGTAGCTTAAAAACGTAATGTCGCGCTTGTAAATGCTTCAAAACTTATGCTTAATTTCGCAGTTGCCAATGGAAATTATAAGTAAACATCGTAATTTTACAATTTTTAAATTATCTGCAATAGTGTAGTTAGAGACTTGCATAACGCCAGTGCAAATGTCGTTTAGAAACGTAACGGTCGTGTGCATTCATATATTCGTGCTGATGGATTAATGCCGTCGGCAGATTCGGTGCATTAGATAGATTTACGTCCAGTTTGTACGCGATACCCATTTGTGCGAAAAGAGATTTATCTTTATTCTGCGCGCGGCGTATTTGTCGCTTCGGGACAATGCGCAGACGCACAAATAATAGAACCGGATACTTTTTACCCGGAGTTTATTGAATTAAAAATATTAATATAAAACTGAATTTGCATTAAGAATACGAAAAGCGCTGGCTGAAATTCACCCGCGAGTATGAAGAAATTATTTATTTGTCGCAAAAAACAAGTTTCACACACATTACACGCCAATCGAATAGCTTAACTATTTTTAAAACATCGTTTTATCAAAATAGTTAATCTATAGTCTACTTCAAAATTATATTTCATGAGATGTTTTAAATCGACTTGAACCAACTTGACTAAAATTCGCTCGCAAAGTCTATCCAAGTTAATTTGTTGCGATTAATAATTTATTTAATTCAGAATAAGACTTATTCACTAGATAAAACGTAACTCGTTCTTTTCTAATTTTTACTTGTTACGTAATGAGTTTCGATATCGAAAATGATCGCTGTATTTTCAGCAGCATCGGGCGATTTTCCTTCCGATGTACTTTAGGAAAAATTAGTCAAGAGCTTGTAATAATGAAATACAAGATGTAACATTATAAACTTATTGTAGTTTACACAATTTTCGAAGGTAAAATGAAGAAGAATGAATGTAAACTTGATTAACTATATAGTTCACGACTCAAGGTAGTCAAAACATTTTTTGTGATTATTGTCATGTAGAAAAATCTCTTCGCTTGAATTTCTCAATCAGTTTGTAATGTTATTGAAACACATCTTTCGTGAGATAATCGAAACCTTAAGGGTATGCGCGTGCGCCGAATTTGCGCAGAAGCACGTGTCTATCTATAACCCGTGATTTAATACGTCCCTGCAAAATTCCATAAAGTAGTTCAAATTTTTTAGTGACTCAGATCGGAAAATAAATAAATTACCAAGACAATTTAACAATTGACAATTTGAGTTTATAATTATCGGGTTTGTTCTAAGGTGGACGCATGATATATACATTTCATTATCTCGTAGCGCTTTGTACTTGGCTTATTTTCCCATTACGCGTCATGTCACTCCTTTTGCCCATGACACGCGCAAACTGCGGATTTTAAGCGCAAACAAATATTTAAACGACTTTTCGTTAGACTCGCGTTGTCTCTGAGAGTATTGTGCAATGTTTTTGTATTTTTATCTCGATGGACAAACTTATTAGGCCAAATTTCATATTTTTCGTCACGTAATTTCAAGCGATCAGTCGACATTTTATATATTTATTAACTTATGAAATACTCCGACAACCTTATTAAAGTACTTGTGTAAAATGTATACATTTAATTGCATCTTCGCGTAAGTTGTTTTAAATTAGTGATAATAACTTTAAATGCCTGACTTACCGTCTATCGTTATATGCACTTTTTCAAAATTTAATATTTTTATAATTTAAATTTTAAAAGTTTAGAAATTTAATTGCAAATTGTAAAGGATAAACTTAGGAACAATGAAAATTGATTTGAACGCGAGCTTTTTATTTTAAAACTTGTACGTGGCTAAAAAAATGAAAAAGTTTAACTTTGAATTAAAATAATTTTTATTCATTTATTAGAAATTATTATAATTTGCACGTAAAAAATTTCATGTTCGTTATAATTCTACTTATAAATTATTAGAAATATTAGCTGCGTATGAACGTGAATAGCTAATTCTCAAAAAACAAATTAAAGAAACATTAAATAAGCAACGAATGCAAGGACAGATAATTGTAAAAATCACAATTCAATATTTAATATTTGCCTTATGAAGATAGTATATATATACATATAAAATTTTTTCATTATAGTAATATATATATTAAAATCAATCGTCAAAATACTAGGCTTTATTTAGAATTTAAAATTTGTTAAATGCTTAATATCAATTTTAATATTTTTTTAACAGATAGCGTATGAGAAATGATCGACTTTTTTCATTAATTTTATCAAGAAATAATTATTTATTTCAACTTCATAATTATTTTAGTTATTGCTGTTTGCGTGATTTTACTTTATAGATAGAATAAATAGTTTTTCATCATTTAAAAACAATTTAAATTTATTAGTTTTAAATTTTTTGCGATGTATATAAGTACACCATGGAAAAATTAAATTACCTCGAAATTTACAATTTGTTTGTATGTTTTTAGGCTTAGTGTATGCGTATACACTTAATGTTAAATTTTTACAATTCTTTACGTTTCCTAATTTAATTATTGACATTTAATTGTAATTGACGCCACTAATTTCGTTATCTAATGCTTTGACTTAAACGACGAGCCAATTGCGTTGTTTTTTTGATAATACATTTTACACATACGTTGCATTGAGAGACAACCTTGTTTCGATAAAATCAGGATTATTCGAAAGATTCGCCTACGCCATTAATTTCATTATATATATACATATATATATACATATACATATAGAACCTTTAAAAGCATAAATAAATATGGTGCTAATATACGTTACACAATTACGTTGAATTAAATTAACTTTTTAGAATTGTTAATTAAACAATTTCTGTCGTATTGCACGACACATCAACGGCAATCTTTGTTCGAGCCATTTTAGTGAGTTAAGTGTAAAAAAAGCTCGAGTGCGCGAGGAGATTATTGTGAATGAACATTACTTGAATCAAAACGAGATTTCCGACGATCATGTACCACTGTTGCTTCGGCGTATCCATGTGACCAAGGTTCGCTTGTGTGGATAATCTGGACGCCAGCGTCATTTCTAGGTTGCCCTTCAAGCCTAAAAGTGCCGGTACCAGAATCATGAGTTCGTTGACTTTTTCGAAAACAACCCAATACTGAAATAAACAATACGACAATAATGAATCGAACGAATGCGGCAGATAAACTTCATATTACGTTTCAAGGTCCATTCGAATTATTGTTCAAATGTACGCTAACGCGTTTGTTTCTTTATTTAGACGAATTATAAGTGAATTTGTCTCTTACTTTCTTTTTTGATGTTGTTAAAAGTGAATCATAGCAAGAGTAAGTAATCGATAATAATTCGCAAAATATCTCTTTGCACCAAGGAGTTCCACTAAACTGAAATCGAAATACGATCGAACTCGTTTGAATTTTTTAATAAGGTGCAGATTGACGATGACGGCTCACCGAGTGAACTATAAGGATGCTGCAATTACAGCAAAGATGGATCGCTTTTAAAAGTTTTTAAAAATATCTCTCTCTCTCTCTCTCTCTCTCTCTTATTCCGAAAAGAGGCAACAGCAATATGAATTACAAGGGATTGAATCGAGTTTAATTTAAAAATTTCTTAAAATTCCTTTTCCGGAACCATTTTTTACTCGCGTGACGATTATTACGGTACACGAATTTCGACGCGCTACATTCGAAGCCAAGAAATGGATATTTAATCGCCATCCGGTGCGAGTCGACTGCTTCTCGAAATCCTTAAGGAGAGGAAAATAGTTTAGCCAGTTAGCAGGAGGTGAGGCTACCGGCTTACCGTTTCCGGCCTACCGAGGGCGGAACTAGGGGTAACGGCGTCGGGGGACGCACCTGGACGAGGTCGAGGACGAGTCCCGCGCCGACCATCCCGAGGCCGGCTATCAGAAAGGGTATGGAGACCTGTATCGTGATCGCCAGGTAGGATTCCAGGGGCTCCTGCGACTCGTCGTAGATTTTGCTCTCGGTGACGAGGTCGGGCAGCCTCGTGGCCCCGGACTCCTCCAGGAGGCTCGTCGAGTCTTCGCCGTGCGGGGATGTGGCGGAGCTCGCGTGGTGAAGGGCCGCGGCGCTGCCCGAGCAGCTTGGGCATCCGAGGGCGATGGACGTGTGCGTCCCGACGTTCGACTCGGAGCAGGTGCGCGACCTCCCGCCCGTCGGCGTCATCCGCGCTATCTGCGGATGCTGGGACATCGTTGACGACTGATACGACTGTTCCTGTTGCTGCTGCTGCTGCTGCTGCTGCTGCTGCTGCTGCTGCTTGACACCCGGCAGCAATAGTTCCTTACATTGCTCACTGAAAATTACCGAGAAGTCACATCAGTTTACATCGGTTATTTGTGTTAGTTGTATTTCATTAGCGCGAAAATTGTGGCCCTTAATTTAGTTCGGGGGTGCTAGTATTGGGTCGATGACTTTGTTTTGCAATTGCATTTCACAAGTGTTGAGTCTTTTCATCTCACGTAAAACAATGTTCGCGCAACATCCGCGGAGAGTTACACGAGCAAACAAGAGTATTCGTTAACGTATAACAAAACCTCGTGGTTAAACGAGGTCCGTTTCGTGCTTCGATCACATTTGCCCAACTGATTAAATATTTATAATACTTTTTCTCTTTTTGCGAAAATGTCCTCCTCGCTTTTGACCCGAGCAATTGAGTTGCCGAATCGTGAAAAATCCTCGTACGCGAAAAGCATCCTACGTTATTATCGGAATTTCTCTTGTACTCGAACGGAAATAACTATTTTATCGGTGATGATGTGGTTATGGGCGAGTCAAAATTTTATTCATTGTATTTAAATTCCTTGAATTGCGAAAAGTTGCGAAGAAAACTTGTTCAAACTTGAAAACGTTTGAACGTTACTAACCTAATCGTTCGTTCAACGCTCAAAACGTACATCACGCGAGATTACCTTGACTTCCTCGTTTTAATAGCATAAACAAACATTGTGTAATTTTTCTTCAATTTGCAGGTTTTCCATAAAATGCCAAGCTGGTAACTTCGTTAACTTAACGGTAAAGCTTTTAAGTGAAGCTTGAAGAAATTTTTATTGAATATTCTTAATATTAAGAATGAAAGATTAAACCTGAAATACTAATCGGAACGATGTTGGTTATAAGGTGGAAAATATAATTTGATATTAAAATAATAACATTAATTACGTTGATGAGCTCATCACTGTGAACTAATGAACCAATTATTAATGCTTTTAAAAAAATGAATTAAAGGCTCCTGGAATTATAACGAATCAGTTATCAGATTCTCCAAACACAAACCGGCTGTTCCGAACTGATGAGCAATAGATTAAAATAACGAGTCTTTCGCGCGTAATTTTTTTAACAAGCCGCCTAAATTAAATTATTATTACAGTTGTTGTGCAAATATTATTCATCGTAGCTCTTATAATCGTTCTCGTGCGCCAATAAAAATTTGTCGTAAAATAAAAAGAAGAGGAAGAATGCTAAAAAATTATTTTTACTAATTTTTCGACAAAAACTCTTCACTTGCGGAGACGAAATACGTATATTGGCCTCGAAAATTTTCCAAAGATTAGTCGCTTAACATTATCAAATCCCTTTAACGTCGCGACCTCCTTGTATTATGGCAATATATTTTATCAGCGGTTCCTTTGCTCTTAGCATATATTAACGTATAAACATTTGCTCGCTGTTTAAATCAAAACAATGTTATCGAGCGTCAAAGCTCATTTGTAAAAAAGAGCAATACAGAAAGTTGATTGAATGCACCTTATTTATGAATCAAATTGATACGTAATCAGTGGCTATCTTTCAACGCGGATATTAATGTAAATATTCTACGCTTTATCGGCGCGTTAAGAAATTCAATAATTTAAGAATTGCTGAAAAGGAAAGGTTGTAAAAGGTGGCTAACAACGCGAAACGTTCAAGCTCATTGAATAATAAGCGAAGAAAAGTTGACAGTTTTCAAATTGAAATATGCATACAGATACACACGCACACGCACAGTCACAGATAATATGTACGCGTTAGTTTGGAGAAGTCGATGCTTTTCGGTAACGAGCTCGTACAGTCGCAATTATTAATTAATTATCAGTGTGCGAATAATGCGACGCAGACTTTTCAGAAGGCATGAATGGCAAGCGAATTTTAAAAAAATTCCGACTGCAATCGTTGATCGGCAAATATAAATTAATACACGATTGTAACTGGTAATTAGCAATAAAGCTGTGGGGCAGGTAACCGAAGATCGTCGAGGCGAATTCATTTAATATCGAGTCACAAGTCTCACGCGTATTTGCTGTTTGACGTTAATGTCTACGCGCAAGGAGAAAATACTTGCTACGAAGGAACATTTCATTAATCATATCTTATCTTTTCCTTATTGCTCTAATCCAACAGAAAACGTAAGCGCGCAGATTTCGGTCTGGAAAAGCGAGGAAAGCCTTTAATTGTGAACTTCGAAAGGGGGAGGAGGCGCGTCGAGGCTACCAAAGGAGAAAGAAAGCTCACGTGCCCGGCACTCGGCAAACAAAAGAAAATTCTTCGGCGGTCGCAGTTTCCACGGGGGCCGCGCGTCGCGTGACAGGTGCGACCGCGATCCGTTATCTGGTGCGAGATCGAGCGTCGAATTCACGCACTCGTCTGGCCGATCCGCGATTGGTCCCGAGCGCGCGGACCGGACACCCTGGGCCGCTTATTGTGCACGAGCGTTAAGTACTTGTCGAACTTGACACTGGCGCTGGAAGCGACGGGGGCCGTTGACGCCACCACAGGCGACGACGAGGACGGCTGCTGCTGCTGTACCGGAAATCGATGTACCTGACCCTCTATCATCTTACGACTGAGGGCCCGTGGCTCCGCGTAGCCTGTTATCAACGAGAGGCGCCGCCACCGCCGCTGCCGCCGCCGCCGCCACCGTCGAGACGCCACTCGGGAGACGCGCGCCACCGGATTACTCTACCCAAGAGCGACTCGAGCGATTCTCCTCTGGCCGGCAGCTGCACCAGGTGGCCAGCTGATGCTGCACTCGATGCAGCGGACGTCATTACTGTTACCCCGCGCACTTCAAGTATCAGTTTATCAAAAGTTAACCTCGACCGGCCGCTCGATGTGCAGTTTATTTTGCATTCTGCATTTTGCACTTCGGATCTTTGCATTTTGGACGGAAGGTTGACAGGCCCACGTATTAGCACCGAAGATTGAAATGCCGAAGTAATCGATTGATTTTAAAACCATGCAGAGCAATATTACCGGTCGCACGAGTCAGGTTGGGAGTGTCGATGATACCTCGCGGGGAAAGGTTGCCGATCGAAAAAATCCAAATTTTCACCGCTTCTGAACGTTTGTGCTCGTTTATAAATGTACCTCGAGCTGTCGACGAAAATCACAAGCGCGTCAGCCTGAACATAAAGGCAAAACTACAGGCTTCCGTTCCTGAATTCAATAAACAGCCTTAAACATTAACGGAACATTTATTTACCAAACACATGCGATGCATATTTTTAAACGAATTCGTGCGTCGGCTTCTGCAACTTTCGTCAATTTCCAATTCGATCGCAAACTTGTTGCAAAAAAATTGGATTTTTTCACACACGTGCAACAAAATCTTAGTTCCTCCTCGAATTTTCTTAACAACCAATTAACAATCACCATGTGCTGCTCACTTTATATTTTATTCAATGTATAATGTAAAGCTTTGAATTAAAATTTTCACCGCTTCACAAAAGTTGCTCTTGCGCATTGCCTATCGTCTTTGTTTATTCAATTCAACAAAACCAACATACGTGTTATTCGATGCATAAATTTTGATAAATATTTCACGATGCCTTGTAATTATGAATGGGAAAATTAAAATCCCGGTGAATAATATTTTGTAATTAGCGATTGCAAAAGCTGGGTAGCCGCTTTTATCGACACACCGAATTAAATCTTCAGCATTCTATTTTTAATTTAGCAACTTCAAATCTGACAAAAAATAAATGAATTTATCAAAGGTAACGAAGCATCTACAGGAGGGATTGCAAGGATTTTTCGAGTTAGCCTATACATACAGGATGTACATGTTTAATCTAAGAATAAAATTTATACGTGCACCAGCAAGTAGCTCGGGCTATTTGTAATTTAAAAAATGAGCTATTTATAAGGCATTTAACGTCGCGAACGAATAGTAACGAGACTTAATTCGTTTTCTTGATTTTGCATAATATGTATTTGCACTAAAATATAATGTAGCAAATTTATCGCACGTTTCATTCGCGTGAAAAGCAAACCATTGCACAAGCGAATTACAATATCAGCATTGCTCTTTGTTTTATTTAGAAATATTTGCTATTTATATTAAAATTCGATTTTGATTTAATTAATAACAAATCTTTAATGAAAGAAAACAAAACTCAGCAATGATAAGATATATTTTGCTCCGAAGTGAAAATTTTTGGTAGATACGTACGAGTATAGCGTGTACATAATAAATATATATATATGACGTTATATTTCAACTTCTTATTGTGTTCACTTTAAAATAATTAAAAAATTAAATATATTTTGCTAATGCGTCATTTTTCCTGTTATTAACAAGTTTTTATATTTTCATGTATTTATTTATTTATTTATGTCGTTAAAGATATTGGTGAAAATATTTTCCAAGATTCAAGATTCTTATAATCATTTAATTAAGACTAATAAATCCAGTATATTGATTCAAATATATATTAATAAATTTTTTTCGTTGATCGAAGGTTAACGTTATTGTTATTTATTAAAATAAAGTACAAAGCTAAATCGTATTAATTGCTATAAAAATACGTATTTATATTATTACTAGAACTCTTATTATATATAATTGACATGTAGCCTTACTTTATCAACTTTGATTATCTACACTGCAAAAGATTATATTTGATAAGAAAACATTTTGTATTGCCCACATTGTTTTTATTATTATTATTATTATTATTACTATTATTGTTGTTGTTGTTATTGTTGTTATTGTTATTATATCTTAGATCATTTTAAACAATTCGAGAATAAATGTTAAACGTTGCTTCTATAATTAAGCGTTTAACCGAAATCTAATAAAATGAGCCTTAAATGTTTTAATGTTGGCATGAAAAATCTAACTCACAAAGGATATCATATTTTTTCATATCAACATAAAAATAGATAAGCTAATTCAACGTTTAATATACGTTTAGAATTATTTAAGAATTAAATTTCAATAAAAAAATCATTAAATCTATATGGAACGATATAATTTTTGTTAAAAGTATTATTAATCTCGTGCGTATACATCATTTGACATAATATACGATTTTATTTGATTATTAAAAAACTAAGTCGTTAATCTATTTAATTGATTAGAGATAACTATTTTCTTACTAACGGCAGTTTTAATTTTAGACTTATAAATACTTTTATCAAAGATAAATCTCGATGATTTTTTTATTTTATCACTCATTATATAAGATATATCAATGTATCAATATATAAAACCCATAAAACACGGAAGAGCATTGGCAAAGTTGTAGCAATAAAATTATTTCGGGGCTGAGGGATGAAACCGTTACAATTAATCACTCGATGCATAATTCTTGTTTTCGTCTTAGGTACCCATTTTGACGTATTTTTGAAAAATATAATCAATAAATCATTTTTTATTTTAGCGGTTACGAGGCGGCTCATATTTTATCCTTATAAATAAAAAACATGAAAAATTCTTAGTATCTAGCACTTAATCGAGTTTAAATCAAAATTGTTAAAAATTCCATTCTTTGAAATAAGTTTATTACTTATTGTTCTTGTAATAAAATAAAAAAAAATTTCAGTTGTATGCACAGTGTTTCAAAAAATTGAAAAAAAACGAAACTTAGAGTGTGGTATAATATCGTGTAATTAATTAATTTACATAAGCTTTTAATTAAATCTTCGCGGCAGTCTTCAATTGTTCATATTAATAGCAATATTTTAATAAAAAATCTTTTTTACATTTAAATTGATTACTTATTTAAATAAAAAACGCTTATTTTTATGAATATTAGATGAAAGTATTGGAGAATAAAGTCCAATTCATATTCAATGAAATTGTTGCGTATAAAAGAAAAACTTTACATTAATTATTTGAATTAAAAATTCTAAAATCTTAGTAAAATATTGACGGCTCATAAAACTTTTATCTTGGAAGTATGTAAACACACTAAGGTTGTTATGTAAAATATTTTTTAAACTCGCCATTTAAATTAATAAATACCGAAAATTTAAAATTATAAGCGACATTATGATGTTTTCAAACTTAATGCCCTAATTGCTGCTCTATTGCATATTCAAAATTAATTTTACAACAACATCAACAGTAAATAAATATTGATAATTCTGCGTGATATTTTTATTAATAAACAGTAAAAATTGCAATACCGCTTTAAAAATAAACAATTGATCAATATTTTCAGCATACATTGATTTTTTCGGAGAAGCAATGCGTTTATTTAAAGATCAGAACTGCATAAATAAATTAGCGATACTGCGTGATTCCATTAATTATTATATCGAGCGTTTTACAACTCCTAGCGCGAGGAATATAATTAGAATTACATTAATGTGGCGCGATAAATAATTGGAATTATGAACACACAAGTGAAAAGGTTCATTTACAAACGAAGCACAGATTTTTAATATTTTGACGTTTGCAGGTATTGATTACCAAAGTTTAATTGACCTCCTATATACTCGTCAGTTTTCGGTTAAATTCTCGAGCGCTGAACGGACGAACTCGCCGAAACACTAAAGTCTGTCGATACACATCCTAAGTAAATAATTCGAAATAACTTTTTGTTAAAATCTGTCGGACGTCGGGGGACTTAAGCTCTACGAGCAGTCGCGCTCTAACATTCGTGAACACACACGCGTAGATGCGCAAAGTAGTAGTAAGCCAATAAGAAAAAAATACGTGCATTGTGCGTTAGTATTTTGAAGGAAACACGCTATTTTTTCCGAGTTCCTTCACGAGGATAAATTTTTTTAATTTATCATCGTATTTGACTCGAAACAAATTTATAATAATGCAAAGATCAGTTACAATTTTCATTTCAGGATATTACGTAAGGATTGTATTTCCGAAGGCTCCGGCACAACTAGTTTGGTGTGTACACAAGATAAATTCGATACAATTTTGTATGTGATTTATTGTAGTTTCCTGTTGGTATCTTATTGTATCTTATCGTAGAGAGAGAACATTTTTATTTTCGAATCGTTTCGAATTCGTCATAATCGTCGTTAAAATGTATCACAAGAATCAAACAATAATAATAATAATAGCAGCTCGCACTAATTTATCGATACTCGTGAAAATTTAATTTTTCTACCATTCGAGTTACGTAAATTAGAGCTTATAACTATGATTTTCATACAGACGTATCCTAATGAATCATAGATCTGCATTCCAAGACACCGGGAAACGAAACGTTTTCAATTGCTCCAGAATGTACTATATTGCAAACAAATATTGACGGTACGATAAACACTGACGGATACAATTTCTTCTGGAGCTTCTGAATAAAGAAGTTTTGGGCATTTAAATGAGTTTGAAAAAAAATCTTGAGCGGGTACTTGAAAAAAAGTGTAGACCCTCGACGAATCGCGATATCAGATTGAATTTCTTCAAGTCAAGTAGTACTTACTAAGATTAAAAATAGGACGTCTCGATCACGTGTTTTTCATCTTATCATTTAAAAGGAATCGAATCGAGGTATCTTACGAGATGAAATCAAATCGACAACATTCCTCTATCACGTGCAAAAAAACTATCAACAGATTCACGTTGAATCTCTTTGGAGTTTATCCTGGGCTCGAACCGAATAATAATAATAATAATAATAATAATATAAGCCGCCGTATAAATTTAGATATTTCACAAACTACGTTTAAGTAAATATATTCAAAAGTTAAATTAAAACTACACATCCCAAGTAATTACCATCACCGACTATAGCATCGAGTAAATGAATTGTGTAAAGAACTTAATCAGTAGATATAAAAATGTCATATCTTGACAAACTTTTTTATGGGTTATTCTAATTATACTACCGTTATCATTCTACTAATAATTTGTACTAAAAAATTCTGTCTACGTCTAAGAAGTCTTAATGAACTTGTATCCAACTGAATCCACTTTTTATTTATCGTGATGGTAAGCGAAATTATTAGTTTTTTCTATTAAAAAAGACACGTTCTTTTATATACAATGATAGGAGCCGATGAATATAACGAGTGTAAGCAATTTATCGTTAAAATATAGATAAAGTATTTGGCGATTTCATTTTACAAAACACGAAAAAATGAGAAAAATACAAAACACTTCAAAACTTTTTATATAACTACATTATTGTCATTTTGTAATACTATTTAAATCACTAAACTCGTTTCTATGTTATCTTTCTAATATTTACAGAGTCTAGAATTTTTGTCTTAGAGTAGATATTCTTTTTCATAAAACAAGACTCTTTAATAAAATTTACGAAGACAAATTTTTTCATAATATAGCAATACAGAATTTTCTTCAGGTAACGGTATCTTGAAAATATTATGTTCTGGAAACTTTTTAATTTTATAAAAAATTTTTATAAAACTTATAGCTACCATTAAAGGGTTTTTAATACTTAATTATAAATACGTAACGAATCACTTTAACTATTTAAATAACTTTTTTCCATAAATCATTATAATAATTACACTTAAAATAATAATGCCTCGTTTAACGCTTGTGCAAAGACCTTGGACATACCAAAATGACTTCTTTTATATATTTGTTACCAATATTGTATCGTATTTTTTAATAAAAATAAACGAATCCATTTTGAAGTGACAATTATTAACTCCAATAATACCGTCGAACATTTGATTTAATTTTATATTACGCGCATCTAATATTTTCAGATCGCTTTCAAGGGATAAAGTTTACTTTTTTGTATAAAATTAATATAAATAAGATAAAACAATTTGTCATCGCTTACTTATTTAATAAATAGTTTCTACTGTGTATGTTTAATTGTTTCCGCGAATATTATCGAGCCTGATACGATTGCACATATATTATAATATTGTCTCTATTATCCAATAAAACAACTAACTTAACCAACAGAGCAATATCAACAACTAGAGAGAGAAAGGCATATCGTAAAAAGGCATTATTAAGAGTTGAGAGGAAATAACGAAAATTAATAAAGTCTAAAATTGTGTGTCATAATTTAACTAAGCGCAATGTAATGTAATGTTATATGTTTTTATAAAAATTTCCCGTTGTCGCATAATTGTTTGAATAGTGAAATGCGTTTGTATTAATAGCAGCTTGATATAATATGTGCTGAATGAAAATTTGTCGCTAATACAATATCATTAAATTATAAGAGAGGAGGCCAAAAAGAAAGTTGGTGGAGAAATAAACAGCAGCGTATCGGCTAACTTTTAATTCCAATAGCCTAAAATCTCTAATCTTGTCGTCCCGTCTTTTGTCAACGTAAATTTGTTGTTGTAATACGTGGCCGAGCGACAACAGTGCGCTTGTGTGTGTGCACTCAAATTAAATTACTAATCAAGTGCAGTTTTGTTGCTTCCTGATAGCATTGCAATCCATCATAAATCCTTGATACCTTAATGTGAGTCGCAATCCCACGATAATCTTTAGCAGCGAATTTAATGAATTTACCATCCCAATGTAAGCCTGATTTGCAAGCGAACGTGAACAAAAGAAAACCGAGGAATGAAAAAACATCGGCCTACATGATTGGTACAAGTGATCGACGGTCGCTCCTCGGCGCGGATATGATACTTTCGAGTTTGCGCGTCTCGCCGCTCGATTTAAGCCTCCACACGTCGGATGGGCGGAAATTAAATAAAAAATAAAAAATAAAAATGCCAAAAAAAGAGAAAAGAAGACGCGCGCACCGCATTACCTGTGAATGCAACTATCGTATGTATCAAATCCAGTGGCGTTACTCGCTGCATCATGGCCAGAGCTCGAAGTCTCTCTTCCACCGATGGCGGAAGCGCGCGGTGGTAACAGCTTGTCGTCTAGGAGCCTTGACCTCTCGTCGACTGGCCGATGGGATCTACGATTGATTCATCTTTTAATTGGCCTCGTTCCCGTTGCACCCACCGCCCCCGCTATTTCGCGTTTAAAAACGGCCCTCGTTTTGCTTTATCGACGCACGAAAAATAGATTGAAAGTTTGATGATACGTGACATCGACCGATGACGCAGGTTTAAGAATGTAATCGCACTAGGGATTTCTTAGATTTGTTCTTTTAAACCGATCTATAAAGGTAGCCTTTACGTAAACGGCAATGACATATTATTTTTCGATTTAACTCAATTTTAACGTCTTCGTACCTGCGCTCAAGCTTTTACTTTTGCAATAAACACATTTCCGTCAGGTAAAAATATTGTTTCGATTTTTCATCACTATTTTTACGATAAATCGAATGATGCGTTCGAATTTCGGGAGCTTTGGATGCCTACATCGTGCGGATCGTTTGCGCGAATTCAATTTTTAGGTTAGGTTCGAATACCTAAAAAAGCTAGACCGTATAATTTTATCATTTGAAAATTCACGCGATTGGAATTTTATCTTCTTAAATGTTTGAATTATTCGAAATCCAAATCTGAAATAATTACTGTGAAATTAATTATGTTATATAATTTATAATTTATAAAAACATCATTGGAAATATTTGCGTCATTTTATCGGCCGTCATTTTACACACTTTAGCTTCATGGAAAATGTTCGCTTTTCTAATAATTGAATTAAACAGCTCTATTTTTGCTAATGCGATAAAAATGAGCCTTGGAAAGTCTAGTGCGTATTTTTAATTTACTTTCAGAACAAAAAATGAAGTTTTTCAATCACGTTTATATATATGCATATATACACACACTCACATATAAATATGTACACGACGACGTTACAGTAATTACTTTAGGTCGATCAACAGCAGATATCCAGTAGTAAATTCACATTTCGATTATCGCGCATATAAATGTTGCACCGTTAACATTACCATACAAAAGTAAAGACTGTGTTGGAAAAAACAGAGTTATAAAAAGCTTAAAATTCTAAAATAATGGTATTATCATACGCGAATTTTTCAAGCACAACTCAACGCACAATTTATCGAAAGTTAAGCGACGTTCCTTTTAAATAAATAAGTGAAAGCGAAAAGGATGAGACGAATACAAAAACCAAGAAAATGTTTAAAAAGTTAAACGAATACTTGCGCACGCATGATGATTTCGTTCTCCTGAGCGAATTCCCCTGCTTGTAAATGCTGATTGTAATAATGCCGCGCAACAAGCGTCAATAGAAGAATAATGAATTATCGCTAATCATTTATCTGTTTCGTTATCGCTATTGGATTGACTCTAATATATATATGTATAAAATATACTATGTACACTTTGTTGAATCTAAAAATACCCGGAAATTTCAATTTGAGAGTTGATTTTTCTCGCGCGGTAAAAAATGATAGTCATGGCATTGAGAACCAGAAGTCTCGATTCGATTAAAATGTAAAACTAAGAATAATCCAGTTGATTTACAAAGTTTTATCGAAAGTATATATTACCTTTGCGCCCGCTTTTACATTTCACGAGTATTCCTTAATGACTCTTTCCATTCCATCATTGCAATAGCCGTGTGGACAAAAACCAAGGAAATATGAAAAATCAGTTTACTTTCACTATAGTCCGTTTTACATTATAGAGGATACAAACGAATAAAGCATAAATATATCAAAGATATAAAACTTTTACATGGAATGTCGATTAATGAAAGTTGCCGCGCTCATTGTAATTTAGCGTAATGCATCATTATTTGTTATCGTATTCCAAACTTATTATCCTTAGATCGTTAAAATTTTCTCAAAATATACCAACTTAACCTTAAAAGAAATAATTTAACTTTCATTTTGCCTTCGAGTTTTTGTAGTTATTCGATACTAACAATGAAAAAAGAATAGAGAATATCCAAGCAGTCAATTAAAGATAAGAATAATACTTGTATTCGTGTAGTAAGAATTAAATTAAGCACTTATCGGCGAGAGATAAAAAGGTACATCGAATATTTAAAATTCATTGAATAGGAGGAACTGCTTCGTATTGTCGAATGCGCGAATGTTTCTGTTCCGCTGCACAACATCGTCCAAAGCAATATGCAATTGCGGTGTAAGAGACGAGTGCATCCTAACGACGCTCATCTTCTCCATCCTTCCACGTTCAAGGTCAACTTTCTCTCCGACCTTGAGCAAATAGTCTCCTACGTGCAAAGCACAATAATGTGATCTTAACATCAAGCTTTCGAATAACGCACGCCACATTTGCATTGTCCTTAGGACAACAGACGTAACCTAATCTTTATAAGTCATCGTCTCCTGTCCTGAATGCTACAACCAAAACCAAAGTTTCACCAAAGCAATTTTAATTTAATACAACATCTTTCTGATAAAACAGTATATATTTATAATGTTTATACTATTTATAACATTATTATAGATTATTGTAAAAGCAAGTGAACGAATACACGATTCGAAACTATGATTAAAAGACATTTTACAGAAACATTCTGCTACGTTCGATCGGGACGTTTTAAAAAAATAAAAAGCTGCTTTGTAAAGCGCACGAGTTCAGCCAACCTAACAATGTGAATAGAAACGGGAATATGACTTACTTCTTATTTGTTATTTTACAAAAAGAAAAATACCTCTAAAGAGGGACTTTTAAAATTCTATCGTAATACTTGTTAACTGGACGAGTCTTTGTAATAGATTTTTCAAAAATAAACAATTTTTATTTCATTTCAAATAACGAATGCCAAAGGCGTTAAAGCTTATTATTAAGCGACGAATATCGATTATTATGTCTAGATCAGAAAAGTAATTGTTAACATTATTTTTGTAATACCATCACTCTTATTATTCCTATAATTTCTACTGCATTATTTAAAATTAAATAAAAATTAAAAAATTATTTCTCTTAAAAATCTCTTTAAAAATGAGAATTACATTAATTTAACACAAAGTATAGTTTTATGAGATGAAAAATTTGAAAAATTGCTAATCTCCTGATACTTTTTATTTTAACAACGAAAATGATAATGAATTTTCAGGCAATAATTTCAAGGAATTCTCAGCAATTTTCCACCACCTTTGTATCATTACTCTCAGTAATTAAACATCATATAATAAAATGCGAATGTCTTTAATCACAATTATAATTATGTATGCTGTCTCTTATCGATTATTTAATCGTGTTATAGATATTTGATGATAACCGTTTCAATTTATGATAATAGAAAAATGTTACTGCAAGAGAATAATTACTTATTAACTATTCGACACCTATTATATCATTTTATTTTGCATTTGTATTCATTTCTTCGTCATTAATTTTTCATACTTTTTCCCGTTCGAGCGCAAACTTGGTCGAGATTTTTCTAGTCATAAATTCAAAAATTTTCAAATTTTATATTGTTTTCTAGAATATTAATATTCCCCAATTCCCATTTCCCATCTTGTTTATATTTATCTGTCTTTAATAAGTCTTTCTTTAATCACGAATAATATTATTAACCGGTACATTTTTATTGTCCTTATTAAATTATTGCTATTTAGATATAATTGATGCCTATACCATTTAAAATTTGAACAAATTCGTTAATGATTACGTAAAAGATTACCTTGCTATTCTTTATAAGACAAATTATTTGCACTGTACACTCTTTCAAGTAAATATTTTATTGCTTAAATTATTTTACAAATATGAACAGACTCGGTTTTTTTAATTGAAATAATAAAATGAAATCTCTATTAATGAAAACATCTTTATGAAATTATTTATTTAAAACACGATTTCTAAAAACGTTCGGTTATTTTATTACAAATATTTTCATTCGAATGCAGCAGTAGATGTACTATTGTTGCATTATATTCATTAGTGCACGCTCTTTATTGCACAAGTACAATTAAATTATTCGACAGTCTTGGCAAAACGTACAATTTTATATTTTACGAAGACTTGGGATTTCTCTACTGTTTAAAGCGAGCATAAAAGTTATTAAAAAAATGAATTTTTTGTCAAATCAATATTCAATTGTAATGTAATTTTCTATATTTTATGCGCAATCGTGCTTTTCTGATTTTTTACAATAGGTATAGTTAATTGCGTTTTGCGCAGCAGTAGATTTTATAAATATTTTTTCTTCTTCGATGAACGTTAAACTTAACTTTTGCGATATACTTTGAAGAAATTAAATTGCAAATAGAAGATTATCACTTTGAGCAGAAAAAGACACGCACAAGAAAATAGCCGATTCTCACTCCTTGTGAATTCAGTATCACTGATTGGTACACTATAATATTGCAAATAAATATGCAACAAGACGAGCGTTTATAAAAATAAATCAATAGGTATGCGGTGGTCGACTTAGTTATTAAATAACGAGAGCGTATCAATTTAGCCGAACATTTATAATAATGTTTTCACGAAGAAGCGTATCATGACGGTCCTTCTCGAAAATCTGTGAGAGGAGTTGGAGACGAACAATGTCAATATTTACTCACTCAATTAGTCTCTCCTTGTCCGCCATTTCTTGTTATAAGTCACCAGCTCGAACTAATCACGTCAATAGTAGACTTACACTAATTTCCAGATTCCCATGCGACTCGAGCACACAATTCTAGAATTAAAGTGGGCTAAAGGTGTTTCACAGCTCATTGACGAAAATTCAGTGCGTCGGTGTCGTTTCGCGGCGAGAATTTTTGCTGCGCCGCTTCATTCAAGTCCGACGGATTTCAAAGTTAAGAACCGACGCTTAGAAATAATGGAACGTTTGCGAAGTTGAAAAACTGCCGTAATTAGTGATATCTGTTAAATCAAGAATACCATATGCGCGAAGATTCGAGTGCCGTCTGCTATTTATTAAGAAATTTATGTATGTCTACGTTACGCTGAATTTGGCTGTCTTCTTCGAGCATCGAGCATCGATGCCTTCGAATCAATTTCGAAACTTTTTGAGAATCCGTTGCTCTCGATCGTCTTCCTATGGATTCCTTTGATTGCGAAAATTGAAAAGGAAAAGTGATAATTGTGACGAGGAAAATTAAACTCTAATTTGGCATTCCGTTTTCACGCACTTACGTCTGTGTTCCCATTATTATTAAAATTATATTTTCTCGTCAGCTGATTTTAATTTTATTTGTATCAAGCGAGTAAATATTATTATTTAGTAAAATTCTGTAATGCAAAAATATAAACAACGTTCGAGACGTTCGTTCGTTAAATTTTAAAAATAACACTTCAAAGTCTCAATCACAATGATTATTATACATCATCCTAAGCTACATTCTGCGATTAAAATTTATTCCTTAATTATTTGCGTAATGTTTCATAATAGATTTAAATCTATTATAAAATATTTATTGGCAATTTCTTTGTATAAGCAAGTGATCAACTATAACAAATTGCAACTATCAACTTTATATAGGTAAATACTTTATAAAAATAAATACAGACGGATCATTTAAGCAAATTTAAAAGAAAAAAATACTTGGTAATTATAAATATTCCAATATACCTAATTAAATACGAGATGTTGTTTGTTCAAAACACGATTGTTGCTCTACAATTGTAAATATTGCTGTTATTTTTAATCAACTCTGACAATTTCGTATTAAAGTTAATCTTTGTTACATAATCAGCGATTACACAATTAACAAGGCGTATAATTAAACAATTAGATTTCTAATTCTTCTTCGTGAAAATTCGATCGACGTTTTGAATTTTACATAACACTTATTAGTAGAAGATAAAAATATATCTGTAAGATAACGAGTGATCAATTCAATTAGGTCTAAGTTAAGTTTAACTAACACGTCCATTAAGGCGTTGGTAGCATCGACGGAAACTTACTCAGAACATTAGATTCAATAACGACTAAATAATTTATAAATTTTAAATGAATTCTGCGAGAAAGAAATGAACTTTTCGCCAACATTTTACGAGTTAGCACAATTTTAGTATAAAATAGTGATATTGCAGACGTGTAAATGTTTTTATTAGGCTGGATTCGCATCAACTAATTACGTATGCAAGCCGCTCATTTTTTTCTTGCGTCAGATTGTAATATCTTAACGATCGCGCATATTAATCGCGGTGCCCAAGGCATCTCCATTGCTAACATTCGTTTCACACGATTCGCGCGATATTCGTTTCATTACATCTTAAATTACGCTCGTCCAGGTAATTGATACATCCGTTCTCGAGCCATCGAAGCCGAGCGTAAATTCCAATTAACAGACAAAGTTCGGGGTGAAGTCGTAAGATCCAGTTCCGCCTAATTACGACTCGAGTAAACTCCTAGGGGTTGTTTCCGAAAACAGAGCCGCTCCGCAGAAACACATGCATTCTGAAACTGACGTATGTGTGAGCTTATGAAAATATTTGTGGACAACTCGGAGTTTGTCGACCAAAAGAAATGGTAAATACTTTTCGGCAAAAAGTTGTAGAAGAACACAAAATGGAGTTACGTTTAAGCACCGGGAACGAGGAATGAAATCAACCAAAGGAGTTTTTACACCATTTCAGTGATTAAAAGTAAAAGGCAAAGTAATGGTTGCGAATGAAGATGCGAAGATGTAATTTACAGAAGCACGCATTAGTGGAAAGATGAGGTTGGCCGTCTAGTTACTTTAGTTTGCAACGGCACACTCACACCATTAATCTTTCTTACTGTTTTCACAAATTGCGAGGCCGGAAGCTCGGAGTCGTCCACCTGGAGAATTGGGGGGTGTGATCACGTAAAGGCATTCCTGCGCGTGACATCAGGATCACGAGTCGCGGACGCAGAGCAGCGGGTCACGTGGCGTCTGGTGTCGTCAGGTGCGCGGTGCAGGTCGCGCGAGTCAAGGTCACGGTCGCGGTCGCGGCTTTTCGCCACGAGCGATGGGCGCGCACCCAGCCACGCGAGGATCGCAACGACGCAATCGTCTGAATTCAGATTAATTAGTTTCGTTCCAAACGCGTTCGAACGCGTTTCTTCGCGTTTGTTTACGCGAGTTCGGCTCTCAGCGCAGAGACAACATCTCCCCCACCTCCCGCTTTCGATTTGTATCGTTTGATGACTTTTTAATGGCTTTTCCGACTACCGGCCCACGTATTACGCACTTACGCACAAAGTGAAATGCGAAGAAATTTTCATAACCTACTCGCAGCTCTCGCTTGCACTCCCCGTTATGCTCATCAATCCCCTTCTTTCGTCTTGTCCGACTCTATCGATTCGTATTTATATTTTACAAATTCGAGAATAATGTAGACACTCAATTTTCACAATGAGATGAATTATTAAATATTTATATGTCTAGGTAAATATTTGAAATGCTCGTGCGTTTTGGAGAATCAAATATTTGTTCACGTGTGTCTAGTGTCAGGCAAAGGAAAAATGTTGGGCGGCGCTCGATCGGCTACTGTAGGCGATTATTTTCATTTCAGTGTGAGAGAAATAGTTATCAAGTAATTATGAGTGCATAGGAATAATATTATACTCTTACAGGTGTTTCTTCGGCGTTCTTCTTGTGAAAGATGAATTGCTTATCTATTGATATTTTTAATTCTCCAACTCAATACAATTGTCGACGGACAATTGATCAATCGACATTAATTAGAAAATTTATTCATTCTCTTTTGACTCTTAAATTTCACCTATCACGGGAGAATCGCACGATCATTTTTTACGTTTATCATTATAATAGTGTAGTGTTGATTTCAATAGATAATACAAAATGTACTTCCCCGAGGAGATACGCATACATGGACAAAAAATATTCCATCTAATTTTCAATAATTTTCTAGAAAATTCAATAGAAATAAATTAAAATGAATAGCCACTAAAAGTATTTGGCATCGAAAAAGCCAGCAAAACTGATTATTGTATTTTTATTTTTTTAAACAAGCCACAATGTTCCACGTCGCACTCAAGTGCGTAAGCTTTTGAAGCTCGTATAGGTTATTATAGTCTATTTTAAATTAAATATCAAATTTTAATAATTTTCAACAATAATAAAGTTTACTCTGCGTATAAAAATTCTATGAAGAAAATCACGACATTGAATTATGTTTCGGAAAAGACTCTCAATAAGTAAGAATATTATTTGAATAATAAAATTCTGATGTACGTCCATTTTTTCAACGACGATTTTACTTTTTACAAAAGCATTGTTAATCATCATTATATGATTTCACTAAAATTATGAAAATTTTCGTTAACATTTTTTTCTGTATCGTTCACGTGCAAGTTTATACATTAAATTTATATTAACAAAAGCTTTTAGGTAAATATATAGATAAACCAAAGTACTACGTAAATATACTGCATTCAAATTTACAATATAAAATGAGTAGTTATTAATCATTTATTTATTGCTTCGTAATTTTACGAATTCATTTGCTTCTATAAAATTTCACTCTGTCTTGCGATAAAATAATCTCACGTGAATTTAGTGAACGTGTCAATAACACTTTGAATATTTCTAATAGTAGTTTCACATTAATACTACATTACATTAATACCTACTCTTTAGATAATTTCGAATTTTCTAGTCACTTCTCCCTTATAATTTTGTTTATTTTTATTTAGTTTTATGCAGCTTTCAAACTTTTAAAAAGATAAAAGTTACTTCTTAACTTTTGAATTGATACGATTGGAAAATTTTAGTAAAGCGCAAACTTGTAATTTGGACCAACAAACTGAGTGATAAAAATATTTTAATACCAAATAACAATATTTTAAAAAATAGACTGTATATCTGCTAATCTTTATTGTTTATATCTTCATTATACTCAATGTTATATTTTATCATTATTATCTCATTCATTTCATCTCGAAAATACCCATTTATTTTACATGCGATACTTTTTTCTATTATTCTTCCATTTCATGGGTCGTAACACGCTTATCCTTTTACTCGTGCGCACGTGTACGAGAGCTTCATTTGGTATATTGGATTTGTTTATGCAAAAACAAAAAGAAACCAAAAACAGATATAAAACGGGTTCAGAGTATCATTGAGTGTGTCACAAGAATAAAATGGAGATCGCTTGAAAAAATTCGATGTCCACCAATCGTGGGCTTTCACTTGATTATGATTTTCTTTAAATGTAGAAAAAACAGTCAATCGTGTATAAATATATATATTTATACATCGAACGATATCTTATTACAATTGCAAGCTTTTATTCCTTATGCTTTTTAATTTTGATTTTCTCAATATCCCTTAAGTGTAGTTACAATATTTAGGATAAATTTAGAAAAAGGCTATTTCGTTTAATGTGAAAGGGAAGGTAAAATGATTTTATCGCGAAGCAACACGTTACTGTACTCAAGGTCTTGATTTTAATAAATGAAAAATATCCTCTCGACATTTTTCATTTATTAAAATTGATAGGATTTATGGACAACTAACTTCTTTTCATCGGAAGAGTTCAATGTTAATTTTCTTATTTATGATCGGAATACGTCGATAAGCGTGCGATATAATCCACAGCATATTTTACTGGGAACGCAAAAAAAAATTATATCCAATTGATCGCTCGTCGGGCACTTCTTTGAAACGATTCGACAAAGTCTAATGCATACATAAGTGTGCAATAAATTTAACAACCTTTAAACAAATTGAAGTGTACACTCGGAAAAGTAAAGGTGTATTTATGAAGAGCTTGAATATCAAGGTGGTCTGGCGCGTTTCTTTTCAACAACACATACAGATGCAAGTTAGAGAAGCTTATCCTGGATGTGGGAGTCTCTTCTTCTGGGCAGAAAAACTCGAAGGTGCTGCGTGAAAGTTTACCGTGCGGGGGGAGCGAGTAAAAGAAAAGCGGCGCGACACGGCGTAAAGAGTGAAAAAAGAACGGAAACAAAATGAAAGCCAGAGAGCATGTGGGTTGTTGGCGACAGGTGGAAAGACGGGGTGATTTACCTGTGCACTGAAGGGTGGCTGCTCACCCAGGAACTGCCCTCAGACTCGAACCAAAGGGGCGCGAGAAACGGCACTAGAGCACGAGGAGAACGGCGCTTCGGCCGCGCGCGAACGTGGACCGACTCGCGGCTTTTGCGCTTACATGGTGACTGAGTTGCGCCGGGCGTGACGCCGCGCTCTTATAGCCGGTAGCGACCCGGACGGGGACGCCGCCAAGCGCCGCCATCGTATCGATCGGACGCCGCCGAGCGAGATTCAGCCCCCCCCCCGTGATGCCTGGGTCCCCCCCCCGCTCCGGTGGGGGGTCCCAGACTCGGGGACCCGGACCCCTCCTCCTCCTCCTCCTCCTCCACCTCCTCCACCTCCTCCTGCGAATGCGCCAAAGCTCCGTGGCTCCGAGTGAGTTCGATCGAAGCCTTGAGGAGGCAGCTTTTGCGCCCGTCCACTTGCACTTTCGATCAATAGCTCATCGATCGGCTCACCTGCATCGTCGCGCCCCCGTTCAAGGACAAGGGACAAGCTCAACGTAACTATTTGCGACTACGGGGAATTTTGCAAAAGCCTTACTCGGGCACAATGAGTTTATTAGCTTTAAAAGCAGCAGCTGTATTGCACCTAACAACGCTGTTGTACGTTCCGTGCGTTTTGCCTGGAAAATTACTAAATCAGCTGCGTTCCCTACGATCGATTTCTTAGCTTCGCTAAATATCAGCGGCTCTTTGCGCTTGAGCGATGTTGGCGCGCGTATTCTTACGACCCGAGATATTATTCATTTCGATACCTTGAACTTTGAGATGCATTTTGAAATTCAGATACTATACGCGTAACCTTTAAAAAGACAACTCGCAAGCTTAATAACAAAGCTGATTTAATTTGGAATATTGTTTATTTAACCGTTACCGCTTTTTTTATTTATGTACACGCGCGTCTGATTGCTTATAAATAAAATCTTAGATATTTATAACTCATCGTGTTTTATAAAAATGACGCTAATGAAAAAATCTGCACCTTTTATCATCGTTGATATTTGCTTCAATTATTATACGATTGCTCTATATGCAAATGTGAGTAAAGTCAACAAACGAATATCAATCCCCCAAGTAAAGGAAATAAATATAATTTTATAATTAATTCGATTAAGTTTGAAATTATCGGACATATTTTATAAATTGTTAAATAAATTACAGCGTATGTAGAATTTGCGATGGTGAATTCTGAATAAAACATCTTCGTTTCAAATTTAGAAATTTTATATTAATGAATCATAAATTTCTGTCCTTAAAATACAACTTCAGTCTTCTAAATAATTAATGTACAAAATCAACGGCATAGATAACATTAATTTGTTAAAAAGTGAAAAAGCTCGTTTTTTGTACTTTTAATGGTGAAGTTAGCGTTGAAAACATTTACACCAACGATACGTCGAGGTGAGCTTTTCAATTTTTAAATAATATATTTAGTAATTGCAAAAAACATTGGTAAGTGTGAGCTTACGAGAAATTTTACTTTCCTGTATATTTATTAATAATACATTTGAAGGTTGAATAAAGGTAATTAGTGATTAAGCCCGGTATACGTCAGTGATATGCTGCTGCACAAAGGAACAAAAGGAAATGTAAAATTAAATATTATATTCTCTAATGAGGAAGCAATTGTGCCACTAGTCAAATTCAGACATTTTACAAAATACGGCAAATAAGCGTAGCTCTCGTAATTAGGATACGAAGTTCATAGCTTTTGTTAACGAAGCAGTACAGAACGCGTAAACAAAAGTGTATTGGTTAGCTACACGTTTAAATTGTTACTTCAGAAGCACAAGCAAGTGGCATCGATCGATGAACAGTCGGACAGGATGAAATACGTTCATGGGAGAAGGCGCTTGCATTAGTTGATCCAGTCACGTTTTCCAGCCTCTACGTCATTATAGCGAAACCTTACGACGAAATAACTCAGAAATCTTCGATTATTGTTAATTTGTTAACTTTTGTCGTTGCATTTAATTTCCTACATTAATTTTTTACTTGCTTTAAAGATCTTCGTTTGCAGATTCAACTTACCGAACGTTAATTCAATTATTTTTCACGTGTTCCAATTTTAAATTGATAATTATACAACGCTCTTTTCGATTCAAATTTGATTAAAAACTCTATTTTACCGGTGGATCATCGTTCTTCTGACATATTTTCCTCTTACTCGATAAAAACGACAAGTTGTTTTTTTTAATTCCTATTGAAACAAAATTACCTTTTCAAATAAGATTATTTATCTATTGTGTAATAAATAATAGATTTTACAATATATGTACTCTCGGTGTAATATTAATCAAAAATTTGGAACCGTAATTTTTTATTTAAAAGATATCAATCAAATTATATTTCCTAGTGTCATAATTATATTTTAACTCGTAATTATAATAAATATTGTTATAAGAACATCACTTATGCACATATATAATAGAGTTAAACTTAAAATAAAAAATTGTAATAAAAATTCAATTTACGATAAATTTATTTGTTTATAGAAAGTTTATTAAAATCCTTCAGATCTCAATTCAATCTTCTTTTTCAATTACAAATAATGAACTTATAAATTATCAAATAATTGAGTACATTTTTTTAATTTTAAATATAGAAAAATATTATATGCACCAAAATTATAATTATATGGAAATCGTTACAACTTTTTTTTTATTAACCTTAAATATCACAACACAATATAACTGTGCACAAATTAATTGACCCTTATTATAATGTACATCTATTTTTGGCAAAAATTATCTGAATTTTAAAATATTATTCACGCTATAAATGATTTACTTGCACGGGAATTAGCTCAATATAAATATAGCAGCATTTTTTTGATAGATGTTAACAAATACGTGCAGTCACCTTCATCCCTTAAGGTTGAAACTTGACGCACACAGTTGCACGTACTTTTAGACACATACTTGTGCAAGTAAAAACATACTACGGTTACCCACACACCCCATTCTTTACCACAATATAGTATTTTCTACTTTTTTCTCCCTCGTTTTCGCTTCCTCCCTCCCTCCCTAACCACCCCACCTCTTTTAAAATATATCATCAGCATAAAATAAAAACATATAAATTTATATTTTGCTTCGCAATTAACCAAATACATTGTGAAAAAATGCAATAAAAGTAGCCTTTTTTCTATTAGTTAGAAATTTTTCATAGTTTAATTTATAGTAAATTATATTAAAACTTGATAACTTATTGTTTCTTTCTATTTAACTCTAAGAATTTTATTCCTATAATTTTAAATATTTAAATGAATTTTTACGTATCCGAAAATTCAAAAAATTCATATCTTCCAAAACTGTAAATCAACAAGTTCAAGTTAGAGTAAATGTGAATGTAACTAAAATAAATGCGAAGGTGAAGAGGTGCGTTAATCAGAATTAATTGGAATTTAAGGTGATAAACGTGTTCTCATATTTAAAAGTGTATTAAACATGATGTAGTTTTAAATTAAATACGTTGTTTTATTTGAAAATATTTTTTTACAACTTTTCCTCGTTCATTCTTGTAGACAATTTCGAATAACTTTTTAAATTATTTTATAAATTGAAAGCCGCAGAAAATTAGGAATTTCAGTTACAACAAAAATACAGTTAAAACTAATTTAAATAAAATTATGCTTGTAAGTGTATTAAATTGGAGATAAAGAACTATGTGATTTACCACAAGTTTTATAAGCATAAAATTACAAACGAAATACTGTAGATACTGTAACTTCAGTTCTGAAGTGTAAAAGTCACAATCACTCGAAAGGACAAACTAACGACTAATGTTAACGTGTGATAACACTATTTCATATCCAATCAATCGCAATAACAACGAAAAATCACTTTATAACATATTGATATAAAATGTTTAGTAAAATTTTATATGTCAAAATTATACATACTAATGCAGTAATAAATTTTTACATAACATGACTTGTTTTTAGAGAATACACAAATTTTTCGCTAAGTATCAGATCTTTTAAATTTTTCAAGAATTTCACATAGTAGGACGCATCTGGTAAATTAATTTAATTTATATTTTATTAGAGAAAAATTAAATATTAGAAAGGAGAAATAGAATAATTTCTCTTGGAATAATTAATCAAATACGTTGTTGACATAAATTATTTATTTTAAGTTTTTAAAATTACGAAAAAACCGACTTAGAATATTTGTTTACTTTTCTTTATTTCATTTTTTGGGTTTATTTATTTTATGTACGGTCGGTATGACAGCCTGTATGAATAAAAAAAATATATCGTATAAGGTTTGTTCAAACATTATATCGTGAAAACTTTTTTATACATTTTAAAGTTTTATAAGAATTTGGATATTCGTCTTTACGTATAGGTATTAGTGGTACAAAAAAAATTTATCTAAACAAAATTTTATTGTTTACCTACATTTAGATTATTAAAATGACAAGATATATCATTTCTCTAACTGAATTTCTACTATAATAGACATGTCAAATATTAGAATATTAATAAAATGCAAAACTTTTTAAACAGACGATTCTTTCCCGATATTATAATCAATATTTTGTTGCAACATATTTTAACGTAACGCTGTTTTTGCAAGAATTTTCATTATAGTGCTATGCGGGATGTTTGACTACGATACGTCGAAACCTACATTATCGGCTGTTGTTTTTTATATCGACTGATATGAATATTTAGCGATCTAAAACATGTGTGTTTTTATTATACGCATAGATAAGGTTTCAAATGAAGCTTATTCAACTGCGTAATATTGCAACTAATTTTGGGGAACATAAATGAAAAATCGAGTTAAATCGAATAAAAGTTTGATTCTGTTTTAGTGTTTTGTGTTCTTTTATCGATAAATTTGCCTAGGACAAGAACAAATTTACGTTAAATGCATCGTCTCCTGGACTCTAAGAGAAAAAAAGTGGTCACTTCACGGATTCTGCTTTGAATCGATTTTGTGAATTGCGACAATAATAAACACGAGGAAGAATAGTGTAAATATTATAAGTGTAAACACGCGAGGGAAGGTGAATTTGTGTGCTTATGCGTACATCGAGCGACTTTATAAGAATTTATAAGATCGAGTAATGGCGCAGACAATGCGTTGTAGCGAAGAGCAAAAGCAGCAGAAGCAGCCACAATAATGGTGGTATTATAGATATTAGGCACTTTGTGTCTCTTCCTCTCTATTCCTCTCGCCCAGTCTCGTCCCGCTCTCTCTCTCCCTCTTTCTATTTATCTTTAATACCTATCTCTTTCCACCGTGTCGCGTCTCTCTCTCTCTCTTGTAAGTGTACGCTCGGCGCACAGAGAGCAATTTGTATTCTGGTAACTTGTGGACTAGGTCACATCACTGGAGGGCCACTTTTCTGATTACTCGGTTAAACGTTTGCATTTCTCACTCGCCGGCGGGGGCGGCGACGGTAGCAGCAGCCAGCGATCCGACGCACGTACACGTGAATTGGCGGCAGCAGGCATCGCGTCCAGGGCGCGCGCACTCGTCGTCGCACTTCCTCCACCGGGAACCGACGCCGACGCCGACACCGACGCCGATTCAGCCACGGGGAAGGCCAAAGCAGGGCCGCGCACGGCCACCGACTTTGACCTTGCGGCTTTTTCTGCAAAAGCTCGGCCACGTTTATGCGTGTCGATGGAAATGCGCGCCGTAATACTCGCCGCTCCACTTTTCGTTCTTCTTAATCTGGTCAAGATTAATGATGTCAGCAATAAAGAGATAATCTTTCGTGTACACGGCGCGACCTCGGCCGGATGAGCGTCGGGGGGCATCGAAGACCTAGGGCAATGAAAATACGTCTGCGCGACTGATGGAGCTCGAAGACGCGGCTCGGCAAAGTCAGGGACTTGGTGCTGGTTGGTTGGGTATGCGCTGTCCGGAACTCGAGGGACGGATTTTAACGAACCGCATCTCCCTCTCGAGCTGAACCGCTGCAAGTGGCTTCTCTTCTACCTTTGCGCCCACTCTTAGGCTTTTAACTGCGCGAAATTGCGCAAAAAGTGAATCAATTTACTCGCACCGAGTTGCATGGATTTTCAACTAATATTAAATTTTCAAATTTCAAAAGTCTGACGGTAGTTTGCTGATCATCTAGATTCCTACCTCATCTGCGCACGGAAATAAAAATTGTATTAACCGCAGCTAAATAAAGGAAACGTTTCGGCAAAATCGCTTTAAATAATTATTAATACAAGTCAAGGTTCAGGCATTTTTTAACAACTACATAAGTGCAACCTTTACTTAAGAGAAGAGTTATTCGCGATTGCTTTTAAGAAACATTTGTTCTGATTGAAAAATATATTTAGATACTTCATTTATGCACAATAAACAATTGCGTTCAACTGTATTTGGATTAGAATTTTAGTCGATTATATTCACTTTTTAAAAATTCTCGACGCACCTCGCTTGTACGTCAATAGTACAGTAAATCTACAATTTTGTAACATTGTACGTAATACTTTTACGATAAACACGGATAATGTTCCTAGAGCAACGCCACGCGTAGCGTTATTTTTTAGTAAAATTATATTTTTATTAACTATGAATAGATTCATAAAAGTTACGATCGATATTCACACCAACTTGAAATTCAACAAATAGTGAAATACGAATACTTTGTACGAAGGCATTAGTAAATTCTGGTAAATCATATCGCAGGTATATATACATATTGATAGGAGTTTCGTTACTTTGTACGGTTTTACGTGATTTTGACTGATTATTCAAATGATAACCAAGGGTAGTTTGAATATTTCAATTTTAGCGAATCTGTAATTTCAAGCGGTTTTCTTTTTAAATATAGAATTGGTTAATGGTAAAATACAGTACTATTTTATATATATTGAAATTTGATAATTGGCTTTTATAATGATGTATCGGGGGTGGGGGGATTATAAAATTCATATTGGTAAAGTGCTGATTATTCGAATAATTGATTCGTCTATCATTATTATGAAATTATATTGTTAATTCTATTTTTATATTCAAATTTTTCTGGCGATAAAAAATATTCTGATAGAAATTATTGATATAAAAGCAATTAAAATTAAAATTATTATGATAATTAACGTTAAAATTATTGCAGTGAGAAACAGTTTTTTACGTTTACCTGTATTTGAATATTCTAATAAATAATATCAAAGTACAACTTCGAAACATCGTTTGAAGTTGGCGTGAAATTGCCAACAGAAATTATAAGAACGTAAATTTGTATTAAATTGTATTTACTTAAATTACAAAACAAACGTACAGTATTGAAATCATATTATTTAAGATCAGATAATATAACTGAACTTTACACGTCGTTTTGCGTTTAACGTATAACAACTCACGAGCTCGTAAAATAAAACCCTGTGACGCTTAACGAAAAATTGGGATAGGCAAGAAAATTATTTGCGATTATGTGCAAAAGGTGAAGTGGATAACCGTAACGCGGAAAGCTGCTTGTCATATGTCTGCACCGGTTAGTCGATTATTATCGTCGAACTGTATCGACTGAGCAATGTTTTAAAAGTTATTTTTTCTGCATAAGTGAACGTTACAGTGACCCGGCTTTGTTTGTGACGGTCATCGATAAGCATGGAATATATTTATCGGTTTATATCCGCGGGTGTTGTTGGTAAATATGCGACTCTTCTCGTTCAGGAAGAGCACGAGAATATTCGAATAAAAGGTAGGAGCACACTTATCGAATTCTCTCGATGAAGAGTAAAGTTGAGGCCACCTGAGCAGGATAGATCCTGCACGACCCCGGCGGTGGAGTTCGCCAGGGAAGCCTCTTGGCCGAAGCGAAGGGCGGCGCATTTAAAAGTGCGGGAGCTCAGGGTCGGAGGCGCGCGTGCGCCGCGAAAATTCGAAAGCCGCGCGGCGTTGGCGGCCTTGGCGGCTCTCCCGTGCCCTCGCGCCTCATTTCCACTTTTCAGCGGCTCCGGGGGTCCCTAATTGAATTTCCTGCGGCGCTCTCGGGCAACGATGCACTTGAAAAGGATTTCAGCGCCGCAATGCCTCCGTTCCAGTTTCGCGATAATCGTTGAGTCGCCGCGCCGAGTGAGAATTCGAAGAGTGGATAATTGCGGGTCGCACTCGTTCGCCGTGAAAAATCCAACTCGTGCTTTTCCAGTGGCCGTCGCCGTTAACAACGAGAAAAGTACACCGCCTCGCGGCCTTTCCATTGTACGAACCGAATGCCAGATTCGCGTTATCGCGATCGTGCGACTTAACGTTTACTTTCAAACCCCCCCCCCCTCAAAGTGGATGCACCCCCGATTCGGACCTTTTACTCTCGCATTACCGACAATTCGTGTTATTATTGTTATTATGAGAACTGTAAATCGAACGGCAAGCGATGAGTCGAAAAAAAGAAGACGACGCCGTCTTTCACCATAAGTTTGCGGTTTTCCTCGACCTTTGCCAAACTAGCGACTTAGTTTTTAAGGTTAAACAACCGCTAAAAAAAGAAAACAAATAACGCAGCTTGTGTAAGTTTAAGCTACAGACACCGATACTCTTCACAAACTTAAAATATATTTACGCGAATGCGTGCGTACTCGCGCTTATTATTTTCTCTCGAAAATTGGACACCTTTTCTCGCTCCTTCATTTTTTGCATCGACAACGTTCAATTTATGAAATGCAATGTCACAAATGCCGCATTTTACTTGATGCGAAAAAACTGCATAACTTAATCTTTAATTCTGATAATCTGTTTTTTATTTTATGATTCGTTTATTGTGTAGCGCGCTAACAGTTTCCATTAGATTTCCTGAAACATTTGACAACGTTCACTTGAGAAGGTTTTAAAATCTAAAACTGTCTTTGTAGTCGTTATTATGCTATAGTTAAAAAAACATTAACTTTCAATTTTTTTTTAAATCAGTTGAAACAGCTTTAGCGAAAAAGACTGCAACTTGAGCTTTTCCCGCCATCTTCGATTCCTAAAACTTTTAAAACACAATGACCTGCAACAGTTTGTTCCTACGCTAACGGAATAAAATAAATAAAAAATCACAATTTTCCACCGCTTAAGATAGTGTAGGGCGTATAAACACCAGCGAATGTGATGTAATGTGATATGAATTGTATAATAACGTTTACAACATGACAAACACGTGCGAGGAGAAATAAATTTCAAACGACTCAGAAGATAAATCTTTATGCGCAAAAGTATCATTGGAGCCGAACCCCAATCTTAAATGCTTGTTGCGAACCCTTTCCCCGTATACGTTAAATTGAATCGAACACACACAAAAGCTATCGCATCCGGATACTTGATAGCGATTCACGGCTTGTTTAGCAACAACAGAGTATCGGTGACGTCATTTTTTTCTTTACTTAAATTCGCGGCCACGTGCGCTACGCAGTGATTGAGAAAAACTCATTTTGCCTCTGTTTCTCTTATTATCGTATTGCACTATCTAGTGCAGATGTTTGTTATTTGCGGTTTGCCGCGAGCACTACCTCTCTCTCTCTCTCTCTCGCGTGGGATCCAATACCGCCTAGTGTATTTCCATACTTTTCCACGGTTGTACGTCCATTACGTAAAGGTTGCAATGACACATGGTGGAATACAAGCCGCAGTGGATTTTGTTTAGCTTTTACGTTTCATTCTTGGCATTTTGCATTCTTATCCCTCGTACCAATGAACCAATGAATATCAATGGGAGCTCGATGTTTATTTTCTCAATTTTTTGACCATTTATTTATAAATATATCCACAATTTCTAAAAAAATGCTTATTTATCATTCAAAATTTTGCTTCTCTTCTAAGGTTCAAGTACATGACGTTTGAATAACACGTGATACGCCAGATACAAATTAATTAGAACGTTTGTTGTCAAATTCAAACACTTTCATTGTTCTATTCAGTTGTCATCATAAAGCTTATCGAATACATATTTATTGTTCTCGTTGAGTATAAACTTGAAACTTATTATCATAGTTATTCAAACTACGTTACTCCTCTCGATCCTTAAAGTTCAAGGAATTTCAAAATAATTCTTTCAAGTAACGTAAAATAACAAATATCTGATAATGTTTGCATAAAAATTTTATTTTTGCGAGAATATATACTTATAACTATTATTCATTTCTTATGCATAAAAGCAATTATTTTTTAAAGTAAGTGAACCATTCTGACTTAATGAACGAAAAACTAATTACATTTTTAGATAATAGAATACGTTGCGTGTTAATTACATCGTTTCTACATATACTGTAATAAGCTTTTTTTAATGATTCATTTCATTTCAAACCGCATTAAAAAAACTTCATCGATATAATAATAATAAGTTTAGTATAGCATTTATCAAAACAACACTTTTAACTTAATCACTTTTAACAATTAGATTTTAATTCACATTTTTTCATAAATAAATAAAAATATCGTTTAATATAAATTGACCCCTTTTTGTAAATAGTCGCATTAAAATCCTATTACTTGCATAATTATTTATTTTGAAGAAAATACTTTTCATCGCATTGATAAATCACACATGAATTCGTCAAATTGAATCGAATAAATTTATTTTCTATCTTATTTATATACTTTCTAAATGTTATCCTTGAATAGAATAAAAACATTAAGCTGCTAAAGTAACATTTATTAATGACTTATTATATTTTAGAATTTTAATCACTATTTCATAAGTATATATGATTTCATTTCCTAATCAAATAAAAGATCATGTATAATTTTTAATTTTTTACTCTGTAGTATATAAATCAGATGTGCTATTAAAATTAAGTTAAAAATTTAAATAAAAACTATTAGATACATAAATTAAAGTCTTAAATTTATTATTGTTTTTAATAAGATTTTCGGTAAAACTGTACAACAGCTGTTATCTTATATTTGATTTTTATTTTATTATACTATACCTAAGACTTTAATTTATATTAATTATCTCGCTATTTTTAAAGTAATTATTATTTATCTCTTGCATAGAAAAACAAGGTAATTAAATCGTCTTCATAATCTAATGAACTAAAAACTCATTATATTTATGGGTAATTGTGTTAAATCATTGATACATTCAGATACGTA
The DNA here is from genome assembly GCA_018907185.1 of Platyscapa corneri. Classification (NCBI taxonomy): domain Eukaryota; kingdom Metazoa; phylum Arthropoda; class Insecta; order Hymenoptera; family Agaonidae; genus Platyscapa; species Platyscapa corneri. Next base: position 1,028,542 of record JACCHW010000042.1, on the reverse strand, counting down.
ACAGCTGATATTATATTTAGGAATAAATCCTATATTCTTTGATGTCGTTTTAGAAGACGTCCAAAAAATTACAAAAAGAGCTAAAGAAAAAGCGAGAATTTAAGATAAATTAGATCAAATTAAATCGATGATAATCGTATTGATTTAGCTTTAAACAATTTTCGTGTTAATTTTCTTTTATGTGTGCGTTTGTAATCTAAACACACACTATGAAACTATTTTATTGATCGAAATTTCTTATAATTATGATTTACATTATTTTTTTATGTATATATTTTAACGAAAGTTCAATTGTAAAACATCTTTTGGCGATTGTAAATATACAAATAAATTCGAATGAAATACCGCATTTGAAAATATATAATCATAAGAATTATAATGTGTAAAGATGTAAGGCAACTGTATGATTGCTGTTTCGTTAAAATAATTCTAAAATTGATAAAGTTTTTCAACTCTGCTTCGATTAGTAAGATTTTTTTTAATAGTAATTTTATGTTAATTAACATAAATCGTCTTAGATATAAAAAATTAAAACCAATTTATATTTCTCGCATGAAATGTCCAAAAATTTTTTACACTTGGTTTGTATTACAAAAGTGAGAATCACAATATTACGAAGGAAATCATCATTTCTTATAATGAGATGTAACAATATGCTAAAAGTAGACGGACTTGCGTTATGATCAAAATGGCTTTTAATATCAAAATCTTTATTTTATAAATACTCGTAAATTTAAAATTCTTTTATAATTGTGATCACTTGAATATATTTGGCGAAACTTAAAACAGAGTTGATTTACTGCATCTATACTAGTTAATAAATTTATAGAAAAAACATACTGCGAATAAAATAAAATTGTAATAAAATAAAAATTTAAACTCAAAGTATTTTTGTGATAGTATAGTACAGTATAGAATAGAATAGAATATAAACAATTAGCAAATTAAAATCAGTCTAAATACTTATGTGTAATTGTACAAACTTAGAATGCATTTTAATCGATTCTTTAATCGCATATACTTTTAACGTTAGTCTTGTTTCCCATTTTTTGAAAATTCGTTACCCCGAAAAAAATTCTATAAAATAACCCTTATTCTTTAATAATGTCCGATTAAACGAAAATTATCTCTGATTCGAAATGTACAGCCTATGCATGTGCTTATATTAAATGTATATGATACGTCACTGCTCAGGGTGACGACTCATGTGCACAGGTATGATGTCATACCTTAGTGCACGTTTACACGTCAAATAAAAAATCCAAAAAGTTTCGAAGCTCAATCGCTGTATCCATTTCTAGGGGAAAAAACTACATTACCAAACTGGATTGCTTACTCGTGATTTTCTCTGTCAAATCAATCGTGACAAATCAGGATTTTGCTCGTCGTAAAATCTGAACTAGAAAAATTATAATCAGAGAAGAAGCTGAACGTACTTTATGGAAATTTGAAATTTATTACAATAAATATACATTGTTTATGAGCGAATTATGAAGATAAAGCTCCTATATTCTCTTATTCAACAGCGTCTAATAGTATTAGAGTGAACAAATAAAATTGTTCTATTAATAAAGGGAGATGGATGATTATAATCTTGCAAATTTACAAGCACCGACATCAATGATATATGCAATAAGTTCTCAGTTTTTATTTGTCCTTCTTTGGTACGGGAAATGTTTCATTTTCTTTAACAGCACGTGCACCAAAAACTTTTATATGCGAAGATACGTCGACGCATTTTATGAGACACACGTCTATCTATACTCTAAACTGTTTCTTCACATCGATATTTTATTTTTACCAAAGTTATTAATTATATAAATTGTTGCATAATTAATCTATCGAGAATACAATAAATATAAGAACTTTAGCTGCTTCCGCTCCGATATATCAAATATAAATAATATATTTTAAAGGTAATTAATCGTTATTTAATCAGTATTGTGTTAAATTAATTCATTTCACAAATATAACATCTAATCATTCTAATAAGTCATCGATAATTTTCCTTAAGATTATAGAAGATAAAAATATTAAAAAGTATGCTTTTTGCGTAAAATTAATTTCTTTCGGTACTGAAATAATCTAAGCAGTACACCAATTAAGAAATAAAAATAGACTTTTGTATTTCTTAATGTGAAATATTTAAAAATTGTTTATACTTTTGTATATCCTACGAGTTTTTGCACGACCCTTTTTATCATTTGGCTAAAAACGATTCCGTTGTTATTGTTTTGCGTTATCCAACGAAAAAAATCCAGCATCAACGTTTGCCCGATCAATCATCCTTATAGTTTTCAGGCAATCCATTCAATAAGACAACAAAAAATTAATTGCCAAAAGCTACAAATCTTCGGTACCACTGATTCAATCAATTTTAATTGCAAATCTTTATTATTCAAACAAAATTCTTATATTTTACATAATTTTTATATAAATTCAGTTTAAGTAATTGTTACTTAAATTTTAAATAAATGTGTACATAAAGCTTTGTGCATAAAAAATGGTATAAAAGTTTATCATTTTTAATTAAATTGTCAGAAAATATATTTTCTAATTATTTTCTTAAAAAATTAATAATAAAAAAGAGTACGTAGTAGCTTAGAGAGCGTCATCGAGCGTTTAATATGAATGTACTTTAAAGCTATAATTTTCTTCTCGAAAAGAGTCGGTTAATCGACACTATTCTTGCACTATTAACATCAAAATATTCATATCTTTTCGCATTATTATTCCGCCTTCATTTTAATCAAGTCGTTTACGTGTCTAATTTTGATCGAATTTTAAAATATTTTCATAAATCATCTATTAAATTGAATTAAAGCTTCCATTAAAGTATAGATACTTTGTTTAGAAAAAATTTTTTTATTTTATTTATATAATTGCAGCCTTGAATAGTAGAAAACGATAGACATGAAAATATAACGTCCAAAAAATCCAATTATTAACGGATAATCAAAATTGCTACACACTTGTTAATGTATGTTAAAATATTTAATTATTGAGATCGAAAAAGTGGAATAGAGCAAATGTTTACTTTTCAAACGTTTGAGCCTCTTTTTGTTGAGCGGTAATAATGAAAAAATTAAATTTTAACGGCGTGTGTCTAAAAAATGCACTCGAAGAAAACAGAAAGAGCATCGCTCGGTGAGAAGTAAATTAAAGTTAATTATTATTTTTGACGCGTAACCGCATAAAATTTAAATTTCGAACGCGTGCCTTTTACTTTTTTAAACAATTTAATATTTAGTTTTCGCGTTTGTATCGCGAAAGGTACGAGCAATAAATTAACGGCACTTTTTGAATTGAAAATCCGACGTTCGATGATATTCTTCTAAAAAGATGTGTTTAAGCTTTAGAAAAGCTGTTTTGAAAAAACTCGCATCGGCCGAATATATTTGCAAAAGTCCGGCTGGAGCGGAGGTGGGGGGGGGGATCATCGTTAAAATTAAGTGTCGGCGCTGGCCCTATTGTTTACGTTGAATAATTTCTCAAGAGACGCATCATCGCCGCTGTCTAGAAATATCATAAGCAGCTGCGCGTTGCAACGAGTGCATAAGCACAATCGGATTCGGCTCGAGCGTTTCGACTTCATCCGTCCAGATTCCGATTAATAGACTCTATTCCACTACTCGGGGATCAGCATCGGAGCGACCAGGAAAAGCCCGAGAGCCAGGACGCGAACTGAGCCGAGCCAGCGAAACGAGAGTTGAATTCGAATTGAAACTCCGACTTGTTGATATTCGCATTGTAAAATATCACAGCATTAAAGAGAAAAATTGCACTCCTCCTGTGCGCGCGACAAAAGAACATCTCGGCTCGATCAATATATATCGTTTCGTCTAAAGTTGCCTTATTAGGCCGACGTCGAGCTTCTTTTGAGGTTGTTATTAGGAAGCCGGAGACGTGGTCGGGTCGCGCGCTACGCAGCTGCTCGGAGGTGGGGGGAAAGCCGCGGATACTCACGTCGAGGGCCGGTTCCCGCTGAGGAGGAGAGTCGAGCCGTCGCTCGGTGGCGTCCCTCGAGCCCGGGTCGTCCTCGGGCAGCCGCGGGTTCCATGCCGGCAGCAGGAGCCTCTCAGAGCCGCTCGCCCGGTGGTGGGCGGGGGCGGGACATGACTGAGAGCTCGGCCGCGGTGCGCCGCGCTCTCAGAGCCGGGGTGCGGGGGCCGGCTCGGGAAGTGGCCCAGTGCTGGTGTGCGCCGCGCGCGAGGGATCGTCGGCACTGGCCCGTCCCCGAGCGCCTCGCGGGCCGGAGGCTGCGCGCGAGAGTCGCCGCGACGCGCGCACACCTGCAGAGGCGCGCGCGTGTGCGCCACGTGCGTGAATGGGCACATAACGACAGCCGCCGATTACGCGGCCGCGTGTGGGTAAGACCAGCAACGTCGGCTGATTATGTCGGGGGCGGCGGGGGGTGTGTAATCGTTCGACGGCCCGAGAGAGACGGAGAGAGGCGATTAGTTGCGTAGCCTAGGCTCGCAACTTTGGCGCTTCACGAACGCTTCGCGTGATACATACATACGTCGTTCGCAGTCCTACTTGCCGCCGCCGAGTCCCCGTCTTCGCCTCTCGCTTCGTCGTCTCGGACTCTTTTTCTCCTCGAACCTCCTGGAGGCCACGCGACTCCGCACTTCCATTTCAGCCTCTCCTCCGCGTAAGGCTCAACTGGGAGGCGGTCGCGGACGACGTTGCACTACTGCCAACCCGATTGGCCCCCAAGATCGTCATCTCCTCGAGCGGCTCACTGGAGGACCGCCGGAATCGGCGCTCGCTTATATCCGCACCTGCAATCCTAACTCTCGATGACAAAACTAATTCAGCTCTCGATGTCTGATAATTTATCCGCAGCGCGCGCGCGACTCTATTCGTAACGTATAAACGACTTAGCCTGACCCTGTGCGCGTGTGTGCGTGTGTTATTCTATTTTTTTAATAAAATAATAAATAAAAGCTCTTCTTTTGCTTCAGCGAGGATTGTTTCAAAAAAATCAATCGAATACTCGCATTTACCTGAACTGCGTTTTTTGAACTTCTTCGAACTTTTTTTAACATCTTCTCCTCCTTAAAGAGAACTCGACTAATTTTACAATTTCTTTAATATTTGCTGGATTTACTTCGTGCAAATAAGCGTTTGACGTATATTGTACCAATTTGCTTCACTATTTTTCCTCAATTTAACAATTTCATAGTATTTTTTAAATATTATCGATACATATCTTATTCTATATTTGATCCTGGATCGTCGTTTTATATCTGCAATTTCATTATTCTCTCTATTAATAATTGAAATTTCAGATGCAAAAAAAATTAACGATAGCATTAGTGATGAAATTATTATTAAAAAAGAACTTTACCAAAAGAACTAATAAACAATTTGAAGAACTCCTTTCAACTATTAAATACTCGTTTACTGTTGTAAATTCCGAAATTATATTTTCGTATAAAAAGAAGTTGTTTTAATTGCCTTTTACAAAAGTGAAAAATCTAATCGTGGAAAATAAAAATAGTCCGAAATGTCAATCAAAACGTTTGCTTATAAAAACGATCATAATTGTTAAGTAACTAAACTTAATGCTTCAAGAACGACAATCTATTCTAAATAACGAAAAAAGGTGAATAAAAATTTCTTTTTCTTTATTACGTACACGAAAAAATCTTTCGACGACTAAACTTTGTTATTATTTTCATGATATGTTATATTGGTTTTTTAAAATTAAAGTATAAAAAATTTAAGCTTTCAACATATCATGAACGTAGTTATTCAGATATTTTTATTATTCTTATTTATTATGTTACTGAAAACTTTTTTCTTTGCGTAGTAGAATAAAAAGGAAAAATAATTATTTATCGCAACTATATTTTTAATTATAACGTATTATTCTTTAATATAATGAAATAAAACTTTTGAACTATTGAAAAATACTTTTACTCGAATAAAAAGTTGAAGTAATGTTTGAAAACCATTGCCAATTGTTAAAATTCATATTATATATTTTTTACATAAATTATTATCGTAGACGTTTATGAGATTTATTTTAATATTACGTTTTGAATTTCATAAATAATATAATTCATTTGGTGGAAAATAATAACGTTGTAGTCTATAGTAACCTTAGCACCTTTATTAATGTTTTCATGTCAAATACTAATACATACAATCGCCTAAATACAACTACAGTGTCAGTGTTTAATTATTATTTTTAATAGTTTGAGTTCGTTAATCTTTGTTTTATTAATATCCCAACACCTGTAAGCGATGAATTAAAATTGTAAAAAAACAAAATGAAAATATTCAGTTTCAAAAAAGTACTTCTTTATTCTATTTATTTATAAAATTATCCATTCGATCTCATTTCCTCTCTGCAATTCATAATGTCGGAATTTATGATGATGATGATGCTGGTGGTGGTGGTGGTGATGATAACGATGATACTAATGATGACGACTCATAATCACAATCACATGTTAATAATAAGAATTTAAAGTAACGAGTTAATTTTTCAATCAAAACATTTTATTTGCTTCCGTTCTTATTTTTCCATTATTTATTTATTCTAGCAGTTCTCCATCTTTTTCAAAAAAAACGAATTGTCTTTATTATTGATTTTTTAGTTTACACCTGCAATCCTTTGCACGCATAGTTTAAAACGTCGAACCTAAACTCGTGTTAATATCACCGATGCAATTGATAAATTTCCAATTTTTTTTTTATTTTATTTCCAAGTCTAGTTTAAACTGACACACCCTTTCAGGTTCAATCGATAAATATCGCTGTTTTTGGTTGTAATTATTTCATTCTGTCACAAAGTATCTAGTATACTACAAAGTATTCTATAGTATTCGAAGTACTAATAGTGAGGAAAATGGAAAAAGTTGAAAGCAAATAAGAAACGCTTTTTAGCGCAAATAAATAAGTGTAGCAGGATACGTGCAATGCCAATAAAGACAAAAGAAGCACTGGAATAAACCTCGTCCTCATACTAAAAGTATAAAATTGAAAATCTTTGACTTAATTTAAGAGTAATAATTAAAAAATGCAAGTAAATTTACTGTATTTAATGGGAAAAGTTAAAATCGTTGAATCGAGAGATTGAACTTGTGAAGCAATCAAAAAAGTACTCAAAAATTCGCAATGAATCATTAATGAGATTAAACTTACTTGTTTCAGGATCTCATTATCTCTGAAAACAATTTACGTAAGTTTACACATATTATTATATACAGTTATTAGACATTATTTTGCAGATTTTTTTACATCAATCGTCGACTATAAATATTACAAAACGTGCCTATAGTTTTTAAAATATTTGTAATTATAAAGGTTTTTACGATAACGATGGATTCTTTTATATATGTGTACGCGCAAAAGATCAGATCTTGAAAAAAACTATTTTTTTTATAATACTCGGATTATTTAACGTTTGTTATAGATATACATAAGTTTTACATAAATAGAAAAGTATGTTGTATAATGTGTAAATTATCGATAGGAGTTTTAATAAAAATTCGCTTCTTTCTTGAAAATTGCAACCGTAATGAATAATTGGCTAATAATAAAAAAATTTTAAACTTTTAAAACTCGAAATGTGACTGTCAATCTACATAACATAAAAATTAATTCTTATAACTTAAATTTTTAGCCAGTTTCCATTACTCTTTCTATAATAATAAACAATTTTTTAACAGTGCAATAATAATTATAGCAACTATGGGTATAGCGGAGAGATTATTTAGTTTCTTATAATCTACAATATATTTAAATGTGCTAATCGAGTGTATTTTGAACTTGAAATGCAAATTACAAAATTGCACGTTTAATCGAACCGATACTAAAGTAAAATATCGCTCATAAATTAGCTCAACGAAATACTGAATTATATTTAAATAGAGTGCCTTTGCCCGCCAATTTTATCCATTAAATTAAATATTGGAAAATTGAAACACTCGATGTAAGCAGTGAGCGACAAAACTACTTTTATACTTTGCTTGTTATTGGAAAATTCTTAAATACGTTATCGAGGACTAGACGCTATTATTTAAAGGCTTAGCGCTTAAACGAGACTTTGTCTGTTGAATCATCTTTACGCATTGAAACTCGATAATTTTCAATCAGTTACCTTTAGTTTAGCATCTAAAACTGAGAACGAAATAAATATATTGAAAAAAAAACTTTTTGTGTTCTCGTAATACCTTTAAGTGCCACCTTACATCATTAGAAAACGGCGTAATTATCATTATAATTGTAAACATAAATTAAATTGTAAAATAAAGACGTTAATAAGGAAACAGAAATGAAATAAAAGAGACACCTTCTGAAAATTAAAAAAATAAATTTTTAAGATGAATCTTAACGAAATTACAGATAGCGACATAAGCCTCTGATCTTATTAGCAGCGCATTATCCAAATTAAAGGCTCAACTCGGAACAGAATAGTTAAGTTGATTCTATTTTAAATTCGACTGTAAGATTTTACCCGAAATTTTGCAAATAGTGCGCCACCAAGAATCCAAATGTTCCAATGCAGCAGTTGACTAAACAAGTTAGTTATGTAAAAATCTGCAAAATCGATAAGCAATTAAGCGAATGGCGCGTACACGAGAATCGGGGAACGTAAACAATCACATTTCGGTGCAATTGAACGCTAAGGGCAACAACTGTTCGTGATACTGGAAGACACACAGCAATCAATTTTATTAAGCTAAATAATCGCCAGACTTGTACGAATAAGTAATAAGAAAACTAGGCAACTGCGATATCTAGTCTCGAACTAAGTCGAAAGTACTAAACAAAGATTACAAATTGCTTCTCGGGTAATGAAAGTAGTGCTTTTACTCTTAATAGCAATCGGCTGCTTTATTTTAATTACTATTATATTAACTTGAAAATTTTTCATTTACAGAGGCAATTGCTCATTTTTTGAGGAAATGTTAAAAGTACCTTCCTGTAATGTAGACTCGGTCGATACAAACGCTAAAATATCGGTAAAATGAGAGGCATTTGTAAATGACTTTATAAAATATTTAAAAGCGTGGATCCGTAATAAAATCTGGTAACATTTGGTAAAATCTCGATTGCAATAAAGTCAACTGAACATAAATGAAACGAACAGCTACAGGTTATTAACTGCTTTTGGTTTTGCCAAAACGCACCTCTGCCTCTGAGCAATTTCGACTGTTTTCTAAATAACCGAGCTCTTTTATTTGTTATCGCGATATTAATTAAAACTGAGATTTTATATTCAGTTCGTACTTTATTTATATTTATTTATAGTTTTTCAAAATGTTTCTTTGCTGCAAATAATCGAGCGATACTTCATTGGAAGAATTAAATTGCGAATTAAAATAAAAAATTCGATTTAGTTGCAAGTTCAACTGATTTAAAATTTTAATAATCCAGCATAATAGCTTGGAGCCCATTTAGAGATCTAAGTCGTTATGATCTGCGTGTTTACGCAAACTTTAGAAATACAAAATGGGCGAGCATTGATCAAAACAGAACAGATAGTACCTAAATATCTCTTTGCAAAATTAACACGTAAGGACTTACTAAGCAGCCCTTATAAATTAACTAAATCAACACTTTTTCGGTTGTTGGTGTTGCATCGTAACTGCATCTGCTCCTCGAAGGCAACGTGGATTCGTTTACCTGCTCTGGGGTTGATCCGCACACATTTTCCTCGCAACTCTCGTGCTCTTATTACTACGATTATGTAGAAACAATAATATAATTGCTTTTGATAATTATATAGTTATCTCACACGCTAATAACGCAATTCCGCACTCCATTGTGCTTATGTAAAACGAGAATCATTATTAAAGCACTAAAGACAATTGGATACATTGAATGCTTGGAACAATATCTTTGAAAAATTATAGAAATTTTATTAATTTACAGTAAAACAAAAGCAGAAAGAAATGCGTAAATTGAATTATATAAATCGTCGGATAAAACGAAACTTGAAAAATTAATTTAAAGCTGTAAAATAATTTTTTACATTAAACGATCATTTACGATAAAAGCAAGATAAATTGTGAGAAATGCACACGTGTGACAAAAGTTACCGCTTACTTCTCTTCCCTAAGAGTTTTATAAAGAACTCGAAAAACTCAACAAAAATTAAAGTTAAAGTACTGGATTGATAAAAATATTTGTGTGCGCACGCGCGTGCATAGAAATTAAGTTGGTAATACTCCAATAATGGGAACTACGACGTTCTTGATTATCTTAAAATACGTTCAACAACTTCTTACGTCGATAAAGAAATATCGTATGATTAATATTAAGAAAAATTACGCCAAAGTAAAAACAAAAAATAATAAATGTTATAGTAAAAAATATAGTTTAAATTTTCCAACATAATTTGGTATTTTAATAATTGCAACTTTAATGTGAATGAATAATTAGGCACGAACCAACCTACGAAAAAAATTAATTTTAAAAATAGAAAAAACTCGGTGCGTAAAACCTGCAACAAATGCTTAGACATTATTAAACGCCAAAAAATTTTAATTTTTCATTTATTATATCATTCGAGAGAATAAAAAAACTATAAACTAGTTGTTCAATAATTTAGTAAAGGCTAGATTATTTTATAATAATTTCATATGCTTTATTCACAATTTATAAAAAATGTTTCTTGATTGGAGTGGAACTGACCATTAATATATTTTATATTATAATATCAACAGATATAGTTTTTTCTAAATAAGATTTTGAGTAAATTTTAATCACATAAAACATAAAGATATTAATAATTTGCCGATATAATTGTGTTTTGCCAGTTAAAAAGATATAAAAAATATATGAAATAAAAATACCTCTATTGTTCTAATTTGAATATCTTTGAGTTTGCTATTGATACTTTTAATATGTTAGAAACATTTGATTTATTAATTAGTGTACATTAAAAATGATTATTTTGTCCCAGCATTAAATAAATTACCAATCTGTCGCAATACTTTTGATAAAAGTAACGCAAACAACAATTTCCAATAATCGCAATACCAAGGTTAGAATACAAAAAAACGAAAGGTACTTTAAGAAAGACTTAGAATTCCTTCCTCGCCATTTCAAATAGGTCATTGACCTTTGCATTAGAAATCGTGCCGAAACTAGAATACGCGGAGTCCCTATAAATCAAGGAATATGCAAACATCTTCGAATATATATATATATATTCGACCTCACTATGTTGTAATCTTCGTAGCCCAAATAAGCAGTGAATTAAACATTAATTTAATGCAGGTAATTAGGATTAAGTTTAACGACAGGATTAATATTATTTTTTAATTAGACGGCAAAAAGAGTAGGAATAACCGTATTGGAATAATTGCTTTTATTCTGTGTTACTATTGCAGTACTAATAGTTCTCACTGTACGTTTATCAAGGTCGAGTTAAATTTAGAATCGCCGTAATTTTTAATTCCATTCGAGCAGCTAGAGAAGTAAAAAGGTAAAACGCTGAAATGTTGAGAATCTTCTGAGCGTGCAAGTGTCATTTTGCGATAATTCGCGATTACACTGGAGATTCGCAACCACGAGCCAAAGAGCGTCAACACTTGACCGGGTCTCCCCCATCTTCAATATAACCCAGGCGGTATCCGGATACTCCACTCAGTGCTCATTCCTACACCGCAATTCGTCGTTTTGGCGACCGACGCCTTGGATTTGTCATAAATTAACGAATTCTGAATCTGTCGTTTTCCTCTTCGCGCACGAATTTCAACTACAATCCTTTCGGGTTTCAACGTCAACTGCTCCATTCTTTCATTTAGAACGCGAGAAATTTCAAAATATTCCAGCAAATACATTTGATGATCGGCACAAATAGCATTCGCATTATTCGATGTGTACATTTTGAAAGAAGTACTTGGATTTCCTACCCGAAAAAGGGATTTTATTATTATTACTCCATACATTGCTGTAACTGCAACTAATCGAATGACTTGCTTCGGCATTTGTGTAATACTCCTACAAATAAATTAAACAAATTATCAACTAAGAGGCCTTCTTATTCATATATAGATACATATTATTTGGGTTAACCAAAAATTAAAAAAATTTTTTTTTTTCAAATGTCATTTTTCATACGTGTCAACTGCTAAATAATAAACAACCAAGATTTTCTTGTTTTACAAACTGTAATAAAAACAGATAATCGTTCGGATTTTTATGGTTATTAATTATTAAAACATATGTAATAACGCATTTGAAATTACTCATTACTGTGATTTTTTAAATAAAATTGCTACTGTATGTTTTGGATTTATTGCGTCAAATCGGATAACTTGATCTGAGGCATTATCTTAAAACTAACTGAAACAAGATTATAATGCCAGGTATTTATTGTTGCATATGCTGTTTACAGTTAAAAATTTCATACATTGGATTCAATATTCGATTACATCTTTTTTCCAAACAGCCTATACATAAGCTGTGAAAATTAAATACTGAATCTAAAATGTTGCTTATTAAATTATAGGTAAGACCTACATCACATATAGTATGTGTAAATTTATATTTTTATAAAACATAAACTTTTGTCTTATTATTCGTCCTTTCGCATAATTAATGAAATCACATTTGTAAAACAACAGTCTTGTATCAATATGAGTCTCTAGACGTGAAATATAGCGAAAGAATTTTTTCTTCTAATATTTAATTTACCATTGCCGGCTGTAAAACTATTTTTCTCGTCAACACTTATTGATCAGTCAAATTTCAAATTTTTCAAATAAGTTTTTTATTTTAGTTAAAGGTTGTGCTATTACGATTGCAAAAGTACATCTAGTTTTTATTAGTAATAATTGTAAATTTTAAAACAGCAGATGAATACAGTCTTTGAAAAACCTACATTTTCCTAGAAACTTTTTAAAAAGTTCTCGATACATAACTTTATGAATGTTTCAAATTATTATTTAAATAATCAACTAGTTATTACAAGATTTATTGTGAAAAATATTCAAGAATACTTTTCGCTTAATTATGATGACTTTTATTTTAACAAAGAACTTAAATTAAAATTTGATAAATGACTATATTTGAAGAGATAATTAATGTAAATTAATCAGACATTTGAATATTCTAAAAATTATTTTCTAGCGTACAATTTGGTATCTATACTAAACTAAATTTTATTTTTAAATTAATACTGACGTTGATATCAATCGTTTGCTAAATTATGAAATTATACAAATACTTAAAATTATAGGTAAATATTAATGCAAATTTCAGTTCAATGGCATGTGTTATTTTTAAACAACGCATTACTGTAATAATTGCGGTTTCTTTGAATTATAAAAATTCGGCAAAATGGTTTAATCGAATTAATTAAATATTCGAATGGTTAAAAAATTTTCAATCTTTCCATTTACAATAATATTTCTTTCACTATTTTTGAATATACTTGATTGTTAATAACTGTAAATTACAGATTATTTTCGCTGTGTTGACGTACAATAATGCGAGCAGCTTAACTAACTCATACTAATTGTAGGATGACCTTCAATTGAAACAAATAAGTTACTGAAAATATCCGTAAAATTGTTATTATAAAATAAAAATTTCTCTCGATAAATTTCTCACAAATAGTTTGGAACTATTCAGACTTTGCAATAAGAATGTGCATTATTAATTTTCAGTCTTGTGTATTTTAACTTTTGCAAAGCTTTGTAATCCACGTGATGCAAAATTTTCACAATTTATAAATTCGTGGTGTCCGAGAGCGAACGCAGAATAAAATTGCTCCTCAAAGGGAAATGAAAAGTAAATTTAAAGGAAGCTTCGAGCGCAGGCCAAAAATCTATTTGAAAGTTTTTTTGGTCGATATTTCGCATAAAAATCGCATAAAAACGAAATGAGCTTGTAATAAAGAATCATTTCTGGGACAAACTCAAAACTCTGTGCAGGGCTCAAGGCTCTCAACGACTTGAGATAATTTCTCAATTAAACAGTTGAACAACTATTGTGTACGAGCATAATAATAGACCGCGCATATAGAGGTAGAGAAACTCGCATTTAGCGTGATATATTGTCGCCCGTGTCACGTCACGCATCGCAGAACAAAAGCGCAAGGGTAATAATGTAATCTCTCTCGGTCTCTCGACTTTTTCGCTTCTTGCCTCTCTGACATTGCCACGTCTCTCTCTCTCTCTCTCTCTCTCTCTCTCTATCGCACCGGCAAATTCAGATTTGCACTAGCACTTCTATTTTTAGCGGCGAGCCATGTTCCTTTCCGTCCATTGGGGTGCAACTGAAGATCGCCAACGGGTAAATTCGTGTTCGCTCCAACTACACCATTTACTTTTCCTTTTTAGAAACAACTCAGCAGCATTCTCAGCTATTAAATGATTGTAAACGACTGTTGTTGTTGCGGTGTCAAAATTTCATACATCGAATCGCTTGTTTAAAAAGAGTAAAAACGAAAACACGAAAAGGCAAAGACAATTACAAAAACAATACAATTATATTGGAGAATAGTTTAAAACAGGCGTTACTCACAAATCAACAAATTCAGGACAATAGACAATATGCGTCAAGTGTATCGATTGATATCTCACATCCGCATGGCGAGATGCTGCTTCGACAATTTGAAAATCCATATATTAAAGTGGAGTAAGATTACCTTTTATTAATCTAATAATACTATGATATTTCATTTTAACGCTCTCAACGTTCGTTCGCTGCTCAAAGCATCAACTTCCGAAATATTTCGTCGATTAGTAAAGATAATGTCGGGTATACCTAGAAGATAAATTAAGCACTGTCGAGAACTTTCCAAGACTTATTCACAAGCACAACGAGAACATTTACAAAATTCAAATGGATTTATAATCTACACCGTATTTTTATTTAATTATATTTTCATAAAAAAATAGAATTACATTTACCGTTAAAAAAATCTCAGGTATAATAATTTACAATATTCGATTATTAAAAAATCTTGAGAAAATTATCATTTAATTTGTTTTTACGATCGATTGCTAAGTAATTATAACGCATAAGATTTGTAATGGGGACTGCATTTTATAACATTAGATACAAACGTCAACTTCTAGCGTAAGGTTATACCCTTATAATTATAAATTATTTAGCGTGATAAAGACAATTTGATCGTGCGTCAATGATAGCAGAATATGTGACGTTCGCGAGAGCACACATACGCAGGGCTAAGTAACGCACAAGCGCACGTACAGCGCGTTTTAACATTTGTACACATGATTTTATACATGCTTATATTGTAAGTAAGTGAATGATACACAAAGTAAAGGATTGAATGAATGAGTGAGTGAATAGACAAGTGAATAGCTGAATGGGCGCGTGTATACACTGTAGGTGAGCCATTAGACGGCCGAATAAGTTTGGGAGTGCACATCACGTGGATATACTTGCGTGCAAGTAGTGAATACAAGGATGTAACAAAGTCGCTCATCGAATCGAATCGTCGTCGTTAGCCAAGTGATCAGGTAATGCCCGACAACTCACAGCTCTTATTTTTTGTTAAATGAATTTAAGGAAACGCGAATTAACGTAAATTAGATTCAAACGAACACCAGTTACAAACCGTTTTTAAATACGTCTGCACGATCTTTAAGCATAGAAGGCCTTCAGTATTCTGCTGACTCTTCGGTTGCAGATTGGACACCTATTCCCATTGTTCACCCAAACTTTCAAAGCGCAACGATAACAGCAACATATGTGCGTTATCCTCCCGTGCACGAAGACGCCGTTTTTCGGACTCTCGGTGCACATCAGGCAGACGCTTTCCCATTTTTGCATCTGTTGTTCGTTTGGTTCCACGTTTGAGGCTTCCGTCTCCTTATTGTCTGGCTGCAAAGTTATTCAAATTTAAAACGTACATTTCGATCAAACTATCTTTTCAAGAATATACGATTAAATAAAACGATCTTTTAGGAAACGAACGCGTTTTGTAAGCGTTAAATTGCATCGTTCAATAGATTTAATAGACATGTACTCATTGATATTTTATATCTGAAAAATAATTGAAATTATCGCTGTTAAAAAATAAAAAAACTCGTGACCTTAGCGGAAACAGCGGGAGTCGCTGTCTTTTTGGCATTCTTAACTGTACGATGTCGCCTTGGTCGGTGACTTGACCACGTCGTTTTTCTTATCTAAAATATTTCATTTATATTGACGTCTTATTAATCTCAATGTATAAACAAATTTTACAGAAATTCGCGTTTAAATATTTAAATTTACTTACTTGATAGCATGAGCTGCAATATCGAAATAACGTGTTGCTATTTTGTTTTTCACACTGAATACAAGTCCAAAATATTACTCTTTTTATATCATTGTTATTACTATTTGTTGAATCATCGCTATCATCTGCTAATCCTTCGGGTTCAGAGTTACTTCTTATTTCCACTCTCAAAATATTCTAAAAACCAGTTTAAAAAGACCATGGGACGTTTATTCAAAGATCAAACATTTTTTGTAGGTAAATATATAATGTGAAATGAAAAATACTTGGGGTTCTGATGAAGAAGTACATGTGAATTTATTTTCATTTTCTGATTGGGAAATTACATCATACTCTACACGAAGATTATTTTCATTAGTGGACTCATATGAATGTGAAGTCGTATCTGCAGTATCATAAGCAAACTCTGAAAATAAAAATTCCATTGTTCAATTTATATTTAATTATTATAATAATTAAATTTAGGAAATTAAAATAACAATTATATGTTTTTATTTTTAATCAAAATAAGATCAAAGTTTTTGTATAATTGAAACAAACTAGTTATGTACAAGTATTCAAAAATATTATCATTGATATCTTGTTTTTGATTCTTATCCATTATATTAGAAATTGAAAATGTAGCGATAAAAATTAAAAATGAAGTAAGATTTATAAATAAATATATTTGAATTACCTGTTTCATACCCTTGCATTGTATAGATAGATTCCTCATCCTCATCAGTGGGAACCGATGATTCACTTTCTAAAATATAATACCATGAATAGTTTGACCTTTTTATATTATAATCAGCTCTTTTTTCATCTTCTGTAAATACATAATATTTGTTTTATTATTTATTTTATTGTACTTAATAAAATATAATATAAGTACTTAACATCCTTAAATATTTTATATAAAATGCCCTCAAAGATAATAAAATATCCATACTAAGCTACTTTTTAAAGATTAAAAATATTAATTATAATAATTTTAGGAACAAAAATATAAAATCATTCTATATTATATTCATTTTTTTAATTCAATTAAATTTAACGAAAACATTCAAGATAGTTATTTTCTTAAAGTTAATATATATAAATAAACCTTTTAATTATTGTTATACATTTAAAGATCTTATTATAAGTATCATCATGAAGATTAATAGAAAAGTTCTTAATACTATATTTTTTTTAATTAATTAAAATATATATATAAAAAAAGTAAAGTCAAGAGTTACCAAGAATCATAAGTATAATTCTTAATCGATATTTTATTAAATTATTAAATTCAATTATTTTAATACATTAGAGCTACATTTTAAGTAATAAATCTATTTTTAAATTAGAAATTTAATTAAGCTATGACTGCATAATTAAATTATATATATATAATAATAAAAATAATTTCTTTCAAAAACAATAAAATTCAGTAATCATAATTTAAAAATTAAATAAATAAACAAATAGAAATATTTGAAATAAATTTAAATAAATTTATACTTTGTATATTAAATATAATACTAAGGAAAAATAATATTTATTTGAAAGTAAAAAAATAAGGTGAAATATATATTTTATAAACTTAATATTTATGTGAAAGTTTCGTTAATATGTATAATTCATGTATAGCTTGGCCTGTGCTAATTCTGCACCGGGTGATGGTGAAATACGTCATGGGATTTAATTCTATTATGTACTAATTCGGTATAATTTAAATGGACATATCTCCGTTATTTATTTTGCCAGTACAGACACCTGCTTAACTATACACCAAAGTTCGTTGAGCGATAAATCTATATACAATATTTATATTTAAGTTGAATGTTAATTTCTATTCGAAACGAAACGCCGAAAAGTGCAAACAAATGATGTTACAAAAATTATAATTAAAATACGAACCTGCCGAGGACAAATCATCAACTACATTCATTTTTTATACACTATTCAAGTTTTCTTCTTGTGCTCACTAGCCGGTTAAAATTATAGCTTCCCACTTCACAACGATTTTGATTTCTACAGGTCTTATCATGTGTATTGTAACTTCCGATTACTCTACTACATAATTTACTATATATTGGTACCACAATCACAAGCTGGAACCGGTCACGCGATCACCGGTCTGGACCAGTATTTGTAATGTTCTATATGAAAACTGGATTCGGCGCAGTTGATCCGGGCTCCGATTGGCTCACAGATTGCGCGATTTTCGATGCAAGTTGTGGAGGGAGTCGAGGTAAATACTTTAAACCGAACTGCATTCAAATTTCGACACGTATTCTTTACGTCAAATCATCGAGTTTAATTATTAAAATACAGTTTACACAACAAAGAATATCGAAAGCAATTCTAAATTAAATCATTATTATTAACTCGATCTAACTTTATGGATCTGAAAGAAATATGAATTTGTGTAAGTGAAAAATTAGTAAACTTTTGAATTTTGAATTGTACAGTTGCGTCGTCAATAGCCTTCTATCTGATAAATAGTGTTCTTAAAAATTTGAAAAAACTACTTTGCGTGTTTCATTAAATTTTTTATATTAAAAATATTTATAATTGTATATAGCAGTAATGTATAAAGTTTACCAAATTATATTATATAAGTAGCGCTGAATTTATAATACTCCAATTATTTAGTTTATAATAAAAAATTAATTTAATAAAAGTGAAAATTGAAATAAATAATATACAATTACTTTATGTATTCAGTATTTTTTTAAATATCGATTTTTAAATTCATTTTTTATTTATTTTCTAAAAAATTGACAAAGTTTGATAAACGCGATAA
This sequence comes from Platyscapa corneri, assembly GCA_018907185.1. NCBI lineage: Eukaryota > Metazoa > Arthropoda > Insecta > Hymenoptera > Agaonidae > Platyscapa > Platyscapa corneri. Next base: position 1,009,547 of record JACCHW010000042.1, on the reverse strand, counting down.
GAGGACAGAGACATATTGTTAATTGGTGTAATAAAAGTTAAAAATGAAGGCCGCTGCCTCTGATATAGCAGTAATATTTGATTAAAATTAAAATAATCAGCAACCGCAGTTTAAAAGAGAAAGATAGAATATTTTTATTTCGTTAAAAGTTAATTTTAAAAGTTATTTTATTGCGATGAGTCTAGTCTTTTATTTCGCTCAAAAGAAGCATAATAAAAAATAATCGAAAGAAGGATTGTACAAAATAAAGATATTTTAACAATAGCAAATTAGAATTAATTCTAAAAACGATGAAAATACTTTATTACGAAACTTTACTAAGATACAATCTTTAAAATCTCGATACTATACATGTGGATAATCTTATTCTTTTCATCTTGTTTGGGTGTAAGGTAATGAATTCAAACACAATCAGTTTCAAAAGTCGACCGTACGAGGGAGCTTCTTTCGAACGTCTGACTCGTGGTAAGTGGGATAAATGTAATGAACATTAAAAAAGAATCCTTTTAATCCTGTAATTTAACATTCATAACAAATGTAATATTGATAAAGAATCATTCTTAAACTTTTACAGTATAAGTTCTAATAAGTAGTTTTTTGAAGAATTTCCATTTTAAAAAATATTACGAGTACATACTTTAGCATGTTGACATCTCATTATTGAAATTTCTACCTTTATATTTATTTTATTTAACATATGTTATCAACATTTTATTTTATAATTAATCTTAATTTTATTAATCATTAAGTATTGAACTGTATGAATTCGGAGTATTTTAAGTGTTTTTAATATTAAACATAACCTGAAATTAAATTAAAATCATACTCATTATTTTTATGGGTTTTATATTTTTCTTTGTAGATGTCGGATAAAAAACCTAAACCTGCGCCAGTCAAGGCATCAGCTGCCCCTAAAGCAGCTGATGCACCTAAAAGTGCTGCACCAAAATCAGCTACTGCACCCAAACCAGCCGCTGCACCCAAGGCAGCTTCTGTACCTAAGGTAGCTGCTGGTGTTAAAAAACCCGAACTTAAAAAAGGATCAAAAAAACGATTGAACAGGCCAAGAAATTATGACTTGGGAAATGGAGTTTATAGGTTTAGCCGAAGTCGCATGTATCATAAAAAAGCTATATACAAATTTGTTGGCAAAATAACACCTAAGAAGGTAAATTAATTAATTTTATATTAAATATATTTTATTGATATGACTTTATATATTCAACTAATTTTGATCGACTAAATATTTACAGGAAGTTCCTAAAAAACCAGTAACTGTTGAAAAGGAGATGAGTGGAGAAAAGAATGGAAAAACTAGAACTGTTTTAATCAAAAAGAGGAGAGCCAACTATCCCACTATAAATCGTATTAAACCACGTCCTGCTAAAAAATGCTTTAAGGATCATACTAGATATTTAAGACCTGCATTAAAACCAGGAACAGTTCTCATTGTCTTAGCTGGTCCTCATAAGGGTAAACGTGTTGTACTTTTGAAACAATTGAAAAGTGGTTTACTTCTTATAACAGGTAAGTTAATTATAATTTAAAGTTAATGATTTTAAATAGTTGAAAATGTTTTTTATATTTAAATTTTGTTCATTTATATTAAAATTTATTCATCAAATGAATCTTAAAAGTCAGTTTTCAATTAATACAAAGTTAACATGATTTATATATTTTTTTTATTCAAATTTTATGCATACATTTTAAAAATAAGAATAAGAAAATATTATCTATATTATAAATTAAAAACATTTCACAAAGTAGAGTATATTTATTTTAAATCTAAATTACTTTTGAGCAATTTACAATATTAATAATTAAATATTATTTTCATTCAAGAATTAAATTCTATAATATAATATTTCAAGTTCATTTTTATAAGAATATTTAACAAGAACACTTATGATCTAAAATTTGCAACAAATTGAATGTTGAATTTGAAATTATTTAAAATAAACTTTGAAAATTCCAAAAATATATCCTTATTATTTATGCCTTCTTTTTAATTTGCCAAAAGGACCGTTCCTGATCAATGCTTGTCCATTGAGAAGAATTAACCAGATTTATGTAATTGCTACATCTACAAGAATTAATTTAAGTAATGTGGCAATACCAAAACATATTAATGATACATACTTTAAGAGGAAACGTGATAAGCGTGCTAAAAAAGAAGAAGGTGACATATTTGCTGTTAAGAAGGGAGAGTACAAGCCTTCTGATCAAAGAAAATCAGATCAGAAAGTCGTCGATAAGCTCATTATCAATGCTATCAAGAAAAGCAAGGACAAAAAAATGCTATTTGCCTATCTTGCAACCATGTTTGGTTTGCGTAGCAGTCAATACCCACATAGGATGAAATTCTAAATTTAAGATTTTTTATAATTTTGTCCATAAGATCATGGGATTAATAAAAATATGTTTAAAACATAATTTCATTTGTTTTTCTTACTTTTATTTAAAACAGTTTTTGTCTTCAATTAAGTTTCATAAACTATTCTTAATAGTTATTTAGATGACTTAATTCGTGCCAGACCTTTACTGGATACATTATTTTTACATTTATTATTTGAAGTAAATTGATTTAAGAATTCAAGTTCTACTCGTGCATACAAGCCCCCTAAATATCAAAAATACATTAAAAACTTTTTTTTGTATTGAAACATTGAATGGAAATTAAATATTAATATACCGTTTAGTTGTGAATTATTGTTCATAGTATTGTGCTTTCCAGCTACATGACTTTTTTTATGCAAATTATATTCTAACATAGCTCTCTTAGTTAATAATGTTATCATTTGTTCTACTGCTTTTTCTTCAAAATCTCTTTGGTTATCCTGATTGTACCTTACACTTAAATTTGAGCTCCATGCTCCCATTCCATCGCATCTGATAAATAATTTATAACTATTAACTATACTTGAACAGTTTATATTTAAATGTGTTTAAATCTAAATTTTATAAATTAACATTGAATCATTGCAAGCAGATTATATAAATTACCTTTTGACAATATTAAATTTTGTCTTTGTCTTATTTGCTGAATAGTTAGTAGCTTCATGACATCGAGACTGTTCGCTTTCGAAAGATTCGTCATCCAAACTACTGTTACCGTTATGGCTTCCATCATCTTCATCACTGTAAGATTCTAGAGATAACGGAGGGCAGATTTCGCTGCTTTGAGATGCTTGTGTTTTTTTCATTATTTTCTGTGAACTTTGACAAGGTTTGTTAATTCCTGACCCTCCCCAAATTTTTGCTGTAAAAATTTAAGACAATGTATTCTTGTGTTTCTGTAGAAATTTAAATATGCTATTTCATGTATTCACACCAAGAAGTCCGAGTTTTTGCCTAGGAGGTACGATCTCAATTCCTTCCCACCAAAATATTTCTTTGCACGATAATTTTCCAGGTGGAAGCGAAGGATCGCGGGTCACTAGCCGTGTAATTTTTTCTGGAAAAAATAAGTGTGGAGGTTCGAGAGATATGATTTTTCTGTATGCAAGAAAAATATTGAAAATATTTTCATCCTTTTCGGAAATTATGTCTGGAACATGTTCCTGAAGTAAAATTATCACGTTATTAAACCATAAAAACATTCGTGCTCTTAAAAATCTTACTCGAAATCTACAGCCATCTTTATTGACTATAGGTTGAAATTTGTAAGCTCTTTGACTACAACAAGGGAATCTTCCTAATGGTAAAGATACTGTTCTTTGCTGCTCGTTTATAAAAAATTGCGGATTTTCAGGATGATAAGCACACCAATCCATTTGATTAATCGGAAAATAAATTCCACATTGTCGACAAAAGAGGAAATGACAATCACCCCAAAGTCTCCAATATATTTTGCGCCAAGAACGTAAGTCTGATCGGAGACTAATAATATAGTCATTTAAATTCCATGTCATGTCTCTAATAAAAGAAAAATCCTTTTGAATTTTTTTAATTTAATAAATAATAATTTTCATTTAAACATCATTTGTACCTAGTGTGCTTACTGTGAAAATTCCCTTTATTGTCAATCTTCATGTTATTAGATACACAAGGGATTAAATGTGAAAATATTTTGACCACATTTTTTTCACATTTTGCGCACTTAAAAAGTGTAGCTAACGATCCAAAGTGACCGCGGCTATTATCCGGTATAGGATTACCTAATGCTAGAATTAATTTACAAAAAAGCCGACTTTGAATTTTGTCTTTTTTATCTTTTATAGCCTCTACTTCTGTATTGGTATAAAGATCTGATAGTTTCGTCAGAAGATTATCGTTTAAAGAACTTAAAACTGTGGCAGTTTTTGTAATTTCTGACATATTGTTGTGGCAATAGATCAAACAGCTTTCTAACAATGGTTCCATTTGAAGAAAGGATGCAGACACCATAATAGGAATTACATTGTTCGCTTCAAGAACTGGACATTCTGATTTATTAATGATATCCTTTTTTACCCATCGCATAAGCCAGTCAAAAATAGCAACATCACAATGCACTGAAATGTCCATATCTTCTAATCTTTGACCAGCAGTAACATCGGAAAAATAACACATTTTCTGCACTAACAGTCTTTGAGGGCAATAAAAATTTTTCTTAATATTTTTTGCTTCATCGTATACGTGAATCTCTACTTCATTACTATATTATCAATAAATTAAAACACATTACATTAACACATTGTTATTTCAATTTGAAAAATTTAAAAAGCTTAATCAATACTCACTCTATAATTTTTTTTTGTTTACATTTTTCTTTGTCTTTTTCTTTGTTATTAATTTCCACACTGGATATACGATCTTCAACGACATTATTGAGGGAAGATGTTTTTCTAGGATTGAAAAACAAAGTCTTTTTTATAATTGGTTGTGAAAGTACCTGCTTTGGAAGCATATATGGAATAACTGAATCTAATAATCCTTCGTGAAAAACATCGCTCAAACATCTTTTCATAACTTTGGATAGCGAAAGCTCTTTCTTATCTTTTGCAGGACCTATTGTTGATAAGCTTTTTGATTTATGTACAGTATCTTCATCATTTGAAGTTTTTGCATTTAGACTTTCGTTAGTTTTACTCTTTCTCGGTGTGATTAAACATTTTGATAAATCAGTATTTACTAGACTAGACTGTGCTTCTGAAGGTAACTTCACAATACTTGGCTCCTAATAAAAATATAAAATTTTTTTTTTAAATTATAAATAAAACCTAAAAAGTAGGATTAAAATTATACCTTTTCAACGATTGTACGTAATTTTTTATCTGATTTTGTATCATCTGTCGATTTTGCGTCGCATTCGGTTTCTTCTAAATTTAAATTAATTTTAGCAACTGCCGTCCAATCAATTTCACTATTTTCTGATAAGGTACAAGCTAATTCTTCAAAAGATTCATTTACTTGATAAGCTGTCCGCATAAAATCAAAGAACGTTTTCACAGACAATTCTGGATATTTTTCCTCCTCATCTTGACAAAGAATATTATCTGGCATATTTTGTTTGAACACTAAATGTTTTTCCATTTAATGTGTTTTTAAATATACATTAGTTATGTTTTCTAATTACGTGGTTAAAAATATTGTACTGATACCTTCAATTGATGATGAATCAATAGGTTGTGAAATGTCACTGCAAAGTTTTGGCAAATCCACATTTTTAAATAAATTTGGATACATTTTTCAATTTTAATATTTAAATCTTTTATTAACAATCACTTAATTTTATTTCCTACTCTAATTCTAAAATTTAACATTGTTTCATAATAATGAAAATAAACTGTTTTTGTTAACAAGAGATTTTTATAAATTTTGACCACTATTTATGAAAAGGTTAAAGGTATATCAACAGCTAAAAAGTGACATAATATTAACAATAGTTAATCAATAGTCATGTGATCCACAGTATTTCAATTTAACAGTTACCAAGGAAGCGATTGACCAAACAAAAATATTCCTTATTTTCTTAGCTTTATATAACCATAATGCTTTTTGTTACAAATTCCTTATTTACTTAAATTTTGTATTAAAAAATATACTTTAAATTTTTAACAATTCAATGGGTATTTTTCTTTTGTTGTATAAACAATTCAAGTCGGATTTCAAACTATTGGATCATGTGATAGGTATTTTAAAATAAAATTCCTTATCAGACAAAATCTAAGTTTGTAATCATTTATAATAAATATGCTGCAGTTATATCACTTTTAAAATAGAGATGTGAATTTAAATAAAATAAAATCGTGTTTAATCCCGACAATAAAAATTATTTTAAAAAGTACTTTAAAGTTTTTCGACCTGAAAAAATATAATTACTATTGATAATTTCCAGGAATATAATTCTAATTAGTAACGACAAAATTATATAATAGTCCTTTAGTTTCTTGAAAAAAACTGCAATGAATTTGTTGACGCACGAAAAGCAGTGCGTGCATTCTTATGTCGCTGTTGAGTGCAAGTATTCCTATTTATTTTGGCTTACTTCTAATTATAATTAATTCTAAGTAATTCTAATCGCTCCATCATCATTGAAATTGAATATTATTTTTTAAATTAAGATATAATTATTAAAGAAAGTCAACGTCGAATAAATAATATTTTCAGTGGTAATGTAAAGCGATTAGTTATCAGTCTTGTCATAATATATTTTAGCAAAGTTTATAAGAGTGATTGAAAAATTAGCTAAAAATAAGAAATAAGTGGCAAGACGGTCCACTTGTCTTAGAATTCTTTAATCTCGGATCTCGGATCTGTGTCTCGTAAAATACTTTAAATTAGACCTCAGAATTATATTATTTAATAATTTAATTATTCGTTAAGTCCAAAAACTCACTTTTTGGATCTTCTAAAATTGAATTAAGTAAATTAAAAACTTAAAATTCATGTAAACGATTACAAACACTCGACTCGTTTAAATCTTTGGTTTATCTAGTATTTTATCTTGATTATGAATATTTATGTGTTGGTCATCGACAAATGTAGAAATACCTTCTAAGCAATGAAAAACATCATACCTACGCTCGAGCTTAAATATTTAATTCTATAATATCTGAAAACGTTTTGATCTAAGCTTTTTATGTTAAAAGCTGAACTAAGAGGTAGACAGCAATTCATTTTATTTTATTTGAAAAAGTTCATTTCGGAAGTAAGAAAGAAATATTTATTTCCTTAATATAATACAACTAATATTAAGGAAACGTTGGCAGAATATGAAATGTACCATTGGTCTAAGGATGTTATTGTTATGTATGACGATTATTTATCCTGTAATATATTATCTCTGTACGTGTTATGCTTTCATTGTCTTCTCGACATTTCATACATTCTTTATTTATATCCCTTCTTTCGATCGCCTTCGAATGCTTTCGCTATGGTCTGTACAACCCAACGTCACTGTAAAACATACTATATGTATATATTAAATAAATATAATTATAAAACATTAATTTGCAGAAGAAACTACATAATACTATGCATGATTACAGTTAAGAAATTATGCATATTTTGCACATTATTTTATATGCCGTTTTTGTGTCTTTACTGTACATCGTTTTAATTTATTTTGTCTTCAAATTGTGTCTTATCTATTTTATCGCAATGTTTTTTATTATAGTTTTCTTCACAATCTTGGATTTTTATATTTATACGCATACTGCAATACGAATCACTATAAGTATTTACTCAAATATGTATTCGTCGATGAATTTTTAAATATTTATTTTAAAATACTATTATTAGGGCAAACAACTATGCTTTAGTTAATAAAAATATGCATGATTTGTTGATAATTTTAAATTATAAAATTCACGAATACATAAGATTTTACAAAGCAAATATCGCTATGTAAATGTGTGAGTGGATATTTACAAATGCAATCTATTAATTTGTACATAAAGTTAAACAGAGTACGATTAAGAATTTATCTTATACGCGTTAACATTATTTAAGCCCAAAAATTATTATCATTAACTTGACAAAATACCAGATGAAAATTTTCAGTATCATTTTGTCATAATCGTTTAAGAAATATTTACCCCAAACTTGAAGTAAAAAATTTTTTAATTTTAATTAACTAATTGCTGCGTTGTGACGATCTAATATAGCATTTTAAATAAATTATTTATAAAATACTCCGCATCTAAGATTTAAGAGTGTCAAACTAAAAACATGCAGAAAGTTACGCCATAATTAGCGTTTCAAAAGACTTAATTTAATAGCTTAATATTAAGTATTTTTGTAAATGACTATAAGATTTCCACGTTCCTCGAGGCTGCTCGTGGTTTTCAAAGAAATACAAATCAAGCAATTAGCGAAAAGTTTTTTAAAAGTTTTCCGAGTAACCGATCTGACTCCGTTTCGACATGTGCAATAAACTAAATGCGCGTCCAGAAATAGTAATATACAAAAGCGAATTGATCTTGTTCTCTCTCTCTCTCTCTCTCTCTCTCTCTCTCTCTCGCTCTCTCACTCTCAATCCAAGTCTTGATGATCTTTTAACCGGTCGAGGAATTTTTATATTCAATCTTAATACTTACGTGTATTATAAGTACCAAAGATGTAATACAAATGTCTGCAGATTAAATCATTGGTATTATCATCGCGAATAAAATTTAAAATAGTAATAAAACAAGTATCGATAAGTATTTTTTTTTAAATATGTAATATATGATTCTACAACCAAGTCAGTACATCTCGTCAAATATTTTGATAATTTTAAAATAACTATTTTCGTGTCATATAATGAATAATTGAATAATAATTTATTTATAAAATTTAAGTTGAGCCTATTTGACTTTTATTGCGTCAAATTTTATTTACAAAAATTTATTATACTTGTACGTAAGAAATTAAAAGAAGAACAATACATTTTAATATATATTTATTTATTTATAACTAGATATCATTTATATCAGTTGCACGAATAATTATATTAAATGGAATCAACAATAGTAAACAAAATAAGTTTTTTGTTTTACCCTTAAACAAAGTAATCTATTTTTAATAAAAAAAATTGGATAGAGGAATATTTTTAACGATGATAACAAAATTTTACTACATATTAAAATAAGAGTGTTTTACGCGCGTGTAGTGCCCTATTCTCATCATCACCTTGCGCATGCGCAATCTTTATGAAAATAATTATACCATACCTAATATTTATGAACATAATTTTTTTAATACCAACACTATTATTTTAATTGAAAGTTTATTTATGAGCTATATCATGCTGGTTCTCTTTTACAGTTTCTATCCAACTTTTTGCTTTACTCTGAACATCGTCAAACTTTTCCATAACACGCGTCATTGTTTCTCTTTCTGTTTTACTCTAAATCTGCAATGAAATTGCATCAATTTTTTATTTTTCTTTTACTATTTTCCATATATATATTTGTTCTTTTTTATCCCTTTTAACGCTATTGCTTTAATTTTATTAGCACATCTCGATTTCTTTACATTATATCGTCATACTTGTAACTAACAATTTTTTTTTATTTTACCTCTTTTCACAAGTCCTCTCTTTATCATATTATACTTTATAATATAAGTTTGACCATCTAATACAATACCCTACCAAAATGTTTTTGTTTTTCTTTATAATTTATTTAAATTAAAATTGGTTATTATTAGTTTTATTGTAATTAATTTCTTTACTTTACAATTAAGTAAACTTATAATATATATATATATATATATATCAGCTTATATTTTATACAGGCAAATAAACGATGTTAATTACAACTGTTTTATGATGTTGCTTACTTCTATTTAGATTATGAAATAAAACAGTAGTGCAAGAAATGTTAAAAAGAGTACTAATATCTCACACATATGAGAAAAAATTTATAACATTAATTTAAATTTTTCATGTTTAGAGTTTATTGTGTATTAAACTCGAAACCTTATGTCTATTTGTTATTTATTGTACCAAATGTGAGACCGCGAGACATTAGAAACCTAGTTCAAGTAGGTAATAAGTAAATGTTTATTAACTGTTTATTTAGAGAAGTTTAGCTTATAATTTTTAGGTCTTAGATGCATATAAAAAACACTTCAAACATCAAATAGTTGTCATTGGTTTCGATGAATCCGCGATGGACAGAAACGGATAAAAATGACCGCTATAATATGGAGTCCTCCTCCTGAAATTCTTGGTTTAATCTAATTATTATTCAAAAATGTGAAAATTAAATTTACATATTATAATGCCGATTCTATAATGATGATAATATTTAGGTAAAAAATTTATTGATTTTGAAACACCTGACAATATTCTAACAAAATTAACTTTCATTATCATCGCTGAAATGTCTTAATAAAAACTCTTAAAGCATAGGAATAAAGAATAATATTTATTCATAAAGAAATAGATTGAGTAGGCAAGTCAAAAAAATAAATTTTTTTTTATACTTAGTTAAAAATATATATATATTATGGGAAGGCAAATTTAATTATAATCTCAGAACGGTTAATTGTAAATTGAGAAAAACATTATAAATATGGTAAAAATGAGCAACAAATTAGTTGCTTTAAGTGTATCGGAATCAAATCTTGATTGTTGATTAATTGCAATTAATTACACAATTGAAAAACACGATTTTCATAAAAAAATTATTATATTTACGAAATCATTATAATAAGAAATGGTATGCGCATTCATGAATGCATTCACACGTGCATTCATACATAATTCATAAATATATAAATACGTATTTACATGTACATATGTATACATATAACTATATACTTACATGCATACAAACATACGTTATATTGCATTGTAAAATTACACTACCATTAAATATCTTAAGTTAAAATATTTATTATTTTTGTTGTTATAGATTGTAACCAAGAACTTTGTAGTATGATGCCTTATTAGATAGAATTAATCAAATACAATTAAAAAATAGACAAATTAATAAAAACAATCACCTAATTATAATTATGTAAATATATTTAAGATATTTTTAATATAGAGTATTTAATTTTAAACATATTTTTATTTGTAAATAAAATAATATAATTGTTCAATTTATAAATGATACGGTATATTAATGTTTCGCAAATAATTTAAATGTATTCTAAAAATAAAGACAATAAAATGAAATAAAATATTTTTATTTAAATATTTAGCCTCTAGCATGAAATTTTTTCTTGTTTATCTTTATTATTTATATATTTTAAACTAAGTAACTTATACTTTGCCAAAAATATATATAAGATTCTTTATGTAAACTGTTAAATTCAAGAAATAATACTAAATATTTTTATTAATTGAAAAAAATGTAATGTATAGGAAAAATAAATATTTATCAGCTTAACTTAATTTTATCTGAAAATACTATCATTTTTATTATTTTTATTTAATATTTAATATAATATAATAAAAACAAGTAATAATCATTTTAATAATTCATTGTTACGCATTTAAAAACTATTTTTTATAATTAAAAAAAATTTTAATTTAAATTTCATAGATTATAAAAATTTTAATGTAAACGTTTAATATTCAAATAAAACTTACAATCACGGTTAAAAATATTAACACAAAATAAATCTTATAAAAATGGTTCTATGTTAATTTCTAACGATGTACAGGGTATACTTAAACCAAATTTGGAAAGAACATCGGGGTGAAGAGTTCCAATTTTTCCAATGACTTTCCCATATACTACTATTTCTGCACAACGATGAGGGAAAAAAGTGGAATCTAAAAATTTTGTATATTTTTAATTTATGAAAATTCTTTTATCTCTACTACAAAGTATTATAAAAATCTTAAAATAATTAACTAAAATTACCTAATAAATTTAAACTTTAAATATAATTACGAACCTTCTAATGATCTTAAATAATAACCATAGTCATCTTTGTTTGAATGCCACGGAACTTCAAGAACATGCATTATCCTATCAAGGACTCCATGAACAAATTCAAATTTAGCCATTTTATTATAATAAATAGCGCATAGGTGCCTTTCGTTACGTGCTCCAACTTCAGTCTCCGGATCCCGTAATATAACATCAGAAATTTCAAATAATTTAATAGGAAGGGGTAACTTTTTGTTTGCTACAATAGTTCTTAAAAGACCTGGTAATAGAGTTGTTCTTCCAACCTATAAAATATTTTGAAAAGTAAATTAAATTCGAATTTGCTACTAATAAAGTAAGCAATAATAATCAAAATTACCTGAAATTCTATAGTTTTTGGATTGGAAATATGAACAGCGGGCAGATTTTTAATTTCATGTCCAAGTTTATCAGCAATATCTTCTTTAGAACACTGAAAATTATTTTTAAATATTAATAATATAATAATTAAATATTTTTATTTGTATAATATTTTAATAAACAGACCAGTGAAAATGTTAAGGCTTCTGTGAAACTAGCATTGGCCATAATATCACGTAATTGATCAGTAAGTTTATTAAGCGGAAACTAGAATTATTATAATCATTATAAATAATCATTTGTTGAAATAAAATAATTTTTAATATTCGATATTTACCTCCTTTCCAACACAAGGAGTTTTAGGTATAGTTTTCTTAATATTATTGTAACCGTAGCCAATCGCAACATCTTCGTAAATGTCGCATGCGTGAATAATATCATGCCTTGTAGGTGAAACTTGTACATGTAATTCGTCATTGCCTTTCAATTCAGTTTTCAAAGACATTTTTGTAAGTAGTTTTGCTACATTCTCGGGCGACTCACTAATTATAGAAAAATATTGAATGTACTAATTATTATTATAATAAAAAATCTACCAAATATAAATTTACCTAATTCCGATAAAATTTGTAGCACCTTTACTGCTAATCTTTTCAATTCTATACTTCAAATCTGGACCATCAAATCTCTCGTTACCAGGATAAATTACTTCGACTATTTCTATCTGATGCTTTGTAGAACAATACTCGCTAAAGGCACAAACTAAGGTATCAACTGCTATTTTGGCCTTCAACAAAATATATTTAAAACTTAATAAAACATATTTAATTGATTTTTTAACTTAATTAAAATAATGATTTGGTACTTTACTTTTGTAATATCAATTGCAGTGCATTCGATGAAAATATTTTTCGTTTTGAGAGTTATTTTAGAGTGGTCACCATTAATAATTGGAGGTAATGACAAGACCACTCCATTTTTATCATAAATTACTGGATAAACTGGACTATCTTTAATAATTGGTAAATATTGTTTTAATTGTGCGTGATGCTACAATAAAAATATACATTAAATTATAATTTACAATGCATAAATCTAAAAAAAATTATTCAACTTCTTTTTTATACCGCATAAAGCTCCATTATTTCCTCTCCAGTATATTCTTTATCTTGATTTAAAGGTTTGAATTTAATATCTTTTGGTGGCTTAGCATCGTATATAAATGGACCTTCAATTGTATCTAAATCGTGTGTTCCTATTGATACCAATGATCGTTTTCTACCAATATTTTGATGCAATTTATCTTGAAGATCAATAAAACTATCATAAGCAGCTTGTGTTATAGTAACATCTCGTAACACAGCGGCAACAATGTGACCTCTTACTTGCTGACACTATGGAAAGAAAAGAATAAGTGTTAACATTAAAAATTTAATGTTACAAAACAATTTTAATAGTACGTATTTTTAGTTTTTAAATTACCGCTTTTTTCATTTCAATCCTCTGCACATTTTTTGGTTTAACAGTTTTATAATAAGGTACTGGTATTCTATAAATTAAATTTTTATACAAAAATGTATATAAGTAAAATGTTAAAATTATAAACAAAACTCACTTTTCTAAAAATACTAAAAGACCTGTTGCAAGACCTTCTAAACATAGTAAATCGTAACGGTTAGCAGGAATATCTATTTTATAAATTATTTCATCAGATGCTCCTTGAATTTGATCTAGTCCTTGTTCTTTGGCTATCATTTGTTGTTCTGTCGTCTAACAAGTTAAAGATAAATAAAGTTCATAATGAATTAATTTACAAAAAAATAATTTAAATATTTCAAATTCATGTAATGATTAAATATAAACTAAAAATTATAAAAATGAAGTAAAAAGTTTTCCTAAGCTGTTGACCAAACAAAATTTTAATACAAATTAGAATTTGAATAAATTGTATTTTTGAATCTTCAATGTAAATAAAAAATTTTTATAAATACAACTTATAAAATAATTTAATTTATATAAATAGTTACCACTTCATCTAATTCAAGTCCAAAAGAAAAACACAATTTTTGAAATTCATCATCAGCTGTAAGAAAATAAATAAAAATTTAATTTTGAATTTTATGTAAAAAAGTATTAAAAATAATTTATATGAGTAATTATATTGTATCTAGTTACTGTATGTTTTTCCAAGGGTTTTAAATAGTAAGTCTCGTTTAATATTCACTGTCGGCATTTTTATTTATAAATAATCGTAATTAAAATATAATATGTTATTATGGACCATACGTTTTTTTTAAGGTTAAGATTCTGTAATATAATGCTGTATGCTTTTAGCAACTCAGCTTGTCTCATACTCTTTTCCACCCTCTCGCTCTTCTCCACTCACTCTTTCTCTTTTTATTGTTTTTTCTTCTTTAATCTTTCCTGTTTACGTATATTATCGAAATTAAACTAATTTAAATTTTATAAGCTTATTTAAAGTGCTGGTTAATCGTATAAATGCTTTAAAAAATTTGTAACTTTGACATTACGTTATAATACTTAAAGTTTGAACCCAATTCGCAATTAAACTTATATTTTAAAATGTTTGAATAAAGAAGTTCATGACCTAAGATTACATCATTAAATATATAAAATTTTTAACATTTTATAACATTAATCTTCTAAGATGACTTATTGATCACTATTTATATTTCTATACTCTGCTCCAGAAACAATTAGTACTGATCAATTGAAGAATGAAGAAAATATTAAATTTTTAATTTATCTAATTTATATTACACCTTTTTATTGTGTCAGTATTTATATACTGATAAAATTTTGTTTATTGAACAAATATATTGATATAATATCTAAATATTTATTAAGACGTAATATTTTTAATAGTATTGTATTTGTACAATCCTTTTTATTTAATTCAAACTTCCACAATATATTGTGATGTTATTATTCTATGTGAGACGAATAAAATATTAAAAATTTTTTTTAATATAGAGGGACAACTGAAAATGTTAGCAAAATATTAACAACTAGAATTATGTGGTCATTATGGAACATTGAATGTTAAGAATATACGTAGTATTTACAAACATTTTGAATTGCTGTAGTTAAAGATAAGAATTTTTTTATTACTCTACAGAATTTAATTATGATTCAAACCATGATCTTGTCACATAGAAAAATTTATTATTAATAATTGTATTAATTATAATATAAATGTTATCACGAGTTAACAAAAGAAGAAAACTGCTAGATAAATTAATGAAAAAAAATTAATAAGCTAATTTACAAATCAATAATTTTTTTAACAAACTTTATTATTAGTACATTTATATTAGATGCAGAAAATATTGCACTCGATATACTTACATATAACAAATAGTTAACATACTTGCAATGTAATACGTACTAAAAGAGCGTATATAATTTTTAACAATAAAATTACTCAAAATGAATTTGATTTGATTTAGGTTTTCCTACATTTGAAATAAATGGTCTAAATATGAAAAATAATGATTAAACACATGTTATATGTAGTTTTAATATATATTACTAAAATATTCATTTTTATTTTGTTAATACTTATAACTTCAACTATTTATAATAACGAATATAAATACTTTCATAATAAACTATAAAACATTGATACATTGAATTGATAATTTTCTTGAAAAAACAATCAAATTCAGTTTTTTAAAATTCACATAAAATTACTTATTCTCTAAATTAATATCCAACAGACTAACTGTTGTGACTTTATAAGGAGTTATTATAAAATAAATGTAATTATAACGAATAGGGCAGTTGTTATAACTATAAAAATAACGACTTTGAAAAAAATTACAATTTTAAAAAACAAAGCTTAAAATATTTAAAAAGTAACTATTTTATTAAAAATTTATTATTTCAATATTGTGACAATATATAAAAAAAAAAAATTGTAACAAACGTGTACTGTTTAAATATACGTTTTTCTTTTATTAAGTTATTGAGATTTAATTTTAGTCTTTTATATAATGCTCACAGTATTTCTACGGCGTTTATTTATCATCGATGAGATGTAAATATTTTCTATAAAAAAATATGCATACATATTCGATCAAAGAAAAAAAATGTTATCATTAATTATTATTATAGTGCATGCTCTTTATTATTATTTCATCAATTTTGGTAAGTTAATGATTAATTTAGGCCAATAACTATTTAAATTTTTTATTCAATATTAATATTGACTTTATTAATATTTATATTATGAAACTATAAACACGGAATATAACGCTTCTTAATATCATCCATTATTTTCTTTTTAATAATATAGCGACTCTATTATTGTTCCTATTGTATAAAAAATACTATTATATATAATTAAGAATTTTTTTATGTTGGCCATTACATTACCTTTTGATTATTTATATTTTTAAAAGTACGTGTTAAAATTTACGTTAAGTTTAAACCCAATTTAATAAATATCCTTTCATAAAATTCTTTGCGAAAATTAAAATTAAAAAAGAGAAATATATATTAGAAAAGACACAACCTAGTAATGAAAATTTTGCACTAAACAGTTTATCAAAAATATATCAAGAAAAATAAAGATTTTTGAGTAATGATTGAAAATATTTCAATTATAAATATAGAAATAACGAATGAATTAAGATAGGAAAAATTAAAATACTTCAAGGTCAACACTAATAATCAAATGCAAAATAGTATTTAATGAATGTTAAAAGCATTATTGAAAAAGTATTACAATAAGAAATAACTATTAAAAGTTATTAAGTGAAAGTATTAAAATAAGAAGATACCACCACATTAACCAAAGATTGTTTTATATATGTGGAAAAAATATATCTAATAACATCATAAAACAAAAACTCTGATGTTATTGAAACGCTCGAAATTAATCAAGTTATTAAAATTTTGAAATGTACGGTAGATATGATGGAATTAATTATTATAACATTTGTAGCGTGAAATTGATTAGATTTACATTTTAATTCAGTGATGACAAAACAAATTGTATCTCATATAGAACTCAAACATATTCAGCTTACAAAAATTATATCAATCTAAGAGCGCCGGAATCTAAATATGAGATGATTATTAACTAATCGGTCATAATAATCTTTTGAGTTGCACACGCAGATGTGGTAACGAGTCCGTTCATTTTCTCTCAATACTCAGTAATCTGAAAATAGCTATTATGGAATAAAGATATGGCTTGGTGTCATAGTGTATTATATTAAACTGAATGTATTGAACTCGGGTTTTGAAATCGGCTTAACCTTAAAAGCAGGGCTGCCTCCTAACCATTTTGACTAATAACATCATTCTCCTATTTAAATTGATTGTAATAAATTTCTTTTATCTACTCTACCGGTTATTTTATTGTTTTATTGTTTATCCAAACATCGTTTATAACAGTCTCTTTTGACAAGACTGCAAAATTATGACGAAAAAAATATTTAAAAAATCCACCATTTAAGTAATTACAACAAATTTAAAAAGTCAAATAGAATCAAACATAATTCAATATTTTAAATGAAATGATAGACAATCCAAATTAATTACTGTTAAAAGAAAGTTATAATTCTTTTCTTTCATTAACTTTAGTAAGAGATAGCCAGCTAATCCCGAGTGTTGTAGCGAGCAATAAAACGATTAGATCGGCAGCGTTAGGTTAGTTATGTCAAAATATCTGTAACAATAACAAAAACTATAGCAAAATTTTTGTTAAAGATCGATTTTGCAGAAAATACGTTTGTCGATTCGAAAGGGACAGATTAATTTTGTTATTCCGATCGCAAAAAATTCGCTACTAATTATATTTTAATCGAAGCATGAATTTATGGATGCATATACCGAATGCAGATGCATAAAACTAGAGAAACGAAAAAACTGCACATAAATTTTTATTTATTTGTAGCAAGTATTTGCAAATTCGGAGAGCTCAACTTTTCTATACAATTGCTATTGCTAATGAAGATTTCGGCGAATGTTCTTATCTAGGCATTATTGAAGGTGATTCGACAAAAGTTTATTCTATATAGAGCAATTAAATATTGTAATCTTGAATTGAGCGAACAACATCGTGATTACAAAATGAAGATATGAAATAACTTTTTAAAAAATAAATAATAACGAAAAAAGCATCGTAAAAGTTAATGAAAGAATGTCATTAAAAAAGCTTTTAAATTAATTCGTCGAAAAGATCGTTGGATAAAATTTTCATGTTTAAAGAACAATATAAATTCTATTCGATCTAGATATGACAAATTTTGTATATTCTTTCAAATTGATGCACAATAAATGAAATCAAATAAAGCTATAGTTTTAATAATAATTATGCTAAAACAATTGGTCAATGTAGGTTACTACCAAGCGATACGAATAACATAGGATTGTTTACCATCAACAATACGCGATGTGACAATGATCTCTGCATGTTTATGTGTATGCGGTCACACGACCGACGCAAATGTACGAGTGTGCAGACGTCTATGAATTTTGTTGCATGTTCAAAGGCTAAATCATTATTTTAGAATTTAACTTTTTACGATAAATAAATTGCTATTATATAAATAATTAATTTAAATCAATCTCAAGTTTATAAGTGACGTGAGTAATCTTTAGTAAATTCCTCTTTATCGCATAATAGTTTCAATTTTTAAAATATCGAAAATAATTAAACTTAACTTTGAGCATTTAAAAAAAAAAATTATTTCCACATCGGACGATAAATCCGAGATTTTATATAATTCTTTTGTAAAGGACCGCGGTAACAGGTTAGCTTCGACTCGATTCGGTACAACAATTTGCAAGAATTTACGTCTTATTTAGAGAGAAACGGAGAGGTCGAGCGAAAAAATCCGCAAAACTATTAAACAAGGAATGGATTTTCCAAAATTTATCGGTTTTCGTTAGCCTCGAGGCTCGCGCGAAATTGCTCAAATCTGCGGTGTAGATCGAGACCGATACTCGATCTGCAAAAACAGATATATCAGGGGGATCGCCCGAATCGTCGATAAACGAGACTCGGAGGCGGCAGAAGCAAGTGCTTCGATTAGATAAAACGCGACTCCTTGAAAAAATTCGATCGGCCAACAGATTGAACGTGATTTTTACGGCCGCGGCTGTCAAAAGTTGGCGCGAAGGAAGTTTTTGGCACCGAAATTCCTGGTAAAGAATGCAGTAGATTGAAATCTGCAATGCGACGAGGTTGCAGTGCGAAATAAACCAAAGTTCGCTGGGAGCTTGAAAAAATCTCGGTGTTTGATTGAAATGCAGAGTGAGAGAGAAGCCGCGCGATTGTTAATCGTCGAAATAACTTAATATCGCTTGAGATAATAATATACTCAGGAAGTTAAAACAATTCCAACAAGCCGTTGCGTAACAAAGCGCCAAAGCACGAGCTTTAATGTGGGACGAGAAAATTTCGACGAGATCGTTAATTATACATCGATATGGCAAGCGCAATTGAATTCTCAAGCTAATTTATCGAGTCGCGTGCCTCTCGTTGCTTAACCCTAAATCCGTTTAATCTAGGTGGTAATGGGAGCAGGCGGCCACGTTAGTAGTAAGAAAATCAGTGAACGATAGAGACGTGCGCTGTTAGCCGCATGAGTATGTACATTTATGTAATGACGTACGCATGTATGGGATCGCAGCTGCAGTTGATAAATGTTGACCAACTTTGAAAAAAGTTTGGAATCGCGCGTATGCATCTGTAAGCGTATTGCAGGCCTCCTGAAACGACCGCAACATTTACATTTGATCATTTTTAATAAATTTAACGATATCAATAGATTCCCCGTACGTGCTCTCCGTTGCCTTTATAAATATGCATTTTATAAAAATGCATTTGCATAAACTTCCACCTACGTGAGTATTTGCGAATTAGATACTTATTGTTAAAGAGCTCCTGTTAATAACTTGCAACTGAAAATTTGCACTTGCCGTTTGTTTATTGATTTAGCCGCTCGTCTAACACCTATTGTACTCCTTCGAATTCATTTACAATTTATGTGTGTCAATTTTGTTTTTGTTTTACGTATGTCCAGTTCGCGTGTAATTGCTGTTGTGTGCTGATGTATTAATCCGTCGGACTCCATCTCTCAACTGCAACGTCAATTTTCTCCACGTACTAATTTACACTCCTAAATTCCAAGTGCGTTTCAAATTTCCAGTCGGTAATGCCAAAAATATGAACTGCCCTTTAAAATTATCGTTGCTCTGCATTTCTTTTGGGTGATTAATAATAATACCAGTGCGCATATTTTATGGGCCTGAAATTAAAGCCAAGAGCTTGCTTGTGATTTATAAATTTGCAAATTAAACGAGCATCGGGTGACACGTTAAACGCAGTTGCGGGTTGCGTTCTTCGAACGATAAGTCCTAATTCTGACGAGTTTGAGAGAAAAATTTGATTTTGAACTGGAAAAATCGAAGATGGCGTGTTTACGTTAAACGTTTGCAAACTGCACTTCACGCCCTTATGACTTGAAATAGAATATTGTCAATGCGCGGGGAAACATCCGAAAAAACAAGACTGACTTAAAATAACTGCCGGCCGGCCAATTATACACAAAGAGAGCGTTGCATCCATTTATCTAGCTATGGACCTACATTCGTGTTAGAATGAACATTAAACGAGCATTTTTCGAGAAAACAGAAAAGGACACGCACCCATCGGTGAAATGCAGCGGCGTCTCCTCTCGCCTCGCCACCAGTCGCACTTAATTTGCAAAACTTGAACACTTGCATTAATAACAGCGAATCTGGGCAATTGTACAGTGTCTTTGTCGAGCTCGCAATTCGTCGTTTAAGTCAACATGTGAACTCTCACATTTTTAAATGCACTTTTAAAAAACTTATAAGGCATTTTTTTACTTCAACGATTATTATGTACAAACCAATGAACGAGCAAATGCTAAATTGTTAGCTGTTTAACTGTTTAAATGTAAATTATTGTACAAAAATTTTTAATTAATTCGAATAGGAAAAATGGATAATTATTTTGTATTTTTTACCGCAAATTATCTATAAATTGATCAAAAGCGAGATTATAATTTGTAATTTTTATGTGCAAATACAATCATAATTTCTGTATATTATTTATAACGAAAGATGCTTGGTTATTTATTTTTAAGCAGCTTTCACAAAGTTAGTAATAATTAAACAAAATAATACTTTAATTATATACAATAATATTTATTCTTTGCACGACTATCTTTTGTATTTATCCAAATAATTTTTATAAGTTAATAAAAATTCGTGCGATACAATTTTATCATTCGACTGTTTTTTCTAAAATAACACAACGTTGTTTAGACCAAATTGCTTAGTTAAAAAAATTACTATTTTAAATTTACAAAAACACTCGTGCTTATTACTTTAGATTCATTGTTGAAGACAAAAATACTTAGTCAATTGCTTCTTTTTTTAATTTATTTTTTTTTTATTTGGACGCTTTTCAATGATAATAAGTTATCATTATTTACAAATCAAATCTTATTTGTATCAAGAGTGATTCGCGTTGTATTTTATAAAATTTTAGATTATAATTTATATTTGTTAAATAGATATTGTTTGATATACTTGAAGAAAAATCTATATTTTACAAATCACTCGTGACAAATATCAAGCACATTCATCCATTAATCTTTCGCCTTATTTTGTCTTGAAAATCATAACTAAAATACATTTTATTGCTTATGCGCTACAGTTATTTTTGATTTATTCGATTAAATGTTTTTCTCCTAGGCTGGCTTTTGTCGGTTCAAAATTTCTTTTTCCGAATAATGTACGGAAAAAATCAAATTTGTTGCAATGCGTCGAGGGAACAGCAAAGGACGCTCCTTTGTTTCGTATCGTTACATATTTGTCGATAAATCCGCAAAATCCTGAATTATCCGGGATTAGATTTGAGAAATGGCCGGCTGGGTGAGCGGCGCCGAAAACGTTGGGCATTTTCGAAAAGTGCATCACGAGTCAGGAGAAAGCTCGCGGAGTTTCGGTCACTTTCGGTCCGGCTGGTTCGAACGCCGCAGAGCGCGGGGAGGACGAGGAAAAGGAAATGAAACGTAACGCGCGGGACGTATCGACCGTACGGCGTACGTACAAGCGTCGCGACGGCGACCGTGCGTCGTCGCCCCATCGAAGAACATGCCTTTACATGCGTGCATTAGACGGGGGCAGCCCAACTAAGCGAGAGAGCGACTCGGCGACGTCGTCATTCGTAATACGCGCGCACGGCGCACAGTGGTCGACTCGACGATCGTCGACACCAACCAAGTTCGTATTCGCATCGGCCCGCGGAGAACACCCATAAAGAGCTAACAGAGGTAAAACGGGTCGAGTTTTCCCGCCGCGTTAGTAGCTCGAGCCGCGAGGACGACGACGGCGACGACAACGGCGACGACAACGGCGACGAGCACGGGCACGGGGACGTCGACGACGCGGACGACGACGACGACGACGCGGACGACGACGACGACGACGACGACGACGACGACGACGGAGACGGAGACGGATCGACGCGCACGCAGCATTCGTGCGCGAGCGCGTCCTCCCACCGCAGCCCAGGCAGCAGCAGCAGAAGCCAAAAAAGAGGAAGCATGCGGCTACCCGACGACGCCTCGGTCCGCGCTGCGTTCTGACAACGTCCCGCGCACATAACCGTCGCCGTCGCCGAGGCAGAAGCGACACCAGAGCTCCCCGAGCGTCAGACTCCTCTCTCTTTGCGCTCTTGTCGACGGCCAGCAGCCGCGGCCCGACCTATTCACACACACTCGCAACTCAGCGAGTCCCGCCGCCGTCATGACTGAGAAGAAAGCCAAGAGACTGTCCACCGAGATGGACGGTGGTGGTGGCGGCAAGCTCGAGGAAGAGGCTCAACGAGGTGCCAACTACGGCGACTGGATTTGCACCGACACCGAGTGCGTGCATATTACAACAAAATATTACGAGCTCGTCCTTTTTCCCTCTGTCTCTCTCATTTTTTCGATTCCCATCCATTCGACTTGTGTACTTCCCTCTCTGTCCGTCTCTGATCTAGTTTCTTCTAGTTCGACTATGCTTCTTCGTGTTTTATCTTGTGTTTTTGAAAATTCCTGAGCTTTTCGATCTGGACTTCACCCAGCGGGTTAATCCTCCTGAGCTTAGAATCGCGTACAATCGCTACTTTTGAAACGGCTCTTCCTAACAGAATTCTTAATTTTCCGCATTGCGGTACTTGCGGCTGTTACTTTTGTACAGGTTATTTCTTTTTCATTGCATACTTCTCTTAACTTCTCTGCTTTACTGTTGGTAAATTCTTGCAAATTTTACGACTCTATAATTGATCAATTTGCATTTGATAACAAAAAATTAATCCGAGTAAAAAAATTAGTTGCTTGTAACCATCGAGTGCAATGCAACTTTAAAAATTTTAAAGCAATATGATTCTGTAAAAATTACTACCTATTATACTATTATTATTGGCCTTCCTGCAATATTTTCAAGCATTCCATAATTCTCAATTTAATGATTGATATGTGTTATTGCAGATGTGGCAATGTAAACTTTGCAAAGCGCAGTTCCTGCAATCGTTGTGGCAAAGGTAAAGATATTTATGCTATATCTTTTTTCTGTGAGAGAGAAAAGAATATGATTCATTTTAACCATTCTCAGACCGAGGAGAATGTCCCAAAAAGAAGAAGCTTGGTCAGGAAATTGGAAAAGCAGCTGCTGAAAAGAGTCGAGGTTTATTCAGGTAAGTTTTAAATGATTAAGACGTATAGCTATTTGGTTTGTAACTTTGAATTCATTTATGCGATATGTTATATTATAATGAATGTTCATATTTATATACATGTGTTCTTGCTTTTGTAAACATATTAAACTAAGAACTCGTATTTTGGTTGATATAAAAGTTGATAGAATTTGAAAAAATAAATAACGTAAGAGAAAAGCATATGTCTCTACGATAGCTTCAAGTTTTCTATTTATTCATCTTACAACTCGTTATTAACAAAATTTACAATTTCAGTGCAGATGATTGGCAATGCAGTAAATGTGGAAATGTCAATTGGGCACGTCGTCAGCAATGCAACATGTGCAATGCTCCAAAATTTGGTGAAGTCGAAGAGAGAACAGGCTACGGAGGAGGGTACAATGATAGAGGTGTTGTCGAATACAAAGAACGTAGAGATGACGACGACGACGAGTACGACGAGTTTGGCAGGCGCAAAAAGAAGAGAAAACTAGAAAATCGTTCTGACGACGATTCCAAAGATTCCTCGAGATACAGCAGTCCACCACGTGGCAGATCAAAAAATTCTGATGGTAAGAGAGATGAATCGGACAAAGAAAAGGAAGAGGAGGAGGAGGAGGAGGGGGAGGAAGAAGAGGGAACAAATGAAGTAGCACCAGAACCAGAGGTAACTGAAAATATTTTTGTTTTATTGTATTAACATTGATTTAACATGGAACTTTATCTTATAGAGAGAAGACGAAGAAGATGATGAAGAAGAAGATGAAGATGAAGACTTGTCAAAGTATGATTTGAGCGAATGGGATGACTTTACACCCATCAAAAAAAAGTAATTATACGAAAATCTCAAATGATTAATAGAAAGTCTTTGTATAACTCCCGATGTAATGTATTTTTAAAATGTATTTTTAAAATGTATTTTAATGTTTTCAGTTCAAATGGCAAAGCCGGTTCTTCGGAAGAGCGTCAGTCTAGGTAATGTTGATTTTAATTTAATATTTCTTAAAGCAAGCAAATCAGTATCAAAATTGATTAATTATATCGTTTCCTTTTTCTATTAGATGAGAATAATGCTTAGTAAATAATGAATCATGGAAGTTTATCAAGAGAAAGGATTCTCCATAGTGAGAAAATATCGCCCAATCGCGCACATTATTGTAATCCTGTAAGCAATATTAACTCCAAAGTTCTTAGATGATGAATTATGTCGCAAATTATGCCAGATCCTGATATATTTGATAATTTTGAAAATAAGTAGTACACCGATAATTTAATGAAATCGTCAGATCTAATTTTTAAAACGATTATTTTGATTTTTTCACTTTATCTTTGTAATATGCGCATATTTTAAATAAGAGTTGGCTCCTGAATTAATTTTTTTCGTTTGATTAAATAAGAAAATAGTCAATAATATTCGTGTCTTCTATTGAGAAATGAAAAAAAATTTCCTAAAATATACGAGCGTCAAGCGATTGTAAATAAGCAGCTTAAACGACATTTAGCTCTTATTGTGCAAAAATTTAAACACAAAGCTCTTAAAGAAGCCCGCAATAACCGAAAAAATTACTAGAAAAAAAATAATAAAAAAGGCAGATCAAAATGAAACTGCATAATGGATAAAGGCAGGTAACAGTGCGAAGCGTCTGTTCATTCTTTCGCCCGCTATTATCACTACTGACTCTTCTTTCTTGTAAATATCTTTATTTTATTTTTCATTTATAATAAAAATCATTCGTCAACAACGTAATTGTTCTTAGTCAATTATATCTTCTTATATATATATTGTTACACACTACAATGAATGAGGTGTGTTGCGTTGATTTGTGTGCGAGTGTTTTATCGAGTGAACAGGAAGGGATTTTTTAAACGGATTTCATGATTATGCACAGAGTTGGTCATGAAGGAAGTAGAATTTATTTATCTCAATGGAGTATGGAGGGGCGGACGATATCGTAGGACTTATGTCGTTTGGGTACACATGTGTATGTATATATAATATATATAATATGTATATATCGTATATATGTACATTCGTGGTTTTGAGCTTTTTTCATTTAAGTATGTCAGCATCAAAGGAAGGACTCGATAGCCTCTTGCAGAGGCTCGTCGCGGGCTCTTGTTTACAAAGTGGAGCTTCGCTGTCGATGACATTCCATTTTTCGCATTCGCACGCGATTATTACATATAATCAAAAAAAGAGGGATGTTTCGCAGGCCTGAACGCGCTCTGTTCGGAGTCACCGTTCGTCGAGGGTTTTCCCGTGTCTTCAACTCGTTATTTTCACTCAGCTTGAGCATAAACCACGAATCAATAACGGTCGCACGGAGCTTCTCGACATTTATCAGTATTACGTTTTTTCTCTCAACACGAGCGTCTCAAGTGTGTCTTCTTATGCGTGTCGAGCGACATTGCGAAAGCCCAAATTTTGCCTTAATCTATATAATATATGTACAGACGCGCCGTCGATTCGGTATAATAACTTTGAATTTACAAATTTTTAAAATCACTCATTCGCGTTCACAGGCTTTCTACCCCCCTCTCTCTCTCACACACACACACACACCCTCCCGCTCTCTATCTCTTAGCCCCTCGTCCCACCCCACCCCACCCCTTCCTCTCCAAGCATTCTCACGTTTCAATGGCAACAGTTCAGCTTCGTACTCTCCTCCTCCCTCCTCCTATTCAAGAACATTTTAAACAAACATTCCAGAAAAGGAGCGCCTCTTCTCTCTATCACGTTCTCCTCCTTCGATTGCTCTACCTTTCCGTTCGTCAGGGAAGCACCGTAGTTTGTTTCTTATAATTTCAGCTCCGTCAACTGAAACGAATAAAAATACAAATAGTCACGTCGTAATAACTAGAGTCGCGAGGCGCCCGTGGCCCTGCTAAAGAAGAAATTCACGCATCTCCGCGCAGAGAAAGACCCTCGACTACTCGGATTTCCACTGGGGGACGCGTCTAGTTCTCTCCGGGACCAGCAGTCTATTTCGGCATAAAGAACTGCTGATGCGCGTGCGAGTTCGGCTGGGCATGCATGCCCGGATGACCCTGGGGCCCGCTGCCCCTCGTGCCTGTCGCATACAGCTGCTGCTGGAAGTGATGAAATTGTTGAGCGTAATTCGGGTCGGACATGCTCGGGCCCGCCCCGATGAACGGGCTGTTCTTGAAGTTGCCCCCAGCTTCGCCCATGCTCGGGGGCAGCGGTTGCGTTGCATCCGGCGGTGGACCCAACTGACCCATCGCGTTGGGCTGCTTCTGGCCTGGTCCCGGTCCCCCGTACATGCCCGGACTCGCGTTCTGTCCTGGCATCTGCGGTCCCGGAAGCATATCTGGTGGAAACACCTTGTCAGGATCCATGGGGCTGCTGGGGAAGACACCGCCGCCCACCATGTGCTGCATGCGCATAATGTTCGACTGCTGGCGCACACCCGGACCCTGGGGTCCCCCGCCGGCGACGGGCCTCATGGACGGGTGCATGTGTCCTTGAGGCTGGCCGCCCATTCCCGGTTGTCCGTCGAGGCGCGCGTTCCCGGTCATGCCTGGTGGCATGCCACCAGGTCCCGGTCCTGGACCACTCATACCGCCGTGAGACCCGGGCCCAAGGCTATTGGGCACACAGCCGTTCGGGAAGTACTGTAAATTGACGGATGGCGAGTTCATTTTCGCGTCGAGTCCGGGCAAAGGGTTGGCGAAGCGTTGCAGAAAGTCAAGACTAGGCGGACCGCGGGGCGCGTGCCCAACATTCGGCCTCGCTGGTAAGTACTGTATGGTGTTGGGAGCACTTGGCTTCACTTGGACATTGGCTCCGTTATAGGGACTCGGTCCGTGGACGTGCTGGTGGTGGGGTGGTGGCTGGTGGGGATGTTGATGCGGGTGTTGGCCGGGCATGCCTAGACGAGACTGCGGACCCTCGGGGCCCATCATACCAGGTCCGGGTCCAGGGCCTGAGGGATAACCGCCCGGTTGAGAGATATTTACGTTTGGATTGCCGGGCCCTTGGGGTCCGCCGCCGCCCGCACCGCCCATCATTGCATGCGACATCATGGGATGATGATGCTGGCCCATTTTATTGGGTACGCCAGGGCTACCCGTGTGCGGTGTTGGACTATAGCTGTTGCCGGGTCCACCGAGTCCCATGCACAAACCGGAAACGTCGCCGGGCTCGTTACCCATGTGACAACCACCGTTCATCTCGTTCACTTGCTGCTGCTGCTGTTGCTGTTGCTGTTGCTGTTGTTGCTGCTGTTGATGCTGCTGCTGTTGCTGTTGTTGCTGCTGCTGCTGCTGTTGTTGCTGTTGCTGCATCTGGATCATATGCATGTTATGCGGATGATTAAACGGTATCATGCCCTGAGTATTTCCCGGATGCATTGACGAATTGTCGTTCCCGAGAGCATTGCTTGCCGCGGTGTTGGTTAGTTGTTGACTCATTTGCGCGAGTGAGGTAATGGGGTCGAAGCTGTTAGCGGTCATGGGCCCAAGGCCAGCGAGCCTGTTGCCAATGTTGTTGGGATTCAGAGGGATGTTGTCGTTCGGTTGGCTGACATTTGTCGTGGGTCTGCCACAGGTGAACGATGCATTACCTCCGGGGCCCACCATCGACGGCATTATGCCGCCT
This sequence comes from Platyscapa corneri, assembly GCA_018907185.1. Lineage (NCBI taxonomy): Eukaryota > Metazoa > Arthropoda > Insecta > Hymenoptera > Agaonidae > Platyscapa > Platyscapa corneri. The sequence continues at coordinate 981,022 of JACCHW010000042.1, read as the reverse complement.
GGTACGTTACCCTGCCCTCCGGGCACTACTCCAGAAATATTTGGTTGTTGCTGTTGTTGTTGCTGCTGTTGTTGTTGCTGCTGCTGCTGCTGCTGCTGTTGCTGTTGCTGCTGCTGCTGCTGCTGCTGCTGTTGCTGCTGCTGCTGCTGTTGCTGTTGCTGTTGCTGCTGCTGCTGCTGCTGCTGCTGCTGGAGATCCTTAGACGAAGGCGAAGTTTCGGATTTAGTATTAGGGGAGGCGGGTATAGTGCGAGGCGGACCCATGCCCATATCCGTGAGACTTGTATTGTGCGAAGCTGGACTGCTCTGGGCGCTAGTCGTCTTGTTTCCGGGTTTTCCTGCGTCGACTGGTGTGTGGGGTGCCACGCTGCCCGGTGTGTGAGGTGTATGAGGCGTGTGTGGACTATGGAGCGATCCACCGAATCCTCTGCTCGCGCTCTCTATTGATGGACTGGCACCCTCGGATCGTGGCCCATACTGATTGTTGCCGGCGCCGCCACCGCCAGTTTCTATGTTCCCCGGCAGCATTCGGTTTCCAAGTTCCGGATTGTTGTTAGCTTGAGTATTTCTGCAATGTTGATATCATATTTTTATTTATCCAAAACAGTCGTGCTCTTGTTTTTTACCCGACTACGAGTTTTTATTTTTGGTGACTGTCATTTTATTTCAAATTAAGTTCTTCCTACAAACAACTTGTAATACATTTACATGCAACGTCTAACTTTTTATTCTATCTATTTTAGATGATTTTGATTCAAACATTATTGGGCACCGAAAAAAAATTTTTTTTTTAAACATTTTATTTAAAATATAAATATATTTAATGATGAATTAAAAAAAAAAACAATAAAAGAACACTTTTTAACCTCTGACTGGTTATAACTCTTTAAGGTATTTAAATAAATATTCGAATTTATATTGTTACAATTTGTTTCTGTTAAAAATACTAAGTCTTAAAATAAAATAATTTACGATTCCAAATAACTTATTTCTTATTGAATAATAATCGAAATTCATTTCTTGAAAACATTGTATACTACTTAAAAAAGAGTGTGTGTATATATATAAACATGAATTTTTATTAGTTGATTTAGCTAAATTGACTACATACTGGTGACGAAAGAGAGTGAGAGAGAGAGAGAGAGAGAGAGAGAGAGAGAGAGGATGGCAATAATATACAGAGTGGAATTCGACTATCTACCGTTCCAAGTAAAACTGTTTCAAGAAATAAAGGAGAAAAAGAGAAAGAAAAAGAGTGAGAGTTGGAAAAGAAAAATAAAAAAAGAAGGAAAATAGGATCACGGGGAGACCAGAAAAAACAAATCAAGGAAGCCACAAGAGAAAAGAGCAGCTCAGGAAGGAACAGATGAAGTGAAGTGTGGTGGGATAACGGGTGTTGGCGAAGTAAGAAAATGGTCATGGGAAGGTATAATAAATAGAAAAGGAGATAGACATATACATAGAAGAGAAAAAATACGAAGAAATGTTAAAGAGCAAATAAAGAAATGGCATAGAGAGAGAGAGAGAGAGAGAGGTTGAAGAAATTGTAATTAAAATTAGGAAAAGCCTTTTGAAGCTTTTTGGCAGGGTAATAAAGAAAGAAAGAACGGTAAAAGGGATACAGTACGATTGAAAAAGGAAAGTGGAAGAAACATGAGGAGAAAAAGCGAGAGAGAGAGAGAGGATAAAGGAGAACAGAAGAGAAAGGGACCAAGAGAGATAAAAAATATTGAAAATGAAACTAAGAACACTGAAGAGGACAAAATATCAAATTAAATGTAGAAATCTAGGGATTAGTTATATTCACACATGATACGGTAATATTAGTTAAGCGAAGTAGAATTAAAAGATTTTTTAAGAATTTTCGGAAACTACCTGGAAGTGAAAGACTTAGAATTCAATTTAGAAAAAATAAAATGTATGAGTTTGGGGAAAAAAGGAGAAGAAATAAAAAACAAAGTTCTAGTTGAAGGGTAGCAAAATAGAAAGAATAAAAAAGTTCAAGGATACAGATTCAGTTAAGACAAGAAGGTCGTGAAACAAACTTAATTTATGGCAAAAAGCATATACGGTTGTGGCAATATTACGGAGTATAACTGAAAGATGGTTCGAGGAGGAATTCAGTATTAAGATAAAATTATCTGATATACGCATCGAGAATGTATTATCGTACGGAGCAGAGATACGGGGATGGGAAAGCTGCGAGATAACGGAAAAAGTGCCGAAAAATACTTAAAACGAATGTTTGAATCTAGATAAAAATTATGGATCTGGAAATGTGGAAACGAAGAGAAGCGGAATAGAAATAAACGGGGCTGAGAGAACAGCCGAATAATAAACGGCGAAGAAGCGGAAATTTTCTACAAGTGCATAAGCAAAAGGTTAGAAGAAGTTTTTGAACCGAGCAGAGGAATTAAAAGAAGGAGAACAATTTGGAAATTTAAAAAAGAAGTTAAACGCGTCGAGTGGACGATATATGAGAAAGAAAATTGAAAAGAATGAAAAGAGAGAGGGAGAGTTGGAATTGAATTGTTGGCGAGATTTAGAATGGGGAACGAAACGAAAAATGATAAAAGTTGATCGACGGAAGAGGAGAGAAGGCGTAAATTGCGCAATAAGGAAAAAGAAGCGCGAAAGCGGATTTTCGAGTGCAATATCGCGGGATCCCACACACAGTCGAGAGGAAGAATATTTGGAAGGTGGCAAGAAAGAGAGAGAGAGCGAGAGAGAGAGAGAGAGAATAGAAGAAGAAAGGAGAATGAAAGATGTTTACGGGTATGACAGTACGTAATGCGAATACGCGTAACGAGTAACTTAAATTTAAACCATCTGCAGAAATGTCGATAATAGTACGAATTGTTGGTAATTAAATAAATAAACAAATAATAAACATTTATTAGTTAAATATAAGTGTACGATGGTTATCTATTTCAAAATATAGTGTCATTAGATGAAATTTTTACTACCGAATTTCATTAATTTTATTAATCATAAATGATTAAAAATTTGCGGAATAAAATTTCTGTTACACATTGTTTAACCAGCCAGAATAATCTCTTAAATTAAGATTTCACATAAATTTCAGTATATTAACTACACTTCATCCGAGTTAAAATATCCAATTAAATACTTGACCCATATATATTGTGTGCTCAGGATTGATTATTTACTATAGCTAATCTTAATAAGATTGAGAAATCCGAGAGAAAGACTTACGTAGGTAAACTGCCGTCTTTTAGGCTTGTATTTGGCTGTTTCTGTATTGTCAGCTCTTGCCCTTCAAACGTATTAAGGTACGATATTTGCTGGGGACTCGGGACGGGCATCAATTCCTTGACCCCCACTTGATTAACTCCACCGGGACCGAGCGCCTGCTTTTGTTGCGTTAACGATTGCAACGATCGGCAGAACATTCCATCCACTGAAATATTATAATACGTTGTGTGCATCTGTGATTATTTAAACTTATAAACGTTTTATCAGCAATGAGACTTCTTCATTGTGAAGTGCAATTTCATCAAGGTTACAATTAAAATAATTAAAATGGCGCACAGCAACGAGCATTTCTTAATATCGAAGCCAAAGTTTACGTTTGAATAAATTTTTCCTAGTTTTGAATAAATTGAAGAATAAAGTATTTTATTTATTAGTGACCTGAAATTCCGATAGAAAAAACTCATACGCGCATGTGTACGATTGAAATAATATTTTAAGAAGATAAAGTAGTGCGTCAAATTTTTTTATTTGATTTTGAATAGATTAATTTTAAATTCGTAAAAAATATTTATTTTGAAATTATTTAAGATATGAACAACGTTTGTTATTATTAAAACAGAATTTTTTAATAGATTACATATCTCAGATTGAATATCGAGCCTATTTTACAAAACGTACTTTTATTTTTATTAAATGTTTTAAAATACACACACACGCGCGTTTCGCTAGACCACGACACAGAGGAGTTTTAATTAATTAAAATATTATTCATGAGATGCATTTTTAATAAGCTTGCCGAGTGTACGGATTTTTTATTTAAAGTTTTATTAAATTAAAAAAAAATAATTAATATGATAAACTCCTTTTAATTAAACTATTCAAATAAGTTGCTGCGGCGTCAGGTTACTACTCTTACCCTTACAGTCCTTATCGAAACAACTAGAGATAAGCGCCTATAAAATAATTCATTGAAACTATATTTCTAGCTACTATAACTGACATTCTTGAAATAAATATTACAACAAACTTGTTGTTTGTATTTCGAGGAGTTCAGACAATTCACATAAGAAATATAAGTTTTATCGGATAGTAATAATTTAATAATATTTTTTCACCTTTGTCGGCTCAATTAAAAATGATAAAATTAAGATTTCATGGTACATAAAATAAATCTAATAAATACAATTTGTTACGTTTACCTGATATTTAAATGTGCAAGCAAAAGTAATTGAAAATGTAATTGATCTCGTGTATAAAATATGATTCTGTCAATGATAAATTTTGTAGCTTTTTTAGTCTTATTAAGTAAGATTTCTTCCGAATAGTAAAAAACTTAATTTTGAATTTGTTTATCACGTAATAGAAAGATACTCGTAATCTATTAAAAAATATATAAAATTTGAAGAAGATAAATTAACAATGTAAAATTTTTTTGTTACTCGCCGAAAACTACAAGTAAAATAATAACAGTAAACAATTTTAATGAAAGAAAAAACACTTCTATAAAACGGTATGCAATTATACCATCGATCCATTTTATAAATAAAAATATTAACATTCTTTCAATGAAATATTTTTCGAAATATAAAATCAAAATGTGTTCTTTAAAATTTTTTTACGCAATCACTTTTAACAGTCCAGATTAAAGTCTAATTACGAAATTATGTTACAAGACAACCTCAAAAAACTACACGAATGTAGTTTTTACTTTAGTGCAATTGAAAACTGATATAATATAAAAAAGTAAGCGATACATTAGAATGATATATAATATATCTTGGTATTTATAAAGAATGCCCATGCGCGGGTGTGTCGCAATATTTCTTATTTAATGTAATACCTTAAAACACGTAAGCCAAAAGATATTTCCTCAGCTTTATAAGATTATCTACGTAACGAATAATGAGACTTAAGTTACAGAAATCTCTGTTTCAAATTACGCAATCGACCTTTCCTTCCTATTAATCCACGTATTTATGAAATTTAAGACACTAATTTATCAGTTAGTGGGTTAAATGTAAAAATAAAACTCTCGATTCGAAATATTAGATCGAGGTTTTGATTTAAATGAAAATGCAAAAAATACTGCTGTTATTTGAAAGGAAGGCAAATCGACGAGCTCGTGGACGAGTCGACTACGAGGAATTTTATCAATTGTTGCACTTTACTCCCGAATTTACGCTTCGATCGGGCCCGTTGAATAAGCTCCAAAAAATTCTATAACCGCAGAGCGAGAAAGCCTCTCGACTGTGAATCGGAAATATTTGTCGGTCGTGCGGTAAGTGCTCGTCCCCCTCCCCACCCACCCAGCTAGCGTATGAACCATATGCGTACCATTCGGCGGCTGTTGGGCAGGAAAGTCGAGGGCTGACGGATCCTTCTGGGGGCGTCCCGCTCGGGCTGAGCGCCGCCAAGTGCCCGTGGGACACCGGCGTTCCCGGATTACTGTGATTCAATCTCGTGGCAGAGGCCGAAGCCCCGACGGTGCCCGGGTTCGGCGAGTCCTGGCTCGTTGGGCTCTGGCCCGGCAGATGTCCGGCCCCGCTCCCGGAGCCGGGCCCCCCGCCAGACCGCTGACCCGCGCCAGCCCCAGCCCCGGCTCCGAGTTGGAACTGCCTGTTGCAGTCGGCGGGCGAGTTGAGTCCGGAACTCGCCCGGGGCGACGGCAGCGACAGGTTGCTCGTGGGGTTGTTCGGCCGATGAGGGGTTGGGACTCTGTATGGCTATCGGGACGCTCGCCGATCTCGTGGTTTGATGGTAGGGAGGCGGGGGCCCTTGACTGCGCGGGCCGCCGCTGCCCCCGGCACCAGGACCGCAAGCCCCGGATCCGCCACCGCCTCCCACACTTCCTGGACCGCCCGTTCCACGCACTGGGACACCAGGACTGCCAACTCCAACCTGTATCAGACCAACATGATTATTCGCTGTTTCGCTATTTTGGGCTGCTCACCTGTTCGGGTCCACGTCTCGTTACTACAAAAGTTACTTTTTTAGCACAGTAGACGGATAAGGTTACAAATATACGGCGCGTCGGGATTAAAGGGAAATTAGCTTAAGCGAAAACTTGCGAGCAGTAGTTAATATAAAAAAGTTACCGTTTTCGGTTTGCTTAAAGCGATCTGGTGAAAGTGGCTGCAAAACATCATAATTTAGGTCACGACATTCTGATCAAAAATTCCGCTGGCTATCGGATTCAAAAATAAATTTTAAAAAGTTTTAAGGCACTGCGGCTCGCAGCTTCTTTAAATTAATGCTCATTAAAGCTTGGGAGCAAGATGTCGCGACCTTCGTTATATTGCGCTTCAACGCTTCGGTCGCTTTGATGGAAATCCATGCTTTGCAAGAAAAGCGCAGTTGCTCTTTGTAAAAAGACGCGAACGTTACAACGTGGCAGAAGCGAGGAGAAATAAACTTATGCGCGCAAAAGCTCTAAAACGTAAAATAGCTCGCATTGCGCGCGCACATTTGTGCAAATATTTTTATCTAAAAGTATCAATTAAGCGCGGTTAAGGCATTGAAAATAATCGCAAACCAGAAATTGGTAACCTACGGATTGCAAATAGTTGCAAATGAATTTCAATAGAAGAGTCGCATCGAATTAGGTCAATTTATTTTCCCCAATCATTTTTAATTATTTTAACGAACAATATAGTTTTTTTTTTTTTCTACGGAGCAGAATGAAAAATGTGCCCCAGTATTCGCTCGTTTTACTATACCCATGAATAACTATATTTATGTTTCCGTTATAAATTAACGAGCCTTTGAATTCAGTCTTCTTGTTTAATTACACTTCTGATGTTTATGCATAAAAATTAATGATTTAACAAATTTATTCGATCCGAGCAAAACTTTAAAGGCCTGTGCTAGATTACGACTTTATGTTTATTAACTTTTTAATTTATATCTAATAATTTTTATCGAAAAAAAGTCCATCCCATTTATTAATCATCCTTATCTATTAGTAAACACCACGGCTATAAACATATTCGTAAAATGTTTACTCTCGAGATAAAATCAATTAATGAGATTAGCTATTTGTTAGCTAAACCTAGAATTATTCAAGAATCGTGTGAGGAAAGGTTAGATGCCGCACGGGGATATCCGACATCGTCGCTTTGTCATTCTTTATTTAAAAATGTTTCTAAATTCTTTTGAAATCGGTTCGCCTCCTGCTTTACACGTTCTTTTCGTCCTTCCCTCGATAGGGAATCGCAATGAGTTTTTCTTTGCAATCCATCGGCTGCAAGAGCCTCGTAAAGCACAAAGAAATGCTTAATTCAATTACGAAAGATTTGTGATTCATTCGCGTCGCAGAGAACGAAACAATTATCTAATCAATGATGCTTAAGTTCGCGCAAAAGAAGATGGAACTTAATGTTAAAGCTTATTGGTGCATTTGAAAGAAGCACAGATCCGAGCGTTGAATTAAAAAGGCTGCAACTCCAACGCCAGTCGCCGACACAAGCGACTGAAACTCACCCCCGCATTCCAGGAGCAACTTTACGAGCTTATCGCCCGAATCCTCGTGATTAGGACTGCCAACTTGACTACGGCAGCGGCATTGTTCTGCTCCGCGATTTCAAATGAATCCGAGAAGAAATGCGCGACCTATTCCTCCCTCGCTCCGCGTTACGTGCATTCGTCGAATTTGCAGAAGCGATCGAATTGCTTTTTAATGATATTTACTCGATGCCAAATTATAGGCTCCTATTTAGAAATAAAAGCGAAAAATTCGCAAGTTTCGTATTTGCGCGAATAATGCCAATTATTCGTGCTCGGGTAATTCAAAGCTTGTCATGACAGAGCGTAAAGCGAAAACTTAAAACATTCGCGTGCGAGTCAGATAAACATTAAAAATACTCGAAAAGCTGAAATTTCTTTCAAAATCTATTCGTAAAAATTTAACCTCAAAATCATTAAAACGAGTTTAAGCACGATAGCCCAAGAATCGTATCGCGCATGAAAAGTAATCTTGAATTTACATAGAATAAATATTTTAGGCCAGAGTATAACCAATACTGAATAAGAGAAGTCATATTTTATCGAAGTTCCCGAGATAAATTTTATAAGAACAGTAATACATATTTCTATATTTGTATTTATCAGCTAATGGAAATAGAAAGTAAATCAATATCAAACTGTCAAGTTTGAAAATGTAAGAAATTTTACGAGAATCTAATTGTACGACAAACACAAATGCACAAATAGATCTTTTTAGTAAAAAAGATTTCGAAGACACAGAGGTTCTATGAAGTTTAAAACCAATATGTTAAGTCATGATATAAAATCAAATCTATTAAAGACACAATAACAAAGACGCAATGAACGGTCGAAGAATAATGAAATAATCGAATAACAAAGCTACGAATTAATAATTTATAATTTGGATTTTTAAATAAACCAGACTGCAACAACTAAATTATTAACTGAAAAATCATTACGCGAATAGATTACATTTTCAATAAGTCGATTTATTCGAAGTAAATTAATCAATAGCTGCTACAGTTTTAGCTGTAAAATACTTCTTAAAATCACATTTCGTATAAAATAATATTCAAAATAAAAAAATATAACATAGAAAACATTGACAATTGATGTGAAAAATTTCTGATTGAGCAGCAATGCATGGATTTAGGTATAAAACATAGTACACCTGATAAAATTCTTTATACAAAACAATTCTACTTTTAGAAAATACATAACCAGGAAAATCAACACTAAACGTAATATTCGTTTTAAAATAAAATATTTTGACATTTTTTATAAAGCTTTATTTACTTGTTTACCCTAATTCTTAGTTAGTTTACTTCTAGTGATGATTCTAAAAACTGGCTTCAAATTATTTGAGATTTGTATAATTGAAAAAGTTAAATTAATTACTTTAATAACAAAACTATCCGTTAATTATATAAATTTTCTAAAGATAATTATTTTTTAGTCATAACTTTTAGCTGTGAATCGAAACATTTTCGTTTATTTGTAATTATTATAAAGGAATTTTCATTTATAATTGCTTGAAAAATGTATATCACGTTAAAGTTAAAAAAATAAAGTAAAAATTAAATATGAATAATTTCGTTACAATCAACCAATGCTCACTAGTAGCACTGACTAATAAATCAATTAACAAATAAGTATATTTTACTGCGTCAAGAAAATAAATAAACGTTATTAACTTGTTAATCTACTAAATAATACAAAGTCGAAAAATACAGAAATCGGACTAATGGCATGTTTTGGAGTGAAACCTTCGCCCTAACACCCACTGGATGTATTTGACGCAAAAATCTGCGAGGAGATAAGTAAAACCGTTTATTAAATAGCAGGAAAACATTTGCGAATGAACAAAGCAAAGTTATATAATCTAAGAGATAAAGTCACCTACAGTTTAAGCAAATTGAAGAAGTCTTTAGTAAATCACCCACAAACTAAAAAATAACATTTATGTACTTAAAGATTACTAAATCATAAAAAAAAAATCATTAAATGGATAAAAACGTAGGAAAAAGTGTAAAAGTAATATTAGTTTATTTTTTTCCTTTTAATACAAATTTCTTTTCTTTGTGCCCTAATTAATCTCACACATGCTATAAAAGTACTTATCCTATTTATCATAAAGAATCAGAAGACGACATGTTCAACGATATTTCTTTTACTCGTTTGGCACATAAAAAAGCAGCTCATTAAAAAATATGGATATAAATAACTTTGATTTTAATAAATCCACTTGAGAAATCAAATCAGAGTCACTGCTTTAAAAAAAATCTATTTTACGAAAATAAAAAATAATTCTAGTAAATTTACTAACAAAACAAACAAGCTACTCTTTACTCTTACAGTTAAAAGATAATTAATAATAATTCAAAGACTAATTAAAGAAGTTTTTATTTAAGAAAAACGTAATTTAATAACAATAAGAAGAATAACACGTGTACATGGCTGAATACTAAAAAACTTAAAAAGTTTGAATCATTACATCATTATAGCATATCTTTTAATAAGATATTTCATATTTACACAATGTTTAGGTAAATATAAGAAACAGACTTTATATAAAATTGTAAAATAATTAAATCGATATATGTATACAAATTTAGTCATTCAATATTTGGGTAACAAAATTTATTATATAATAATTTGAACGCATATTTTATAAGTAAATGAAGTAAACGACCTATGATTTAAAAATTTTACAACTTAATAAATTAAAATTATTAATTAAGCATTGTTTTAAGATAAATTATATTTATACATCGAATCTGAGATCAGAATTTTGTGCTAAAATATTTGTTAAAATATTTAATTTTTTATTTTATTTGTATATTTTATTTTATTGTCTAAAAATATTAATAATAATGATTAATTAATTATCATTATCATGAATTATTATTCAAAATTTCTTATTGCACTTCAGCATTCATTCTAATGTCTTTATTTAAAAATACTTCCAAATTTTAAAAGAACTTATTCAAATTCATAAGAGATAATATATATTAAATTTACAACAACAAAGCTAAATACATATCTAACATATGTGCCTTTTGTAAACTTTGAAATAAGTCATAATAATTTAGGTAATTTTTTCTAAAATAATAAAATACCTTATTTTTTCCATCTAAGAAAGGATGTTGCAATTTATGCCAATCCATTGTTACAGGTCCACACTGATTAGGAGCAGTCACTGGTGGAATACTAACTGTTGGACAAATTCCTGGTGCATTTCCTTGCGTCGGATCCACTAATGCACCAGTTACGTCTTTTTGTTCAGGAAAGAGTATCTGACGCATTTTCGTAAGTGCAGCCAATTGTTCTTCTCGATGCTGTCGTTGTTGTGGGGTAAGATTTTCATCTGGTACTTTTACACCTTGTAACGAAGGTTGTAATCCTCCAGGGCCTGGACTGGTCGTGCCTCCCATTAAATTTGGACTATGGCCTATCGCTGCACCACCAACAGGCTGAGGATTAGCTAAACAGACATTTTTCTTATTTTAATAACATTTTTATTCTGTATGCACAACAGTTTAAAAGTTCTATTTTTAAAATGAAACGTATATATCACGGGATCTATTATAAAATTTGTCGATAATCATTATATTTTACATTTTATCGTTCTACAAAGCTTTTGAAATATATATTACTTTTACAGTAGTCTGAGATATTTATCTAGTAGTTATTATATTTATATACTTCGTATGCAGATAAAATTCATTTAATAGTTTATACATATATATACATACACATACATATACATATATGAACCATTATTAAATTATTTCATGGTAAAAAATAAGTTACATATTTCAATTTATAAATAAAATTCGAAAAAATCAGCCTATTTTTATTTTTTAACATAAACAACAGACACTTATTTATTCAATCTTGAAATTATTAAAATTTACACTTTAATCAATACTTAAATTTTTTGAAAAACACAAAAGTTAAATAAATCTATATTTTTTATAGTTTTTTTAAATGAATTCATTTTAAGTGCTCATTATTATAAGATTAATCAGTTTATAATTTAATTTAGTACCTGAACTACTAGGAGAGTTGGGCACAAGGCAAGGCACATTAACGTTTGTATCATCTATTGACGATTCTGGATTTCCCAGAGGATTACTGCCATTTAAATTACGTATATTTGGCTGCTCGTTCCAAAATGCAGACTCATTTGGATCCAAAGGAGGAAGGTCTGGTGGTTGTTCTCCAGGAAAACCCATATTTGGACTATGCTGATGTTTTTGCTTCATTGCAGCAAGATTATTCAACCATTGATGAGGATTTTGCCGGAAGTGAGTAATTTTATTTGGATGCTTCTAGAATACAGAATAAATTTTAATTCTAAAATTTAGTTCTAAAAATCTCTACTATTAATAACTTTAATAAATGATAGGATTAGTATACCTCCAAATATTTTTTTGTGTTTGGCTGTGCCATGTGGTAAGCAATAATAGTTGGAAATTGACCTTGCATAACCATTTCTGCTCCCTTATTAGCCATGTGTGTTGAAAAAACAAATATTTGGCTTTGTTGTTGCATATATTGAGCTTCACCAGTGTTCGTACCACTTCCCATTTGTTTGGACAGTACATTACTGACCAATGGTTGGATCCCATCACCAGATATTCCAACATTTGCCCCACAATCTTAAAAAGAACACAAAATTTTTCATTGATTTAATACACGTTCAATTGCATTATTTAAATTATACAAATAATTATTTATAAAACAATAAAAAGTATTCCATTTTTTCTTATCAATTTAAAATTAAATTAATTGATTCATCAATATATTTAATGAAATGGAAAATATTTCAATGTGCAAATTATGAACTAGTTAATATAAGATTGTTCTTTGTGATAAAACTAAGTGAAACAAAAAATTGATAAATAAAATAATTTGACATACTATTTTTAGGCAAATGATTATTCCAAAGTTATAAAGTTTATGTTTAAAATATTAATATTTATGTTTGACAAAGCATTAAAATTTTGATTCGTTCAATTGATGTAATCAATTATTAAATTTAAGTACAATATTTTCATGGTAAATTCACTGTAACCAAAGGAAAATAACTCACCAGGAGGCAATTCTTCTACTGCACTAATAGAATCACTCTCCTGTTTCACAGAGTTTAGTATCGCCTGATTAGCACTTCCATTTTGACTATCACCACCAATCGTTCCATCTACTGACGCAGCTTCTAATGCAGCATCTTTTAAACATTCAGCACTGTCCTCACCAGGTGCATCTTCATTGTTACCTGCGCCGGTCTCTTCCTTGATCTTAACACGATCACCCTCCGGTTCTTCTTTAACTACTACCGGAGGTACACAGCTTGGTTCGTTGGATTTTTTCTCAGTCTTCATATTGGCTGGCTACCTGGAGCTCTCTCTGCTCCGTATGTGTCAGACTCTTGGTTGATTCAGACATAGGCAAATCATGTTCTCTGGTGATTTGATTAGCTGGCACAAGAATGAGCCTCCAGGAAGCAGCAATGATGTTCAGTGCTAGCCTCGAACCCTCAAGAATGTCTGCACCATCACTTGTATCCAATTAGCCACCAGAGTCTGCAGCTGCATTAGAACTTAGGCTGCAGCCGCCGCCGTCAGGCGACGACGTAGAGCTGCCTCTGCAAGAACCCCTGGTCACTCGTTCACTCGTTTTCTCTCTCTTGCTTTTGCTCTCGCTTTTTCTACCTGTATATCTCGCTCTTTTTCTCTCTCTCACTCTCTCTCTCACTCAGCTGTGTTCGAGCCCGGCAATACACACAGGATACGTTGTACGCAAGTATTAAGAAATGTGAAAACGCCCCGCGTGCAGATTGACCAAAGCTACACTACTGTTTCTGTGGTTCCACACTTTTTGATCTCCGTGTGTCGAATATCTGGTAGCGCGACGGGGACGATGCTGCTGCTGGCTAAGTTGTGCTCGTGTTGCTGCGGAAGCGCGCGATCTTGGCTTAGTACTTATACATATATGCTATACGCTCCTCACCAAGCTTCGGCGAAGTGCCTCGTTCATGAAAATAAAAAGAAAAACAACACACAGAGTCTCTCGAAGCGAGCGCTCTCTCTCTCTCTCTCTCTCTTTCTCTTTCCCTTCACGGTGTCGCGCGCGCACACAAACACAAACGCACAAACGCACACCGCTTATACAGTTCTCTGTGTTATTTTCCTTAGTCTTTCTCTTTTATTTTCTCGCCATGTACTAACGCAAGTTCGTTTTCGTCGTCGCTTCGCCTCTCGCCGCGTCGAGAGACTTGCGCGAAGATCATCCACAAACTCTCCGGTCGGTGTAGTAAGGTGCCGTGCCGCGACGGCCGATAATCTTCTCGCCCCGAGAGTCTCACTCACACTCTCTCTCTTTTTCTTTCTCTCTTTTTGCGCATGTGTGCGCGTGCACGCGCGCGCGTATATATGTGTACCAGGTCGAGTTAGACGAGGCGAGAGAGAGGGAATTATATCTCCGGATGACTCTCACGTAACGCACACCAAACTTACGGAATATATGCGTATACGCGAGTAGCTTCCCTCTCTCACAGTCTTTCTGTTGAACTGGCTGCTGCGTTCGAATGTGTAAGTGTTGTTTTACAATATCTCCGTCTCCCTCTCGTATATACGTAGTTCGTGTATGTCTCCTGTCCCCTTCTGCCCGCGCGCGAGAGCCGTGGGAACACACTCTCTCGTGGATCGTCGTGAGACGGAGACAGAGAAAACGTACATTAAGCTCGCACACGTTTTCCTCCTTCTTCGCGCTCTCTCTCTCTCTCTCTCTCTCAATACCTATATCCCTACTCCCTCTCTCTCTTTCTCTCCTTCGCAAACTGTTGTTTCTCTTTGGAATGCTGAGGGACAGTGTCAGGCGACGGTCGGGAACGGTCAAAAATCTATCTTCTTGCTCTCTCTCTTTTACTCCTTTCTTTTTCTTTACTGATTTCGGTCGCGAATTGCAACGTTAGCGCCACTTTAGCGGAACTACAGTGAAATAAGAAATAGCTGATTTTTTTGCTGCTTGTGCGTTGCGTACATATAGGCAGAGCGACATGAGCGAAGCATAAGTGCTACTGAACGTTTTATTTATCTATTTATGCATCTGTGTACATTAATATAAATAAATTGAAGTATCAGAAAGCGATACAATACTCTGATAAACGAAGATTCATCTCGAATTCGCAAATTCAAAGCTTTTTCTGTACCGTAAAAATATGTTTAAGAAATTTTATATTAATAGGTATTAATAAATGATTTCTAAAAAATATATATTCATATTTTTTATGAATAGGCAGTAGCAAAACTATTATTAGGAGTAATCGATGCTTTCTTCTTCTGTATCTCAAAATTCATTGAAAATAATATATGACACATTAACATTAAAATACTGAAAAAATATTCAAAGACGTCAGCATTATATATTATGTGTAAGGTTGTGTGCATTCATGTGTACGTGTGTTTTACCCACGTACACATGCGCGCGCGTGCGCATCTACGTACGCATACACTACACTTCAAGCTCTTACCAAAATAGTTCTAAAACAACGGCGCTGACGTCGCGAACCTCATAACCACATACTGATAATAAATTATGTAGGTAAATTTGATGTTATTGACCGTCATTGACGGTATTCTATTCATATTCATTCCCTCACTGTTCACGATCCGAAGATAATATATATCGAATCGCTTTGAGTAAGAAAAAAGAGGAATTAAAAAATACGGAGTGAAAGAAAGATAAAGACATGAGAAACAAGAGCTTCACTGTCTACACGCACAAAGATTTTGAGCATAAATGAGAGCCAGTTGCACATTCACCGAGTGTTACCTTCTTTCCTCCCTCTTTAAAAGATTATAATCTTTTGGATCCTTTGATATAGTTTTATACAAAATTGGCTTGAGCTCTCTACCTTGGATAGTCCAAAATGAAATTTAGATTTCTAGAAACTGATATAACGTCGCTTTCGCTCTACATAACATTACAGATTTGCTTCTAAAAAAACTTCTTTGATACTTTTTTAGCGTGTTAAAACATATAAACATTTATTCCGTGAGTGAACTATCAGATAAAATCTTGCATCTCCCTGGGATATGAGAGCATTGTTTCAAAAGACGTTATTTGTCGCTTCATGGTCGCTTTAATTATTTTTCTTTTTCGTACAATACACGGCTGCCAACTGACGCCGCATTTATATATATATAGAAATACACAAATAGACGCATGTATACATATACACATACACATACATATATTATAGGTTGAGAATATGGTATGTTATCTTGTATATGTTTCATATAGATGTGCATATGTGTGCGACCACGCAAGTTGCGAGCGTGTGAAACACGTATATTATATCTGATGGAATAAATGCGGTGGCGCGCGCGCGCGCAAGAAAGAAGAAAAGGAAGCAAACAAGGTAAGTCTTGTTTGCATTTTGCGGATAAGCGGCGTTGCCGTGTGATCCGCTGTGTATCCCAGTAATTGTGTTATCGCTATGTATGCATCTGGCAGCACCCTTCCAACTTAAAAGGATATTTAAAATTTTTTAATTTTTATTTTATTAATCATATTTAGCGGACTGTTATTAAAAAAATTTTATTCTAGGCAATAATTTTTTGCAATATAATACATATTTATACGGTCGCTTCAAATGAAAATCAGTTTCAAGTCATTGATCTTACTTAAGAAAAATCAACCGATTTCAGAATTACCGGCTATTAATACATGTAGTGATCACTATTACTAATTTTCGCTCAAACTACGCAATTTAAGCTTTCAAAGTGGGTCAATACAATAAAAATTTTAGAAATAACATGTGCCGGAGTTGTTACTTATTAATTCATTTATATTAACGAATAAAAGGATTATGTTTATTCCAGAACTAACAAATTTATTAGTTTCAGTAATTCATAATGATTTTTGTTTCTTGATAGAAAAAAGGGAATTAAAAAACTGCGTAAAAATTGCCTCCGTTATATTCGTTTTTATTTGACATTTTGCTATATTATATTAAAAACTAAAATTAAACATAGTAACCAAAATTAAATGAAAAAAAAATATTCTACAATTCCGATTTAATTAAATTTAATTTAAGATCAGTATTCGAATTAAAAGATATATCATAAATTATCAATAAATAAACTTAACAACTTTTTTGTAAACAATAAATTATTTCAGTTTTTAATCCAAACTAAGATAAATGATATTATATTTCTGATATCATAACTACAATATTACAATACTATTGCTTTTTTATTAGAGACAAAAATTCATTGTTATATTTTATCAGATACCTGGAAATTGAAATTATAAGAAAAATGAAGTAATACACTTTTGAAGAACTTATTAGAAATTGGGACTGCACCTAAATATATACCGTGTTTAAGCTGATATTCGAGACTTACATTTTATTTTTAGTAGGCTATAATAGAACTCTAATATATTACCGAAAATGAGGCGTCAACGCAATTTTAAGGTACTACTTTAATTGTGATACTTTTTAAATTTGTTGATATTAAAAAATTTCGTTATAAAAATATAATTCTTAATCAGTAATAAAATTAATTTTAATGTTTTTAATATATTACTTTTATTGTTTTTTTTATTTTAAATACAATTAAATTACAATAAATAATGTGTTGTGTGTGTGTAAACAGTTTAGATAAAAACACCATAATGATTTATACATGAGCAGTAATAATGTAATAATCAATAAAATATTCATATATTCTTTGTTACCGTTGAAGGAATTCATGATAGATGTACGATCGGTCATTCATCCATTGAAGTTGCGAAGCATCTGTCGTGTGGTAAAACATAGATAAGTCGTTGATAAGTATTCGTTTGCGCACCTTCGCAGAATAATCAAATTTATTATTTCAGTGCTTTCTTAGACTCAGTAATAGTTTAAGTTTAACAAAACATTGAATTTTAGTTAGGTACCTTAAATAACACTCAACTTAAGAATTTTTTCGTAAAGTGCCTTATGTTTATTAATTTTAATCGGAAGCTGAAGGGACTAACTTGAGTGTTTTTTAAGTGATTGTATAATGGAATCCACTATGATGTCGTTAAGCGGGTTATGGTTTTTAAGGATTGCAGGATTACGAGATTTATATTCATATTTTATTTCAGTTTCGAATTTTATCTACATTATTAGATTTTCTTTGAAAAAATACCTCGGATTTTCTCAAATAATTTCTCCTACTTCATAGATAACACTCTGAATAAATATAATAATAGATAAAAAGATTTAATTAAAGATGGAAAGTGCACTCCACTTATCCAAATATGTGGAGAATTATGTTAACAGAAACAGCACCTGAACCAATTATGGAAAAAATAATATTTATTACTTTTTAAAGAAAGTATATTTTATATTTTACAATATAGGTTTGTAATTTTTTATGTATATGTAAAGAGGCTGAGAGAAAGAGAACAAAATTTGTAAATATAGGTTCGGATATTTTTATTCTAAATAAATTTGAATAAAACGTGAGATGAACAATTTTATTTTAATGAAATATTAACATACTTTAATTAAATAATAAATGACAAAATATATAATTTTTATTTTTGTAATTAATATATTAGTTTCAAAAAAATATTTAAACAATTTTTTATCGATGTTAAAAGAAATCCCAAGAGTTCATAACAATTTTTTTTTAAGAAAAATAAGATCCACCTTCACAGGTATTTAGGAGCACCTGCTATACATTCGGCACATTCCAGCGTTCTTATATTAGAGAGAAATAAATAGAAGGGAGAGAAGAGAGAGAAGGAGAAAAACCGGAAGCTTCCCTCTCCCAAAAACAATTCAAGATGGTGACCAAGCGCAGAACCTAACCTTTCTAAAATGACACCCTCACAGGATTATTTACACATGATACAAATATATAAATACAGTTTTTTATTATATAATTTATAATGTAATGTATTTCACTTGAATTATACCTCATTGAAAATTAATTAATATATTACAGTTTTTTCCTTATTTTATGTAAGTTTATTATGTTTTTATTTTTTATTTAATACTTATAAAATTTATAACATTGTTAATATTTAATATAATTATTGTATTAGATTTATAGATATAATCAACAAAATTTTGAAAACCTTTCAATATGACAGCATTAGATTTAGATCCACAGTTTCTCCAAGCTCTGCGATTACTTCATTCTACAAATAAGGATTCTGTTGAACAGTTACGGAGCCTTCTAGATGAAGCTATTAGACAAAAATATGGAGCGTCCAAAATGTTATCTAATACTTTACATAAAAAGGTATTAAAATATGGATAATGAATATATTTGAAAGATAATCTATAATATTCTATTGATAATATATTTAATAAACTTTTAGTATGCATTAGAAGAACCTGTTTTAAGTGATCAAAGTAGTACAAGCAGTAAAAAAAGTAAAAGTTCCAATTCATCTAAACATTCAAAGTCCAGTAAAAATAATTCTCCTGTAACCATACAACGAGAGACTCCTCCAGATCCATTACAGAGTGATGATAATCTAGCAGATATCTTAGAAGATGTTGCTTGTGTTATTTGCAAGGGAATGGATGTTGGAGCAAAAAATAGATTAGTAGAGTGTGTAAAATGTGGTTCTCTATATCATCAAGAATGCCATACACCACATATTCTTGATTCACAAGTTGATACTCATCCTGTAGAGTGGTATTGTAGTAACTGTGTAAAAACACAACCGGTTTGTACCAATAGCTTCTAAAAACATCGATTAATAGACAGTAGAAATATTGGATAAAAAATTATTAATATGTTTCAATGTATTTTCAGGTACCAAAAGAAAGAAACTCACCAAAAACTGTGACTGAAACAAAAACTAAAGAGTCAAAAAAATCATCCTCAACGAGTAAGTTTATTTATATTAATATAAAGGTTAAAATAAAAATACCGATAATAATAATACTAACAATACTTACCTAAAAAATTTACAAAGTAATTTGAAATTACTAATTTTTTTTTAAATTATTTTCTACTGTTAAGAATTTCAATTTTTGAATGTTAAATTGTTTTTTAGTAATCTAAAAATTAATTTTTTAGTATTTTTATAATCTTATGATATCTATGAAAATTATAAATCTAATTAATAATTCATTATCAATTTAAAAATTATTCATAAAGAATTTGTATTAAAATACCATCTAAAATATTACAAATATTTTAACAAACTATAGCTTATAATATTGTTATAAGATATTAATATTCTACGATGTTTTTAGGTTCTAAGCATTCAGATAAATATAAATCATCAAGTTCAACAAATCAGTCACAAAGTTCGAATGGTAGTAGTAGTTCCAATTCGAAATTAGTGCCAAATATTCACATAGTCAGTGCTGATCGACGATTGAAAGATATGATTAAAAAAGCAAAGCAAGATAAGAGAAGTAGAAGTACCAACTCTGGAACCAGCAAACATTTATCTAGTTCTAGTTCTTCCTCAAAAAGTTCTCATGAAAAACCTCTTGTTTATAAAAATAAGTCAGACTAAAGTGAAATGTGAAAATATAAATTTTCATATTTTACAAAAAATTGTAAATGAATTTTAAATTTTATTCTTTTGTAAATATTAATTAACTGAGTGAATAGATTTATAATTTAAACAAAGTTAGGATTTTTATTTATATAAGTACATTTTGATATTTATACAAAGGATAAAAAAATATGTAAATGTTTATATAGAATAATAATAATAGTAATAATAATAATAAAATCATTCTTTATTTGGACAATTGAAAATTAAGAATACTTAGTTCAGAAATAAATATATTGATAATATTTTCAAAACTAAAACAAAATAAATAGTAAAAATAAAATTTTACATATATTTGCAATCATTTCAAATCCATCATGGTCAATTATTTTATTTAATAGATACTAATTTATGTAAAATAAATTAACAATTACTAATTTACAAATATTAAAAATTTTTAACAGTAATTAAATAATTTTTTAAACATAAGTGTTAAACTCGATTTTTTATATAAGGTCCTAAATTTTGTTCAAAGTGATAATATGATAAAAATGCAATAATTTGATTAAATTTATGATTTTATTTGGAATACGGTATCATTATATTATTAATAATACGAAAGATGATTTATTTTGTAGAAATTAAAATTTTAAAACGGTCGATTAAATGTTGCCATATTTATAAAAAAAAAATAGAATAATAATAATGTGCAGAAACAGAATATAGGGTAACAGAATTATAATTTAAAATAATTTGAAAATAATTAAAGATAAGTTTAATTTCAATAAACATTGGTAATTTAAAAAATATAGTAAAATAAATATTTCGTTTCATCTTAATCAAATAATAACTGTAGCAAATTAACGATTTATAGGATATCCAGATAACTAAACAGCAACGTTAAATTATAAAATGTTTAAAAATTGTCAGTATTAATGATCAATTTAAATTATTCGTTTGCGTTTGTTAATTAAGATTCACACAATGGAGGTGTATTTTAATCTATATTTAATTTAAATTTATTTTATAAATTCGATTTCTCACTCAATAAGAGAATTGATTCACATTCCGAGAATCTGCGTTGTATAATTTCAGATCACAAGTTACTGCTTTTTTACGAGAGAAATTTAATGCATTTCTTTCTGGTTCAATATTAAAGAAATAAAATGTTTATCAAATAGTTTGAGTTCACAGAGAAATAATTTTATATTTGACGCCACTAATTTTCATACGTCTTCTGTACATAAAATCTTATTAAATTTACGACTATAAAACGTTATTAATTTTATTACAATCGAACATTACTTTCAGTAATAAATTATTCGTTATGCTAAGCAACTACTAGAATTTTTTAATTTCCGAATAAACGAATAAAAAAACATCGAATAGTTTAATACAAAGATTGAAATAAAATTCGCGTTACACTTGAGAATGTTTACTCCCCTACTCTGTGTGCAAACGAACGTTAACGGATTATGAAAAAAAAAAAAAAGTCATTCCTCGAAGAAACTGCAACTTTGAAAAAGTCCGCATTACCTTTATTGAACTTAATCTTACAATAACACGATGTGCACTGCAGTATTGTACCAGTGCTATCTATCGCACTGATCATTACGTTAGTAAACGGCTCTTCGATCGCTCCCTTGCATCACTGCGATTCGTTCATTTTACATAAAGACGGCACTATTAAACAGATAAAAATAGATACGCATAATCACGCGGATAAAAAGTTATCTCCAGAATACAATAAAAGGTCTCGATTTACACGGAATGGAAATGTGATTAAAGTCCGCACAGACGGATCGATCCGTATCGATGCATATATATCGCAAGCCGTTGCTACGTAAGATCCGTGAAAATGGATTTCCCGAAAAGTTCGCGAGCGCCACAAACAAAAAGAAGTCTCTTTGGGGACGACGATGCAACTATTTTTAAAGTGAAAAGTAAAGTCGTCGTTCGACGCGAAAATTTTAATCCTCGCAGTTGTCGAAGTAGTGCGCGATACGGGAAGGATTGCAATAAAACGAAAGGCGCGATCCGCGAGTCAAACGGCGGCGAATCTACGAAATAAAAGTGTAATGATGAAAAGCGTCTCGGCCCCCATTCGAGTGGAAGCCGGCTAGTTTCGTATCAAAAAATGAAACAAGCAGCTGATCGCTCTCCGAGAAAAGCGCGTCCCCGACAGACAACGACTCGTTGCTAATGCATGGACACGTGCTTGGGAAAGCGTCGGGAAATGCTACTTGAAAAAGTTTCGGGACGTGAAAATTACTCCAACACCAAGGTATACGTCCTGAACACGCGCACAATACATCGTCGCTACAGCGATAGCATTAATTTAAATTAACGGTCTGTCATCGCACTTATGGCTTCGCATAAAAACACATTTGATAAAAGCGGACGTGCATTTTGTATGCTCTGAATTAAGTTGTCATTTGTTACGGCGCATTAGACGCTACGCAATATTAAAGTCCGCGGCGACATTTCTCGTCAAATTTCAATAACATCGGGCTATAAAACGCGCGCACTCTAACAATATTCCGTAATAAACATTTCTTAACAAATGCTTATTTTCACATTTCTAAAATGCCGTGGCAAAAGTTATCGCTACTTTTGTTGGTTGCCCGGGCATAAAAAACTCGTTATAGCGATGGATTTTACTATTTAGTTTATTTTTTACGTACTCGCGTAGCCCCCGTGAATATGAATTTTATGCAGTTACAAAAAGCCCGAGAAGAATTAGAAAATGAAAAATGTTTTATTCAATTTTCCGTGGCGCTATTGTTTACTTTTTAAACGCACAAATATCGAGAGCACGTCTTTTTAAGGCGCGACGCACGCAGTATTGATTCGACATTTTCTTAAATCTCCATTAAACTCTTATTAGACCGTAAGCTCCTGAATGTCATGTAAATCAATTTTATTTAATAACAAACTTTTCCGCCCGTAAACTTGTTTTTTCTCGGCCAAATTATTAATGTTGACGCCATTTATTTTACTGAAATATTGCATCTTGAAACTGAGTCTTAAGAATTGATCGATGTAACTGTCGAAAAACTTTCAAGCGACCAATTTTTAGAAATTAACAATCCCCGGCAAAAATACATTCGAGCCTCTTACCTATATTAAATTATTCATAATCGCTGCCAATAAAGCTTATAATAACAACGAAAATAAACCAAAAAACTAAAAAAGTATTTCCGAAAGTATTGTAGCGTCGAAACTTTTTTAAATTCGAAAGACAACTGTGTAGTGCCAAAAAGTGTCGATAGCACATTAAAAATGAAAAATGGGACTGGGGATACGCTTCACTCGGTAACGGTTTTATTCAAAGCGTGAAAATTTATTTTCTGCGTGTAAAAATTTTAAAAACACAAACAAGTATTAGTTTGTCGAATAAACAAAAATCAATACTTTATAATTTACTTCACGCGTAATATTTAAATGTAGTTAGAAAAACATACGAATCTCATTGTTAGGTAAAGAGGTGAATGAATTTACCCTTTATAATTTTAATAGCTAATTATTTATGATTGTTTAGTTCGACGTTGCGTAACTTTGTTAAATTGAATTCTATATGCAACTAATGAAAGAGCGAAGAGAAAGAGAGACGAGTGACATAATTGAATGTAATGAAAAATGTCACAATGAAAAGAAAATATACGCGATAATTAACTATTGAATTTTTTAACTGGAAAGGCAATTTCTATTATTAAAAAATAAAGATGTTTATTACCGTTTTTAAAAGCATTGGTCGAGAAACTCTTCAACATAAAAATATGCACTTGAAATTTGAAAGGGCAATTACAGTGTAATCTAGTTAAAATTTTCTCTGTACAATGTCGCTCGCGAGCTATTTTGTCTAAATTCATCGGAACGATGACCGAATAAAGTAAGAAAATATTTGATCGATTGAGATTCGTTATCAATAGGAATGATTCTTCGTAATAATTTTGCCAACATGATTTAAAGAACTTGTAGGACAAAATGAGCAATAACGCCTTAAAAAAACAACAACCGCATTTACTTTGGTACATTTAAAATGCGAAACTAAGCTAAGCGTTTGGTGTGCAAATGTAAATTGGGAATTTCATCAAGTGTTGAGAACAAAAACGACTGGGTTATGGAAATAATTCATAAGCTCCATTTTTTTCATCAGTGCATTTCTCCGAAAACTAATCAAGAGAATTATTTAAGGACGGACGTTAATAGTTAAACAGGGAGGTATGAAACTTTTGTAGTTAAATTAATGTGCGAAAATGGAGCTCGGGATTAACACGTATCATTTTGTACATCTGTTTGAGCGTAATTCATTATAATCTGCATTTTCGGATCTGAATAACGAACTGTAACGAGCGTGTTGCATATTTTTAATTAAAAGAGACAATTTAAAAAGGAAAACATAGACAAGAATTGTCGACAAAGAATCGCAAGAAAGATTAAATTTTAATGTAATTAACCCGAATGAATTTAAAAAACAAGCGACCACCTCTTGATTGAAGCTGCAATAATTCTGCGGCAAAATTATATTATGTCCTCTTTATTCTAATGCCTAATATTTTTCTGTCTCTTCGCGATATTAAAACATGAATTTGTCCGCCTGATAAACGCGTTGCTTCGTTTAAAACGCACACACACACACACACACAAGCCCTTAATAGACAAAACCTTTCTAAAATATTATTATTTACGAAATGTGATTCGAGTTGCACATTCTTGAAATTAAATATTTAATAAAACTTGCGTCGGAGTAGGAAAGAGTAAGAGATGCAGCGTCAAAAGAAAAACAGATAAACAAGTGCACGGTTATGTAAAATAACGTAATGTAAACGATGTTCGATGTACAGAAATAACGGCAAACAATAATAGAAATTATTTCTAAGCAACTAATATTCAGTTATTGAAATTACAAACGATTATATACATATAATATTTTTATGGTGTAAAATTGATTCACTGCGAGTTTAAAAGCAGTGCGATTTATATGCTAATTGATGTTTTCTTTGTACGAATGATGAAACGAAACTCGCGAGGTATTGGATAAACCAGAAAGATTTTTGCGAAAATAGCGATAATGGTGATAGCCGATGTCGATGATTCAGCTTACGAGTCTGCAAAGGCCAATAAAAATATTCCCGATATACGTATCTGTAAAATAGTTTTTAATTGGCTCGAGTTGGCGCGGAGCTCGTCGCCAAATAATGCGGGATAAAACTTTTGTTCGAACAAACAAAACGCCATTTTCCAAAGAAATATATTAAGTTTTGCCGTGGAAAAAGTCCGCAATACTGATCAGCTTCTTGCTTCTTGTAATTTAATTATCTCGTTGAATTCGCGTCGGTAGCACAACTAAGTGTTGAAATATAGAATACGAAACGAGCAAGTGCGACAATAAAAATACACTTGATTTTCGATGTAATAAGCATAAAAATTCCTATTGCATTTTTCAAAGCCATAGGCACGTATGTACAATTTCGTTCTGAATTGCAAATGTCGAGGACGGATGCTCGAGAATTTGTATTTTATAAAGAAACACGAGAAGAATTTGAAAAAAGTGCGCCGTATCGGAGGTATTCGCAGCGAACGCAATTTCAATAACTAATTTATTGTCTTTCGGCAGTTTAATAACTTACAGCTGAGCTCGAGGCAATTACCGAAGAGATCTTTAAGAGTCGCTGGAAGCGGAAAAAATGGCAATATTCCGATAAATAATCGTATCGCGCGTCCAAGAGCCAGTTTATTCGAATTTCGAATAATCGCGAGTGTCATCGACGTCGGAGCTGGTTTTCGATCAAAGCCAATCGTGTGTCGAGGCCAACAATGGGCCGATAAAACTTAGCATCGCCTCCGTTGTCGAGGCTTCGAACTTTTGGAAAAAAGTGCTCGTTAGGCTTCGTTGGTCGCGCTCGATCAAAAGTAACGAAAAGGTTAATCAGCGTCATTGGCGAAGCTCTCTCGTGCTTTTCGCACATTAGACGCGCGAGAGGATTACTCATCTTTGTGGCGTGGATTCGTGTTTGATAAAACTGCGTGCGATCCGAGTAGTCGAGGAAATCGACGAGATCGACTTTATCACGAGAAGCAACTTAACGGAACGGCGAGAACGTGTTTGTCGATGTAAATTCGTCGTCGGAGACGGATTATTATTAATGAAAACGTGGCGAAGTGCGCGCGAAAAAAGTGTGGAATTAGTGAGAAATGGGAACAGCGAGAAGGTAAGGTGGAATCGCGAGGGGCGAGGGGAGCAAAAAAGGGGAAAAGTTTTCCGCGCGGAAACAATAGTAAAAGCCACGTAGAAAGTTATAACGTGCGCATTTTTAAATAATTGGCTGTTCCACGCTTCAATGAAGACGGCGCACTACGCGTATGAAGGCGCACGGCAGCCAAGGAGGGGTGAGAATGAAGCGAAAGGGGTCTCGCGCAATTGGAGGGTGGAGGGTGGAGGATCGGAGGACTGGAGCGGCGGGGAGCGAGAAATAAACGAGTCAAGTCTTGTTTATAATACCAATATATTTTTGCAATTCTTCAAATGCTTAATCGTTCGTCCCTACGTCCCATTGAAAATTTGGCAAGAGTCATTTCGTTTTCATCGAGTGTGTTATGTATAATAATGATGTGTACATGCGCGCGCGCGCGCATGTCCGCCCGCATATGCGTAACTTACATCTAACTTTCGCCTGCAAAGCGGCGGTGGTGGGGGAGCGAGCGAGCCGGGGGCGCCGCGCGGGGAGACGATTTTTATCCCCACCCGATCGCGCCGCCCTATCCCTCGCTCTATCCAATTCGCTCCCTCCCTTTGGCTTTATCCCTTTGCCGCTCGCTCGCTCGCTCCCTTCTCGCTCGCTTCTTCTCGCTTTCTCCGATGAAGGGGACACACACAAGGATATTGCTGCAGGGTAGGTTGGGTTTCGCTATTTACAACGGGACACAAGGAAACACAAGGGTGCAACGACGCTGATTGTGGGGCACCCATCCATCCATCTATCCCTTGACAATCGCTGGGGGACGTTATGTAGGGAAAAAACAACGGGCGTTAGGAGGGAAAAAGGGGCTCTTACGCGCGCACACGCCCGCACATGCACAAGGACAAGAAAAAATGCAGAACTTCTCCATTCTTCAAATCGCTCCCGCGCACTCTCCTCTCTCTCTCCGTTAAAAATGTGCTGCACAAAGCGGGGAGAGAACAAGCACAGAAATATTACTTACATATGTATAACAAAGTCGCTCTCCTCTCGCACTTCTACAAGGCAGAAATAAAAAGGAAAAAGCGAAAAAGCGGCGCTCCTTTCCGGCTGCCTCCTCCTCTCACTGTCTTTCTCTCGCGGTGCCGGTGCTGGCGCTGGTGCTGGTGCTGATGCCGGTGCCGGTGCCGGTGCCGGTGCAAGTACCATTCTTTCCATCTCGCTTACACTCTTATCGCATTTTCGATTTCCTTCATATTTCCCCCCCCCCCCACCGCCTGCTTGCTCCCTCCGACCCACCCCCACACACTCACTCGCTCCTTCATTCCTCTTATGTATAAAGTAGCGCCAGGGTACGTCGATCCCTTCGCGGAACGCGCGAGCCCGCAAAGAGTATTTCTTCATCATTCGTTTTTTGTTTATTTCCTGCACTCTCTTCCGCTCTCTCTCTCTCTCACCCTCTTCGCGAACTACGCACTCGGATATATATTTCCCTAATTATACGAAATCCCAACATCCCGTTCAATTCTTACTTTGTATGCGCCATTCCCAACGACTTTTGTGTTATTCTCTTTATAACTTATGTATCTCTCACCCCCGCTCTAAAAACTACGGAGAATACGACGCCTAATTATGCGTCTCTTCTTATTACATTTTTTAATCTTACGAATTTCACGCGCACAATTGACAAGCTTATTTTTTAGTTCTCTATTTGTTCTTTGCTCCTTTGTCCCTTTGTTTGACATTATTAACTTTTAGTGTTTCATTTTTCACTCGAGTGGCTCTGTTGCGCTTGTTTTTGTGTGCGTGCCTCTCTCTCTCTCTGCGTGTGTGTGTTTGTGTGTACGCGTGTGTCGCTATTTCGTGGGTGCGTCGGCTGCTAGTTTTCGAGCGCCCACCGGCTCGTTTCGTTGCTTTTCTAATTCACGCTTTTGCTAGCGCGCGCTTAATTCTAAATCCCTTTTTTCTCAGCTTCGTGTAAATAGCAGACAAGGAAACGAGTATATTAAGGAAATTTGCTTTAATTGAGTATTTTGTAGCCAGTCTTTGAGTTTTCTCCTCTTTAGTCTTTGTGTTTTCCAACTGGAAACAGCCGAAGGGTCGCGAGTTGCGTTAAACGCCGGTAGGCACTCCTTCCTTAGCCGCTGTTTTTCGCGTTCGCTTCGTTAATCGATGACTACAAATGAGCCAATAATTTAGCGGCCAGTCAATTAACCATTTTTCGAAAAGTCGACGACGAGTTTTTCGCAACTCGGCGCTGCGCGAATCCAATAGCATTTCCTTGGCTGTGCCCTAACGGGGGCGGCATTTTCAATGCTCGCAGTAATCGATGGCGACACCGATTGCAGGTACGGATGCAATTACCGGCGAATATACAATTTAATAATTTTAATTGCACGAGAATATTTAGTCGGCTTCGGGAAAGAAAAACGGCAAAAAGCGAGAAAAAAGGGCGAATAAGTACGTTTGAAATCGAATGAAATTTCTGCGGGGCTGCTCGAAATTTTTAATTGACACATCGTCGATAAGATAGGTGTGCGCGCGCGCGTATGTGCGTGTACACGCGCGAACTCGACGAGTCGAGATTAGGGCGTGTAGGTGTGGGTGGGTGGGTGGGTGGGGGGGGGGCGCGGTGCACAATAAGAAATAACCGCGCCGCTGCCCACCCGAATGATGATCCCTGTCTGTGTGTGTGTACGGACGCCGTCGACGCGGCGCTTCGCTGCTCTCGCCACCGCTTAAGATTATAACATCGAATATCGCTTTAAAAAGTATATTATCACCTTGATTTACAAAATAGTTTATTAGCAAAATTCAGATACAAATGGAGCCGCAGGGGTGGAGCGCAGGTCCTCCTCCCCCCGCTCGCAGGCACGCGCGCACTCATCTATTCACAGTCAAGCACTCGGCTACAAAACAGAAAACACTCGCGCTACACTCGCATCTTCCTCGGGCGTCCTCGAGGAGCTCAGCCCCAGTGCCTCGACGCTTCGATGCTCGCGACTCTCCAAGAGGATTCGCTTTCGAGATTAACAATCGGTAAAAAATTATCTAGCATTGTCTACGTGGCGCCACTCTCGTCGATTCGCGCGCTCCTCGCTAATAATGTTAATTGCGTTAATCGAATGGAGCCGAGCGCCTCGCACCCTTACCCCTATCCTTACTTTTATCCTATGAACTTTCATCGATCCTGCGGAAAAAGACATATCAACCTTGCGAAATTTAAAGAAATACGACGACTCGTTTGTTTCCGTCTCTTTGTCCCCTCCTCGGCCCCTCCCGCGCCCCCTTTTTCGCTCTCGATCGAAAGTGGACTTGGCTCGTATACGACGATATAATATCGGTAAAAGCTACTACGCGTATTGGAATCGCTCGACTGGACTTGCGAGAAAACGGCACGAATATACACAATAAACGCTTTCAACGCAACGGAATTCAGTCTGATGTCGAGCGAAATTGCACATCGAACGTCTGAGTTTCTGCACTTCGTTACGAGGTCCTGAACATACACACGTTTGAGAAGACAAAGAATATTTAATCGTTAATCGTTAATCGTTAATCGTTAATCGTTAATCGCTCGAGTCGTGCACACCAATTTTTTTCCTCCCTTTTTCGTTTTGTTTTGCTTTTTCCTTACAACGCTTACATCATAAACAACAATGGACGCGTTTGATTTTATCGTAAATCGTATCTCATATATTCAAATTTGATTATTCGTTAAACATACACCATTTATTTTACTCGTTACTAACGACGTTCGCATCTTGAGTGCAAATGCTTTCCGAGACTCGGAATTGAGTATTTTCTCCTATTAATCGTCTAATTATTTTCCCGTTAACCTTTGAAGGGCCGACATTAGTAAATTTATTCTAAACTCGCGTAAAAATATACGCGCCCGTGCTTCTGTGCCTGTCCTGCAAATGTGCGTGCGCGTCCCAAGTACATTTAATACACGGTTTTTGTCGGGCTTCCAAAGACTATAGTAACTTTCCAGGCTTCCGAAGGTTAATAAGTTAAAAGTCCAACAAAACTTTAGCATAATTTTGTTTACATTGCTATTGCGATATAATTCAGTTTAAAATAAATAAATAAATAAATAAGTTCGTCTCTCGCGATTACTTCGGAATTCCTCGAGTTCGCGCTATCCTCGTTTGAACTTGCCAAGTTCAGGTTTGATTTAAAGAGAAAAAAACACGAGAACAATTTTTCCTTGCGCATTGGGGAAGACATTTGCCATCACTCGGAATGGACACAGTAAAAATAGAGGGTTTTTGCTTAAGCCATTCACTCGCATTTTCTTAAAACATTTCAAAACAAATATCAATTTTCGTTTTCAACCGTTTTTTTGTTTGTTTGTTTGTTTGTTTGTTTGTTTGTCGTCTTTTTCTTCTCGCATTTTGTGAAAAGTGATTTGTAGCAGCACTGCTAAACGTTTTAATTTCTCTCTCCCTGCTTACTGTTATCGTTGAACAAAAACTTTTTTTTTCGATACACGATAAATCACGCACGCACTCACGCGCATCCACACACACACTCACCCCCACACGCACACAATACGTGCCTTTACGTGTATCTAGGCCATCGCGTGATATTTGTATATATTTATATTTATATTTATATTCGTACGCATACGTATACGTGTACGTACATTTATCCATATAAATACGCATATACAGCGTATAAGGTAATTTTTAAACGAACAATCTCTCGCTAAGTACGAGAATATACTACAAATCACTTTGCGCAATGGCCCTACTAGTGGAAAGCCTATAAATAGCGGGCTATTACTGTTATTTTTGGAACCTTCCATTAAATTCATAGTCTGGAATTTCCGATTTTCCCTATACTGGAAGTTTAAGAAGTACTAATTTTAGAAAGTTGAAAAGCAGGGAATCGAGTTGTTGAATTTGAGAAAGAGCTCAAAGTGAATTATCGTTATCATCCTATCGAGAGTCGGAGCTGGAGGTCGGAAGAGCCACGACAACAAGAGCCGCCACAAATTTCAATGCTGATCAGATTATAATTTTTGAACGTTTGACCCTTGAAATAATTGAAATTTGCGTCCACTAGCAGCAGCAGCAGCCGCCATCGGGGATCTACAATATTTTCCAATAGCAGTCAGCGCTGCGAATACAGTCGGGAGCACGAGAAATACAAGCGTTTCGAGATAATAGAGGAAAAAGTGGAGAATAAAAAACAAAAGGTCCCTTTACCGAGTCAGTCTCGAGGAACGGGATGTGTGCGTGTAATGCAAAACAAGGGGACAGAAAGAAACTGTCAGGAGATGTAAAAACGTAGGAAAATATAGAGCACTACAAGTACAGGAGCAACAATTTCAGTTAGAATGTTTCCAATTTCGCTCTAAATTTACTCTATTCGGCGGCGTAGTTTTACAGTTCCTCTGGAAATTCACAAGGGGAATACTGTCAAATCACTGGACAGAGTACAGGTAATAAAGCGAGCGCGTTACGAGGCGGAATGCTCACAGCCAGCAATGACTTTGACATTGCCATTGCGAAGAGTTTTGCGCGAGAGTAGAGGACGACGACGACGACGACGACGACGACGACACTGCGACGATTTCAACTCGAATCAAAACCGAGAAACAGCGCGGAAGGAGCGAAACGAAGGCAAGGAAAGAGGAGCGAGAAAAACAAAGGGGAAAAGAAGGATGACGGAGAGCGACGAAAGCGCTTAGTTGAGCGTCAGGTTGCGTCTTGGACGCTCGAGGAGTCTCGGCCAAGATTACGTGGGTGGGTTGGGGGGGGGGGCTAATGCCGCAGTCGCCGTATTCCGCGAACCATCCCTCGGGGGGCACGGACGAGCAGGCGGCCATGAAAATCGGGGCGCACCGAGGGCGGCTCGCTGTACTTCCGCATTCGGGACAAGCGCTCCGACCGATAATGGCCGTCGGGGTGCGGCTGCGGGGGGATGCCAGACGTAGACGGACAACGGCGATGTCGCGCACATTTAAAGTTGCATAAAGCTAGCTGCCCGGTAGTTGAGTATATAAATAAATACGGTACACAGAGACACGATAGTACACATAGATGGGCGAGGGCGGGGTTGCGGATGACGGCGACGCCGGATGGAATCGCGCGGCACGAAAGCCGGAAGGAGTCGCGAAGGAGTCGCGGCAGGTACTTCGAAGGAGACCTACTTTCGGGCCTAGACACACGTAATCGGCCCCTCTCCCGCGCACTCGAGCTCGCGCAGCCTTAAATCTTAGTTAAGTACGTTGAGGTCTCGGCGGCTGATTCGGGGGATCGAGTCATTTGACACGGTGAGAGATTGCAGTCGATCTTGGCGATAAGCGGGGGACGTTTTCAAAATTCCCATCTCTACTCACCCCCTCGGATCCGTAATTTCTTCTTTGCGCTCGTTTGCCGAAAGAGTCGTTCCCACCCACCCCTGGGAAACAGCGCGACCCAAGGATGTAAGGCCGTGTGTTACGTAATTGTAAATCGAAGGCTTGGCACGGGCTTTTGTGCTTGGAAAAACCGAGTCGGTTTTTGATTAATTCGCTTTCGTGGAAGCGGATTATTTCGAGCTGCCGTAACGAAACAAAAAGCCGAGTATTTACAATAACTTTAAAATCCTAATTAATGCTCGCTCCTCCTCGCCCAGCTCCAAGCTTCCAATCGTTTCTCGTTTCGTCCTCGCGACGCTCCAACTTAAATATATCTTCTTTTATCAAAATCTGTGTGTTTACGTATGTATTTGTACGTTGAGGATGCTTAAGGCTCACAAAAAGGTTATGCAAAAGTCGCTGCGAGCGACGCTACGACTCCAAAGTGACGAAAACCATAACGCTTATAAAGCTGGTAAAATAATGCTTATTATTTTAGCCTTTAGAGCCATTACCCCCTCGGCAATACTTTTTCTTTTGTTTTTTTTTTTTTTTTTTTTTTTTTATTTCAATCCTCGATCCGACTTTTTTCTTTGCAATTTAAACGTAATAAAAGGCTCGAAGGCAGAGCCGCGCTGCTCGCAAAAACGACGGGCTGCGCACTCGCGTGCTGGTGTTATTATTTTTATTTGTGTGCGTGCGCCTGTATCCGCAACTATGCA
The DNA here is from genome assembly GCA_018907185.1 of Platyscapa corneri. Lineage (NCBI taxonomy): Eukaryota > Metazoa > Arthropoda > Insecta > Hymenoptera > Agaonidae > Platyscapa > Platyscapa corneri. The sequence continues at coordinate 947,559 of JACCHW010000042.1, read as the reverse complement.
GTATAAATTGCGCGAGCTTCAAAGAAAATCTGTGGCACAAACGAACCTTCAAATGATTTAAGCACACGTCAACGTCAAACGCCGCGCCATTTTATCTCGTGTAATTATGCGGCGCACTTATTCCGCCGCGCGCACGTGCGCACCGGGTCTCGCGCAATAACGGAATCAAAGGCCGCCCGAACACTTTTTTACCTCGAATCAACCCCTTCCGGCCTTTAAATCGTGCCTTTGACGAAAGACGACTTCCGAACCTGGGGCCGCGTCGATTTCGCCGGCCATCGCGCACACCGCCGAGGACGTCGTGTCCCCCTTTTTGCTTTTACTCGCCCTTCGTCAAGCCAACGACCGTCGCTCGCAATATGTTTTTGTTTTTCCACTTCTTTTCTTCTCCCTCTCGGCACATTTTTGCTTTTTCGTCGCCAAGTTTTGCCGCCCGTTTTTGTTTCGTGCGCTCGTTTTGCTAACGGCGATACATTGAAAGAGCCCCGGCAGTGCACGCAGAAGCGCCTGGTGAATTTCTATCGTCGCGAACAAGGAGGGACGCGGCAGAGGAGCCGAAAACGCTGGAAGGAAACGTGAGGCGGGAGAGGAGAATAATAAAAAGGTCGAACGAGAGACGGGCCGTAGAGGGGAGAGGGGAGGGGGACAGAAAAAAGGCAAGAGGGGGGAAAAAATGACAAGATTGGATGAGTAGAGCTGGATACACGGCATTCGGACAACGGCTTACCCTTGGGGCGCGCGTAATAGCCGAAACGGAGGCTACGCTCGTGTGCTCCTTACGTCCTCTGAATTTTCTTCCGCGTATATACAAAAAGACGTCGCACGGGAAAAAGTAAAAATCAAAGGGCACATCGATATTTTGCGACCAGCTTTTTGAAAAGCAGTCGTCTAATGCAATATCTTTGAGTAACGACGACGACGACGACCACAATGATGATAATGATGCTAACTCAATAATAATAATAATGAATATAAACTTGGCTAATAATTAACGATGAAATAAAGATCGTGGACGTGTCAAATATATTTGATATGGATAAAATTTTTTTTTACAAATTAGTCAATCCCGACTGAATGCCGACAATAATAATAGCAATAATAGGAATAATAATAATAGTTGTCGTAATAGTAATAGCAATAATATAATAATAATATAATAATAATAATAATAATAATAATAGCAATAATAGTAATAGTAATAAATACAAGTTGATTGAACGCGTAGAAAGCTCTTTAAATATCGAGTTTTGCGCACGAGTTTGCCCTCACCCGCGTATAAACACCAGTCATTGAACTTTACAAGTGGAACGAATAGTATAGACATCCAGAAAAATCTCGCAACGTGTATACGTTTAGTATCATACGTACACACCTATATATACGTAGCCGCGTAAGTATATGCACATGTATGAATAATTAGCGTCACATATAAAAGTAAAAAACACGGAGAAATTGTAAATGTTTCGGTTTTTACGTTAACGGAGAACGAAATCTGCTGCTCCGAACGAAATCTGCTGGCCAGAGATGAAGAAGAAGAAAAAGGGGCTGCGGGAGGACGGGGAGAGTGGGGGGAGGGCGAGGAGAGCGAGAGGCACGAGCTTCGACGATAACGCGAAAACGAACGGCCAAGAAGAGAAACGAATAAGCGCGCCGCGGGAAGGGGAAATATATCACATGTTTTCAAAATGCATTAAATACATTTTTTTCACTTAACTTTAGAATAAACTCGATTATTAGTCCTCGTGCCGAAAAGCAACAAGATAAAGTCTTTGCGAAGCCCGCATTCCGATATTTTCAACATAAACTTAGTTTCCAAGTGAATCATCAGTGTAACCCTTATTCGCTCGCTCGCTCCCTCTCTCACCCGGCCTCCACCCCCTCGCCGCGTTTGACCTCTAGGTTGCACTTAAACTTAAATACTAGCTTAGTTACCGTATAGAGCACGTATACTGTAACACTACGCATCACAATCTCATCATCCCTGGCTCGTTTAATGCATCCTAAGATAATGAACCTTCTCTAGCTGATTACTACATCTGCCTCACCGTCCAACAGTGCGCCTCCTTTTTTCATCATCATCTCTCTTTGTCTCTCACTCACTCACTCGCTCGCTCGCTCGCACACCCACTCAAATTGTATATATATATATATTCATTTATGTCTCCGTATATATATATATTTATTCATTTATTTATTTATTTATTCAATCTTATGCATGATAATATCTATTATATTATATATGTATGTGTGTGTGTATTTTTAATATATATATATATCTATATGTATAACATATCAATAATAGTAATAATGATGATGATGATGATAATAATAATAATAATGATAATAATAATAATAATAATAATAATAATAATAATAATAATAGTAATATCATAATGAAGATAATAGGCATAGCCACTCGTGCTCGGATCACAGACTACTTGCTGTTGTGCAACGCCGCGCACAAACAGTCCGTTGGACACTATGGCTTTCTTATAAACTCCCTCCCCTCCTTAATTATTTTCCATTTCACTAGCTTTGTATACGATGTAGCGGCGTCTCACGCCTCTGGTCCTCCCCTCCGCCGTGACGCTCGACGCTCAACGCTCCGTCACTCCTGCTTCAACGAAATCTACTAGCGATACGTTGGCGCTTGTGCGCACGGGAAAAGTCCCCCTTTCCCGCTGCGATCCTCGATGATAACAACTTAGGAATTCGCGCGCGCACTTGCCTCCCTTCCTTCCGCCATCACGCCCTCTCCGTCCCTCGCGAGAGACGCTGCTGGAGCTCCTGCCGAGGTGATCCGTCCTGTGTCCTCTCCCTCTGTCTCCATCTCTATCTGTCAGCCAGCAGCCGACTCTTCGCCCCTCTAGATTGCTGCTGCCGCTGCCGCTGCCGCTGCTGCTGCCGCTGTTGCTGCCGCTGCCTCGCCGAGCGCCCACTTACCGAAAAGGCTTACGTACGCGCGCGTGGGAGGGTTCGGGTCGATCGGCGTCGACGACGACCGCGACAACGAGGACGACATCTGCGTCAACGCGCCGCCGCGCCTCAGGCACTACTCCGAGCTTCTGGACGAGGCTTCTTCTTCTTCTTGCTCTTGCTCTCCGCAGGCGCGGCCGGGTCAGCAGGCGCTCGTCTCCTCGCCCTCCAGGGTGCAGGCGACGTTCTCGAGGCGGTGGGCCAGGTGGAGCTTGCAGCAGCCGGGGTCTGTCTCGAGCGCCTCCAGGATCTGAAACAGTCGGAGGAAGACGGGCCGATTGATTAGTCACTTATGCGAGCACCTCGAGCGCCTCTCCTCGTCCCCTCGCTTCCCTTCTCCTTTCCTTCTTTTCCTTCTCTTCCTCCTCGCGCAGCCCCCAAGCGGAACTGCAACTACTCTTATTACACGGAACCACGGATTTCCGCGCCCCTCTCCCTTTCTCTCTGCGATCTCGGGGCGAAAATATTTATTCCTCAAGGCCCGTATTATTAATAAAGTCTCGCTCGATTCCCCTATCGATTCATGGCGGAGCTTCGCTTCGCCAATAATTATCGCACGAGTTAAATTTCAATTTCAGCGCAGACTTGGCTTTACTTGATTTTTATTCAAATTGCGCCTGGAAAACGTCGGAAAACGCGACCGCGTGGACGAATGCAAAGATACGCGATTTCTCCGCCAGGAGCAAAAAACACCGCTTTGTGAAAGACGTGGAAATTACCGGCGAGTGTCGACGACACACTTGTTATTTTTACGCCAGTTCGAGATTTAGTTAAGCTTACACGGACTTACGCGTTCTTACTCGCGCGAATCGCTATAAATTTGGGAGCAGCCAGATGACGATTATTTTTCCCACAAACTTAAGCCCACGACAACGCTTAACGATTTTTCAACGAAACTAATGCAGTGCAGTGCAACACCGGCACGTTCATTAGCATTCGCTTAAACTAATCGGATTTTACACTTCATCGAGCGCTCGACAAACTTATTAAATAGCGTCTCCAAAATATCGAGAAAAGTATGCACTTCCTTAGAAAACTAATCAACTTTAATCGAATGCACTTGTGCCGCAAAAAACAACTAAAGCGTTCCTACTTGCCGTTTCTCGGCTCGTTTATTCCGGAAAATTTTGTTGGAAAGCGCATTGGTCGAATGCAACAGTCAGCAACTGCTAATTTACGTCCGAAACTCGATGGTTATGCCCTAACTTTGTTATGATTTTTTAATTCGGGTTTACCCAGAAGAGCGTTACGTCGAATTTCACTTCTTACTTTCACGCTGTTGCACCTAATGGATATATTGCACTTTTGTAAAAAAAAAAAAAAAAAAAAAAAAAAAAAAAAAAAAACAAGGACAAATACACTTCGTATCGATGTTAAAAGCATCCCATTGGCAAATTGAATAATCCCGCGTGAATTAGGAATGAATATTTTGATGCTTCGAGAGCCATTTTCAAAATAAAACTGGAAAAACTGCTAAAACTGCTAAAACTGCTAAAATTGCTGAACAGGCGGATCGCGCGTTCGCTTTTTCACCAAACTTTTTTCATTCGAAATCTCGCCGTAAGATTTTGGCGAATTAGCAAGTGAAGACATTTTTAAACGAATTTGCTAAACGTCGCCGCTAAAAGCTAAGGGTCGACTCGCTAAACCCCAAAATGTGTTCCTCAAAAATGGAAATTATTAATTGGAAGCGTCAAGAGCCCGATTCGCGAGATTCCTCTTGTCTTACCGGATGGATTAGTCGCGCGAGTTCGCGGGACGAAACAAACTCGCGCGGGAGAAATAAGACGCGAGTGCTCGATTGATTTGTGTATGTTTCATTAGCTCCGATAATTACTTTTGCGCAGTTTAATTCCGATATTATATTTAGATTTCAAATAAGAGTATTGACATGGCGTGTTTCAATTTGTATTCAATTCAAAGCTCTTTTGTGTGCTTTGGTTGAATTTGAAAACAGTCGCGCGCGCGCTTTCAAAAAGAACATTTTCAATTACCTTTTATTATTTAACATCGGCTTACGGGCAACTTCTAGCTCCCAGTAGTTTTCTTTACTATAAATCTTCGTAATTGTACTATTTTTCCGGCCGTGAAATACGGCTTGTTTCGAGGGATGCTTGGCCTTTGCCAACAAGAATATATCGCTGAAAAATCATTGGGAGCGAATGGCGATAAATGCAGGCCTAGCAACGGTCGTTCACGTCGGAATATTCATTCGACGACGTTAATATTTATAAAATTTTATGGCTCTAAGGCTGCACCGACGCGCAGGAGTTGTACGAGTGCAACGAGTCCTCCTGCAACATTAATGCGACATCTATCTAATTGAGTTTGCGAGTCGTAAGAATCTCGATGCAACGAGTGCATAGGTAATTGCTCTTAATAAATGACGAGATCGTTATAAAAATATGAGCGCGCGACCTTTGGTTGGTTACCCTCCCCTATCGATTAAAAAACGACGCGCTCTCGCAGTATAGCAAAGTTTGATTCTCGGTACGTTGTCGCGGCGTCGGCGTCGGCGTCGGCGTCGGCGTCGGCGTCGGCGGCAATGTACTTAGTTTCTTTATAACCCGCGACGTGTAATCCCCGATGAATAACGTTGAGCGGAATAAGAATATTTCAAATGTGCATTTTAATTTTAAAAAATAGATATTCCTTACACCTTCCCGAAGACGACATAATTTACGGAGCCATTCTTTCAGCATTTCTCAACGGCGCCCTCGTATTTTCAGCTAAAGTCGAGAACGTCGCGGCGGATCTTATCGCCGTCCTTATTTCTTTTAATAAAGTTGAGTTTTTATGCATTAGTAACTTGGTATATTATTTATTTCCCGCTAAAACTTCGCAGAGAGGGGAAACTAATTCTCCCGTGCGCGCGCGCGGTCTCTAATGCACAATGCAGCTCTCTGCTCTTCCTCCTGCGCTCGAAAATATAAAGAGCCCCGCTGGTTGTTACTTATTAACCAAAGTTGAGCGTCGGACGATAATGATCTCTAAAACGCGGGATTCCATCGGTCTGCTAGCCGGGCTCGGCTCCAACAATCGCTCGAGAGAGCTGAATTTTACAAATGCTTATTCGTAAAATGCCGCCGGTAACGCGCGCGCATTGTTACGCAAACACTCGGGCCGAGTGTAATTGCCTAACCGGGATCGGGATTTCAACAAAAGCGAGTGAAATATCAGTCGAGCGCGAAAGGTGACCTACTACTGATCAGAAATCATAATAAAATAGAAGCCAAAAGTTGAGCAAGCACAAGAGGTGTTTACCAACGCTCGAGGCGGGGCCGTTCGCTCGTACTCGGCTTCACCCATGTTTGAGTACTCGCTAAAAAGTATCGCGAGTGCATCGGGAAACATCGAGAGCAGCGGCTCGGGTTTTCAGCCGCGATTTTTTAAAACTCGGCTCCTCTTCGCGACGCGGACGTTCGCTGCCCGCCGGTCCTCCGGAGTTTCCAACGTAACGAGATACCCGGCCAAAATGCGCCCCGACGAGGACAAAAAAGCCGAGTGCGCAACCTCGCGATCCGACGTTTCATAATTACTGTCGGCAAAAATTATAGACGCATACCGCCCCCCCCCTCCCGGGCCCGCGCGCATCCCAATAATTCGCGAGGGATTCCTCGCGCAAGAGCGCATTTACATTTTAAGTTGCCAAGAAATGGTAAGCAGCTTTGCCGAAACCAATAAGCTCGCCCGTGTAAATAGCACAAATAATCGAGCATTCGAAACGTCGAAATGGGATCGTTAATCTCCGAAACAAAGGGACTCGGCGGATGCCGGGATTGCGCGACGCGCAATCCACTCCCAATCCGCAGCGAGCACGTACAGACGCGCGGGGGAGGGACGGAAAAATCACCCGGGCACAGTGTCGCACGGGTCTTAGCTCGCTGATGACTGAATTGCGCGCGGTAGGCGAGGACTCGGCGTTAATCGTCACCGACGCCGCGAGTGACGAGGCCGGGGCCGGGGAACGGGGAACGGGCCCAGGTAGCTCGCACATTGTCGACCGTACAAAACTCGGGGCAATCGAGCTCGGGGACGTTTAATTGTTTTAGGGGGCCCCTAGGCTTCCACGCCCAGGGGATCAGCGGTAGGTATCGCGGGGAATTTTCCGTTAGGCGCGCCCCTGCGCCTGCGCCTCGGGCTGCAACGGCTTCCTGGGCTTTTTAGCTGGCGAGGATCGCGGAAAGTGCAGACAGCGATTCGGGACAAACACACGAGCCCATATTGATCTAAGTCTCGCGACGAAAGTTAAAATGAGAATTAATTATTCCGTGAGCCGGAGCGAGGAGCCGAGAATGGAAATTTCTAAGAACTTACCCGGGGAACGAACGCCGCGGAAGCTCCCATACGTAAACATTTTAATAATTCTGAAATAACCGGCGATTCGATGGGAAGTGGGGAACTGGGGAAATGCACTCGAGAATACTAATAACGCGAGAGCCTCTTCCTCCTCCTCCTCCTGCTCTCCTTCCTTTCTTTCTTTACCCGGAACGGGAAAGAAAAATAGTAATGGAAATCTGCCGGGGAATAAAAAATAAGGCACAAGCGGCCCGGAACCCGAGATATAAACTTAAAATTGCGAGCAGCCGAGCGTTACTTAAAAACGTTAAATTGCATTCGCGCACCGATAAATTTCGAAAAGCTCGCGCGATTCCTTATTGAACTTTACGAGAGTTCGAGGGCTGGTGTTCGCGGGCTACTCCAGGAGACGCTGCCGGCCGTCCTGCGGATTGCAGATAGCGAATACAATGAAGCTCGAGTATTGTGTAACGGAAATAATGAGCAGAGCGTGTAATCATATGAGCGACGGGCGCAAAGTCCTTTACTCGAAAGAGTCGGTAAGAGTGGATAAAATGCAGCGTCGGATCCAGTTTTTCGAATTAGGAGAGGCGTCGGAGAGCTGCGTAAATAGATACGGACCGAAGCGAGTGGCATCTCGACTATTTAGGCTTCCGCCCCCCCCCCGCAATTCTATTAAGAGTCCCACCCAGCAGTTCGCGTCCATCGGTTTCGACTCCACTTGGAAAAGTGTGAGAGCCAATAAGGCCGCTTAAATTAATACAAATATATTTTAAAGGCGGCGACGTTGGAGCGCGGGCAGAAATAATTTATCAGCGGCATTCAAGATTCAAGATGGATTACAGCGAGACGAGCTTCCGTCGTTTCTCTTGCTCCATTCAGTTTCGGCGCGCGTAATCAGATTCGTTCAGCCACGTAAGAAGGAGCTTGTTTTAAATGTCAAAAGCGCGAGGGAGCGAGACAGCAGATCCCGATTAAAAATGCGCGAGTTTTCGAAGAAAAAGGGCTGGGAACGCAATCACTCATACGGAGCGATTACGTCGCGCAAAAAGTTGCAGCAACTTGCAGCAACTTGCAGTAATACCGATGAATTTTAATGTATTTATACAACGTTGAGAGAGAGAGAGAGAGAGAGAGAGAGGAGACGCGAAGTAAACAGAAAGAACGAGCCCGGCGGAAGAATGACATTGGGGCTTTTTTAGTTCGGCTCGCAAATGCGCTCGTTAAAATTCAGGTAATTATCGCGTCCTTTCGAAATTTTGATTTATATAACCGTAATATCATTCGTAATTCAGCCTGGATTCCAAATAATGGCCTCTAAAAAGCACGTAAAAATGAGCGGAGCGCTGCGGTTCCATAAAATAGGATGGGCACATAATGGAATGTATCGAATCACGTAATAACCCGATAAGTAAGAAGCGGCCGTAGCGCCAAGGCCGAGCGATAAATAGCGGAAAAATAGGGACAAAATAGGGAAAAGGAGAGCCGCGCGAGCACGTAGCCTGCGAAAAAGACTCGAGGCGGCGCGCGAACAAACGAATTATTCAATTATCGAGGCTTTTAAATCAGTCGGCGGCTCCGCCGAATTCGGGGAAGACGCCCCTGTCGACTCGGGCCATTTACCCCCGAGAGCAAATTTTCCAGGGAGGCTTGATGCGCGGGGGTGGAAAGTGAAAGTAGGCCAAGCGGCAACTTTTCCACGAGCTTGCATAGCGTTCGCAAGAAATTTGAAGAAAAGAAAGAAAGAAAGAAAGAAGGAAGAAACGTTTGAAAGAGTCCATCGCGCGAGTAGTCCACGTCAGCGCAGGGGAAGGGCCGTTATTTTATGCCGCCGCGCAAAAGAATGACATTATCCACTTACTCCCTTCTCGGAATATATCATTTGGCCGGATAGTTAATTAAGTGACGCGAATTACATATTACAACGGGCATTTTCTTAATTACAGCCCCCGGGCTGCTCGAGTTTTAGCTGAATAATAATAGCTAAACACACACATTAGCGCATTTGGCATTAATTAATATAACCGAATCTCAATGCATAAGCGGCGCTCGTGTTTTCGGTGGATCTGTTTATCGAGCTTGTCGCTGCTGAATTATTATAATAAATTGTAACGTAAGATTTTCCTCCGACAAGCTTCAACGGCCAATTTTCATTTAACGCTCGCATACGCTCCCAATTAAATTGTCGTGTTAGCGTATATAATAAAAAAGTTTGTCAATATTACGCTCCTTAAATACGAGCTAAATATTCCAAGATAACGTTCTAAATTATTCGTAGTGAAAAGCTACTTGTTTGCAGTGAATATTTTACCCCAGTCGATACGTGTTTTAGATTACCGGCCTGTATAATAATGAATTATAAGCAACTTAAAAACGGCTCTAATCATTTTTCACCCGAGCGCCAACACACACGCGCGCGCGTATGCAGGCCAACGGGAGTGTAATTATTTTGTTATTTTATTTTATTGGCCGGTTGATTCTCCGAGAAATTTCTCCGTCACTCGCGCTCTCGTCAAGTTATGTATAAATTTTGCTCTCCCGCTCCCACCCCCCCCGTCGGCCCTTATTCAATAGTCAGGATTAACGTTGTTAAAAATGTCTCGCTACGCTCAAAGGGGAGACGCGAAGGTAATAAATTTATCGAGCCCTTGGTGATCGCCGAGAATAAGATATTCCTAGGACGTCTCTGGCGCTGTAATTTTATTGCTAAAAATTAAAATTACGTTAAAATTTCCTTGCCGTTCGAAAGGGCGCCACGTTTTTTATCGCGGAAAAGGCCAAACGTCCTATAAATACCGTTTGAAGCAGTTTCGACGGGAGAGAGAGAGAGAGAGAGAGAGAGAGCAGAGCGATTTTGAGGTCTAATGAAAAATTCTTGCCTTTATGATGATTTTTGAAAGCATTACCTCGTTTAATTCGTTTAATTCGTCCAGCTCCCTTACTTTATAATGCATCCCATTATTGCGAAATGTTATTAATTTAAATGCCATCCGGTCTACATTTGAGATTAAACTACTTTGCGTCTGGCGCGAAATCGATATTTAAAAAATGAATAATTATCGCAACACGAGCTACGCGGTGCACGAGGATACGAACGAAGAAAGTATTCTAATCGGGTCGAACAAAAAATGCAAATTTGTCTTAATAAATCAGTAGATTTGCGAGAGGAGATAATCTGCGGCGATTAACCAACATTGTCGGGCTCTATTTTTATTTATCCCCGACAAATTCGCAGTTCGCACACTCCGGCCGCCTCCCGTGCGAGGCGAAATTAAAACTGCACTCGTTGCGTATGTTCGATCATAATTAAAAGGGCGAATCGAGCGAGTTTTTTAAGGGACAGGATTTGTCGGCTCGACGCTAAGTAGCGGAATTTGCGAAACGAGCGCCGCCATCGAAACTTTGCGGGCCGCGCGTTGCGTAATTTCTCGAAACGATCCGATTACTGTTTGCAAATATTTTTTTTACGAAATTTAAAAAATCTAAAACTCTAGAAATCTAAAAATCTGTTAATGGCCTAAAAGCACAAGTGTATTCCCGGCAGCGGAGTTTGCTTAATTGAATTAAAAGCAGCACCGAAATTAATTTACCAGCAACACTCGAACGATACGAACTCGGCTCGTTTTTTATTTTCTTCGGCCCTCTTTCTTCGTTTTTTCTTTTTATTTTTTTTTGGTTTTTCTCCCGCTTTTTCTCTCTCTTTTTTCGGCTAATGCGTTCGCTTCGTTTTTAAAATATAATTCATACAAGTCCCGCGTGGAAGCCGTTCGTTCGTTCATCCAACCCTCTTGCGTGACTACATACCAATGCCGAGAGCCTGCTAATTTTTTTTTAATGATCCAAACAGTCATTACAGAAGACATCGTTATTTTACAATTTCCAACCCCATGCGTCATTACGCTAAAATTTCAATTTAAAGCCCCGCGCGCTCCGCACTCCAGAGCGATATAATTTTTCCAGCGCTGATTGCAGCCCCGATCTTTTTGTAGTGCACGAGGAAGACACTCGAGGACCTCGCGAAATTTCTGCTGCAAAAACCGCTCCTCGAGGGCCGGCTTCTTTCGGCGGCGGCGGCGGCGGCGCCGAGGGCATCCACCCGAGCAGCGAACAACGAGGGAGAAACGAGTGCAAAGCGCTCGAGCGACTGAACCAAGAGGGCCACTGCACCCTAGCATGCTTACCTCCCCGTAGTACTTGCTGACGTAGATGTAGAGCTCCTTGAGGGCGGCGATGACGTCGAACTCGTTCGCGTGGGAGGCGCTCAGCTGCTGCATCGCGCTGGACATCTCCTGATCGGTGATGAGCGGCAGCCGCTGCACCTCCATGTAGAACCGGCCCACCCTCTCCCGGTAGTGGGGTATGTCCTTGGCGAAGAGGAGCTTGTTCGAGGGCGAGTCCTTGCCGAGCCGGTGCTCGCACGTCGAGCACGCGTCCATGAACGTCTGGGCGATGACGGAGAGGCTCGAGTCGACCGTCGTCGACTTGTTGATGTCGAACATGAAGTCCGGGTTCTTGATGAAGTTCACCCAGAACCGCAGCGGCAGGCTGTTCGACTTCCAGGCGTGGGGCACCTCGGGGTCGAGGATGCCGTGCCTGTTCGCGGCCTCGTCGAGGAGGTCGAACAGCCACTTGACGGCGCTGGGTAGCGCCTCGTTCGCCGTCAGGATCGTGTTCAGGAAGTCGTCGACGAACTTCTGGACGGTGCCCTTGGTCGAGAGCAGCCGCGTCAGGAAGATCTCCGGGATGGCCTTGTGGGTGCGCTCCGGGTGCAGGCCCGGGGGCAGCTTCCCCCCGGCGTACCCCATCCCGGTCGCGTACTGGCTCTCCTCGACCGGCCTCACCTGGAACACGCGCCCAGCCAACTTTACTCGGGTCGTTCCGGGGATTAGGGACGGCGCGGCCGACGCCATTAGGCGCGACTTTTAAGAAGTTGGGGCTTTGCGAGCGGAAATCGTCCCCGGCGTTTCATTCACTCGCGCGCATTACTCCTAACGAGCGGGAAATGTCGGGAAATGTCGTGGAACGTCGCGTCGAAAGCCGCTCGGCTGTTTCGCGACGTTATCCGCGAGCGATAATCGCGATTAAGTAGACATTTTTAAAAAAAGATCAAGGCAAACAAAAAAGCGCGTATTTATGCGCCCTTATAAATAAAATATAAGAATCAGGGAGCGGAGGACATTTGTCTTTACGGCGCAAACTTTTTATATTTCTCCTTTTTTCTTCTTACCGGCAGAGTTACTGTTCTCTTAAGAAGATTCATCGCTCTTTTATCGGATTAATAATGCACGTGGCTCAACTCAGAAACAGACTTTTTCAATTACATATTGCATGTGTATTCGTACACGTTCGCCGCTCTATTTTCCAGGTGCACGCCCTTTTTCTATTATAGCCGCACAATTTTTTAAATGGAAGCCTTCGAAAGCTTTCAAAGTCCCGCGTCTTGATGCAAAAACCGAATTGTTATAATCGGCCGAGGTATTTGCAAAGTGCACAACTTTAATTCGCGCGATATCTCCTTTCATCAAATTTGCAAAATATTCCGAATAAATAGACTTTAAAGTTTGTAACGGCTGTTTAGTTTAATACCGGGGGATGATGTATTTGGCTTATGCGTGCATTAAAGTATTTCTCGAAGTACCTTTACATATTCATTATCCGCTCGGCTAAATAATACAATGGCGCAAAAAATGTAAAGCTTTTACAGCTCCTTAAATTTAAGCCTATCATCGGAGTGGCGAGAGGTGCGAGGTAACTAAAAACTTATTTGTAAGGGGGATCCATCCGATTTATTAGTCGATTGTAAAACGCGCAACTGGCGCCGCGACGCCGCCGCGGAGCTCGAGTGGCGGTGTTGCGGGGAGCCTCGTGCGCTTCCTCGGGAAAACGAAGAGGAAACAACTGGCTTTTTTCGGGAAAATTAGAAATTATAAGCGCCGCCGCCACCCCCGACGACCCAACGACCTTAGTCCTGCCGCCCTCCCTCGCCCCCCCTATATTTCAACGGATTTAGCATGTGTTTATACGGAAAATATTAAAATGAAGTCACAAATCCCCACTAAAATTAGCCTAATAAAAAGTTGAAAATATGCTAATTATTCTTGGGTGTTCGCTTTACGAGATAAAGGATTTTAGTCGTAACCGGCGGGGGTGGCGGGGGTGGCGGCGGCGGCGGCGGGGGCGGTGATACCCTATCCCGAGTTCTCAAATAGTTGCGTTGCCATTTACAAAGCCTACGAGGTCTCTCTTACGGGCTTTCGCTCGAATTTTCCGAAATTAACTTATCACATTTCGTAATATCGTCTACGTGTCATGGCTGTTCCTTATAAGACGCAGCAAGACGCAGCAAGACACAGGAAGCCATTACAAAAATCGATCATCCTATAATGGAAGCACGAGCGAGGCAATACAGTTTCTTGATATTTTATTTACGTTATTTATGCAGCCTAAGTATGGCGACGTTTTGCTTCGTTTCTATCTATTTTTAACAACTACATGTGCTCGCAGCAGCGTCTTTTCATTGGCAAATGAGATTTCTTCTCTCTCTCTCTCTCTTTTTTTCTTCTTTAAAAAATGTATCGCCGAGCGAGTCCCGGACGAATCACGACGATATTTACAAAACTGTTTGCAGCTTTAATACCGACGACATTTTCTTTATAAGACCGAACCGTGTTAGGTGTTGACGGACACCCATATACGTTATTTAATCGCCAAAATGACTTTTTAAACTCGGTCCAGATGATAAAGCCGTTATCAAGACCCGATACGCTGTTTGTTTTTTGCAATTATGCTAAAACACCAGCAGCGCCGCTAAATCGAAGACGGTTTATTTTTAACGTTAATTCACAAATCGCGGCTCGCAATCGCGAATTTAACGGGACTGTTGTTATTGTCGCTGCACAATCGAATGCGGCCAACTCTTGTTTCTAAATTTGAATAACGAATTTATTCGAATTTATTAGCCAGGGCTGTTGTTTAGAACGTTGCGCAAACGGTACGTGCGACCAAAACGTTTTATCGACGCAAAATGATTTATTACGAATTATTCGTTCGCCGTGGCTACTAGAATTGGCGCGCGATTCGCTCGAGCGCCGCGACGTGCGAAAATTTTCTCGGCTCTAGGCAAATCCAACTGGCTTCTACTAAGCTGCACATTAGGAGAATTCAATTGTTCTTCTATGCGCAAATTGCCGAGTCTGTTCTTTGTAAACTTTATTGAATAACATAATTATGCTACGACGAGATAAACGAATTAAAAATTGTGTCTCGCTGTTATTATTTTTTAGAACGAAATCGCATTAAAAAAGGTTCAATAATGGCGCGTTAAAATTAGCTCGTGAAACTGGCAGATTAACAAAAATACATTCTCCGAAATTGTACATTTAAGGAATTGCGCGACACACAACAAGGAGTAATTAAGTTTTGAAAATTTTCAGTCCCCGGCTATTGGCGCGAACTTTGAATATTTATTTATTTTTGCTCGTTCCAAGAAACAAATGTTTCGGTGATACGAATGTATTTGCTTAAAAATTCTCGCCACCAAATCACCTTAATTAACTTTAATAAATGAACTTAATATTACGCGTTTACAATTACCGAATGAAATGTAAGGATGTGTGCGTTCATTTTGCGCAATTAATTCCGTGCGAGCTTTACTATTATAATTTGAAAATAATTGTTAAGAATTAAAAAAAAAAAACACGGAAGAAAGCTCAATTAAGAAATTAAACGTAATGAAATTAACGCACCAGGAGTTGGAAAAAAAATTTCCTCAAAATTCGGTGACGTTTCGTTCGCGAATTCATTCTTCAAAGACTCGTTATTAAGAATTATATTTTCACTTCTTCCCCTCCCCCCGCCATTAATAAGTGATAATTTATAAAATTATTATAATTGTATTTAATTAATTTCGAAATGCTTTTCAAATAAAGGCATTGCAATAAATTAAAACAAAGTACGAAATCGATAAAATTAATCTCGCCTTTAATGAATTGAAACATTATAAAACGCAACGCCTTAATAATAATTATAAAATGTTAAAGGTACGAGACAAAAATTTCATCAAATTTACATTGAAAGTTTGACGGTTAACAGCATTAATTAGAATTGAAAACAAGAAATATTCGCCGTTCGCGAGCCTCGAATTAAATTAAATTGAATTTTTTAATAATAATAATAACAATAACAATAATAATAATAATAATAATAATAAAAACAATAATAATAATGATAATAATAAAAATTGCGCGCTTGTGCCCGATATCGAAATGCCCGAGGTGGAATTATGAATTAAATAACAAATTTAACTGCCGATAAAACGCGTATTGCTTACCGAATTAATAAACTCGCTACTCGCAAAATAATTTAAATCTCATACCGGCGCATCTTCGGTTCAAGAGGTTGTTTATCAACATAACAGACCGGCAGCCATCAATTTTCTCCCTTTTTTGCGACTATAAATAAATATATTTATACGCGCGCGCGTGTGTAATTCTTAATTATTAATAGAGAGACACGCGTGTGCGAAAAGCAGAGAGAGAGAGAGAGAGAGAGAGAGAGAAGAGCCCGTTGTTGTTCTCCTTTAACGAGCCTCGCTCGTTATAATTTGTAATTATCTACTAAAGCCGCCGGGACACCACATACGCACCTATGAAATATTTATACAACTATAAAGTAAATTTATATTTTTACGAGTCCTTAAATAAAATAATGATTACGAAATGAAGGTGAAAAATTTGGCCCCGAGCTCGTAACGGGAATACAGAACGTAAAATTGGATTAAAGGCCGCGCCGATGACGACGAGTCTTGGTGAGTTTAGACTCGGAAGGGGGGGGGGGTAAATAAAATTAACACAAGAGGAGCTCACCAGGTGGTAGAGGCGCTGATTGCCGGGGTGGCCGGTCTCCACATCCCCGTTGGCGATGATCATCGGCGGGGAGTGTTGGCCGTCGAAGTAGATGCCGGTGCCGGTCGCGAACATCGTCGTCGGGCTGACGAGGCCGTGGCTCGGGGTCGCGGGCAGGTGGAGGCTCGAGCAGTGGTTGATCGCCTGCCTCGAGTTGTAATGCTGGTGCCTCTGCTGGCTCGGGTGCTGGATCTGCTGGTGCAGCTGCTGCTGGGAGGCCTTGACACAGGTGTGGCAGGGCTGCTTGCACGCGAGGGAGAAGCCGTCGTTCTGCCGCGGTATCAGGGACATCACTGCCGACTCCTTCACCCCGTAATGGGCGAGGGTGTTGATCTTGCGCCAGTCGCCGCAGCACTTGCTGGTGAGGTCCTCGTCCTGGAGGGTCAGGTGGCCGCCCCGGCCGTGCCTCCACTCGAGGTCGACCTCGTGCACCGAGGGCCTTAAAGAGAAGGGGGTGTTCTTGTAGAGGGCGTCCAGGATCTTCGACTTCACCTGGCTTATCGTGTCGCAGTCCAGGACTTTGCACTGGATCTTCTCGTCGAGGTCGTCCTGGACGACGTGGAGCGTCACGAGGCTGTGGTCGATCTGCTCGCGCAGCAGACGCTCCTCCGAGAGGGAGTAGCGCGCGTCGAAGGTGATGACGTCGACGGGGCCCTTCTCGATCTGGTGCTTGATCGCCTTGAAGAGCAGGAAGAGGGAGGAGCCCGCGTAGTCCTTGAGGTAGTTATACATGCAGAGGGCCATCCAGTTGGTCAGCATCTTCTCGACTACGGACTCGGTGCGCCGGAGCATCAGCTGCGGATGCTTCGTATTTACGGATTTGTCGATCAGTCTGAGCAATAGGTTCATCAATATGTCGGTCGCGTACTCCATTTTACCCATTAGGACGACCATCAGCAGCGAGGCGACGTTCACTTTGTCGCGGATGTTGAAGTCTTTCTGGGACTCGAGGGTCTCGATGAATGTCAGGACGAAGCACTTGTTGTTGATGAGCTGCTCGAACTGAAGCATCGCCGCGTCGTAATTCGTGCGGGTCACGTTGTTGCGGGAGCGGGGGTCGTTCAGGATCGGATGGTCGATCACCCCGGGGAAGAAAACCTTGAACATCATTTCGGAGATTGAAAAAACCCTTCCTCCGCCTTCTCCTCCTCGTGTAATTATTGAAATTCGTTAAATCCGTTGAAAGTTTTGGCTTTTTAGTCGGCGGCGGCGGCGGCGGCGGCAGCGAGGGTTGGCGAGAAGCGGGGCGGGGGCGTTCGAGGGACGTTAATTGATTGTTAAGAATCTGTTGCAGCAAAAGTAAAACACAATGCGGGCGTCTCAATTTCTCTCAATTTCTAGTAAAATCGAATCGGATTTACTTCGAGAACGAGAAAACATTGGCTCTTGGGTCTTATTGTTATTTGTCCGCGCGAGAGATAATTGAAGTCGATTGTAGGATGATGTAAAGCGCGCCATCGAGAGCCTTTATCGACAAATGTAAAATCGATGGGCTTAAAACTTGAAAAGTGGCGTAGGAGAAGGGGGGGGCGGGCGGGGGTTGAACGGTTGAACGGTTCAACGGTTGAGCTATTGATATTGCATACATTGAAAAGGCTGAAAATGTTACGTTCGACAAAGTGGCAGCTAATTAGGGAAGAAGACGAGCATCATCGGTTTTATCGCGAGCTCCGTTTCTTCGCGTTCGAGCCAACAACCGAATTAAAGAAAAACCAAACATTGGCTGCTCGCGATGTCGGGGAAAAAGTCACTGACCCTCCTCCTCCTGCAATGTATCTCGATTAATTACCTTGCTCAATAATTGCACCGCGAAATAACGAAATTACGAGATTACGAAATTACGCCGAGTGTAAAAAAAATACGGCGGAATAAAAGTCGGAAGGAAGGCGACGCGTGGGCGTTATTGATCGTTAAAGCGATGAATATTCACGTCTTTATATAATTTCCGGAGATATTTTCAATACGCGCAGCTTTGAATAAAGTGGAGATAAAAAGTGAACATAAAATTAATAAATTAAAGTCACTCCGTGTCTTCATATTTCATGAAAATGTTTGAGTTGCTATTCAGGTAAAAGCTTTTTGATCTTGTAAAGTACACATCCTAACCATCATAAGGTGAATACTTGAATTTAATTTAGAATTGAGGCAGTAAGTAAGCAAAAAAGTATGACCCTATAAGTTTGCTAGGAGCGTAATTTCAGCGCGGCGCAGTCATAATGCTCGCGGATACTCCCGACGAGTAATATTAAATTTTTTCGAAAAGTTATAAATAAGTTTTAATGATTTATATTGTTATTATCGCGGGCAGAGGGGGGACGGGGTCCGCTACATCAGCGCGTACGATCGAATTTCATTTGATCGACGCACTTATTTTCGCATTAATGTCGAGAATTAAGAGATTTTATAGCGACCCCGTCATTGCCGGAGGAAGAGACGCTGACTGGTCTATTACGTCAGCATCAATTGCGCGAGGTGCAATGATCTTTGATAAAACAAGTTATTAAAACCCGTCTCCGGTATATTTATGTCTGGTTAATTGAATTTTTACGAACGGAAACGTATCGGCGAGTCAAAGTCAGGCAATGTCGGCGGCATTAACCGTGACAAAGCGATTCTCGCCCAAAGTGCAGGGGCGCGAACAACAACAGCAACAACGGTAGCAACAGCAACAGCGAGAACAACGACGAAAAAAGTCGTTAAACTCCTCGAAACAAGCATATGATTCTCGGATTACGAACGGCCGTATAATTGGCTCTGTTTTTCCGTGCTAACGATCGCCGATAGATGACATGAACAGCTTTACGCATGAGTGCGCGATGTGCATCGGAGGAGGAATGAGTAAGAAAGTTGGCTCTCGCTCTCTCTCTCTCTCTCTCTCTCGCTCCTATCCGGCCGATGGGGAGCGACGCCAATGAAAGAAAAGAATTTGCCGCCGCTTGTTTCCGAAATCGACTGCTGCTTACTCAAAGCCATTTCCATCACAATGAGAAATTGAGTTGCCAACTTCCAGCGAAGTTTAAGCACTTGTTCCTTTTTACGTAAAGACGAGTTATAATCCCGAATTAAAATATTAATTATCTTATGTGATATAGGACGCCCGAGCGATGCGAGTTCACTTTGAATTTAACTCTCTGTCTTTAGAGCGACAAACTCCACAATGGCAGACGCATTATTATCCCTTTGTACGTGAAATTCTGAATTTCGGAGGACACGCGCGCGACTTCTGCCTCCGTCCTCGCCGCTTCTCGGCGAAGAGGCCAAAGCTGGCGGCCTTTGGCGCCCGTTTTTTCCCTTTTCCCTCGCTTTTACATCGATGTCGCGAAACTAATCGTTGATAAAGAAAATAGCGCAATTCGAGAGCGCGAGAAACGCGACAAAGTTCGGCCTTCGAAAATTGTAAATTGCGCCGCGATCGGCACTTTCCGACTACCCGGAAAACGGCGCTGAGTTTTGTTCCGTCCCTCGCCATGTTTATGCTCAATGTGTCGGAGAAATCACAGTCGAGGAGTTGTCATAAACATAAGCTCATAAACAGCACCACCATAAAACACAATTACGAGTCGAGAAAAGCGGGCGGCGATAACGAAGGCGTCGCACCACCGCCGCCGCCGCTGATGCAATAATCGCATAAATTTTTACAATATTATAATTCTAACCTTATATTGCGCAGGGACGGGCGCCCGGCTGATTTAGAGCCACAACTGCCGCTAGTTTTAAAGTCGGGGGCCCGACGGTCCGACAATTAGCCCTCGCATCGGTACAACTCGGGCCGGACCGGGGGTGGGGCCGCTTGCACAATCCGTGCAATTCCAACAAGTTTAAAAGACACAAACGACGAAACGAGATTATTATCCCCCAGAGTCGATGCTTTCCCATCCGCGAAAAAGTCGTCCGATTTTGCATATTCAAATTCCTCGCTACGAATGGTCAATTTCGGGAAAATTCGGAAAATTTCGCTCCCGAGCTTGGCGCGTGCTTTGACAAGACCGCAGTATTAGTATTATAACGCGAAAATTTGTTTTTGCAAGTTTCATTAAGCACGTAGTAGTGCTGATATAACAACCCGATATGCTCGCGGATTCGCCCCCCCCCCGAGCGCCAAGTTATGTAAATTACAAATCGCAGAAAACGCCGGCCAAACTTTCCGACTCTAAATCACTACCAATTACCATTAAATCTGTATTTCCCTTTTTATACGATATTGTAAAAAAATTTATAGAAAATCGATGGCCACGATACGACGCTCGCTCTTCTTCGCGCGCTCGAATCAGCCAAGGCGCACGCCCCTTTTTTACGGCCCAGTTATTAATTTATATTTGTTATTTATTATAAACGACGGGGTAGAAAACGCGGACAGCTTTGCAGGGGTGCCGGGGGTGGAGGGCCAGTTTTGATTTCGGCGCGGAATGTACAAGTTTGACGTCGCGCGGGCCAAAAATAATTACGAGAGCAAATCTATTCGCACACAAGTCATAAATCAGAGTTTAATTATAAAAAACGAGCGAACGAACGAACGAACGAAAGAACCAACAGCAACGAGCGAATGCATTTTTAACGTTTCCAGGGGTAACGCGCGAGTCCTGTAACGAGCGCGAATCGGCTTTTCCCGCTTTTCCTTAATTTACAGTTGCCTCGGCGCCACTCGCCTAAGGAGTAATGCATTTCTCAACTTACGCCGAGGACTGTCTGCTGAAATTATTGCAAAACTAGAATGATAAAAAGACAAAAGAAAATCGATGGGAAAAATTACCAATTACTTTTGTTCGAGTGCGCCTTGGAAATTTATAACTTTTTCGCGAAAGGGAAAAGCATTTGCAACTGTCCGACTTTATTGTCAGCAAAATATGATTCTAATTAAACCGAACTTCATTTCTCAAATGTGCTACTACATCGCACAAAATAATTAATACTTTAATCTCGGGTTATAAATCGCACTCGTTTAAAAAATGAAAAAGTACTTAAGTTTTTGTAAAAGTTGGCTACTCGATTTCGCGCCAAGATGGAAATGACTTTGAATTAACATTAGTCGATTACGGGGACCAGCGGCGTCTCCTTTCCTTTCATTAGCGCTGCTGCTGCTGCTGCTCCGCGCCCTCGAAGCGATTGAGCGCGAGCCAATTTTTTTCGCTCTCGCTTTTCCGACGCGTTCGCGCGCGACTCGGGCGGGCGTCGAAGCAGCCCCGAAAAACCCGAGCCAATTATGCAGCAGACGCACTCGCGCCCTCTGCTCCCTTATAATGAATTTTGCAACCTTTGGCAACGGCGGCTCTGCAACTTGTCCCGCGATTCGCAAAAAGCAACAGCCAACGGTTAGCTCGAACCGATTAGGGTTACGCCAGCCAGGCCAGCGTCTGTTTTCGACTTTTCAATCGCGACGGAAGTCGCAGTCGAGGAGGCGCTGCTTCTCCTGTAATACCAGCCAGATGAATTTTATCGGTGAAAAATTTACGCGCGAGACGCGCGAGTTTTTATCGATTTTGAAATAAAAAAATGAAAAAAGTGAAAAAACGCCCCCTTCAATTTCTGTTTATGCACGTACTTTTTCCAACACACAAGCAAGTTCACACCTTATATTATTATATTATCGAGGGTTTTGGTTGTTCTATAAGTGAGATAATAAAATAAAATTCAAACCACTCCAATAAGAAAAGTTTATACTCGAAGATCTATATAAGACGCGGCGCGATCCTCGGAGCTAAAGTTTTTCTGCTCGTTTCATTTTTCAAATCTTCCTTTAAATTTATTATTTTCCGCGTTTATCTTAACATTTTTATATAAATTGGCTGGAGATGAAATTTTATCACTTTGCCGTTAGAAAATACAGATTCGACCCTAAAATAGCCTCCGAGTTGTTATCGAAATCAAAAACACGAAATGAACTGCTGCGTTGTAAAATTGTCGCGGGGGTGGGCTGGGGGTAGTTGGAAGCAATGAAATTTTAACGTCCCGCATTTCCCGAAATGTACCTCCGCTGCCCCCGATAAGCCATGAATTTTGCCATTCCTATTGTGCTAATCGCGATGCGGAGAGAGGCGCCGAATTATTACGACATTAACTCCGACAGGAGCTCCGAGGTGGCGCCCTTGGATTGCTGGCGAATCGCGCGAGACTCGCGGGACTCGCGAAAAAGCCAGGGCCAGCTTTTACGGCGACTCTAATTATCGCGACGGAGAATTCTAAAGCAGAGGCCAGCGGCGCAATCCTCGATTAATTTCGCAGGCTTATACGCGTATAAAAAGTAATTATAAGATCAAACATTATGAATAATACACCGCTATTAGCATGCCTTCGGCGTTAATGGAATTATCAATAATTCATAAACCATAATGCGTCTCGCACAAAACATTTTAATTTTTAAGCATTCGACTTATCGGGCATCGCGATAATGTAATTTCCCCGCGAAACGCGGTTAATGCAAAATTTATAACTGACCTTACGCTATTTATTCTAGGGAAATCTCTGTTAATTGGCCACTTGCAGCAGCAGCAAAAGCAGCTCGCGGGGCCCTTTTAATCGACGCTGACACATCGACAAATTCAATTTTTTTAAATGCCCTGCGAATGCAAACAACAGTCGCGCGTTGGCTGTGGCATCGTTGCCTTTGGAATCATTTCCATTGACGTTAACGGACTCGTCGATAAATTATTTTGCAATGCGATTATCGTTTTCAATCATTAACAAACCCACGAGAAAAATTCGCACAACTGCTCCCCCCCCTTCGCGTCTCAACGAAACGAAAAATATCTAATAACAAGAATGTTCATCATCGAGCAGCAGTTGCGGCAATTAGCCGACAATTAACTTTTTAATCGACTTCGCGACTTTGTTACCGAGCGAATTTTATCAATAATCAGATTAAAAGTTGACTTGGCACCGGTTTGATAGACACGCGCGCGCGGCTTAAGCCGACCGCGAATCGGAACTAGAGAAATGTGAGTTGATTTTCTACGCCTCGAGGAAGATCATCATCCACGTCCGCTCCTCGCACCTTACATTTTCGCCTCGAGAGCGAATTCTAACGCCATTGCGCGACCAAATTCCATAATAGTCGGACTTTCGAAAATTGTAAAAGTCCTCCTCGGTGCCGAGATAGAAGGAGGTTTTGACGACAGAAGCGCCCAATTTGAATATGAAGTAAACTGCAATTTTTCAAAACTTGGCGCATTTAAATAATGAATGCAAATAAGCGGAGGCTGCGATAATTAAAAAAAACTCGAATTAATATTTACGTCATAGTTTGTGCGTTGCCGCGCAACTCCTTCGCTCCCGTCCATCGCCCTTCCGCGGCTCAAATTCTTCTCCATACGCCATTTACTCCATAAACAAGCGCTCGAGAATAAATTTCCCTCTCGAAATTAATTCAATTAATAATCGCATTATTCGCGTATTCCCTGCGCGCGCGCGTGTGTGTCCCGGGCACGAGCGGCTTAGAAACGGAACGTTCCTTCGGTCACAAATAGTATTCCGAATTATACATGCATCCATCGTCCAGCCGATAAACTTATATAAATTTTGTTTAATGAAGCCCAAGCACGAGAAAGACTGTCCGCCGGCATACGTCACACGATAAAATGTACTTTGCTATTGATTAATATCTTTCGAAATAACAGGCCGCACGCGTGGACTCGAGGCGAGCCAATTTTCCCGCCGCGTTCCTCCATTTTCGCAACGAAAACTTTTCGAGCCTGACGATCGTTCAAATTTAACTACCATTAATCGAACTGCAACTGCAGTTTTTCTCCTCGCGACGCAATAGCCTTTTTTTCCACCGTCGCTCGCTTACTTTTTTTTACCCGCAAAGAGTCTTACAATCTATGCAGGGAACTTCTTGTCCGGCGCTAATTGCCGCTCGAGCAGAATTTTGCAAAACTACTGTTATTCGAGAAAGAATAAATATGGCAAAATTGCCGGAAAGAACAACGGTTTATCGGCGGATGTGAGATTCTGCGAGACGCCAAGAGTCGCCGCCGAGGCTCTAGACGGGAAAGCAGTGCAGCTCGAACTTTAGCAGTGAATTGTTTTTCAGGATAATCCAAGAAAGTGCGACCTTTGCTCGAATCGTCGATAAATTTTTCAAAGTTTTTTTGAAAAGCACGGGGAACAGTTCGGAGGAACGAGGTCGCTATCGAAAAATATCGCACGGCCATCCAGTAAGGAAAGATCATTTCGCGGTGATGTGTCCGTATAAATTAAATTTCAACCAGTTTTCGAGAAAAATTCCACTTTCGTCCAAGTTTCGTTTTCGGAGTATTTGCGTTATAATACGGTAGCCGCGGCGAGAATCTCTAGCCCTGATATCCATTTAGAAGGCAAAACGTGTTTTTTTTTCTTATTTAGCGATGCTGACCTTTACCAGAATATTCATTACTTGGTATTTGAGAGCTCCGCGTTTCCACGCATCGAGCGAAAATAAATAACCGCCGACGAGTTGGCCGGGATTCGGGCGCAGGCGCACACGCGACAAACTGTAGTCAGCCTTCGCGACGTCAACGATCTTAAGCGACTAATTATTCGAGATCGACCGCTGATCAAAGGTTAACACTGGCCGATTAATTATTGGCCGCCCGCTGACCAATACAAACTCGGCAATGCGCTTATATTCGAATGCTCTATCTCTTTAAACAGTTGATCAAATATTGTTTCGGCAACTGCTCTTCCGTAATGCGCTTAGTGCAAAAAATAAAATTGAAAGCGTCTGTCTGCCACCGCCACCGGCGCTCTTTTATTCACGAATAAGCAAAAAAGCACGACCAAACTCTTTTATTTGCAGCTATTGGAGTTGGAGCCCGAGCCGATATTACCGAATTCCAAAAGTCGTAATGAGGAAGGCATTACACGGACTTCCGTTGGAGTGGGGAATTGGGGGGGAAGGGGGGTGGCGGCGGCGGAGAAGGAGGAAAGGCCCCCGACGCCAGAGCCGATCGCGTCCGCGAAAGCAAGCCAATTGAATATCGAGTTGCGCTCCGTTACCTTCATGATGTAGTTCTTGTGGTCGAGGGTGGGGATGCCCGAGGACTCGAGGTCCGCGGTCAGGTCGGTCATGTCGGTCTGCAGCTCCGCGAACGCCTGCTTGCACTCCATCCTCACGTTGCTCTCGAGCGTGTCCATCTGGATCTGTATCCTCTTGTACTCCCTCTCGGCTTGGGTGCTCTTGCGCCGGTAGATCACCAGCACCAGGATGAAGACGAAGACGAGGCCGAAGGTGCCCGCGGCGATACCCGCGATCGCCTCCGGCGGTATTGGGTACGACTTTATCACGTCGTAGTGGAGGTAGCCGATGGGGAACCTAAGGCTCCGCCCGACCCGGACGACCACCAGCGGCAGGCCCTTCTCGGTCTTGACGCCGTGCTCGTCGGTGCCGGGGGGCTGGAGATCCGGGGGCGTGCACACCAACTGGGTCAGCGCCAGCGAGGTCACGTTGCAGGGCTGCGTCCCAACCGTCACGTTCACGTCCGACTCGTCGCTCGCGTAATTCAGACTCTCGCCCTCGATCACCAGGGTGTCGCCCTTGTACAGCTTCACGTTGCGCGGAAACGGAAAGAACTTGGGGTCCTCGACGTAGATCAGTCGGTTGCGGAGACTCTGCCCGTGTTTGTCGAGGTCGCGCACGCTCTCGACGTTGTCCATCAGGAATCCGACCTTCAAGGCGAGACTCGCGTCCTTGCGACCGCCGGCCGACCGTCTGTCCCGGGGATGGTTGGGAATGCCGAGCCCGAAACGGCCCAAGACGCTCGGGCTCGGGCACTCCATCTGCGTGGGGTTGAGCACCGCGCAGACGGTGCGGTTCACCGGGGCGCTTTCCTTCTCCAGATAGACGATCATCAGGGGCTTCTGGATAGTGTCGAGGTTCGTCCCGTGCACCGTGATCATGCGGCCTCCCGAGGCGAAGCTGCTCAGCGGCTTGATCTCCATGATGGTCGGGTCGTGGGTGTAGTTGTAGGGGTTGCCGAGGAGGGTGCGGTTCGCGCCGTCGATGCTGAGCGTCAGTCGCGAGACCCGCCTGATGCGACCTGATCTGCTGGTGACGCAGGTGAGCCTCGTACTGCTGGCCTGGGTGGCGTTCACCTGGCAGGGCAGCTCGTCCAGGTAAGCCGATATCGTGCTGCCGATGTTGAGGTACTGGCCGGTGATGGCCAGTCGCGTGCCGCCGCTCTGAGGCCCCACCGCCGGGTGCAGCCCCGTCAGCCGGATGTCCTTGTAGCTGAAGTAGACGGCGCTCCGGGTGTAGCCGGCGTCGTTGCCCACGATCACCGGGGCCTCGTCCGTGGCCTCGTGCCGGCCGGTTCTGCAGACGATTCGCACCGAGACCTCGTAGTCGACGAGGGTGCAGGAGGCGTTCCCGATCAGTATTTTGCCCTCGACGTCGCCCTCGCGCAGCCCCAGGTTGCTGCCCTCGATGGTGACGAGGGTGCCGCCCTCGATCGGGCCGCTCAGCGGTTTTATCATGTCGATCCGGGGCTTGGGGCACTCGGTGAAGGCCGCGTTCAGGCAGGAGTGCCGGTAGACGCAGCTGTTGCTGCACCAGGTGCACTCGAAGTGGCGCTCGCGCGTCACGCACAAGGAGCAGTCGGCGTGCTCGCGGTGCGAACCGAGGACCTCGCACTTGTAGAGGATGATGCTCGTGCTATCGACGTAGTGGTTGCTGTTCCACATGACCATGACCTCGGCCTCGTACTCGCCCGTCTGCGCCTCGTACGAGTAGACGGTCTTGTCGCAGACGATGTAGCGGCTGCTGTCGACGCGCGCCTGCACGCGCAGGTGGGCGCTCTCTATCTTGACGAAGCACTGGAAGCCGGTGTGGCCGACCTGGGGATGCGGCAGGTTCTCGACCTCGAGCGTGATCTCCTTGGGTACGTTGTTGGGCAGCATCAGGGGCTTCTGCCGACGCACGAAGCGCGGGCAGTACTGCGCGCCGTGGGCTGCGAGACTCGCCTGCAGGTTCTGCGACAGACAAAAGTTGGTGCTCGTCAAACTCCGCCCTTATTTATTGCGTCGCATTATTACTGGTCGCGTGCGCGGACCGTTAATAACGCATTAGGGCGCAATTACATCGGTCGCTCCTATTCCGGACTACGGACAACGAAATAGGTTCGATTTGAAATATCGAAGAACTAGACGCCGACCGACTCGATCCTCGGGACAGCTAAATTAGCTAAAATTGCGCCGTTCGTTGCGAGTCAAGAGCCGCTGCTTTATCGTCAAAGTCGGTCCTCCCTAATGAAAAATGTTGCCGCGAAGGAAGTTTTTTTTAATAAAAACTCATTCTTTAAATTAACAATGAGCCAAGAGTTAAAAGTTGGACGATTACGGTTGTCGTTTGGTGAAACTTGATTAGAGGCGCTCGCGACTGACCGCTGTAGCAAAATTCGGCTTTCATCTCGCACGGCAAGTCATTGCCCCGCTTAATACAGTCACTCGCGCTAATAATCAATAAAAGAAAGGGAGGCCGCGGGGCTGGCACGTAAATTTTTTGGCGCGCGCGCTCCGCAAAGGAAGGACTCGATAAAGGCCGTATTAATTTTTCATTGCGACGGTTCGCCTCGCCAATTCATTATGATTCAAGGGGCAACTTGGAAATCAATTCTGATACAATTAAGGGGACAAGGGCTGTACGTGTTAGTTGGTTATAATTATAGCGTCGTTTTCTTTGCGATAGCTTTGAAAGCCATAATGGGCGCGATCACGCCACGATCAACCTGTTGAATATCAATTAACGCCGCCCATTACTATTAGTATTAGCTTCAAATATTAAGCCGAAACTTACGTTCTCCCCGGATATTATGTTTCCTTGGCACTCGGTCGTGTTGTGGGTGCACTTGTTGTCGTAGACGCACCAACTGCAGCTCCACTGGGCCTTGACGCACTCGGAGCAAATGGTGTGCCTCGAGCAGTCGAAGTAGGCGAAGTTCCGCGACACGAAGTCCTTGTTCGTCTCGCTCGAGCGCACCGACAATGGGACGAGGACGTGATCGGCATCCTTGGGGATGTTCGGCCTCGAGTAGATCGGCGGGGTCGGGCAGGACAAGCCGTAGGGGGTCATAATCGCGTCAATGGGCTCCGCGACGCCGAATACGCACTTGTACTTGGCGCCAACGGGCAGCTCCGGGAGCGTCCTAATGGTCAGCTGCACCGTCGTCATCTGCTTGATCGGGATGCGGTCGGGGAGCACCTGCTCGAAGTCGATGCATTGTTGGCCGGTGCCCAGCGACAGCCACCGCGGACTGCTCCGGTTGGCCTTCTGACAGTCGCTGCGCACGGTGCATCTGCAAGTGCGAGATTTGCAACATTTTCAGCTCAAATTGCGGCCGCAGTCCAGGTTCATTTTGCGGCTTATAGCGCGACTCACCTCTTTTCCAAGGAGCACCAGCCGCAATAAGGATCCCCGGCGACGAGGCAACTATTGCAGTTGGTGTAGCTGCTGCAGTGCTCCACGTTCACTTTCGAGATCCGAGAGCTCGAGAGGACGTAAAGGTGGTTGCCGTCTGGCGCGACCACCGTGTCCGGGAGGATTTTTTGGCCCTTGTCGAGGGCGAGGCTCTCGTAGACCTTAGCCTCGGTCGCGGAGAGCAAAACTTTCTTGAGCTCCCCGTCTTCCGTGCCGAGGAAGGCGACGCTGTGGCTTTCCGTATTCGCCAGGGTAATCGAGGTAACGAATGTGTCGGGGAAATGCAAAACCGCCTGCCCGACGATCGGGGACACGCCGGAGATCTTGAGTCCAACCTCGCAGAAGTTTACGATATTTCCAGTGGTCTGCAAAAAAAAAATAAATTCGCCATTCAAATTCGGCCCGGTTAATGAATTCGCGATCAGTTCGCCGTCGCGCTACGGCCGCTGCTGGTGGTTGATTAAAAAAAAAAAATGAATTTGCAAGATGAATTTATCGAGCCTGCGCCAATTATTAGATAGACGGACAGCTCCTCCGTCTGGTTCTCGCGACGCGCGAATATTGCATCGCGAATTATGCACTCGGCCCAAAACATTAAACAGTTTTAATTATCGCAACGAGAGAGCGATTATTTAGCATCGTTAGCGCATCGTATAAAGCAGCGGCCGTGTGCTCGCAATATTTTCCGGGAAACTCGGGATCGTGCGCGGCATTCGATGCTAATGTCCGTCTCGCTTATTAAAAGTGAGCGCGCGCCTCTCGATTCGTTATTCGTTCGTATCGGGTGCAAATATTTGCAATTATACGCGCATTATCAATTATTAGTGCGTTAAATATTAAAAAGTTGTTTAAAGCGCGAAACACGAAATTAGAATAATAGGCGGAGGACGATGATAAAGGCGAGCCGTGCGCCCAAGAAATATAAATATAAATAACAGGCCGGTAATTCTTCCGGATGGATTTTCCGATTTTCCAATATTGCTCGCGAATTCGCGTCACGAATCCTGCATAAATTACAATTAAACACGCGAGAGGTTCGAAATCAATCGGACCGAGGGGCTATTTTTATCCCCCGTCCTTTGCTCGGAATACTCACGCCCGCCTGAGGACAGACGCCGTCTTGGATGGGGCCGCTGATGTAGCCCATGTTTCTGTACTTGATGCTGCTGTTGAAGCACATGTGGATGTTCTCGTCGAACTTGGTCTCGATCTCCTGGAGGCTGTAGACGCAGACGGCGGACCTGGGCAGGGGCTCGTTCGTGATGCCCTTGCTCGGGGTGAAGACGGCCACGAACACCGAGGAGCCGACGCTGATGCCGAGCTGGGCCGCGAGGTCGCTGCCGGCGGGGGCGATCTTCGCGTCCTGGACGAGTCTGTAGGACTCGTTCCTGCCCTCGACGTTGCACTGGAGCGTGACCTCGGTGTAGCTATCGTAGTTGGCGTCGGTGATGCAGCTCCTGGCCATCCGCGACACGTAACCTGTGCGCGTCAAACGGGTTACTCTCCGCGACCCGACTGGTCGTCATCGACGCCGTCGCCGCGTCGTTTGCTTTACCGCGGTCGTTGACGATGCCATTTTCCGATGGGACGCGCGGCTTTGTGTACCGCGAATTACGGCTACGGCTGTGTCTACAGCGCTGCTGCTGCTACCGGAGCCGGGGACGCGACTCCCACCGCCGTTGGCTTCCTTCGATTTTCGGAATAATGCGGCAGTTAGCCCGTGCACCGGCTGACATCGATACCGCACTGGCCTCCGCCTCTATTGACTTTTACTCGACGCACCGCTGACTGCAAACGCGATTTTCAAACAAGTGCTTGCCAATGCTGCAGAATCTTTAATCTCGGCGTAAGCTCGTCAAACACCGGGCGCTTACTCTGCCGTTCCCGGGATACCCGGCCGACCGGCCCGACCATTATTACGAGATTTGACGGTTCGATAATTTTCCGTAATTCAAAGGTCTCGCGCGGCCCGGCCTAATATTAGAATATTAGGCGGCGTCGAAGCGATCCAACCAAAGCGTTTCACCGCGGCATCGAGTAACGAGTTGCGACTGTTGCGAATCGGGGGGCAAGATTTTAATTAAGCGCCGGCGCCCGTCCGGCGACACAAAGCGAGCGACGACGCGTGCAAGTTCGGAAAAACAAGAAAAGCCCGCTCTTACCCAACTCCTCCTCCTCCGGCAGGTACGACTGCTTCTGGACGAGCACGAAGTACGCGTAGTCACTCGCGTTGAACCCGTAGACGTACTTCACCAGGAAGTGGTCGCGGTACTTGACGTCGATGTGCAGGATTGACTGCTTGTTGAAGGTGTACTCGGCGAACTCGAGGGTGTCCAGTCTGCGGCTCGAGATAGCAGGCACGTCGTGCCTGTACTCGGCGTTGTTGGTGAACGTCGTGCCGACGTAGAGGATGTTCGAGTCCTGCCAGGACTTGTAGCGCTCCGGGCCGATGAACGCGTACGTCGAGGACTCCTCGTCGTTGGCCGCCACGCCGAACGTGAAGTTCTCGAGCTTCGCGGAGATGTTGGACATCTTGTGCTTCTCGCAGGCGCCCTGGAAGAGGGAGCCGCAGACGATGAGGGTGCGGGAGTCGAGGTCCGCCACCAGGAGCTTGTTCACGTTGTCGGTGAGGCTGGTTTCGATGTCCAGACTCGAGGGGCAGCCGCTCGCGTGGCACTGGGGGTTGTCGTGCCTCGGGCCTGCGAACAACAAACGCAGCGCGGGTTAGCGAAGTCGAGGGTCGGCGCGAGAACGAGTTTGCGATGCGTCGCGGTGATCGCAGCCCCCCCCCTCCCGCCCCGCCCCGCCCCGCCCCACCCCGACTAAGAGGCTTAGCCGAATGTAACAATTATCGGCGGACGTCATCTCGCGTTAAGCTTCGAGGCACTGTAAATGCAAATGAATTGCGGATTACCGATAAAAGAGGAGTTTTAAATAATTTGGCTGGGGCGGCTCGCGGAGGAACGCCCCCGTTGCGATGGATAACCGTTGGCCGCCTATTGCCACTCGCTCATCCTCGTCTTCCGTTTAAGCTTGTCTTTAGCGCGTTTTATCGCGCAATCGATAGCGCGTTCGAGCCCGTTTACGCTCGGCATTAAGTTCGGCCATTAAGCCGGGGATCCACGGATGCGGCGCTCTACCGTCCCTCCGAAGGGCGACGGCGCGCCAATAAAAGCGCCGGGACGCCGAAATCGCTTAGCGTGGTCGCGGGCGCGAGCGCGAGTGCCGGCGTAAAGCGCAAAGCGGCGTAAAAGCCGCGCGGAAGGAGGTAATTACCCGTGACGAGGAGCTCCTTCAGCTTGAGGTTGGAGTCGAGCTGCAGCAGCTTGTTGACGGCGCCCGCGAAGAGCTGCCCGGTCTTGGGGTCGAGCACGAGGTGGTTGAAGCGCGTCACAGGCTCCTGGGAGGGCAGCTCCCGGCTCCCGTTGGCTGGGTACTGGGCGACGACGTGGACCGGCTCCGGGGGCGGCGCGACCACGTCGAGGACCGCCTCGCCCGAGTGCGCGAGGACGGCCCAGCCGAGCAGCAGCAGCAGCAGCAGCGGCCACGGGGAGGAGAGCCAGAGCCGCGGCGGCGGCGGCACCAGCGGCGGCCGACGGACGTTGCTCGGACTGCTTCCCAGCGGATGCATGGCACGGCTAATCTGAGGGGGTTGGGAGCTGACGGGGGGTAGGTGGGCGATTGCGGGGGGTGGGTCGCCTGGGTCTTGCTCAGCCGGCCATCCAACTCAGCGGCCGCTCGCTCAGCTCGTCATGGGGCTCCGGGTCATGCCCTCGTGCGGAGGCGGCGGCGTCGTCCTCGACTGTTGGTGCGCCTCTGCAACATAAAAATCGAAAGACGCGGTAATGACGAGGGCGATGCTGCTGCTCGTCGTCCTGGCGGGGTGGTTCGGTTGGACCATGCCCTGACCAGAGTTATCCCGGCCCTCGGGTAAAGGACCGCCGCTCAAATTTAATCTTTAACGAGTTCGAGTCTACTTGGGTATGCAAATAGCTCTCACATCTCCGCGCTCTTTATTAATGATGAATCTGAGCGTCCGATCCTCGTGCGTTCAAATTAGCAGGTAACTACTGCTCGCGAGTTTTCCGGGCCAATTCCGAGCGTCGCCGCGCGCCAAAGTTTATCTTTATTAAAATTCGGCTTATTCGTTTAGTGGATGAGCAGTGTTTAAGGTTGCTCGAGGATTCGTATAATATTATGATACGGGCTTTTTCGAGTAACGCTGGAGGAGGGCAGGAAGGGGGCTAATTTGGGCAAAAATTCGCGGCGCAGAAATGCCCTTGCAGGCGCTGTCCTAATGGCATAAAGATTATTCAATTTGTCGGCGAACGAAGCCAGCCATTATTAAATAAATTAAAATCAATCGTCGTGAATAATAGAGCCTCTGAAAACTGGAATGCACACGGCTGGCCGCGAGGTTGTGCGCGCGCGCGCGCGCACACACACCGACAGGCAAGGCAGATGCGCGTAAAAATGCAAACGCGCAGCTTCATTGTTGTACGTGTGCTCGGCCTTGCCGCGTTTACTTACAACAACAACGTTTAAGATAACACGAACATTTGTACAGCAATAAAAACACATTAAAAGCGAAACTACTAACACTCGAACATAACTATAAAATTGCAAAATGACAGTTGTAACTAATGAACATTGTAACAATAATTAGCGATAACTTCACAGAGTAACGAACTCGGGGCGCGCAAAAAACGCCACACACCGCGATTAACGGAATAACTTTCCACTGATAACGCGCTTGGCTAAAAAGATCTGCAAAGATGTTTATTTGCACGCGCGCGTTACCGCGTTTAAGCGGTTGCGAAATTTTCGTTAGAAAAACGTTTATTAACGCCGCCCATCCGAATTGATAATTCCAATTTAATTTCAAAACCACTCCGTTTTCTTACCGAATTACTTCTTGCGAGCACATTTGTTCCTGTTACAACTAATATACACGTACGTACGTGACGCAACGTTATTGCGTTAGAAGCGAAATTGCGTTAAATAATTTGGCTGCGACGTTGAATCTGGTGAAAAATTTCATCGATCTCAAGCTCGAGGCAAGGAGGCCAACGTGAACACATAACAACTAATGTTGTCGCGATTAATTGTTCCCGTTTTTATAATACGATCATCGAAACTTAATACTATTAATATAACGCTGATATGCTTCAACGGGTTGTTTATTTAATTCGCTTTGTATTTTTCAAAAGGCGATGAAATCGATTAACGCTGCCGTCTGCCCCAAATATTCAAATGGGATCTTTAAAAGAAACTTTGGTAAGCGAATAACCAAGGGTTAAAGTTGCATTGCTTTTCTTTATAACGAAGCATTAAAATCACGTAGAGCAATAAACTGCATTTTTACGAGTGAAATACATTATTAGATAAATCAGAAAAAAATTAAACGGCATGTTTTTCTCACATCAGTTAAAGTGAGTTCTTAAAACAGACTTAATTGAAATAAATCGGACATAATCAAGCACATAGGAAATAATTTATTGGAATCAATTTAAAAACCATTTCGTGCATTCACTGATTACGTGTAGAATTATGTTATAAGCCCGTGTTAGTGATGCACTTATATAAGGCACACACAAAGTGCTTTATTTAAAAGGCTCGCCAATGTTGCTCCTATTTATACACGTATTTTTTCCTTGCTTTTTCACGAAATAGTGTCCGCGAGCCCGACATTATTGTTTAAATGCAACCAAAACAATAAGAAGTATTAAATATTTAATTAAATGCGGCAAATTTACCGTTTCACCTGTTATTAAATGAATAAGAGTAAAATATAAATAACAAAGTAGTCTCTAAGTCCAATACAAATATATATTTATAGATGTATATTATCTTGCGGTAAATTTACTAAGTAAAACATGATAAAATATAATACTTTGGAATACCCCGTTCGAATTAATACACAAATATTATGTATGCATAAATACGATATCGAAACATACTATGAATAAAAGGAAAACCAAATAAGCACCTGGAAATTCGGAAAACGCAAAATATCAAAGTACGTTTCATTTGAAAAAAAAAAAAAAGAAATCTAATGATTTTCAGTTAAATTTTTTCACAGCATAATATTACAAAGTGTAATATTCTCTTCCCTCATTTAATAAACGAATGCATAACTCACAACTACACAATATTTCTGTTAGAAAGAATAAATGGAAGGAAATTTAAAAAGAAAAATTCAAGCGCTCCAAAATTTATTAAAATATTTCAAATTAATGCAACACAGGAGTTGATCAAATGAAAATGTAAAAAGCACGTGAATAAAACTGCTGAAACCAAAATTCTTTCACGAAGAATGAAATTCTTTGAGCCGGGGCTTTTTTCCTTGAAAAACGCGTCATTATTTAACAAATAGAACAGGACGTAAGAACAAAATTAACAAATATTTTCATAAAAGAAACACCGTTAAATGGTGTAAACATTTTGCGAACAATCGAAAGCAAGTAAGTGCGCGAATTTTAAATAAATACACGAGAGATGGAAAGTTGGACCGCAGGCCGCAAAGTTATTAAAAGTTGAAAATTTATTTAATACCATATTTATATTAGAAGAAATTAAAGAGAAAAAGGGAGAGAGAAAGAACACAGGCCGGTGCACTACTTGTAATACAAATTCACTTGCGAATAAATATTTATTTTCCTCGAGGTTCGTGCATTGGGAAAGCAAAATACAAATAATAATGTTCTACTGATAAATAAATTCTTTTACGATTGGCTATCAGTCAGGGAGCAAATTCAAATTCACATTTAATCATCATTTCAAGTAATTAAATACTATACAAATGTATATTTACAACGTACAAGTGCATTATAATTTAAAACGAGCGCGTATTTATTTATTAGCGTGTACTTTGGCAACTTTAAATTTAGCATTAATGCATTAAAGATAATTTAATAAATACCGAGATTAAAACTTTTTCGCCAATTATTCGCGTGTAATGCAAAATTAATGATTTAAGAATGAAACGTTATTAAATATTTCATGGCATTTGTGCAAAACCAATCCGCCATTGTGATTGCATTCATTGATAACAATTCATTAATTACAAGGGAGGGAGAGAAGCAGACGAGCGAAATTTACGCGCAAAAATTAAAAATCCTTCGTCTATTCCGAGATAATAACAAATGCACGACTAGATTAATCAGAAAATTCCATGTCCTGCGAAATAATTTAATTTGGCGACAATGGTGCGGCGCTTTATTTGAAATTCTGAAGTGAAAACTAAAAAGAGAACAAAGGAATGCTCGAAATCAATGGGAGAGTCAATGCCAAAACTAATAATCCGAAATCCGAAGTCCGTTATAGATATCAAATTGCTGGGCACTGGGATTCGTTCTTGGGGCCCTTTAAATTAAAAGCCAGGAAAGACGACGGCGGAGACTGTAATCGTCGCGATAAAAAAGGCAGGCCCCACAGCCCCTGCAGTCGGACCCCGGCAGAGGCCGAACTCTCGATAAACACGATAAAAATTTTCGTTTTCGGCCCAATCTAATGCCAACGTAACTTAAAGCAAAACCCTGGGAAATATAAAAATACGGCGGATATTCCAATGCATTAGGAGAAACGTATAGGTGGAAAGTCAAAAGGGTAGAGCAGGCGAATAAAAAAAAAAAAAAAAAAAAAAAAAGAAAGAAAGAAAAGAGGAAAAAAGTAATATAAGCAGAGGCAGATAAAGCCGAATGTAAAAAGATTCGAGCGCTTTGATATGAGAATATATATTCGCGAATAAATGTAATTATTAATATTTACGCCGATGGGAATGAGAATAAAAATATTTTCGGGAGTCGAATTTGCATTTTAAATGGAAACAGCAACGCGCGAAACGATAGTAAATTGATGGAGAGAATAGGTGACGTAAAAACTGCCGCGAGGCGATTACAGCGATCGTTATTGAAATAAGAAATTAAATTATCGGAGCCGAAGAATACAGTTAGAAAATTATAAGCTCGAGCGAGAGACGCACGCGCGAATATCGGTGAGTGGCGAATTTTGATTTTTTCATTCGCAGATTTATCGATAGCCGCTCTAAAATGTATTAAACAAAAAAAGCCATTCGATTGTAAATTCGCGTCGAAAGCGGGGCTTCATGAGAAATTCCTCGAGATAACATTTTATATGTAAATTTTTTGCATACGTTAATCAAATTTTCGAATTTTACGGCCGCAATGAATCTTAAACAAAGAAAGGCCGCCCAAAAACCATAGACCATTAAAATGCAAAATAAAATTCCTTCCGAGGAAAGGCGGAGGAGAGCGGAGAAGGACGAGCCAGAAGGAAAGGCGGCGGAAAGGAGGCGGAAAACAAGCGGAAAATACAGGTGGTCAGGAATGCGAGTTTCCCGGCCGCAGGAGCGAGCAAAGTAAACAAGCGCATAATCGTGAATCACGCTATCAAAAATTCAAACTAAACATCCACTCGGCGGGGCCTGCCAGGGCCTACCGAAAGAATGTGTGTTCGCACAATCGCACGCACACGCGCGCGCTCCCGCGATGTTTACCCGGAACGCAGAGACGCGGAGACGAAAAGACGCAGAGGCGCAGGCACGAAGGCAAGAAAGGAGAGAAGATGCTGCAAGGAGCGATGCATTCAAATAACGACAATAAATGGACAAGAGAGCGCGCGGCCCAAAAACCGTAGCTATAATACACGCGCGCGGAGTATTTTCCGAACAGAGCCCGAGCCAACGTTACGTTCGCTCGCGCATTATGTTATTTCCATTCTCCTCCGGTCTTCCTAGTCGCCGCCGCCGCCGCCGCCGCCGCCACCCCCCTCTCGGTGAGCGGCCTCCTCGGCCCGCGGATCACAAGGAAAAAGGACGAAAAAGAAGGAAAAAGAGCAGCGGGAGCGGGAGCCGGAACCCCGCGCATAAAAGAAACAAAAAGCGGCCAAAAGCGCACGCACGGGAGGAAAAAGTCCTCCGCTGTGAGCGAGCGCGTGTTGCGTGTGGGTGGGCCCCGAGGGCCGAGGACCCAAGTCCGGCGGTCCCGTCGCGCCTTTGACAGGTGGCCCCGGGGCCTCGGGAGCCCGCCTAAACGACCTCCGCGACGGCGACGGCAGCGATCGGTCGCTCCCGCGGACGCGATCGCGCGCGCCGGCTCTTCGCTCCGAACGCAGCCGCCCCCAAACAAAGGGCGAGAGGCCGAGCGAGCGAGCGACCGACCGAGGAGAGAGGAAGAGAGGGAAGAGGACGTCGGTCCGCAGGATACATTGTAGCGGTGCACGAGCGAGGAACGCGTGCGACGTACGTACCTCGGCGTTCGGGGCCCACTCGCAAGGATGATGAGACCGTCGTCCTCGTCGCCGCCAGCGCCGTCCTTACGAGGCATGGCGATGCTGCCGATGCAGCATATCCTCCTTCCTCCTCGCAGTCCTGTCGTGCCACTTTCCCGCGGGCACCAGCAGCACCAGCAGCAGCAGCAGCAGCAGCAACAGCAACACAGCCGAGCGCCGAAGCGAGCGAGAGAGAGAAGGACGGCTCACCCTCCGCTCTCCGCCTCCGCCGCTCACGCTCGCGCTCTCACTCTCTCTCTCTCTCTCTCTCTCACCGCCGTCTATCGTCGGGAATCTATCTCTCTTTCTCGCACTCGCGCGCTCCTTGGACGAGGCTCGATCGTGTGTCGCTCGCTCGTACGGGACGATTTGATACGGAGCGCGTCCTCCCGCGAACCGAGGCGACCTGCGGAATCGGTTGCACCTCCTCGTGACACGCGCGCGCGTCTCTCGCTCAGGACCGGCACGAGGAGCGCCCAGCAGCAGGAGCAAGCTCAGGAGCAGGAGCAGCACCAGCAGCACGGCACCTCGTCGCCGCCGCCATTAAACGTCGCATAGACACGCTCGCCCGACTCCGGCAGTCCGTCAACTGGTCTCCTCGTCTCGACACGTCTCCGACCGAAGCGCGGCGCAGTGGCGCTGGCGATGGGAGCGAGTGCCGCCGCCGCCGCCGCCGCCGCCGCCGCCGCCGCCGCCGCCGCCACCACCACCACCACCACCACCACCATCACCACCATCACTACTACAACTACCGGCGCCGCCACCACTACCACGGCAGCTACCGCCGTCACCTCGGGCTACAACACGGCGCAGAGGCAGCAGCGCGCGTTACACCGACCGAGCAGCCAGACTCGTCTCCCTCGCAAGGACTCTCTCCCGCTCGTCCGTGGCCCCGTCGGTGTGTCGGCGGCCGTGCGTGTGCGTGCGCGCCTCACGGACGCCCGCGACGACGCATCGTAGTGACGGTCACAACACCCGGACCTCGCCGCCGATGCACGCGCCCGCGCTCACTCGCATCCTCACGACCGAACTTTACGCTGCGTCTCCCTGATTTATGGAGTTTTCCCATTAGCCGCAGCTGTTTTCTACGCGCCCGTTGCTCCCGCCCCGCCGTTTTATGTGCGCACGCTTGCGTTCCGGTTTAAATGTCGTGAGTGGAGTCGGAAGGAGCTCCTTAGGTGTTGTCCCGTTTGAAGAACGCCGAAGGACAGGGGATATTTTCATTTGAGTAGCTCCTGACGCACCGACACATTTTCGGGGCTAATCGCGGGCCGATCGCGGACGGGCCCGGAGACAGAGGGGGGGGGGCTCCTCCTCCCCGACTTTATAGCGCGGAAGTGCCGATTATTCCTTTCTTCGCTCCTCCGACTGCGCCCTTCCAGACAAAAAGGACTCTTCGAATTTCGACTCGCAGAGGTTGCGGCCCGAACGAAGAGTGAATTTATCGCCGAGGCTCCCCCGTTGTCCCGTTGGCCAGCAGCCGCCGTCCCCGTCCCCGTCCCCACCCCGGGCCGCAGTCCTCTATCGCCTCGGCCCTCGAAATCAAGCTGCTCTCGCGGGCCAGATTTTAATTTCGCGTGTTCGCGTATTTGCACGACCGCGGACGCCTCCATATTTTATTCATCGTACGCGGGACTTTTTATCGGCAGGACTCGACGGTAGGCCTCGCTAATGCGAAAAAGATACTCGAGTGCGGCGAACTCGACCGACGTGCGAGTGTGTGGCCACGTACAAGTGCGTGCACACTTATAATTCATGCGGCACTTGAGGCTATTATACGCTGAATGCTGCTCTCGGAGGAATGTTTATATTGGCCCCTATTGTGATGTGCAACCGAAAAATTGATTTTAAAGTTTGAAACGTCTTGCTTCGGAGACCCTATTTTAAGCGCTCGGACATAATTCTTAACAGCTTCGCTGCGGTTGTCTATTTAAAATTTCGGCTCTCAATGGAAAGTATCGAAGAAATTGGGAAAATTTAGTGGCCGCAAGCGACTTTCCACAAAAGCCACAATGCGGGCTGCCGCCGCCTCGGAGCCTCAATTTTTTACCCGCAATACCATAAATGTCCAGCGTCAATTCATACATCACAATAATTAAATCATCGTTTCGTGGCAAAGTCAACATTTTTTGTAAAGACGTTTGCGCGATGTTTACTTTGTTGGCTTCCCCTCCCAGCCAACACAGCTTACGTTCGCTCATCTCTTGCGACTGAAGAACCTTTATGCCGAGTACAGTTTGCAGATTTCGCTCGCGCCGGAAAAATCGCGACTGCACTTGAAATCAGTCGGAATAAAAAGTTGAACAATAATAACGATCAAAGAGGTGCAGCGGTTGAGGTTGATCGTGTTACCTCGATTAATAACGTCGCGCGACTTTTAAAAGCAGCAGATGCTTGCCGTTGCGATTATTCTTCCGCTCCCCCGTCAGTATTTCCGCAAATCAGCATTTATTTCGACCAATTAGTCGGAGCAGCTAATCGACGATCGAACGACGGCTTATCAGCTGCTGGACATTTAAACTCAAGAGCAATTCGAAGCTGCGTTTTAAAAAAACATTCGCACGGGGTTCGCTCGCGAAATTATTAGTTATTCGGCGCAATGAGAATAATTTTACGCGTAATGTCGAGCGCGTCTTACTTTCTTGCTAAAAACAGCAATTATTCTGTTTTCAATATCTCGGCTCTTTCGGCCGTTTATATTTTGCAAAAGTCTTGCTAAATAATACGACCGTAAATGCACGGCCGCACACCTCCAGAAGTGACTTTCTTTTTTAAGGTTCGCGCGAGAAAATTCTTAAGAAATCGGGAGGTCATTTGCGCTCGCGCGGCCTATTTATATATTCATTTCTAATTGAATGCGAATTCGCGAAATTAATAGTATAACTCGAGCCCTGCCGCTTGCAAAAGCCCTTCCTTTATCTTAGGCAGCAGACATTTTTTAATTCGGACAATGCGTGTGCCAACGGACCACAATGCTCTTTGTTAAACAACTTGCTCCTTTTAAAGTTAAAAGCTTAACGGATTAATATATACTTTTGCGACCGATATATCTTTATAATTACTGAATTCGTTACTCCTAATGATTTTTTCGCATTTCAGCGAGGATTAATAAAAGCGCCGTTCTTTTCACGACTTTGTCTCCGGCATATAATAAAGGAGTTCGCGTTTTCTCTCGAAAAAGCTTTATGTATTTGCTACTGATTAATGATATTAAATACATACAAAGAGAGCCACAATGCTCGGAGCTTAATGCGTTTAAAAAAATAATAAATGAAGCAATCGTATTAACGAACGATAAAAAATTGATTCGGCGAGTAGATTAATGATTTGGCTAATAATTTATAGGCCGTTTTGAAGGTTAGAAAAATTAATCAAACGTAGTAGTATTCTAAAAGATTTTCGAGAATCAGCCGAATACTAAGGGCTTAGGCTTACGTAAATCAGCCACTCCTTAACCGATTAACGATCGAACGCATACAACACTTTTGTAACGACTGGAACCCCGTAAGACAACAAAAATTAATTGCTTTCGTGAGCGTTCGGGCGTTAATTGATTAAATAACTATATGTATACTTTGTTGTGCCCGAGCGTTTACCTACCTTTGCAATTTAATCTGTATTTTTCCTTCTTCTTCTTCTTTTCTTTTTTCGTTACAAGCATTGATAACAAAAGTAATTCTGATATTATGTTATTTTATCAAATTAACAAGAAAATTTTGCGGCACAACGTTATTTATTGCGTTCATTTTCGTTACTATTTTTCACCTCTCGATGAATTATACGGCCAATTATACATTCTCTCGCTTAAAACAACAAATACGCGCGGCTACAATATCTCCACTGGAGGAGAGACACAAGTCCTATAGAAAAAATCAAAACACGTTAATACGCCCATAATTACCTTTACAATCTTGCATAACTCATATTTTAATGTAATTGACTTTTGTTCAGTGATGCGCGAACGGATCATCGTTTTTGATTACATAAAACTTTTTAGAAATCACCGACGGTCGAGACAATCGCAGACACACGTCTTAATTGATAAAAAAGAGCTATACAATTATTCGAGTTCAGTGCCTTTGGTAAATCTCCTGTTCGGCCACGTAACTTCGCAAAAATATTAATAAAAAGACTAATTATAATATATTTCTTTAAATAAATAGTTTTGAGTAAAAATATTGTTTTGCAACTGGCCATTATTTAAATGGTACGTCTAATAATTCAGACTTATTAAGCCGTTGATAAATGGAGAAATGAGCTTATATTAGTTCAAAAAAAAAAAAAAAAAAAAAAAAAAAAAAAAACAGCCCGAAAAATTTATAAATTAATTAGAGCTTTTATTAAAAAAAAAAAAAAAAAAATACGCA
This sequence comes from Platyscapa corneri, assembly GCA_018907185.1. Taxonomy (NCBI): domain Eukaryota; kingdom Metazoa; phylum Arthropoda; class Insecta; order Hymenoptera; family Agaonidae; genus Platyscapa; species Platyscapa corneri. Next base: position 905,338 of record JACCHW010000042.1, on the reverse strand, counting down.
GTCCAACAGTGGTATCGAACTTCTTCAACGCGTCAGTTTTCTTTTTGTTTACAATTGCGTGTGTCGCAAAGAGGAACGAAGATCAGCAATTTTGTCCCGCGGCACAAAGAAACGAACATCCGCTGAAAAACGAAAGCCTATAAAGTGATATTTTTTCAACTGACTTTTATAGATTGAAGTCTAATAATATCGAAAACATATATTTCCAAGGCTTTGCTAATTGTTATTAATAAGTATGACGACTTAAGCCAATGACGTATTCTAGTTATGCAAACAAATTCCAATAATTCTTTATGCCCGTTTAAAATAGAATATGAAATAATCTCGTTATCCTTTTTTTTTTAATCCTATGAAAAATGCTCTTAATCCGGTTACCGCGCTTATTATTTTTAATTTTCTTTACTTACCTTACTTTTGTTACACAAGGATATGAATATTTTTTTAATTATCGCGTCTTCTGAATGTGTTAGGCAGCATATATTTTCCTAGAGCGCAGAGGGCATTCCTTTCTTGGAAATTCTCGAGTTGCTCAAATTATAAAGATAAAGCGACGACGTTCGCAGCTCAAAATCGCAGACGGAAAATGCGAAAATGCGAAAATGCGGAGAGAAAAAAAGGCTAGAGGCTTATTCGAGGTTGAAAGTAACGAAGCGCCCGATTAAAATTTAAGCATAAGTTGTGCCGATAAAAATAATCGCGGCAGGCGGATAGTACTGGGAAAGTGATAATTAAAGGAGGTAATATTAGAAATCAACTTTCGAAAGGTAATTGATTTTTGCCTCCGACAATCAAATAATGTTTTTCTATTGAATTTGATTAAAACTCGCGGAGAATCTTAATTAGAACTAGCAAATTGAACATTTCTTTAATCTCGGCCCGTGCAACCGATGAGTTTACGCAATCGAGCCGATAATCCGGTGGAGTTGGACGCGGTCGCGGCGCTGCACGTGCACCAAAGTTAAAAATTGCCCGAGCCTCTACACTGTGCATTTGTTTATTTACAAAGAGAGCAGCGGCATCTATGAACATTTTAGTGCTGCGCGTTGTTGTTGTTGTTGTTATTGCCGCTGCAGGTAACAATTGCGAATGAAGTGCCAACTCGAGGCAAGTTTCGAGCTAAATGGGAGGAAAGTAGCGCCGCGAGCGCTTGGAATTCTGTAATCATGAAATATATGAGCCCCGCGTAACTTGGGCTAATATTGTAAAGGTAATTAAATTACGCAAATTAAGATTGACAGGTCGCCGGAACGGAAGGTGAAAAATCAGCCAGTAGGGCTTTCTTGGGAAAATTGGAAGGTAAAAAAGGGCAAGGTGAGGGGAGACAAAGACGGCAGGATAATATAAATTGCAGGCTTAAGAGAAGTAGGATATGACCAAGTATCTTGGATGGATTTTGCGCGAAATAGGGAACGAGCCCCGGCGTTCCTACGTTAATGAGGTAATCAATTTCCAAGTTCCTAACGTTGCTTAAATAATAATAATAATAATGACATAATGAATAATTCATATCAATATTTAATTTCCAGGAGCTGGGCATTAAAAACTAGACTGCCGCGCTCGACATTGTGCAAAAATAACGTTAACGAAACGTGAAAATTGCCGAGAGAGTATTAAATAACTTTTGTGCGTGCGGGATGAAGGTAAAAAAAAGTCGAGTCCGACGGAGCCACGAATCGAGTTTTAATGGTCGGGAAGCGGCGGGCGACAGGGCGGGGAGGGGAGGCCGATGTATCGGTAACAGGCGTCTGGATCTGACCCCGAGGCTCGATATTCCGTACGGACGGGACATAATTCTTCTCTCTTCTAGCTTTCATCGCGGCAAACGTGCCCGAGAGCATTTTCAGCTGCTAGAATGTCACTCTCGATAAGCCTCCAAAGTCAACAGCAGTCCCTGGAAGTGGATCCTGTACTTGTAGAATTGACGAGCCGCTTACCAGTCATTGCGAGCACGCCGAGCGAGAAATTTGACGGGAATGACCTCGCACCTTCGCTCTACCCTCGGCGCAGAGCTGATTTTCCGTTCGACGCTCCCTTGGCGCTCCTGCAGCATGTGCGAGAGCGTAGCTACAGCTTTGTGTCCCCTCCCTCTCTCTCGCTCTCGTCATCAAGAATCCGCGTGTGAAGTGAACTGTGGAAGACCCGAGGGGAGGAATGAATCCGAGCGCACACACCGTATGCACGACTCCCGAGCCACGTTAACGAGTGTTAATTGATGCACGTCTCTGTCTCTCTCGTTACTTTTACAACTTACCATAAAAGGGCCAATCAGCCGCCATCGACTTTCGTCCTTCTTAATTTGTTTAAAAAATATCTCGCGGCGTCTAATTAACGCTAGCATCTCCCGTCCCGTTCAAAAATACGTTATTTGCAGCTAATAAGCCGTTTCGTTAAATGCCGCAGAACTTGATAAACTCGCATTTATGCACGCGTTAGTGCATTTTGCTACATTTTTACTTTCGTTTTTTACTCTTTTGTACGAGCGAGGAATTCGAGCTCAAAGATATCGGGTGCTCGTCTTAAGAAATCTGCAATTTCTAGTCAATTATTGACGCGCGAAATATCATTCTCGCTCCTAAGCGTGAATTCATTTTACTGCCAATTTTTAAGTCAAATCTAATTAGTAAATTATTCACGGCGAGATATTGTAAAAAAAATTGCGCGTCGATCTTCTCAAATTGTTATTTTACTTGTAAAGAAGCTGAAAATATCGAAAGCGGCACGCGAGGAAAATGTTATAATTTAATTTCACATCTAATTTCATGAAAATTATCTCCTTCGCATACATTGGAAAAATGGACGATCATAAATAACAATGAACTCTAGATTGAATTAAAATTTTTTCGCTTAAAACTTTGATACGCGTGATTTTAACAATTTTAATGAAGGAATTCGATATCGTATACATAACTTAAATATTCAGAATCATAATACGGTAGTTAACAAGCTATTCCAAACGTAATTTAATCTTCAAAATTATCAGATTTTGCATTTCCAACGCACACGTGCGCGCGCGCGCGCGCGAAAAGCGCAGAGGCTAGAATAATTGTTTTATTTAAATGTTACTTTGAATTTTAACTTTTCGAAGATAAAGAAAAATAAGAAAATATTGCTTTTCGTTCAAATAAGAGTTGGAGAAAAATTTATATTTGTAGAATAAGGTATAAACCATAATAATTTAAAATTAATAAATATTAACCCGTGTAAAATGATTATAATTTTAATAATTTTTTTTTAGTAAAAGCTTAATACATGATTTGGAAGACACAATTTATTGTACGGACGACGACAAATTGATTCTCAAATATTATTTAGCATATTTTTTATATTTTAATCAATCATTTCTAATTGCATAGTGTGTCTAAATATTTATTGATTTAATTAAGCAAACTATTTACAATATTCATATTTGAAATGCTCGTACGATTACTGCATCGTTGATCAAATGAAAAATGTTTTATCGTTGTAAATGAATGCTTGAAAGTCTAATCGACTTTAAACTTTGCTCACTTCTACACGTGATTTCCTTTTATTTTTGAAGGCAAGTTCGATGCGAAATAAGCGAATACTCTATTTTCACCTACGATGAGGATAAAAAGGACCCTTTATTTATTATAATTGCCTGCGCGGCAAATGAAAATAATCTTTAAGTGCATTTATAATCGTGTGGGTAAAATTTAAGATAAATTGCATTTGTGCAGTTAAAGTTCGCAAAGTGTTTGGTAATTTAAAAGTGTCTTCTCTAATTTCTGTTCCTCTCAAATATGTCGAAAACAGTATTATTAACATAAGTGTGCAAAGGCATCGAGTAAAAATCAATTGAATAATATTCGCGTAACCGTAGTTTCTGCGCTGAAAATATCGTATTTGCACGTTAGTTTGCACTCGATTGAAGTTGCGTTATGTCAGCGAGCCGTGAGTCTTGCACAAATTCAATCGAGCGTATAAAACAAACAGTGTTGAAAGCTGCATCCTAACTAACATCTGACACATCACACCACGTTGCTTTTAATCCATTCCAGCATAGCTTTGCTCAAATCCAATTTTGCCCAAAAGCCCTCCCCCTCCTCCATCGCCTCTCCTTTGCGGACACGCAACATCGACAACCACACACAGAATACAGCTGCTTTTACGATTGATTGCTTTTAACTCAAAGTTCATCTTGAGGTCTGATCAATCTAGCTTATCTAAGTTGCTAAAACATTATCGCGGAAGTGTAGGGGTCTCGCGCGAAATTTTCCAAAAACACGCCCAGCAATTTCACGCAGCCCACGTGCCCGAGTCCTCGCCAAGTATACAGGGCCACAGGAGTATTTTCATCCAGGAACCGAGGACGTTCCTTGGTTAGCCCGTAGGGGATGAGCCTATCGGTCAGAGCCAAAGGTTGACTGGTGTACAGGATCTTAAGGACCTTTAGGCAGGTCCCTTAAGCCACGAGTACGTTATTTGACGAAGCTGAGGAATGCACGACTAACACTATCGATTTATTTCCCTACAGCATTACCCCCCACCCCCACCCTAAATTTATTCGGCGCGGATTATAAAGAGAAACAAGGAACTCGAGACCAAGGATGCCTAGATTACAAGTTTCGCGCGAGTGCGTAGACCGGGAGAATCGCCGGCTCTCTTAAGATCAGCCTTCCCCAATTAAATACGACCAAGACGGACAATCGCGGTAGTAACTCACCCGACTGAATCACCACTCGAAGAGTTAATGACATTGACCGTACGACGTACTACCATAAGCTCCGATTTTATTTATGGCACTTTGAAAGCTACAATTTGCAACCAAAAGTGCTTTTATTTCAATGCCGACTCTGATAAAAGTAAGTGGTATCCAAAAATGGCTGGTGAGACTCCAGAATAGTCCCACCTGGGATACCATTCAACCGCCATAGGATTTGTTCCGCCCCACCCGTGCTACCGGTGCTTACCCACGCGTTTCTAGCAGGGGATTAAATGTCGTAGAGAAAGAAGTGGAGCCGTTCCAAAGAATCACTTATCAAATCTCAGGGGTAGCATACCTGGGATTCGTAGGAACTTACCTAAAATTCATCGCATCAGAAATTTCCCAAGCCCGTGCAGTCGGGCTTGCGGTACTGCGAAATGAATTTAACCGTTAAAGACACTCGAAATTTTCGACAATCTCCGCCATTACGAGATAAGCGGGATAAAAACAAAAATTAACCGTCGACAAACTCGATCAAACGCCTATTGAATGCGTTTCAAGGCAACGGCTCGAGTCTATCCAAGCTCCGTCGCGATCACACGGAAAGAAATGAGCTCACAACGGCCACATTGTCGTCGACGCAAGAACGATACGCGTTATTAAAAACAACAGGCCTGATTTAAGCCCCGGAGAATGGGCAAATTCAACATTCCGCCACAGAGAACTCTGTTGTCCGCAAACGGGAATCTGCCAAATTGAGTCGATGACGGTATGAATGAAAAACCATCAACCAGAAGCACTAACGACGAGCAACGGAAAACCAGACATCGGCTAGTGGTTGTATTGTTCGCAATATTCCGGGAAGGGATTAATTACGTAGCAGATTGAAAAACTGATGGCACGAGTCCAATGGATACGGAACGTAGGTATTAACATAAAATTAATCGAACGCTACGGACTTAACAAAATAATAGTTATAATAATAATCGAGCATATCGAATGAAATTCAAATTTGTAATTTCGGTTATTTAATGAGTGTAAAAATCTAATTTTCACAATCTCTAACAGTTGCAGTTTATTTTATCAATGTACATTTTTCAAATTTGTTAAAAAACCAAAATATTCTATTCAATAATTCTATGGCAAAGTTTTAAATTGTACAATTACTTTCCTTTAATAATAAGATCAGCAGCAATCTACCCTAGAATTTTAAATATATACAATTAAGTACTATATCTAAAAGGTGTAATGTTCAATCGATTCTCTCTTTATAATCACATCACATTATTACATAATTTAAAGACTTAATTGTTTAAAAAGAAATTATCATAACAGTAATAACATATTTTACATAAGCGTTAGTTGAAAATTATTTAAATAAATATATTAAGTTACTAGATATTTTTAAATGTAAATTTTAACCATGAAGGATGCAACTCCTCAAAAATTGTTATAAATAATAGCAAAAATAGTGTACTTTGTTTCTTTAAATAGAATTTAGGCCAACTTTTAATAATGGATCTCATAATTGTCGAAAACTATTAAATTCATAGAATTTTTCATTTTTAAAATTAATGTTTCAAACTTTTGAGATACGTCCAAATAATTTAATTAAAATTATAAGTTTTTTTTTACACTCCCAGGTTTTCTATTTCATAATAACCATAACAAAATTATTTACTAAGGTTTGATGTGTTAATAAATAAATAAAATGAATTAAATTCAAGCACATTATGACAGATGTGTAAAATGGCGCTAATTTGACTTTAAGTAATGTTTTATTTTCTAATGAAATATTTAACAAAAAATGTAATGAATAAAATTAAACATTTTAAAAACTACAATTCAAATTTTGAGAAGTAAGAAACGATAATATTATATTACTAAAAAGTATTTGAAATGTGTGTACATGCTACAAGTAATCTAAAATGCATTACTTAAATTATTCAAATTCTCAATTGCAGAACAATTGAAAGTAGTAAATTGATAGAAAGTCGAGTACAAAAAAAATCGATTTTATAAATACATAGATTTTTGTAATGCAATCTAAAAAATGAAAAAAAATTAAGCTTCGTTTCTTCCTTTATCGCTCTTAAGCGTGTACTAAAAATGCAAAAAAAATTCTTGCGAAATTCCGACGCGAGCTCTTTCGCAGCCGTTTGAAAAAAAAAATGAATAAGCAAAGTATGCAAAGTATAACAAAGAAAGGTAAGAAATGAAGAAGTAAAAACATTGTCTCGATCACTTCCTCAGGAAACGAGAAAAAAAATAGAAGAGGGAAATCGCACCGAGAGGGGAACGTGCCATGCATGTTCGATTGTCCTGAGCTGATAATTCTCTCTCACTTGTATTTTTCATTTCCTTCTCCTCTTTATTTCAGGGATACTTTGTATAAAATAATCGTCGTTACATTCGAATGACCGCTTATTATTTCTCTCGTTCCTTCTGATCTGACTCAAATCGATATTTCTTGACACGAAGACTTAAATGAGCGTGTAGTTTTTGCTTTTGTTAACTTTTTATACGATTTTTATCTTTATAGCATTTATCGATACTTTTCAGGTACGTACAGCTACTACTACGCTCTTCCTTTTCTTTTGGTTTTTTTTTTTTTGCTTTGCGAGAAGAAAAAGACGAGAAAATCCGCGACCTGCATATATTAAATATGGCAAATATCATAATCACAAATTATACAAGAAACTCTAGACTTAATCGAAAAACCTCTTTAGTTTTTTAACTTTTAACGTATCTAGCATAGTTTTTGTCACAATTTATTTCTTGAAAATATTATGTTATTTACACATTTATCTAATCTTCAAATACATCGTAACATTATCCATCTCTGTGTAGGAGATTGGGGTTTGCATTAAGTTTTTAAAACCTTTTGTCTATTTTTTTCTTCTTTACTTTTAAAGTAATAGTATAACAAATGTCGTGAATTACTAATGTAGGGCGTTTCAATACTTTGAAATATGTATATGACAATCGATCGATGCAAGTATAACATATTGTAATCAATGGTGGTTTTCAACTTAAATGTATGTTTCGTGTATCACTTTTTTCTCGTTACTGTAAATTACCTCGATCTTTTCTCTCACTGGGTAGTGTATTTTCTTTGTCTTTTTTCGAGATCCAGAGCTCGTGTCGTTGATTGAAAAAGCATTGACAAGATTGGTCTATCGACAACGCGAACTCTTTTTTTATTTACTATGACAGAGAAAATAATACATCGCAAAGTTACTCGCAATACGACAAAAGCATCGTAAAAATAAAAATGTTTTTGTCGACCTCTAGTTTTTAAATTACAATATAGACGGGAGTCGAGGGTTCAGTACGTATGTCTTAGCAAATCTCTCTTTCGTCTTTATTCCACCCCCAGTCCAACCGACCCATTTATCTCAATCGTTTTCTTTTTGTTTATTATGCATCTTTACACACATCACGTGAGCGTAAAATGTACTGTATAAAAATTATAAAACAAAGGTTTTAAAAATTTATCACCTAGAGGAAAAGTAGTTTACTGCATGCAAGTGTGCAGTAATGCAAGTGAGTCGTTAATGCAGTGTCTTTATTTGGTCTCCTCTAGTCTAGACCGTCCATCGATATACATCGCGTATTGACAAAAAATATAATCAAGAGGGCGACACGATATCTCTTGATCTGCTTTTTACGTATCGTTAAACACTAATCAATTGTAATAAACAAATTCCTTTGTTCAAGAAGCTAAAGCAGTCAAGGCATTACTTATTTTCGATTTTCTCTCCCTATTCTTAATTAAATACGTAACTTTCATTTGCGTGTTTATTTGCAACTGCAAAGTAGATGTTTATTTTGTTTCTTTTCTTTTTTGTGTGTATGTATGTTGTTATGAATCTTGATGTCTCGTGTTACTGTAATAATGTCTTAACAATGACGTGAAAACGAAACCGCTAATAGCAGCAGCAACGGGAGTAGCGATAGCAGCAACTGTAGTAATATTAGTGGTAATCGAAGAAGTAGAGTGTCGATCGTGGTTGGGACAGTGGTATTTTCATTTTTCATTTTTTGATTAAACAGCGGTGGTATGTGTTTTGGGTTGTTGAATCACTGTAATCGATCTCTTAACCCAATGAAGGAAAGTCATGTTCGTCATCGACCTTGGGTGCATTTTGACGTTCACGAGGGGATCTTTGTTCGGTTGGAGCCTGAAAAAACAAATAAAAACAATTAGTCTCTTGCTTGTTATAAAAACATTTTGTAGAAGCTGATTGGGTTTGCAATCAACGATGTTAAGTCTCGAACAATTTTCACGCTTTTTATATCTCTTTTCTTATTAAATGTTTACGTTGCAACTAACAGATCGCATAGATTGTAATTAATAGGATATAATTATTGTTAAAAGTATCTCTAAAATATGATAATCATAACGTTTTACGGTCTTGATGAGAATTACGACAGATCATATGTAAACTTAATTACTCGATAAGTATTGTGTAGTAATCTTATCGCTCAATAGTGTATTGTCAACAAAGTTAGTTTATGCCAAGTTATCAACTTGTTAAAAATAATACTGAAATTTCAAGCGTAACAAACACCAATTTATCTCACTGTTAGTTCTGGTAAAATTTTGCGTCTCGACATCTCGCGCATAGCCAAAATTTTTCATCCCCAATTTAAATTTAATCATCACGGGGTAATAATTATCAAAAACGAGTACTTACAGCGCGAACTTCGCCAGGGGCATCGGTGCTACCACCGCCGCCACGTGGCGGTCCACGATTGCCGTATCCGCGCCCATTGGCACGATCTCCTCTAGCACCACGACCACCTCTGCCACCTCTGCCGCCGACGCTGCGTCTCGAATCGCTAAATTGGATCTCGATGTCGAGCACGTGTTTCTGGCGACCAACACGTTGCGGATATTCAGTTGCAGCATCGTAATCTTCTTCCTCCTCCTCCTCGTCGTCGGCGCCCTCCTTCTTGCGCTCGAGTGCGTACATCTTCTTCCAGCGCGAAAGATCCTCACCTTCTCCGGCTTTGCGCAAATTATACTGGGGCTTAGCGCGATTCTGACGCTGCGCTTTCCACTCGTCAAGGGTCAGCTCGCGGACCTCCTCCTCAGCAGGCTTGTCCTCTGCGGGAGCGCCCTCGGTTCCCTCACCGCCGGCGGTGCCGCTGCCCCCGCTTTCCTTGCTATCGTTGGGGTTCACCGAGCCGTCCAGGTCGATCTTTTCAGCGGCCCAGTCATTGGATTGGTTTATGCCCTCCCTGCAAATAGAATCGAACAACCTCTTCATTTATCCGTTTGGCCGATATTAATAGAGCCAATATTAGGCATTTTTAACAACTTTTCGATTAACGTTACTTTTTTAATCGTACGTGCGGCGTTTATCATAATAATACGAGCAATCTGATACACGTACACTTTTTTCATCGTTAAAGCCACAAGCGGACAAGTACGTATTGTACAAAAGACTGAATTATTTTTAAATGTTTCATAATACCATATAAATTTCAATGGTTGCACCAAAATAGAAATGTTGTCTATTGAAAAACAGTAAATCAATAAGAATAATTACAATTTCAATATCTCATTCATTATTGTCTATTGACCTTAAGTATAGCATTAGCTGACTACTGTTAGCAGCTTAATACCGCTTCGAGAAAAAGAGTTAAGCCCCCCCCCCTTATATATATAAGACTTCCCTACTTATAATACACAACTGCGCATTGCATATTCTATATACTTATTTTTGTAATTTTTCTTGATTGTTACTCGTGCAGAAAATTCTCAAGATTTTTGGTGTATATTTTTAAAAATGTCTCGTTTTAATTTTGGTATAAGTTCAATTACGGCTTGTATCAACACTTAAACGTTGATCTAATGATAAAGTTCGAATAAAGTAATTATGAAAGTCAAATTGTAAAATTTCATTTTTTGTATTATTAAAATATTCAAGGCTTTTTTTATTAAATAATTTGTTAGTAAAAAAATTTGTCCAATATTTAAAAAATATATGTACAAATTTTAAACTCAAATTTGTAATATTTAACCAATAAAATTTTTTATCGCTTCTTAACTAAATTCAAATTTACAAATTAATTTAAAAAATAAACGAACTAAGTATAGCCAACAAATGAGACAAAATCAAAGTGTAAACAATTATTAAATATAATTAAAAAAACATATTTCTGAAATCAATATATTAAAATATTATGTTATTAATTGTGTAGCATGTGAATCAGCAGTAAATACCAATAGCTTGACTTAAAATACAATAACACATATCACTTATTTTAAAAGCAACTAATAAAAGCGTATCTAAGGTATTGCTTCTACAAATTAACATGAAAAATGATCATAGTATTGAATAAAAAAGTTATGTTTTTAGAAAATATATGAATGAATATTATAAGATTCTAGCTTGGTGAAAATGAAAGTATAATAAATTTTATAATTATTTAATAATGATAAGAGCAAATATAGTTTTTTTTGAACATCTAGATACAATTGGAAAATGTTTGGATTTCCAATGCATAATTTTGTTCACAATAGTGATCAAAAAATATACATAAAAAGAAATAAAGCAAAGCTTTCTTACTCTATTTCGTCAGTGTGCGTTCCCCAGTTATGGCTGCCAGCGCCATCCTTCTTGTCAATTGATTTTACTCCGCTGTAACCATACCTGCTTACATTATTAACTGTAATGTACAAAACTGACTACTGCAATTTCATACATTTAGACTTTAGAAAAAAACTATATGCTTCTTCCTACATGAGACGTAATGAACAACAAATAATAGAAATAATGTTCGAATGATGAATAATTTGTATGGAAAGAAAAAAAATGAATTCATGCATGTATTAATCAAATATGGACAAAATCCTTACCTTGGTTGCCTTTTTTAATGTATGCAAAGAAAGAGAAAATACAATAGACAATCAGTTCAACAGATATCAATGTAATTAAATGGCTATTATTTGAACATTTCATATTTATCATCAAATGACACTTCTCGATAATCTAATATTAATGTAGAATATATTCAAATCAAATTTTTATGTAATACTTTAATATAATATTTTTTATATTCATACTATAAAATTGTAAAATTACATTAGATTTTATTGCTTTACTTTTATTACTATCCAAGACCATCGAGTTTGTACATATTTATTTAAAATCTACTGTCCCCATTGTGTAATCATTTTGAAGCTGCTACAACTTTGCCAATTTAGGGAAATTGCAAAACGTAAAACTAAATATAAAACAACTATAGAATATTTCTGCAGAAATAAAAGTATTTCTCGTTACGGTAGTACACCGTAAATTCGAGCGAATCCAATGAAAGTAGAAACTTGAAAAACCAGAGTAATTACTCTAACAAATCAGAAAAGTTGAATAGAGCTCATATACGTACGTCTTCTCCGATCCGGATTGACGATCGAACTCGCGCTTGCCACGATTGTCAAAACCACCTCTGCCGCCTCTGCCACCACGATAACCGCCGCGACCCATACCTCGGCCGCCGCCGGCGCCTCCACCACCACGACCTAAGCGCCGATCACCAAAGTCAGGACGATCACCGGAGTTGCGATACTCTCGGGGTTCACGGGGCTCGCGAGGCTCGCGTAGCTCCCGAGGCTCTCGCTGCTCACGAGGCTCACGTGGCTCACGAGGCTCGCGCGGTTCGCGTGGCTCCCGTCCTTCGCTGAAACAAAATTTTAAGTGTCAAACTATGGTTATTATGACATCTTATTCGCAAATTTTCACTATTATCATGGCTCCGACTTTGAATTTAAATATATAAAATTTGACTTCTCTCAACTAATTTTTATGGACTAGTTAACCTAAAAAACGTGTCGTCGTAATTAAAAAAATTATTTTTGAATATGTGCTTTTCCCGTATTATAATTTATTTCAATATTTATATGAAAATTTTAAATTTATATATTTTTTTATCTGTAAATTACAGGCTATATAAAACATAAACTTTGTAAAATAAATTAATGTGAACATTAGTAACATTTGCATCATAAAAGATAATCATATATAGAAATATTTTTTATTTAAATATTAAAAATTTATAGATATTGCTCGTGATTATTTTATTAAGAATTGGTTACTAAATTAAATTATTAATTTTCTTTTGAAACTGATCTTTATTAATAATATAATTGTACTTTGTTAAATTCGATTAACAGAATATTGATTAAATGTGATTCCAATGTATACAAAAGAATTTAATTATTAACAACTATTGAAAATGCACTTGCTACATTATTTTCATTAAAAAAAAAAAAAAAATTCATTTAAATGAAATTTTAAATTAAATTTTTTGCAATTATTGAAATATTGATAAAGAAACAATTGCATTCCAAACTGAATATTTTATCTTTAAAAAAATGTTTCATAGAATTTATAAACCATTGAACTTTAATACAACAATCATAAGTGATTCCCTAACCTTGTTGGCTTATTCCATAACAGTTTTTTTTAACAAATCAGAAAATATAAATTAATATATCACTATATCATTATATATATACTTCTATTATATTTCGACATAGAAATAACAATTAAATTAAAGCTTTGATTACATTTTTATTTGAAACTTGATAAAATATAATTTAAAGCACGATGATAAATACACAATATAGTTTGCCAATCTTTTTAAAATTTAGTAAGATTATATATAGAAATCAGACTTACGTGCACTACTACTTTGTAAAAGTAGTTAATGCACTTCATCAAATTTGGTATTTAAGCTTAAAAACCGGTACAGTCAACATTCCACTAATGGAATTTGTCTTGTCAAGCATATGTTGAAATAATCAGTAACAGCAAATAAACTTACCCAGGTGTACCTCGTCTAAAATCATTCTGAATACGAGGTGGTCGTTCACCATCTTCTCGATTACGCCTGTTGTTATGTTCCTCTCGTGATTCAGTAGAGAACTTCACATTGCGTTCACCTCCGTACCTTTGTTGAGCTGGTTTCTTTTCTCCTGTAATTAAATAATAAATTCTATAAGCATTACTATCGTTAATACTAACTTGAGTAATGCTAATAATATGCTCTTACAGAAAATGTAAACTATAGTAGTGGTTAAATTAAATTAAGATCATTTAAAAATAGGCGAGATTAAATGAAATTCAAAAGGAATAGTAAAATCTTGGATTACCGATATCGGGAATGTACCACGGAGAACGACATAATTTATTTCAATCTCTAATCTTTCTGTCTCCCCAATTATATCGCGAGATCCACGTTATATTTTTATCCACTCCGGATCTCTTTCCAGCGGACATGTTGTTGAGCGCACACGCGCGCGCTCGCTCTTCCTGTTTCTCTCTCTCTCGCTCTCGACGAGAGCTAGTAGCGCATGTGGAGTGAACTAAAGGGTCCGAAACACAAATTTTTTCGGGATCGATCTCTTTTTGCAATCTTCTTCCCCAAACCACAAGGGTAAATAAATTGGAAAAATCAAATTACGATGATGTCATATTTATTCATATTTTGGTGCCTTTTTCTTTCTCTTCGTGTGATCGAAATAGTGCAGTTTGAACCGGCTTCTAAAGGCCTCGTGGGCGCGCGCGCGCGCGCACACGTTCTCTCGTCAGAGCAACCGCGAGCGAAATAAACCTCGAAGAAAAAGTAAACGTAAAGCACCTGGAGGTAAGGGGTGAGTTTGATGAATGGATTGATCGGAGCGTATAACATGAGAAGAAAAAATATTGTAATCGAGGAGTTTTGCGATGGCCATGCAATGAATTTTTGGTTTACGAACATGAGGCCGAGTGATGACTATTGAATATAAAGGAGAGAGAGGAGAGAAAAAACGAAAGAAAGAACGAAAGAAAGAAAGAATGAGACACTGCAGAGAGAGTGAGAAAGAGAGAGAAGAGACGAGTCAGCGCGCGCGCGCGGTGCTACTCGACTAACCTTGATCCTTCTTAGCGTCCTGATTCCTTGGCGGCTGCTGCTGATTTTCCTTGTTCAACCTGGGTTTCTGCTTGGGTGGCTGCTGTTGGGTGGTCTTGTTCTGGGCCTGGTTCGAGTCCTGCTGCTGCTTGCTCTTGTTCTCTTTCTCGTTAAGCCTCTCCTTCTTCTTAGCCTCCTTCTCTTGCTCGCGCAGCTTCAGAATCTCGAGCGGATCCTCGTCCTCGTCGAGGGCGAGCGAGAACTTGTTCGTTACGGTTATGCTGTACGTGTTCTCCATGACTTCGGTTTAATTGTCGGCGATGTGTCCTCCCTTAATCGAGGATCGGACGTAATTTTCCTGGCTACTCTTGAGCCCTTGTGTAACAGAGACATCCAATTGATTCCAATATGGCCGAGTCGGATCCCCAGTGCCTGAGGAAAGGAGGCTCGAGCTTCACCACGAGGTCCGCGAGGCCGCACTCGCGCGATTTTCGACCGGTGATGGTGGGGAGCGGCGACGGCTGGTTCGCTAGCTGGTGGCTCGAGCGCCGCTGTCCGCCATCGGCCACTCGCGCATAAGCGCGAGGTTGCCGGATGTCGCCTCGAGCTTCGGACCTTTGATTTTGAAACGGGGATCGACTGACGGTACCCAAATTATTATTTACGGATAATTAGCGACTGCTCGTTGCATCTTCTCTTTCCTCGCTAGATCCAAGCAACAATCTTCGAAATAAGTGAGCCTCTTTTTGGCCCTATTTTTATTCTAGACATCTCGCTCTTTTTCAAATGGGTCAACTATTTTGCAAAATGTAACCAATAAATTATAGCAATAAATACTCGAAAATTGTAGAAATATATTGTTTAAAATATATATCCTGTATATTTATTCAAATCTAACAAAAAATTATAAAAATGTATTATAGCATCCGCAAAAGTAAAAATTGGACAAAAATGAATTTGAATTTCGTTCAAAAAAATTTAAAAACACTAATAAAATTATTGTTATTTTAATATTGATATTAGGTTAATGTATTGATTTTTACTTACATATGTTATACACTTGACTTACATTCGTTCATTTAATTAATAAAGAGTTGTTATACAAATTACTTTATTGTAAATATATATTTAATCGACTTATGAATACCATACATCTTACGTAATTGAACGTGCATATAGCGCTCATGTTTGTAGCGCTGCAGTTGCACTAGACGAAAAGACAACCAATCATATGACGTGAAATCATCTGAATATTAGAAATACCCTGTTTGAATAATTGATGATTAAGTCTAACCTTAGAAACTCACGATTAATTGTTACATTTCAACATTATATTTTTTTATTCTATAATCTCTACATTACTCAAAATTAATTGCATTACTTGTATTTACAAATCATTTTACAATTGGCCTTTTGAACATGAAATATAATATTACAGATGGATTTTACATATTATCTTATTAATAAACATTTTAAATGATAAATTATAAAATTAAAATTATTTATCCTATTCAAATAATTACTTATAATATTAAACGTTTATTTTTAAACTTTAACAAGTCACTAATCTGTTTATCATTTTTTCTAATCTATAATGTTAATTTTGAAAATATTTATTAAAAATATAAATAAAAACATTTATTTATAAAGTAATACATACATGTTACAATATATTTTATAAATATCAATGTAAAAAACATTTTAAAAAATTCCCGTCTTTTACATGAAGACGGCAAGAAATATGGCAACAGTGGTTAAACAATACTTGGTACACTTACCGTCATATACACAGTACTTCATATGAAATAAATATCTTTTAAAACATTAATTTTAGAAATACGTTCATAATCTTATGTAATTAAAATATTTATGCAAATTTATCAATTTAAGATAAGTATATTTTTACGCAACAATAATTCATATAAACCTATTATATATAAAATTCATGCACCTTAGTTATTAAGTTAGCTATAGTTTTAAACGTATATGTATATATATACTTAAGTATATTAAGTATATCCGCAGTGATACTCAATAATATTCTGACTTAAAATACACAGTAATTTCTGAAATTGATTAATATTTCTCTATTAGCATAACAGTATTATGTTGAATTTCTTATTCAAAAACTGTTTGATATGACAGATTTTTAATTATTTTTAATAATATTTATTTTTAATTTCCTAATTTATTAAAAATGCCTCTCGACATTTTTTATTTTATTAAAATTTAGTCGTTTATAAAAAATTTTTTAATATGACTTATTGCAAGTACATCTTAATCTATGAAAACGCTACTAGAATTGATCTAACAGTAAATAATATTACAAATATATATCCATAATATTATTAAAAGTCGAATAATTCAATTATTGGTTCGTATCGCTTTATATACAATGAATGTTGAATTTTAACATAAATCAATTTTGATAAAAATATTATTCACTTTCATGAACACGTGCAACCAACACCATGCCGTCAGAAATCCGTCCTTTCCGGTCATACGTGGTGTCTGTAGATCCGTTTTCAGCTAATACTATATTTATAACAATTGCTCGATAGCATGTTGATGCCATGTATGGCGGGAAATTATAATGGTCATTGTATGGGCTTTTTAAGTTAGAGACCGTATGGTATACTAGATGTAGTGTGATGATAACGATTAGTGTTTACATGACAATATGTAGCAATATATATTTTGCTTATAAAAGTATTTTATATTTTTAGCATATTTGTACTTGATTTCTTTTCTAGAGATTATAGCATAGAATTTCGATATCTAACAAAGACATATATTTCTAGTAATTATGTTAGTGTAATTTTTTGTATAACATCGTTTCATTATTGTTAAGGTAATAAAAAACATATTGTGAAGTATTAAAATATTAAGCCAAATATTTGTATTATACTTTGAATACGATTTTTTTAAATCCCACGATGAACTAATATTTGAAAAAAATCTTTCACGAATTTTTTTTAATGAATTAAATATTTAACTTAATATCATTTAATTTAAATTGAATAATCAACTACTATACAGATAATAATCACATTGAACAGTAAACATATAAATAACCATTATAGCCTTAAAAAAATTAAAAACATGTTAAAAGAAATTCTTGAAAATACACTATCTCAGAAAAATATTTTTGAGGTTAGAATTTAAAAAATTCCTCCAAGTAACATAATTTTTTGTATAAAAAAATATATATTGATAAAAAGATCTAATCGTAAAATAAAATTTTTTTATAAAAATGAAGGTCTGTTATTTATTATCATACACATCGTTTAACATATCAACAACTATTTTATTTAAAAAACTATGTTGCATTCCGTTAAGACTACTTTTTTCTGCTAAACATTTTTATTAATTTATTTAATATATAAGTTTTTAAATGTTAAATATAAAAAATTTTGTATCATCAGGAATCAGATTATATCATAGCATAATTTAAATATAATAATATAACTTTTTCAATTGTATTTTAAATATTTAAAACAATCAAACTTGTACAAAAAACTAGCTAGTACAAAATTATTAGCAATAAGTAATTATATTTGTGATTTTATAAAATAATTTTTTAATTATTCAATAAAATGGCTATTTTGTTCAAATCTAATTGTCTTTTTAACTTAAACCAAAAAATTGTATCTAAATTTCATGAAGAGAATAGAATATTGACACAGGAATTTTATGGTCTCATTTTAAGTGAAGATGTGTCTACTGTATAAGTACGGATATTATAAACTTTGGACAGGAGAATTTTGTAAAGTCCCATAAGAAGCTCTTTGTAGGAACACCACAAGTTCCTTATCTACAATAGATCTCAATAAGCCATTTCTGTATTTTACCAACATTCCTAAGAATGTATTAATAAGATAGCAATACTTACATATGCAGCAATGCGTTCAATAAATTTTTATACATATTATATATTATAGAATTGAAATAAATATCACTAAGAAAATTTCTAATTTAATTTATAAGGATCAAAATTTTTTAATGGAATAGAAGTTGAGTGTTTATATATTTACTAAAATAATTTCAACAATGATAATTAAATAATAAAGCATATATAAAATTTACCTAAATATTTATATATTTTTAAGAAATAGTCTATTCAAAATCTACCTAATTTTAAATCCGTATAAAATATATTAAGAAAAAAAATATTTCATAAAAATATAAAAAATTATAGTAAGATAATTACATGTAAAAAAAAAAATGAAAACGAAGGAATACAGTGCGCCAATGGAAAAATATTTTGCAAGGAGCTATTTTTCAATGAAAAAAAACATTCGCCAACGTAATTTATGAGTTTCATTACGTATTTTAATAATTTTGTTTATAAACTGACTTGAAATTTCTAGAAATAATGAGTATACTTAGAAATATACTACTTAAACTTATAAAAACGTCTTTCTTTGATAAACTTCCGAAATTCATAAAGGTTATTATTGATAAAACGAATAAATCGGTTTGCATGTCCGTAAACATAACAGAAAAGCCCACGTAGAGCAAATTTATAGTTTTGAAAGACGCTCGTATCTACCGTGAATTTTTTACGCTTATAAATGTTAGCCGTTGGTAATAAATAACGTAATAAATAAAAAATCAGTCCAACGTGCGATTTAAAATTATGCGGCGCTCCTTAGAAACTAAAATGCCGGTGCAACCCTTGGCAAAAACCTCGCAACACTTGTCGGCGACTCACGCTTTTATAAAATAAACTTATCTCTTATATTTTAGGTAATTGTAGAAGTCCAGGGAAGTCTATCTAACCGTCGTCTATTACAGCTAATCAATCTCGGCGGCATTCGTAAGGCCACAACTTGGAGCTTCTACTTATAGCCTGGCAACAGTTTTTGAGAGTTGCCTTCGTAAATTATTTGTATATATATTCGTATGGTGACGTGTCGAATTGTAGGAATAAAAAGGTCTCGATAAGGCTTCGTAATACATTTGGAAGAATTCCATGAAATTCTTACCTTGTGTTCGAACCTCAAAACCAAACACGGTTACGAGGAATGTGGAAAATTTTTAAACAGGCCACACAGGAAGTTAAATACTCTTAGCTACATACGTTAAAAATGATATTCTATGGTTTTCAATGTTTACGTTAAGGATATTTTATATTAGAGCTTCTCGACTTGTATTTATTTTCTTTCCGATACCAATAACAAGGCGACAACTAACACGTTCGATGCTTTTAAGTTTTTTAATAAAAACTTTTCCTTTCCGTTATATCTAAACTAAAATACAAAATATTTATTCAGTTTTCTCCCAAAAAGAAATGATACGATTACACGTGCTGAAAAGTATAATGGGAATAAAATAATTTTACGATTAAAGATTAATGATTTTATTATAAGTTACGAAAAAAATTTATCAAATAATTAACAATAATTAATGGGACAATATCGTCGTGCTTTCCTAATAACCTTTTTAAGCATACTAACTCTTTATTTTTTAAAATAATAGAAAGCTATTTTTGAAATGTAAAACTGTATTAGATAACTGTAAGAGCATTGCGCTGTTTATTGTCTGCTAAATACGAAGACTTCAACCAATACGTTTTCTAGACTTGATTCCAAAAACACTAAAAATGTTCTTTCATCCTAATGGCGCAAATTGTTTATTCATACATTCAAAATTCAATTATTATCATTTCAAGATTGCTTGTATACAATATTAAATTGCAACATTACGACTATACCGTATTTAATAATAAAATTTAATAAATGACTACTTTGAATACGTTAGCTTAAGAAATAATAAGTATTTAATAATAAGGGAGTAAAGTTAGTTAGTTTTTAATCATTATTTATAAAAATTTTTTGAATTATTAGAAAATATTGGCTAATCTCAAATAATTTAACTATATGTTTAAGTATTTTAAAGCCATTTAAATTATATTGTATAGTTATAATTATTAACACGAAAAACACACTGGTGCAACAATTCTTATATTTATTGCCAACGTTAAATTCACTGATATCTTAATGTTTACTCTTATTTAATATTTAAATGAGAAATATCATTATAATTAAATATTAAATGAATTTAATTATAATAGTGAAGGCAATATATATTACAGCTTTGCTGACAAAGAATTGTATTATATGAGGCTTTTTCAGAAATAATTTTTATCAGATTTTTTTAACAATAAACGTTTAAACATAATATCAAACATAGTATTAATAAATATT
This sequence comes from Platyscapa corneri, assembly GCA_018907185.1. Lineage (NCBI taxonomy): Eukaryota > Metazoa > Arthropoda > Insecta > Hymenoptera > Agaonidae > Platyscapa > Platyscapa corneri. Next base: position 884,557 of record JACCHW010000042.1, on the reverse strand, counting down.
ATGGATGAACTAATTATTAAAACAGATATAAATAATTATTTTAAATGTTTATTATAGTAAAATTTTTTTAAATATGTATAAAGAGATAAAAAATGTAAAGCACAATTGCATTGATTAACTTAAAAAATTCTTATTTTGACGTTAAAATGTAAAAAAATTAATATTTATTTAATTATTTACATTTACGTTTAAATTTGAATGCATAAATTGTTTTTAAATCTATATTTTAAAATAATTTTTGAAATTACAATATAGCTACAATATTTTATACTTTGTTATTCAATAAATTCTAATCTACAACATTAAAAATACATTTATAAAAGAAAATAAAAAACTTCATTCCTTTTATCATAACTAATTTTAAGGAAAACTGGACAAAAGTATAAAATCATATTTTAATTTTGTGTTTCGATTTTCTTTGTTTTTTAAATTAAAAAATGATATTTATGTAAATTTAAATATTTTTATTTCACGTAATATATTATAATTATCAGAAATACGAATATAATTTTTTTAATAATCTCCCAAACACTAGAAAATACTAACTACGAAGTAATTTTTAATGACTAACTTTTTTAGTTGAAAAAATAAATAAAACTAAAATTATTTAATACATATCATGCCTTTTTCTGTATATTGTACAAAGTTTTATTCGTACCTTGAGTATTGCAGTTATAATTTCAACATGAGAATTTTTTATACTATACTACCGAATAAAACATGCACTATACCGAATTTTATACGAAGTGCATTATGCCTTGCAGTTTCAATCTTGTTTGTTTATTCTTTTTCGTACGTGCAAAAAATTCTTTCGGTTTTCTGAAAATTTTTGTTAAAAATTACTCAGTCAAAAGTTATGGGCTATTGAATTTCAAAGTGAATTTTCGTCAATTTAAAATTTATAATTTGAAACAACAAATTAATGGTGCATTGAAATTCCGATACCATGAATGTTTCATATTATTGAAGTTATGATATTATGAATGTTTTCATATATCTACTCTCACATCTCACAATATAGTAATACTATTAAAGGGAATTATTCTTTAGGAGAAAAAACAATACGAATAAATTTCTTATTGATTTAGGTTTTTTAATGATAGTTGAAGATATTTAAAATAAAATAGTTTTTAAAAATTTCTTTTGTAGATGATATATTTTACAAAATAAAGATAGAATAGGATAAAAATATAAATATGTAAAAAAATTTTTGAAGATAAACAATTGAATTTTGATAGTATTGTTAGTTACTTAATAAAAATACTTCTATATTCAGAGTAATTAATAAACATTTTATTCGTATTGTTTAAGTTTTTTTTACAATTTTTTAGATATAGCTTCTATATAAATAGTTTTCAATAAATAATGAAAGTACATGTAGGTGTTTATAATTATTTTAAACTCGTAAATTACTTAAAATATATAAATAATTTTTCTATAATAATAATTATTGTATTTTTAATTAAATTAAATATCTTGATGTTTAATATTATTGATATTTAATCAAGTAGATAAACTAAATTATTAAAACCAAATAAGAAATAACATAAATGAAACTTGTTATTCGCAATCTTCGGAATTTTTTTTATTAAAATATAAAGTAAAGAGAAGCGAGAGTGAAAATTTTCGTAAAATAATCTAAATGGAAACCAAAAACTTTTAGAATTTTATTGAAAACATGAAAATGCATTAAAATAAGATTGGAAAATAAGCTAAACATTTTTAAATTCAGGAAAAATTTGGTTTACAATAAAGATGCGTAAAAGCTTTCTTATGTTAGTATTATAAAGAACCTTTAAATTAATAAACTAAAAGAATAATGAATTAATTATTAACTAATTATCAACTAGTTTTAAAATTATTCATTCAATTATTGAAATTAATTTTTGTCATTCGACATTTCGATGAATTTTTTTATTTTACAAATTTCATTCTTGTGTGATATTGCTATTTTGTTTCCTTCAAACTTTTAATTTTTACTTTTAAATTTGTAATTGATTCTTTAACAAATTTATATATTGTAAAACCGTACGAATAAAAGAAATTCTAAATTTAAGTATAAAAAGGGTATTTTTTCCTAATTAAACAAATATTGTATTTAAACTCTTATTTAAAAAGTACGATGTTCAGGAATATAGTAGAAAAATTTATATGGAAATTAAACGTGAAAAAATGTTTTAACTTGCAAAGAGTACCAAATTGTAAATAAAGGTACAAAAATAAACAATTCGTAAAATTGAATCTTGAATTTTGCAAGTTAAATCGAAATTAAACCAAATCAAATCATAAATCGGTACGAAAATCAAATAAAAACTTTTACTGTCGGGAATCTCAAAGTAAACTTATGACAAAAGTTTGAAAATGCCCTTCCCCTAAAATATCCGAAGATACAAGCCAATTACTTTGAGAAATTTTCACAAAGCAAAAGAAAAAAATATATTTATAACTTCATTTTGGAATTAAACGATAATTTAAAATAACAGCAAAAACTACTTTCTCAATTTTCGAAAGCCAAGTGGATGGCGTAGACATTGCATAAAGCATTTTTCCATTGGAGTTATTTTCATAATAACAAAACTGTAACTTTGATGTATAATAAATGAAACACATCATCAATGGCAGTATCGATATACTTAGGTATAAATAATGGCATAATAGGTGAAAACAAACGCACATATTTGAAGGCGCGCGCGCATGCCCGCACACACGCACAGCACACACGCAGGCGTGCTAATGGAAATCTTTAAAAATTTAATTATATTTTTTAAATGCTTACCAGCTTTAAAACTTTTATCAAATACATAAAACTGCCACTGAGCGTAAATTACCGAAGCCGAATAAAAATACGAGTACACGACCAACTATAAGTACTTGCACCGCTTATTTCTTTTCTCGAATGTTGAACTTTCAACTTTGCCATTCATAAAGTTCTTCTATATTTTTTTCATTTTTACGAAAAGTTAATTAACATTTCATTTTTAGTAATATATAGACTGTCCGTGAATGATCGAGCAAGCCTCTATTTATTTTATTTATTTGCTTTTATAATTTAAAATACCCATTTACTGTAGTCACCGTAATATACATCATGTAAGCGAAGTGTGACTGTATTTCAATTTGAAAACATCAAAGCGATTTGTACGTAGTAAGTCACTGTTGAACACAAAAAATTCTGCGTTAGTAGAAAAAACAACGTATGAATTATCAATTGAGTTGAAAAAACCAAAAAGCGATCACCATTTTTATTTAACGCTTTGTGATATTTTAGAAAAAATTCAAACGCGTTCAGCGCATTTTCGTTCAAATAAATATAAGAATAAATAAGGATGATTTAAAAAATAAAATACCAAAACTTCAGAGCGGAAGCGCAAAAGTATGAAAAAATAAAGGCTTATAAAATATAAACGCGAAAGGCCTAAAAAATAATATTTTCGAGGAAAAATGTAAAAATTGCGTTCACAAACCTTTAAAAATTACAGAGCAGTTTTTCAAATCACTTATTATTTAACGCTTAATGCGTGGCTTGCGAAATATTTTTTTCAATGTTTCGATTCATAAATTTTGAATATTTCACAACTTTATCTTGCACCAGCTACGCGAGCAGTCGGTTCGGATCGAATTTTCCTTGCTTGCGTTGCAGCTATTATTAAAAGAAAACAACTTTCCAGCAATCAAGTTGAAAGGAAAAACTCAATTGCTTAAAAATTTTAAATTTTCATTCGCACACTTATAACCGAAAAACGTATATTCGAAATAAATGGTGGCGCAAACTTTGAAGAAGTGCCGCTGATCTTGGAATGCGATCGGCTTGGAAAGATTAGCTTAGATTAGCCCTCGCGTTGCCAATTAATCAGTGATTTTACATGCGCGATAAGTAATAAAGTAACGAGTTGCCGGGGGAACTAAAATGCAACTCGAGTTCCGCCTCTCGGTTTCCCGGAAAATCTAGAGCCGGTCGTTGCACTTTCCAATCGCAACCAATTTAAGCACGACCACTTGCGGAGAAGCCAATTCAACTTATAATTACAATCGATCTTAGGAGTTTAAAGCATTCCGAAGAAAAGAAAAGGGCGTGGGAGCGATCGGAGTTTCCATCAAATGCAAATGAGACAGCCGGATCGGGAAAGTTGCCGCGCAAGGAGAAAACGTTTGGCAGCGCGTAAAATATGATCCCTCCGTGTTCCGGGGATTCGGGGGCTTCGACAAAGAGTCCGACGGTATCTTCCACCCCCGCGTGGTCCCTCTTTCGCCATGGCAGCTCACAATACGCAGTCGCATCCATTATCTCGTCGGCACGTCGTGACCTGCAGAAACGGCTGCTCGAGATCGCCGCATTTATGGGCGCAGGCGGTAAGGGCGGGCTCGAGGGCTGCAGTCGTTCGGAGAGGAAATTTCCCATTTTCCAGGGAACTCCCACGGCCAATTTCCACTTTTTCCCTCCGCAGGTGCAGGCTTCGCGAATTTTGCACGTACTATTATTTTTAACAGCGTCGCCCCCCCCCGCCTCCACCGCCACCGCCGTCGCCTTTCGCGATGTCACCGACGTGGTTATTAACTTCATTCCACTTCATTGATTTTCGTTACTTGCGCTACGTACACCCACCGGCGACAATAGCGAAGACCGGCGCGCTGCTACAGGAGAATAAGGAATAAAAAGGGTTGTAAAATTCGAAATTACTCCCAATTTCGTTGTTAACGCGTCGCTGCGATGGACAATACCGTCCTCTTTGCACTGTAAAAGCTTATTATTCGCTTTTTACACGTGCACCTATGCGCTACTCTTTTATCACTGGCTTTAAAATTGCGTTATTGTTCACCTTGTTTGCCGAGCCTCTTTACGCCTTTCTTGTCCGAAATTTATCTTTCCTTTTCAAAAAGAAATCATTTTTCAATTTGCATCATCAGCGAGAAACGACTGCTCGTGCTTTCCTTCTCCATCCTCTTATTTCGTCTCTGTCCGCGTTTTATCTTGTAGACCATGACATTCGAGCTGTTTGAATTAGCTCCGTCTCTCCTCTTCATTGCACCAGCTATAATTATTATATTTATGTTTCCAATAAACCTATTTCATCTACTTTTAGTGACAGTCGGTACTTTTACAGAACTCTCTTGACAATCTTTAAAAAAGGGAAAATATGGGAGATAAAGAATTATAGAAGAATTACTTTGATGAACACATAAAGTCTGTACTCAACAAAATAGAAGAAAATGAAAGAAAGTATGAAAGTGTATGAGAAAATCAGCTATAAAAAAGTATTTAATCCATTTTAAAAGGAAAATATACGGAGAGGCAAATATAAAAGATAAAATAGGCAACGAGATGATTGGTGGAATGTAAACAGAAAGAGAAGCGAAGCACAGATCTTTAATGAGTTCAGCCTTATTTAATTTAGTGATGACGGATTTGTAGGAAGAATTACAAAATCCAGTAGCTCAAGAATAATGACAGAAAAGAACAAAAAAAAATTATTAATATTTCCAGATGACACGGTAATATTGACCAAGCGCGAGGGAAAATTGAGCGAAATATTATAAATTTATATTTATAAAATAAAGGTCTGGAACTAAATGAAGAAAGAAGAAAAGGATGGATTTTATATGAAGAAAAAAAAATAATTAAAAACAGTTAATAAATTTACATATCTAGTGTATGGGTTTAGAGAAAATCACAGGGACGACGAATATGCAAAATTCATGAATAGAAGAAGGGAAATATGGTAATAGGAAAAGTTTAAAGTTTTGCAGGGAGATGGTGGAATAAAGACATAAGAATGAAAATGAAAATGCTCCAACATCTAGGGGAAAATGTGTTATTATAAGCAGCGAAAATATGGGGATGGAAAACCCGCGAAGAAATATAAATTGTACATTGAAAACATGGAAAATGGATACAGAATTAAGATGAAAATACGCCCGAACGCGTAATTACGTTGAAAAAAAATGTGTACGAAAGAAGTGGAAAAATTCATTAGATTTAAACAAAGCAACTGCGAGCGCACGAGTTCTAAAAGAAAGTGGGAAATAAGTAATAGAAACACAGAACTGGACGGCGAAACTGCAGCTGGAGATAAAAATATGAAAGGGGAGAAAAGGCGTGGGTGGAGGCGGAGACGACGAAAGTTGACCCAAGCCGATAAGTGCGGATCGACAAATTGGAAAAATCATAATGCGCAACGCGACGAGAAAATGCACGCGCGAGAAGGAGGGAAGAGGCGAAACGAGAAAGAGCCAACGAACGCGCGATGATGAAGCAGCAAAGAACGCGCAGATTTTTTTAACAATAATAACGAAGAAACAGCGAAACGGGAACCGTTGCAGAGGAATAATGAAAGGACAGACCAGAGATCTAAAAGTGCGCAATTTATAAGAATATATACATATATATATATGTGTGTGTGTATATACATAGAGAGAGAGAAAGGAAAGAGAAGGGCAAACAACGTAAAAAGGCAATATTAGGAGTAAAAAATAAAAATAAATATTAAAAAAGGTATTATGACACTATCGTAGTTTAATATGATGTATAAATTATTCATGAATAACTAATAATAATAACGATAGATTTTATCATTGCATCAATAAATTTATAAATTAACGCATATTTCCTTTTAAGAAGAATGTACTATTTACAACTTAGTGTTAAATTATAGAAAATCGGATTTAAATATTAGTCTATGATTATGCTTTTCCTTTTTTTACATTTATAATATAGCTAACTTTATTTCTGCAACTAAGTTTTGCGAACGGATCGACAAAAATTAATGCAAAAGTTAATTATACTTGTAAAACATTTATATTTTTAACGAAGGAAAATATATTTATAATTATATGAGGAAAATATGCAATCGATTTAAAAAAGTAAGAAAATATTAAATGTAAACATTAAATATAAAAATCAATTCATAAAGTATATATTGTTTCTTACAAATAAAAAATTGTAAACGAAGAAAACATAAGCAAACCAAATTCGTTTCGTTTTCATTGTATCTAAAGATTTCCAATTATAGGAAAGCAATTATCGCAATCTCATTTGCAAAGAAGAAATTCTCTAAAAACGTGCATTGACTCTCATGGACGACTTAAGAAGAAAAGAAGATAAAAAATGAATTATTTATTTGTAACACATAAATCTCTGGCCTTGGCAAACACGTTTTACAAATAATAATACACTTATAATCATATAATCCATTCTTACGCACGGCAAAACGGAACAAGTGACTACTTATAGTTTTTAAAAAGAATGTTAGTTATGAGCGTTAAAGGACAATATTTCAAAGGTGCAATCCTTTTTGTTTATTTGCAGACTTTATAATGTAGCTTAAAAATTTTTTTATGTTGCATACAGATATTGATCAATTTAAATTTTATTAAAATAATGAGGCCTAATTTATAATTGCTTGAGTAAAAACATAATCTATTGGTATGGCCTGTGAAACTTAAGATTTTCATTCGTTCAATAAATCTGTGCAAAGAATAATTTTATTTTTTTTTTACGAAAGAATCACTTTTAATTGGTGTTATACATAATACAAAATGTATAAAAACACTGCCTTTAATTATTTTCAATAACTTACATTAAATTATTTATTATAATAATATTGAAAATATGCTTCAAATAACATTTTCTTCTGGTGTGCGGCTTCTACACTTATCAGAATAAATGAATAATAACTATTACAATTTAATAAAACAATTTTTATCAATTAACTAATTGTCTTAAACGTATGTACAAGCGATCGAAATTGGCAGACTTAATATTAATTTATAACAAAGAACTAAAAAATTTTAATTTGTTCATTATCATCGCGAATTTTTTTTCCATGTACTATGTGTAATCGTTAATTAATTCACAGTAACTGTATTCACAACTGTAGTAATAAAACAAAAATTAATTTCTCAAATAGTTAAAAAAAAAAATAAGACAATCAGGGAATGATTATGATATATTACAATAAAATAACACTTAAACGAAGATTGTGTATTTTACTAAAAATGCCTATTTCTGTACAAACAAATTCTAAATTGCCAAAACATAATGTCATCTGCATGTAAGCGAAATAAATATGATTAAAAGAATTTTAATTAAAAATAATGTTACTTTGCAATTGGAGAATTGTATTTTTGATGATATTCGTAGATTATCAGACTTTATTCAGACAATAAAACTAAAATTCATTTTTTATTCAGGATTCGTAGAAATTCGGATTAAAATTTGTTTAATAAAGATACGTGTAGGATAATTTGTTCTATTAACAATGTAACCGCAGTGAAGATTAAGAGTAGGGGTGGGGGTATTAAAAAGGAAATAAAGTTGTGAACACTCAATTAATGTGTGATTTATAAAAAATCACTGCGTGACTTATAAAATAGTGAAAGCGACTCTTTGAAAACGCATCAAAATGCATTTCATTATTGTGTTCGAAATGTCTAAATACGATTAATTCAATTACAATCGAAAGTTATGGTTTGTAGCCGCAGAACTGAAATTTAAGAGGCCAAGTCTTGTGCCGGAGTCTCGTTCGTTGAATAATAATTATTATACCCTCCGTATAATCCGTTCATTGAAGGCTGCACCTGTTGTTACCCCTCTGCCCTCCTAAAACAGATTTTAAATAGTTAAAGGTCCCAATATAGGATATATCGGCCAGTTAAATAACCAGCCTGCGACGACTCTCGTTCTCACTTTCTCTTTCTCCGTTCGTCTACCTGAGCCGGAGAACTCGGCCCATCCTGAAACCTACTATTGTAATTTCGTCGATCCAGCTTGCGCGTGCGTACGTGGGTGTGGGTGTGCACGCGCAGGGAAACAAAGCACAGGAGCTGCTTGCGTACGCGGAAACCACCCGAGGGCACACCACCGATCACTCACACAGCTGCACTGCCGACACAAAAGAACGGTGAGCCGAGTGCGAGAGAGAGAGACGGAAGAGGGAAGAGCCCCAAAAGACGAGGAAACGCACATTTAGCGCCCATGGGTTCGTTATAAAGCTCTCGTATTCGACCCAGTCGAGTTGGGCCAATCATAGCCCCGGTTCCCATCCCCGCTACTCGCGCTTGCGCAGCTGCTCGATCGTCCGGGAGAAGCGCACTTTTGGCGGTTAATCAGTCGCACGCGGCGAGTCGTCTCGAATTGTCCGAGCCAAACATCGCTCGAGCGCGAGCTCCACGTCTACCACGAGACCGAAACCTCGAACCCCGTGAAGTCAGTGTAACGTACATGAGTGTGAGGCGGTTCACCAGCCCGCGCCGCAAGGAGGACCTGGTGTGACGGAAGAGGAGGAGGACGACGACGACGACGACGACAAGCGCGCGAGAGGCAAAGGCGGCATGGAACTGCACACGCCGAAGCGCAACAACAACGCGAGCGAGCCCATGGGCTGCGGCAGTCCGCCCATGTGCGACACGATGCTCTACCCCTGGAACTGGGGTGAGGAGGCGCGTAACGTCAACCTCAGCCCCGGCAGCTCCTGCTCCTCGCCAGAGTACGGCGGCGGCGGCGGGGGTGGCGGTGGAGGAGTAGGCGGAGGTCCTCCCACGGGTCGAGCACAGCGTGGCTCTGTCGGCCGCGAGCAGGTCGGACAAAGCCATCATCGAGGGCGTCCTCGGAGTCGCACAGGCGCGGTAGGGCCACGGGCCGACGCGCTCACGAATCTCATGATGCAAGGGAGCACCTCGCCGTCAAGCATCAAGTGCACCTACTGCAACCGCGTCTTTCCCAGGGAGAAGAGCCTGCAGGCTCATCTGAGGACACACACTGGTGCGTATTCTTACGGGTTTCAATCATGGTTTTGGCTACGGCCCTCGAAGAGGATCCGCGTGCGCGGGGAACGTCTCGTTTTCGTGCGGCACGCGCGCAAGCAAACATAACCTATGAAGCGCGACCGCCCGTGCGCGAGCGCAGAACATACGTTCATTCGAAAACCTTCCATCCTGCTTCAGCTCGCGACTGCCTACATACGTTTCTCTCCCTCTCACGCTTCTGCCCTCTTTTAACGGACAGCGGCGGTGGTTCGCGCGTCGCGGCCGCTCTTTTTCTCCTTTCCATTCACTTCTGCCCGTCTCCGTATTTTTCGCTCTGAGCCTTTCTTTTCCTGTCCTGTTCCCCTTTCTCTTGCTTTATTTCTCTCCCGTTGTCTTTCCTACTCTTCCACCCTTTCATCGGCGAGGTCGTATCGATGACCTATGAGCTGTGCCGAAGAGATCGCAGAAAGAAAGGCTTTTTGCGCGGCGAGCACGAGGAACGCGCCAACCGAGCGCGAGCGAGCGTCTCCCGCGCTTCTTGCGTTGTGGGAGCGAGAGAGCGCGAGCGATGACGCGCGCGCGTGCACGCACGTACGGAAATTCCAACATGTCCGTTTTGCGCCCTCGCCACTACGCAGCCGCTCGTGCACCAACACGCACGCGTGCGCGCACGACGTATACGTATACATGTTCATGCGTTCGCGGGCATTTATATGTATATATATATTTATATATATATATATATATTTATTTGCACCAGATTCTCATCCCTCCCTCTTCCTCCTGCACAATCTTTCAAAAAGCACGCGCGTGAGACCAGATGGAGCCCCTGTTGCTCTTTAATCAGGTCGTGGCGGGGTAATTTATGTGGCCAGTATCCGCTTCCTTTGTACGCCCAATTCTATACGAATTTACAGCTGGTCTCTATCTCTTTCTCTTTCTTGTTCATTTCGAACATTCTTCTACAAGCGAATCCAATTTCATAATTTCCTTTATAATAGAGAATTTCTAGAGCATTTTGATCAAAACCCTATACTCCATCTTATTCATTGCTGTGCGTTAAATCGTTGAACAAACTTGGTAAAAAATTCAACGGTTGTTAATATATATATATATATATATAGAGAGAGAGGGGTCATTTAATACAAACGAGTAATAAAATACTTATTAATTTATTTATAATATTTATCAAGTTACGTGTTTATTCTTGTTCATAAAAACTCCAACGTATATTTAAAATACAGGTTGGAAGGTGATGCACTGCGGTATTTTATTTCTTCAAACGTGTAAATATTGCTACATACAGTGGTGACCGTCAAAAAACCATCGAAAAATTTTTTTTCGAAACAAACGAAACTTTTGTTTTCCGCGGATCAAGGAAGCATTTAAGAATGGACCGGCTGAATAAGAAGTTCATTTTGAAGGGATGTGACTGAAAAAGGGCAATTCATACATACGGGTCGTGCTGCCATGGCACGCGGATAACGTCGCAAAAAGTATGCGCGTGAAAAAAGATTCAACGTAAATTTACAGGATCAGGCGTCCTGTTTTCAAACCCTTGAATCGCCACTATGTGCGCGCATGCATGCTTTGTTTTTATTTTGATTTTTACATTCGCGCTTTTCTTCCTAGAAAAAAAGCGAAAACAGCGGCACAAGATGTTGATTCCGTTTTGGTTTTGCCTTGCCAAAACGAAGGAGAAGAGAGCCATGCGCGAACGCGTGGCGACGTGAAAAAGTTTTTTTGGGGCTTACGGGATGGTGTTGGTTGCGAACGAACGGGGCGAGGGGAAGGAGAAAACAACTGCGCCGCGTTTCTTTGTTACACGCGCCAGTATGAGGGGCACGTTTTTCCGAGGGATTAAGAGCGCGCGTGCACGTTTGCACGCAGCCGCCACAGACCACATGGTCTACGCGTTTACGATACGTTTGCTTTTGATTTTGTTGAGGCGCACGCGCCTTGACCGATGATTTTTTGTTTACATCTTTTCGTGTTTTTTGTTTTTGTGAATGTTGTAAACAACGGACAGGCCACGTGCTCTATTCAAATGTTTTACTCTTACCTGAGCCTTCTTAGATCTGCAATTTTCAACTTAATATTCTCGCTTTAGGCGCATTATTTTTATCACGGAAGTATTTGTAAATAGAAAAGGGAAACAAATGAGCGGTTCGACGTATTTTTTCAATAATTTGATCGAGAGTTAGCAAATTAGCGATACTACGCGTATTTTCACAAACGAAAATATTAATAATAATGGTAATAAAATTGACGAGCTGAGGAGAAGTCTTGTATGTGCGCGTTTTTTGGCAGATCGATCCTTTTGTTTGAGCCGCAATTAATTACGGAGATAATAACGGTCCGGCGGCGAAAGAGTAAAAAAACTAAAGCCGTTTTTCTTTGGATTTCGCAGGGGAGAGGCCGTATCCTTGCGACTACCCAGGATGCACGAAAGCTTTTACTCAATCTGGACAACTGAAAACTCATCAAAGATTGCATACCGGAGAGAAACCGTTCCTGTGCACGGTACCTGGCTGTGAGATGAGATTCACGCATGCAAATCGCCATTGTCCAGACCATCCGTACGCAACGCTGACCAGGTCAGACGATTTCGTACTGAAGCCAGTTTCTGGCAACACGGAACTCCCGCACGACGTCACTCGATGGCTCGAGCGCTATAAAATGGCGAGGGAACGGGAGGACCGGACGCCCAGCAGTAAGAGCGACAGGAAGAAAAAGCAGTGGAAGAGCAGCGGCGACAGCCACAAGAGAATCAAGTCGAGAAAAGGCCTCGTCATGGACGCCGTCGTCGAGCAGGAGAACCTCGACCGAGCGCCGCAGAGCCAAAGCCGTCTGTATTGCAGCGAGAGTCAGGACAGTCAGGACGAGAGTCAGGACGAAGATCCAACTGAGACCTGTACAATACTTCAGACCTCGGAAGACGAAGAGGCGACAGGTATCAAGTTACCCATCACTCCGTTGCGAAGGCCACTCGATAGATTGCAGCCGAAGAAGCGCTGGTTGAGGGAGGCGTGTCTGGAGCAGCAGCTCGCGAAACCCCTCAGGTGGGACCTCCACCCAAACAACAGCTGCCACCGGATCTCCGAGGAGCTCAACACCTCGTCGCAGTGGAGTCTTTCGGAGTCGCAGCTACCGAGTCTTTGTGGCATTCCGAGACAGGAGAGCGACTTCGCACCCGTAACTGCTGATCAGACTAAGCAATGCCTAGATTCGCAGCTCGCGACAACGGCAGCGACGACGACGACGACGACGACGACGATGATGACGACGAGTCCTCTGCAGCTTAAGCCAGAGAGCGAGGACAAAGATTTGCTTGGCGCCAGGACGACGCTTCACACGGAAAACGAGACACGACCGACGGTGCTGATGCTCGCCGGCAGGAATCAGGTGCTCAAGTCTTGCGCGAGCCCCGACCCTGGCGGCAACACCACCGACGTCAAAGTTATCGTTGTTAAGCAAGAGGAGAGTTCGCTGAAGCTGCCCTTACCCGAGGACAATCAAAAGTGGCTCGGGGCTCTTGCACTCATGGAATTGGCCAAGACACAGGAGGAAGCCGCTCGCGCATTGAGAATATCCAGAGATTTGGATGTACACACGAGCCCGAATTACACTCATCTCTAAACTGTGATTATTTTTATTGAGTTTGTTTGAATTTTTGCTTTTGAACAAGTTCATTTAGTTAATTGTTTACGAACGATAAATCTGCAGAGCGAAAGAGATATTGTATCGGATCGTTGCTTCATTAGCCCTTTACAAAACAAATTAAGCTGTCCAATGTCTTTGTTGATTCATTTTGCTTTCCTTCATTTTCGTTTTATCGACTCTTAACAGCCTCACTTTCCACGTGTATTATACCGATGTGAAGGGTCTAATGCTATCTGTAAGTTTTATACTTAAGGTTAAACCTTGAAGATAAATGTTCGTTCGTTATGACTAAGCGCTTCATTACTTTGTTAAGTCATAGCAACATATGACAAAGTTCTTTAATATTTAAGGATAAGCGTTAAACTTTTTGATTGATGCCAACAGCGAGATGGAGTTTCTTGTATTTTATGTGATCATAACGATAATAAGAATTATAGGTGACCAAAAAAGCTTTTAAATGCAGCATTTTATTTAAAGAAAAAAATACAATTTTAAGTCTCTCGCCAAAAAAGAAACAAACAAAAGGAAAATAAACAAGAAGCCAACAGTTGTCATTACTTACTATTGACACTCTAGTATTATAAGAGGGCAACATTGGCGTACTAGAGAACAAACCTTTGTGTGATAATGTTTAGGTTGTAACGAGTACGCCGGTTGTCATACGATACTGACATGGAAAAATCGAGCTTGTAAAGTATTTAACGGGAACAAAATTAGTCACTATTTATGTAAAGGCGTGTGATATAAAAAAAGTATGCAAGGTTTAAGTCTATAGAGAATCATGAAGCATTGGAGCCTTTGATTATCTTGCTGCATTGCCTTATCACTCTTTTAATTTTTTTTACGAAATGTACATAAATTCTTTATTTTAATAAAAACCCTTGACAACAATAATTATTTATTTTATTGTTTCTAACGTTTATTAATTATGTAATATTAATACTTATAAAAATTTATGTGTATATGTGTGTATGTTTTTTATTTTTTGGTAATTATTATTATTATTATTATTATTATCATTGTTTAAAGGTCTTCCTTTCTGGCAAAACATTCTTTTAAAGACTAAATATATATTTTAAAGCTTCGAGTTAAAATAAATTCTCAGTTAAATTCACTTTTTAAAAAACTTTATTACATATAACTTAATTGCTTCTTTTTGTATTCTGTAGTTTCACAGATTTATATTTAAAAGTTTGTATAATATGATGTAAAAATAAATACACAGCACATGTAACATATTACATATAATTATTTTTAAAAATAAATGGTTCTTTTTTTAATGTTTGTGTGCCAATAATTTTCAATTTTTTTTAAATAAATTTTACCGATTATTTTCAATTTTTTGCACAAGCTGAACTAAATAATCTTCTTCGTGTGCTCCGTCATTTTCATTAGCAGCATCTTCATCATCTTCCTCTTCATCTCCCGCATCTTCCATAATTTCTACACTATCATCACCTTCTTCTCCTTCACCTACTTCATCTCCATCTTCGTCTGCGCCATCTTCATCTTCCTCTTCTTCTTCTTCTTCACTATCAACTTCATCACCATCACCGTCACCTTCAATACCATTTTCGATTTCCATATCTGGTGCCAAATAATACTAAAAACAAATTTTTTTTTTTATCATCACTATGATATTAAAAAAAATAAGAACTAAACGCGTGTTTATCATATAAAAATAATTTTCTAATTTTCGAATTTAATTTAAATAGATTAAAATAATATAGTGTTATTTAAATAAAATGTGTAAACCCGATTAGATTCTTTGATTACTCTCAAATTTTAATATTTTATTTTACACGAGATTAAAATTAGAAATTACTCTTAGGCATAATTTTTAAACTATTGATTAATTTATCTTATAAGCTAATGAAAAAATAATTCATAATCATGGTTCAAAAAGGCCGTAGAAAGTTTATGAAAATTACCTGTAAAGGATTTGGCCAAAGATCATCTTTAATAAGTTCAGCAATCTCATCTGAACTGGGATCTCCATGATCCGTGAACCAATCGAAGAATGACCTATGACCCAATGGCCTTTTCCTTACTTTCATTGCTGCTTTTGCTTTTCCTCGTTTTGATAAATCACCACCATCTTTCCAACGAATATTTGTGCTTTGAGATGCTGGATCACCTAATAGAATATGAATATTGTATAAACTATATTATAAAAGTAATTGATAAGTATTTCGACCTCAAGCCATAGCTTTGTTTTTAAGGCTGAGAGGCCTGCTCACCCGACGAACCGAGATGAAATTCCTTGGTAAGCACCTCGTTATCAAAATATGGATTTTCTTCAAAATAAAAATTGATTCTATAGCCGGATTTAATATCTTCAAATTCTTCTACCTCTAGTTTATTCAAGTAACGTAATGCATCTTCCTCTTCTTCCTCCAAAATATCAGCTATCTTTTTGTTATTGACAAACTAAGAAAGTAATTAAGGAAAAATTACACGAATAAAGGTTGGTAATAATTAATATTAAAATTTATCAATTTTTGGAAAAATATAATAATGAACTGGCAAGGTATGGGTGTACATATCGCTCAAAATAAAAATTTATTACCTAACATTCTTAAACATTTTTTTATATTTTATAATTGTTTCTTAAAAAAACTAATGCAATAAAAGTTAATGCTTATTAAAATTATATAAAATTTTTGAACACAAAAATATATCTAAATATTTTTATCTATGGATAAATTAAAAAAGATTACAATCTATATGTGTATATATATATATATATACACTTCCATATATGTAGATACTAAAAGTAATTATCCCTATTTAATAAAAATAAAATAAACAAGTCATTTGGTTTTTATAGGTTATAAGATAATAATCTACATTTTAATTTCGTTAACTTAAAATTTATCGGCATAATTTTTCTACGGTGATATAGAGTTTACAATCAACAATGCCACTAATTTATTACATTTGTAACCATAAATTATAATTTTTTGATGATTTTGGAAGTTACCGAACAACTTCTATACATCTACGCCAAGGACATAAATTTACGGAAAGTTCTAGAAATAAAAATGGAATAAAAACAAAATCGTTCTCTTCAATTACGAAGAGTTAGAGATAGTTGTTCGTCGGTATCTAACGTATAAACATTGCAACGAGTACAACAATGGGGCAGAAAGTATGCCAAGTGCACATTTGCTCCGGATTCCGACGGGACAGACTGTATTTAAAATTTAAAATAAAGTGCTAGGAATATGGTCGGGAAGCCTAGATAAGGCCGTTCTCGTCTGTTGTGGCGCGAACTCGGAGCTCGCGTGTGCCAACGAAACTCGAGTTGTAGTCCTGGTGGCAAAGATGGCGTCGAGCACCGGCGCGCTACGAACGCCGGCAAGTGTCGCGGTGCGCCGGGGAGCAAATGAAGCGAGACAGATACACGCGCGGGCCGAGCGAGCGTTTAAGGCAAGGGGGGCAGGGCAAGAGTAGCAAAAGGATACGGCCGTCACCCAAAAGTTGGGTATCCTCTTGATGATGTCGTTGCGCTTCTGGAAATAGGGCTTGCGCAGCTTATTATACTTCTTCTCGACTTCGAGTATCTCGTCACTGGCCTTCTCGTTGAGGCCGTCAATCTGGTTCTGGCAACCGTCAATCTCCTCGAGAGCCTTCTGTATCTCGACGTCGTAGTCGCGACTCTCGGCGGCGCCATCACCGTCGCTCCTGTCCGAGTCCTCGAGCTTCTTCGCCTTCTTGCTCGGCGAGGACATGGCTGCCTCTCTCTCTCTCGGTTGTTCCGTGCGCTCGGTGACTACCAGTCCCGGGTATGTACGAGGTACGCTGCTGCTCTCGTTGCTCTCAAACGTTGTGCCGCCGCCGCCGCGCGCGCACACCTAACACACGCACGGGCGCCCAGCACTTAATGTACAATCCGCCACACCGGTTCGACCGCACACTTTTAGGGACAGCCACAGAGACCACCGCTCGTTCGCTCTCTCTCGCTCTTGTCTCGGGTGCACTTGTGTGCGTTGCGCACTGCTCACGGCCAGTTGTATTGCCCTGAGTGATGATGCGTCCCGCGCGCGCGTTCCGATACCTTTGTACACGCGTGTGCGTACGTCGCCGAAGCTGGGACTCTTCTTTCGGAGTATAAATATTCGGTATGTGCACGCTCGGGAATAGCGTTGCAGCACCACCTGTGGTCATTTTTCGAACTACCCGCCTGCGCGATTATATACATCAACAATAATTTACATTACAATACACGCGCTTTCAATTCGACGGCGACGGCGAAAGTTTGGCAAGATAATGCTTTATTAACGATGCTTCGAAAGAGTCAGCGCGCTACACTATCGCACGGTATCGTTGATAAATTATATTAATCGAGCTTATTTTCCTTAAATCATTGCTCGTGCTTCGCGAAATATTCTATGATATTTTCGATCGGAATTGTCCTTATTTTCTTTCAAATTACTTTACGTACACGCTAATATATCTACAAAATCATAACAAAGAAGAACATTGCCCCGCAGTTACTACAGATGTGTGGATACACTTCTATACGTATAAATATCGATGCAACCGTACAAGTGGAAAATAAATTATATTATCGCTGGTAGCACCGGAACGTCAATATTCGAGTTGATCAGCTGATTTGAAAACAGCCACCAATATTAAATCTGTTTGAAGGAAAGACGTTGTTTATTTTACAAATATTAGACATCTTCTATTCAGTACTCGCGAACGAATAATAAAGTCGACGAGCTTTCGTTTGCTGTGGATATTTTATATAAATTTCGATTAATATTTAATTTCAATACTGATGCATATACGACGACTAACGTGCTTTGCAGATCATTTATTTTCTAAATCTGCCACTAGATAACACTGCTTTGATATTACTTACTTGCTTATATAGCCAGAGCTCAACACTTGAAGGAAATTGTGGTGGCGCAGTTGAAGTCTAAATTGAAAATGGCGAGAGGCAAGGCAATTTGCCCACATATTTATTTTTGAAATATAAATAGATATATTACTTATTACCTTATCCAATGCCATGTTGTCATACAAAACATCTTTATATTCATAGGTTCGGCATAGATGCAAACGTCTGTAGAATTTTGATTAGGTACGTAATATAATTGTTATGTAGAACAGCGCGAGAATTTGCAAAGATGCATTATTTTGTACAGGTATGTCCGAATGTAAATTTAAAAAAATATAGAATATATGCGGCTTTAAATGCCACGATTGTTGAGATTGTAGAACGCGGCCTGTATTTCTGAAACTAATTAAAGAAATTAAGGAAAAGGTACATCCGTTGAATAAATTTTAATGGTAGAGAGATGTAAAGTTTAATTCAACGGGTTCGTCTACTGATAGTGAGTATTTTGTTTCGTAATCAAATTATGTGTTAAATTATGATACGAAATGAAAGAAAAATACATCTTGAACAATATTTTTTCCATAGTAGAATCATTTTTATTATCAAAGTCAAAAAAATTTTTAAACTAAACGAAGAGAAATAGTAAAAAGTTTCATCTGATACTGATTATCTTATCATATTGATAAAACTAAATAAGCCAAAAATTATATTCGCCAATAATACGTGTAATACTTTTTTAACTTTCTTCAGTGCTCATAAGTAGTGTTTTAATATAAATTTAAATGTTTTAAAAAATGTCAGCTTGGCCAGTGTTTGAATTGTTGGCGAGCCTTTTTACACGCAGAAAATATATTTTCTTTAAAATTTCACAATTTAAACAATTGCAAAGTATAACATATTAATATTTTAAATAGACTTCTGAACGTATTTTTTGTTATCTATTTGATGCTCGATTTCAATATCGCATTTAAAAAACAAGATTAATTTCTCGAGTCGATGCTCGTATTACGCCGAAACGAGGATTTCTAAAAGTAGAAAATTGATCGAATGCTCAAAGTATTGCAAGTCAAAAAAATATTAATAAATTTATGCAGTTGATGCGCAAGGAAAGTTTAGAAATAATTATTTTATAAATTGAATTTTATTTGTGTATAGCTAAGTATATTAACCATAGCTGACATTTGTTTTACCTGATTCAGGTGCTTTA
Organism: Platyscapa corneri; assembly: GCA_018907185.1. Lineage (NCBI taxonomy): Eukaryota > Metazoa > Arthropoda > Insecta > Hymenoptera > Agaonidae > Platyscapa > Platyscapa corneri. The sequence continues at coordinate 865,097 of JACCHW010000042.1, read as the reverse complement.
CTTTCAGTGTTTGCTAATTTTTCTTATATTATTTTCTTTTAAAAAACTGCTGTTTATCAAAGGCAAATAGAATTTCGATTTTTAAATAATGGTCATTTTTTTCATTATTTCGAAAAAGTAGATGGAAGAACACGTGGTTATAATTACGAACTTGTGTTTCAATTTAGTATCTCTATTATATAATATATATATATATATATGTATACGTTAATATTATCGATAAGCTTTTAAAAAATATCCAAATAACTATAGTTTTACCGCTAAAGTTTACTCTTAAATAATGCAGCTCGATAAATAAAAAAATGAAACGTAAAATATAATGCAGCTACACTTTATGCTACAGTTAGCATTAAAATTCTAATCGATATTTATTTAATTCATATACACTTGCTGGTCGACAGATTAAAATTTCTCGCACAATACACAATTTTAATTGGAAAAAATTTTATGTAACTTATCTTTTTATTAAAAAATTATTTCTAGACGAGCGTAATTTGAAAACCTGTTACAGTAAAGTGTGAAATTTATAACTTTGTATTTATATGAAATTTACAATTTTTCAGTTAAAATATTCATTATTTACGTAAAAATAAATGGATTTTAACGTCTATCGATATATTTACGTAATTTTAAATAGATACAAATACAAATAATTAATATTTTGTTGTGGGTCAAACAACGTATCCATTAGAATGGAAAGCGCGATTTGACTCGAACCTCAATTTCTTACTCTTATCTTTGCGGTTTCGCACGAAAAAAGATAAACAAATAGACTTGGAAAAAGTATTAGAAATTACACTTTCTGATAGAAAAAGTTGGTGTAAAAACTTGTCCACGCATATCAATGAGCAAAAGGCGAAGACTAATAATTTATCTTAAGGTGTCTCGATAAAAATATTTCGACTCGTTTCGGTTAAAACTTGTTGACTCTTCTTAGCTGCTGCCTAAGTGTGGATTTAATTAGGAAATGTAAAAAAAAACATACGCGCGCATTGTATCTCGTTTTCACATCCTAATAAAATACTTGATAAATGATACGGAAATCTTTTGCTCGCAATTAAATATAATTTTAATTAAAATAAAAGTAAGCAAAAATAGTTTACGTCCGTTGAATTTGTAAGGAATTAGTTTATTTACTATTGTGAAAGCAACGCGAGAACTGCTTACGTGCGACTAAACTGATAGGATTTTGGCAACAAGTAAAGTTTAAATCAAAATCTGCACGAATAATTGCTCGAATTTATTCCAAAGAACAGCTTTTACTCAAAAGTGCCCTGTTTTTGTTTTCGACCACTGTAAATACCCTTGCAACATTTATACTTCTTAATAGATATAATAAGTGCAAATAAAATTAATTACCTTTTGATATTTATGCAGAATGCACATGGCGTCTCCCAAATGCTAAAGGCTTCTCCTGCATCTCGCAACGTCCTACTCGATTGTAAAACAGGTGTTGAAAAATGAACAAAAGTCCATCCAATAGCGAGATTCTTAATAGACATTCTAAAAAACTAAACTTGTAACGAGTGCATCGTTCACATTTAATTTCCTTCGCTTTTATACCCTCGAATATTTTTCCGCGATTGCTATTTTTGCGCGTTTCTATGTAATCGATATTTATTCTGCTAATAACTCGCGCTTTCAATTCGATAACAATAAGTTCAGCTTTATATAATATCTATCGCTTTAATTTCCTACATCCGTTTCACCAACACACGAATGTTTTCTACAAATTGTTTACACAATGTTGTTGAGCGATAAGCAGTTTCTTAAACTTTTATGCAATAATATTTCATTTAAATCACATACTCCCTTGTATAAACAATGCTTTTGAAATCGAATGAAATGGCTTTCTCATTTTATATTCAGATCAATAGAGGTAAAATTCAATTAATCCTGTAAGAGAGTGTCATTGGGTTGCGAACAATAGAGTTATTCGATAATAACCATGGCCAGAGAAACGCGTAAACTATAAAACTACGAATTGAAAACTTCTTTAAAAAAAGACCAAACCTCAACTCGATAACTCAAAAGCGCGTACGCCATTTAAAGATACGCGTAGGTGTTACTCACGTTCAACAGCAAACTTTTACACGCGGATTTTGAGCGTTGCTCTGATAAAATTAGCAGATCTGTAAAAGTCGGCGGGAGATTCAATGTGATTGGCGTGTATAAGAATAAGTACCAACCCGTAGAAGCATTATCACCAGCTCAATGCTGAGAACCAACTAAATCATCTTTAATTTATATCGGTGTGTTAGATTTTTCGTGGTATAGTTTCTCGTACCGGCACGCCGTGACAACTCCCGATTGGCATTATAGAGTAATGTTATAAAGCGTGTGTAATAAATATTGCAAAACATTTTTTAGCGATTTGCATATTTTTATTTGAATTAGATCTGTGTGTGCGTCAGGAATGGTTCGGTAGTTGCGGAGATTAAAGAGACACGCAGAAAGTCGATTAAAGACGAACAATGACAATTGAAAAAGAGTGTAATATTTATTGCAATGTTGCAATAAAACTGTAGATTAAAATAAATTATAGAAGTGAGAGTCGGACAATTTGTAAATGGAAAAGTGGTAAAATAAACTATAGAAAGCTACAATAAACGGCAGAGTCGTCGAATTTAATCAGACTCCATGCACGATTCGAGCGTAAAATGTTCGCCTCTTTCGGGATTTGAGAAATGAAAAGCAGCGACGTCGAAACGAGAGCCACTTATCCGAATAATTGAGAACGTTACTCGACATTTTTCATATTTAATTGCGTTAAACGAACTCGAATCACCAGGAGTTCGCCATTTTCAAAATTATTACCGACTTAATTCATAAAAAGGCTAATGGACGAGTGGGGGAGCTGTGCTGCTTCAGATTCGGATTATTGGCTTCAATTTCCTCGCATTATTTGAGTAGAATTTGTTCGTAACTCAAAGGAAAATCGAGACCAGTGAAATTTGTTAGGCTATCTTATAGAGCATTCATAACTTGACTGCGCGCTTGTTAACATTCGTCAGGAAGTAAATACGGGCGAAGGCGGATCAAAGGCAAAAGCACTCGATTAGATTAATTAACCAGCGCATTTGCAAGATTCGGTGCCGATAAAAACACCACCGAAATGCCTTTTAAAAAAATCTCTTTACGGCAAAGCATTTAAAATAGATCTACGCGCTTCTCACAGATTGGTAATAATTAAATATCTATTTATTTTTTAAACTAGTTTTTAATAATTTTAACGGTTATGATAATTAAGAGCCAAGACAATTGTAGCCGCTTCGTCGCTTAAATGAATACCTCGTCAACTCCTTTAAAACGATACAAGTTAATGTTACATTAACTTAATCGAAGCGTCAAACATATCATTTATCGCGCGCACATTTACAGTTTAGTGTGGATCACGAGTCTTGCTAATGTAAAAGAAATAATATTTCAATACATCGATGGGTGATTCCACTTGCATTTGCAAGTTTTTTAAAAATTTTTTTATACAGTCTTATATCTAAAAATTCTAATTGCACAGTCCCATAATAGCAAATCACAACAGTGTTACAGTTCTTTCCAATTAATAGTTTCCTTAAACAAATTTTTTTAAATTAATTTTTCCGAATAATATTACAAATGAAATAACATTTTTTAAATTTATAAATTAATTAGGTGTTAATAGACAACTGGAACGAACGCGCGATTGTGTTATTGGAATCCATTACTTAAAATTGTCATATTTTAACAATAATTGTTAAAATTATTGTTTCATTATATAATTTTAGTTTCTGCGGGTAACGTGGGTAATCGTTAAAATTTTGTTAACTGTATAATGAACATACAACAAAAGGTAATTAAATGGAGTAATTAAAATTTCATGATCGATAACAGTTGATACTGACCAATCAACGTTCCTTTCTATGTCCATGGTTTAGATTATGTTAGCTTGTTCATGAAATATTAATCGTAATCCCTTGACCTTTTCACGATTTAACGATATATAATTTTTTAACCATTTTTTAAAATTTAAATTAAAAATTGCACTATTGTTTCATTTTACCAATTTGCAATTATCGTACTGCATTTGTAATTATACACTACATTCTTAATAATTTCAGTACCCGAAACGCTTCAATTACATAAAATTGGTTTTCGCGTCATGCAGTTATCGCTTGGATTATAAAGATACAATTTATTCAGTATTAAATATATTTTTTTATTATTATAATCAACCATTATATTCTTCGCGAGAATTTCTATATAATGCATGCATTATTTATTATTAGATGGCAAATGACGGTCTTAACTGTACACTTTTTATCACAATGCAATTACAAAACAATCCATTTTTTAACTCGATAATAAGATACAATAATTTCCGAATATCAAATATGAATTGCGCGAATGCGTTCATTTTCTAAACTATTGTCTAACTAATTCTTCGGATAACAACTTTTGCTTTTACTGGCTATATTTACCAGTGTTAATTACCAATCGTACAAAGTATAACAACGCTTACTATAATTTCCTTAAGTAATGTAAACCAATAATAGAAAAGATTTTATTTACATATTTTTGGCAAAACAGAGAGAGAGAGAGAGAAAAAATTCGAGCGAAATAATGGTTTTGGGGCTCATTGGGGATTTTAATTCAAGTCTACTTTTAAATGCGTTTATCATAAATAAATCATGGATCTGTGCGATCCGGCAAAGATCTTCTGTTTATTATCGCTCGAACGCACAGAAAGAATAAATTAAAAAATAATTACGCGACAGATTGAAACAAACTTTTTCGTTAATTCTTTGGGCTCGTGTCGTTCTATAAAGTCCAGCTGCGCCTAAGAAATAGAGAATTTGATTCATTTCAATTACAAACAGCTGAAAGTGCTTCCAACACTTTAAAGATCCGTCGCGTTTATCAATAATTTCACTGCAAACCAGCCAATCGTTTGATACTTATTTCTTAAAAACTGGTCAAGCGCTCTGCAAATATAATATTTTACAATCGCTCGCACCGACGCTACGATGCGTGTGATTTTTAATTGCTCTTAGCAGTTCATTATTTCCCTTTTCATTTCAGAGTTTAATCCAATCTTTAAGAGCTGTAACGTACAAACTCGCGTTTGTTGCGGGAAATTTTTGAATTAATTTTACTCGTGCTTTGTTTCTCTTCGGTCGATTCACGCAAAAATATCATTGTACGATTCTTTAAGGAAATAACGCGAGCCTTTCGAGATTCAGAGACTCCATTGGCTTTGTTAGCAAATTTAAAAATTTCTCGATAGTCGGCAATGATAAAACACAAGTGCGAGTACAGCTAATTGGTCGATATTGCTTATGTGATAAACTAAGCCTGCCTTTGTGTTAAATCGTTACTAACCTTTATTTTTTATCCCCGTGTACTTTCCCATACGTGGATGGAAGTGCATTTGGTGATTTCTGAAACTGGAGCAAAAAAAAATCAACGCGAGCCATCAGCTGTCCGCAATACTCCTAATTACAAGTTTAACCTGATTACTCATTTATCGCGTTATGTATTATATTTCCAGGCGCCAGACAATGCATTTTTTAGGTTAAACTCTTAAAGGTCACGACCTCGAATATTTGTTCGAGCTGTTTGCGTACGAACCCGTTGCTAAATTTTCCAGTCAAAAGCGAATTCAAGAGGTCAAATTTATTTTATTAATCTCAATGAAATAGTCATAGTAATAGTTGTTTATTGAACAATATAACTGTCATAATACATTGCAATCTTTTCTGGTACATTTTTACATTCGAACATTTTCTCAGCGCATTGTTTTAAAAATAGGTAATCAAATCTTAAAAACTACACGTGAAATATTTATAATATTATCACTTTTTAATTATTTTTATCATTTTAAAGCAATCTTGATCGTTAAATGGATTATATTTCTGTCATAAACACCAAGCATTCGTTGTTTGACCTTGAACAAATTTTATTTTATTTTCTTTATTTACATAGAAATTCCATATAAAAATAAGTCACGTAATTTATCGAATAAAAAAAAATAACTCGTTGATAGTTTATTTTTTTGCTTTATTTTTTGAAAAAGCTCGCAAACATTACGCGGTACATTGAGGGAAAGTCGAATTTATTAATTTTACAAAATTAGACGTTATGTTCGCTTGTAATTTACATAAACAACACCAAATATTAAAGATATGGATATGGTCTATTACACTTGTTTTATCTTGTAATAAATTTGAAGACTCCGAACACCAATGCTGAAAAAGTTTTCTCAGCCAAATTATCGTAAAAAGTGTCTAGTTTGAGGGCAGCATTGTCGACAACTTTAATCCGGTTATCTTTAATAAAATCAATGGCGAACCGCTTAAGATCCTCGAGCTGGTGGAGATCAGCGACTTGCAACACCTCGACGATGTTGTCCAGGGAAAGGTTTTTTTTTACGGTCTTCTCGCATGAATTTTTTCAGCCCTTCCAAATCGTATTTATCAGCGGCTTTTAGTATCTCGATGGCTTTATCTTCGAGATCGTCGACGGCTCCGGTGTAAATATACTCGATGACTTGCTCTCATGACGTCAGCCTCGATGTCCTGGATCAAAATTTCGTTTTCCACGTTGTTCCATCATGTCGTGTTCAAACACGGCGGCGAACACGGGACTTCGCGCCGCGAGGATATTCTTGTGGACGGGGAACTTTTCGTCGCCTACGACCAGACACACGTCGCTCAAACTTTGGTCTCTCAGCATTTTCTTCATATCTTGCAACAATTGCTCCTCAAGTTCCTGGATGTTGATATCAAAAACCGCTTCGTTTGGTCTTAGTCTCCCCGTCGAGTATTTTAATTTTAAAATGATTTCCAAATCGTCGCCGTTCAAGTATCCGTTCGATGGATCCACTAAATCGGAGCGCTTCATGAAATTATGAAGACAATAGGTGCTTCCTGCTCCGATCGATTGTTGACCCGTGAACACAGTATAGAGCGAAGAGTCGCTTTTCTTAATTGTGACATTAGCATAGGCTGTGAGAAACGTAGCGTTGTTTCTTACGACACAGAAATGACTGATGCGATTGATATTTTCATAATTCACCAGGCAGATACCCAATGACACGCACTCCGGATCGCTTTTGCTGTGCGGATTTAAATTTAATTGCCACTTTGCTTTCTCTGTCGCTGATTCCGGAAAAATCGAGGATTCGATCACTCCCCTCGAGAAAATAAAATTTTCTATAGTCCACTTGAACACCACCGTAACACTATCAATATTCGTCACGCAATGTGCAGTTTTCGTTTCCATTTTAAACTTTTGCAAAAAGTAGCGAATTTCCCTTTTTACTATGTCAGCGATTTTCCGTAAATACTAATTGCAACTGACAAATTTGTATAATTCGCAGGAGGATTTGCAAACGGAGACGGAAACGAACTGCCGCCGCATCCTTTTTCATCCCTTCCTTTACAACATCTTGTTTATTCTTTTAAATTCCATGTATTTCTCGTAATCACGTGATCCTTAATGACATTCAGTTTTGATTTTTCGAAAACTCCAATTACTGGGTAGAGGATTGGTCGATTGTTTTACCTTTTGTACGTTGGCAATCCTGTGTTTCGGGGATAACCTGCTTGGCGCGACTGCTCGGGTTATCAATCTCTTTCGCGTTTCTCTCAATTTATTGGGATATTTACTCGCTGTTCCTTCGTGTCAGTCGTATGTGAGATTCAATACTGATTGTTCGCGGACCTTCGAACCACTTCTTCATGTTCTTTCACCTGCTTCAATATTTAAATATTAAAAAATTAATAATATGAAGACAAATATGTAATTATTACGTAATTTATCTCTCGAGTAACATAATTTTAATATTTATATGTACAAATCTTTTAAACAATTTTATAAATGAAATATTATTTGTTATGGGAATAAATTTCTATCCTTTACGAATATAAATTTAAAAAAAATGTTATAATTTAACAGTTTTAAAAGATTTTATGTTTATTTCGTAATTAAAAACCATCCACCTTTTCTATAGAATTTTGAACAATAACTAGTCACAGCTTGTTATAAACCCGTAATTAACAATTTCATAGAATGCTTTCATTTCTCATTCGTACTTTTATGACTATAAGAAAAAGGGTTGACTTGTTAGGACCGGTCCACTAATTGCCTCAACAAACATGAGGTATATAAATTTATTTAAAGATCTTTATGCATTGATAATTTTATTATTAAATTTTTCGAATGGATTTTCAATAAAGCTAATGGTTCACGTCTTATCATTACAATTGCTTCCAAAATGCATCGTTTTTCTATTTAAAAAAAAGGTTTACTTCGTAGACTTCAAACGTTAATTATATTTTGTGACTCATGGGATTACTTAGAAAAGCCTTGATTTTATTACTGCAAAAAAGTTATTAATAGATATACCGCCATATGTGAAATTAAAATCAAGTCGTAAGAAATCAATTCAGTTATAAGTACTGCTGATATAATATATGAAATACTGTCTCTACTACTTTTAATCGTATTTTAAATGGTAAAACATCTTTTTAATTAGGAAATTTCAATAAACAAAGGAAAATAACAGTTGACACAAATAAAGATATAGTATGGGTAAACAAAAAGTTTTTGAACTGTTGGTAAAAACTTAAACATAAAAGCAGCTGATTAATATGCTAAACGAAGCCATAAGATTTACTAAAGTTTTAAATTTGTTTTAAATAAGCTGTAACATAATATAAACGGATATATATAATCCTTTTTCTATCCTTCATTATTTCAAAATTTTTTTATTGTCTGTCGATGCCAGACCCTCGATTAATATGACTGACTAATAAAATATTAAAAATACTACGTAATAAATAATAATTTTATTAGTGATTAAAGCACCTGAATGATAAACAGACAAATAGATAAGTTGTATCAAAATCTGAATTCAATAAATGCAAGAGAAATCGGTTGATCCTAGGAAAATAATAAATCGCGAATAAAATTAAGAAAAGATATTTCTGCAGTGGTGAGTGGTGAAAAAAAACGAGCCTGTTCCTGATATTTGCGATGTACATAAAAGTAAAATAATTTCAGACGGAATTGGTTCACTATATACATTTGTCGATGTTTAGCGTCCTAGTTTGATAAGAACTTTATACAAAATTTCAGATCGCGAATTCTTGCACGTGAACTGGTTAGTATAAAATTTTTGTTATGATTCACAAATAATGTTGACGGTAATTGTAGCGTAACGAATCTGTGTATTTTTACATTTATTGAAGCGAATCAGAAGAGTCAGTAATAGAAATTTGTTGGAGTAGAATATCATACTTTAACGTAAAACGATATTTTTATAGCAATATAAATTTCGTGAAACGAGATATAATGAAACAATTAAAATTACACGCGGTGAACCTGCAATTTTTATTTTGCCTAATAATACAGAATCTGCAATTTTGCATCCAAGTAAATCCTATTTTTGTTCAACGAGTATCACTTAAACTACAAGCATCGAAAAATAATTACGCATATGCTCGTCATTATGGATGTATGTTTGTGTGAGAGCGTGTGTAACATTTAAAAATAAAGTACAACTTTGTCGAATAAAGATACTCCATGTATTCTTAAAAATATAATTTGTAGGTTAAGATATCAATTTAATCTGGTTAATTAAGCAATGAAGTTGCAAGAATGGCTCAAGACTCTCCCAGAAGTACCAAACTTCGCCTCTACTTCTTTCGACGATAGAATCTCCAGTTCAGTTGCCTCGTCCTCCCGCCATTCCATCAGAAAGGGAAAAGGGAAATTTGCGGCAAACTTTGTACGGGTTCCAGATGCGGAAAAGGGCGTGGAGAGCACGAGGTACCTTAATTCCCTGTCAATTAACTCTATAATTGTTGGTTATCAATCGGTGTCAAGGTTGGTATTGTTGGAGAAGTCGTGGAGCGACTCCTGAAAATTGTTCTCTAATCATCTTAAATCATCTCCAAGAGATCAACTCCACGTCGATAGAAGCAACGTTGCCAATTTATTCAAAGTACGTAAATTGCTTATAATAGTGTAGCTGGCAGTTTTGGCGCACCTGCCAATCCAAAAGCGAATGCGATCGATCGTTTATTTCTACGACCTGTCACACTAGGTGTTTAAATAAATTAATAAACATCAATATAAAAACCCGATTTTGGAGCCGGTCGACGAGCCCCTGCAGCGGATTTTTGGGTATCTGATACCGTCCTGCTCGAGCTTAATCTAACAACCTGTAGATCTTGTTACCAGCAGCCTTTGTTTCTCTATCAAAGCTCATTTCGTTGCTGTTGTGATTGAGAAATATCAACTTATTTGAAACGACGTAACTCGACTCCGATCAGCCCTGGTTCTTGGTGTAAGTGCCTGTTGCAAACGTGATCGTACAATACCAGATCGACTTGGAATCCTCCCTTGGAATACTCGTTTCTACCTCTCACTATTTTAACTAATTGCTAATTTGCGTTGTAAATGAAGAACTTAAATTAAAAATACTTTGGTACGACAATAAATGTTCAGCTTTTGTTAAAGAACCAAGCTTATTAAGATTGTTATGTATATAGTTTTTTGCGCCTCCCTTATTTCCATATTGAGTTTATTCTTTGGATCAAACACTGCTCTGCATAAGATTTCGTTTAAAAATGATCCATTTTTGTGAAAATGAATAAATCGCAAACTCGTCTCCGCGGACAAATAAATAATTACATAAATTGTGCACATACGTTTGCGTACATGTGAAATAACGTGTTTTACTTAGATCAGGGATATGAAAAGTATATACCTTGCGTTACTTATAAGCATCGTGAAATTAGCCATAAAATTGAATTGAAATTAATATCTTGCCTTTTCATTAATAGAGATGTTGAAGTATAACGTTATTATAAAAAATTCTTCAGCTATCCATCGAAGATTTAGTTTTTCATTGTTGTAAAAGGCACATTCACAGATTATTTTACGCTAACGTAAAATATCTGAAAAGTGTGTTTACGCAAGGCTCGAGCCATTGTAGATTTCAATTTTATGCTTCAAGATTTCGAGCACTAAGCGTGACATCCAAAATGTCATTTGATCCGGACACTTACAGGGGTTGAAACTTTTTAGAATTTTAAACGTGCAATCCAACTTTCAAGACATATTTCCTAGAAAAGCTGATAAAATTTTAATATTTAGTTAAATTCAGAGAAGAGAATTAGGTTTGTTTCTCGCGGATGTAACAATGTTGATAACTTTTGCAATGACTGACAAAAAGACGATTACTTTGCTACTGTCGAATTTAAATACAAAAGTGCGTAGTAGCTTAAAGTATCTTCAAGCGAACTTACACAGGTTAGCTTAGAATTATGTAGAAGACAACGCAAGATGTTGTTAATGGAGTAGCGATAGGATTTGCCATAATAACGAGAAGTTGCATTTCACGTTGCCGTTTCGCGTTGTCATTCGTTCGTATTTGTTTGAAATAGAAACTCAGTTAACCGTTTTACACTGCAATCGTAAAAGTATAAATTTAGTACTTCCTCGTCTGTCTTTCTTTTAAAACGCAGTTCAGGCTTTAGTGGATCGCGTTAAGCCGGATTGTGTACCGACATCCCCGCAACTCGTATGCAAGTGAAATGCAAGTTCTGGTACGTTCGTTGTAAATATTTATTATTGAAAATTCCGTTTGTAAAATCTTAACGTATAAATTCAACAGATTAATGACTTTCTGATCGCTTGGAATATACGATAGATGGCGTTAAAAATTTTGCCGAATCAAACTAATTCAACTCGAGTAGCAAGTAATTAATAATTTTTATTCCAATTAATGTAGAGAGTCTCCGAAGAGTTTTTACGCTAAGAATAATTTTCAAATCTCAGGTGGTAAAAGCTGCGAGGAATTTAGTGGTGCAGAGTAAAGGCACCTGCTTTGATTGAATTGATTTTAATTGTATGGGTTTGGATTATTTTTAAAGTAACGTTTAAAATTTACGGAAACAAGTACATAAGCAAACGGAAAATGGTTAGGGATGAGGATCTTTCAAAGAAGTTCTTGAGAGTTTCTCCGAGTTTTTTAAAATTTATGAATGAAAAATAAAAGCTTTATAACCTGGAAAATCTCGTTATTGGTTGCCACGACGGCAAAAGTTCTGTACGAGTCATTTTGCATAAACATTATTTTAATGACGGTAACATCGACGTTGGTCAGATAAAGCCAACCTTGTCAAACCATAAATTTTTCTTAATAAAATAAAAATTTCTTCTAATGGTCTCGATAAATTAATTTTGATTTTTATATCGACGATTCGCTTTAATTAAAAACATCATTTTTTAGATAGAAATTAAATTATTTCGCCCTTTAAAATAGAATTACTCGCATTATTGCGTGAGAGTTCCGGTAAATATATCATCAACACAAAGTCATAATTCTAAACATAACACATACACACACACACACACACCGATAATTTTTAGCTTTAGACAAATAAACGTATATTATTCTACTTAAATAATAACCGAAACCGTTACGACAATCACCGAAATGCAATATTTTCGTGTTATAATATATTCTTTAGCAATTTTCTACTTAACGAATAAAGTTTATTTTAATATCGAATCAACGTGTGTATAAATGAAAAGTTTTATTTTTAAGCTTTAAGCTTATTAAAAAAGTAAAAATTGATTCAAATATTTTTTATTATCGTTTGATAAAATCTTGCAAGTCTACGAACTCTATAATTTTTTAATAAATTTAGAAAAAAGTAAACATAAAAAATTATTTAGTCTTTCCATAAAAATTGAATTGATCTTTAAATAATGTTGCGTATGATATTAATTTAAAGATTCGATTTACCGATGTTTTGCAGATAACTGAAATTTATAATTCATGCACCGTAAACTTGTTTTTGAGTCGCACTTTTGACTATTGTATTCCCGCCCGAATCATCGCCATGTTTAAAAGGAACACACAGTTACCGGTATTTAATGTATATTTGAAAACTGGTTTGACGTAAAAACTTAAACTCGAAGCCTCAAAAGTAACTATAACAAATTTTATAAAAATGTACAACTTACCCCTGCGATAAGAATTATATTTTTTACCTGGACATGTTCGTTTTTTATTATGGATTTCTATTAGACGATCATTTGCTGTGTTGGTTTACGAGCAACAATGTCACAACCGCAAAAGGAATTCGATACAGGATTGCGTGCCGAATGTGCAAAATCGTATCAATCACCTTGAAACTTTTCATAAATTCAGTTCTGTTTTACAAATAATAGATTGATTTAAATAATAACCTGAATGTATTTAAATATTTTCTCACCTAAAAAAGTTCTTATTGCCCTATAAATATTTGCACTTGAACTTGAATAAATTAAATGTCAAATAATACGAAGCGATTTAACTTTCTTTGCAATTGATCTCTAAATACAGAACAAAAAAGGTATAAGAACTCGGAGTTTCCATGCTTAATTTTATTGCGCTTATCAAGAAACTTTTGATACGGAATGTAGAGTCGTTCGTTCAAAGTTTTCTCCATCATAAGTATCGTGCTTATTAACGCATAGATCGCAAATTTTTTCCTATGAAATTCATTTCGAAAATAACGAACATTTATCAATAAAGTTAAGCCTCCTTTTACCGATTAAATATCTACTTGGACCAGCTAATAGAGGACTATTTCCAATAACTTTCACGGTGGTTTTTAAGTACCGATAGAATTTCTTGTTTTCCTGGTATGTAGCCGTGTAATCGCACCGAAACAACATCTGGTACGGATACTTTTGAATCTCTAGGCCGTCCAAATTAAAGACACCGTCCGTCGCAATTTTGTTAAAAATAATTAAAGAAGTTACGGTATCATGGAATAGGCTTTAGAGGGGAAAAATATGATCGAGCCAGAAACACAAAAGTGAAGATGATGATGGGAACGCGATAAGAATAAATCAAATTTTTAAAATAATGAATTTAATATAATAATTAATTAAAATGTTAAAAAATACATCAGGGAGCTTGTAGTTATAAATAATAGCTTTAAATGACCAGAGAAAAAAGTAATAATCGATAAAATTATTGACCGCATAAATGCGTTCTGTGTATACAGAAAGACCACAATTTACCATTTACCATTTAAACTGCCAGAGTACCTCGTTTGCACTTTTAAGATTATATATTCTTAAATTGGAAGTTTCTTCACAATTCACAATTGCTTTATTTCATCTGAATATCAGTGACAATTCTTCACTAGACTATAGAGTTGATATCAATTGAGTTTACATAAACAATAAAAAACATTCCAAATTACCTATTCATGCATGCAGCCGACTATTAATAAGGATGCTGAATGATATCGCAAAAATACATCGATCATTTAATCACTTTGTTATTGTTGGAAAGAAATCTTAAATATCTGCAACAATGCCTATAATTTATTGATGGATTTATGAATGTTTTTACAATCGATTCATTTTATATATTTGACGCAGATTTCGTAATATTTTCGCAAGTTTGCCATCTGGACGACTACTTACGTCGGAATTCAATGACTGATGTCAAATCAACTAATAACAGTTGTGGAAAGAAGGAATATTAGAGATTATTACAAATTTTTGGAAATGAGAAAAACGTATGAGTAAAGACGAATGAAAAGCAGTAAGATAAAAAATGAAAAAGAAGAGAAAGAAAAAAGAGCTTCTACCAAACCTGCAGTAAGACAATAAGGAACAAAAACAATAACTGATAAATACGCTTAGGTAGTAACGAGTCAAGTATGTGCATTAGAATTCCAAACTCTATGTTTAAGTTATTATGTAAATGTTTACTAGCATGTTAATTAATGTATGTATAACAATACAACGATAAATACATTTAGTTAAATAATAAAAAATATAAATTTGAATTTAACAATTAATTTAATTTATTAATAATTTATAAAATAATATAATTAACAAAAATGTGTTTTCGATAAGCTTGCAGTAAATTAACTAAAACTAATTTTAACATTTCTTAACATGTCATCGGATAAAGGTGCAACACTAATGTTTATAAAAAATTGAAAATTTGGTTGAAAACAATAACTTTGCCTTTTTAAATAAATGATATTCAAAAACATCATATTACTGTTTTTGTTAATATTTAAAAAAATGTGAAAGTACTTAAATTATAAATAAAAATATAATGTCACATATAAATATTGTTTCAAAAACTTTGAGTACTGCTACAATAACGTATAAATGATAGCATTATATTTTAAAAATGCTTTACCAATACAACTGCTATCAATTTTTTTCAATATAAGAAATTTAGTCTCACACTAAAATAAACTTGCTGCTTGAACTACATTTGACAATATATTTATATTGAGAAGTATAAAATATCAGATGATTTACTTACGTAAGAACTATAGCCAATAAAGTTACAAAAACAACTATACAATCTACTTGAAGATTTGAAATAATTAATAATTTGTAAAATATTTTAATAAATAATAAATGATCACTTTTTGTAAATTGATGGCCAAATAAAAGTATATATCTGTAAAAGAAATTGACAAATAATTTCATTTGGTAAGTAAAAAATTTTTCTCACATTTGGATATAAAAATTACTTAGTTTACGTGTCACTCTACTAAATACATACTAAATTAATGCAATTCGACAAAATATCCAGACCCAAATGAGCTTTAATTTCGGCAAACAAGTTATCCACTTGAATCTCAAGTTTATCAACATAAGGTAGGTGTTAAAAAACAGGAATTTCTGATTGACACAGTGATTTCCCTAATGAACTTACATTTTCGGTTTACTGGCATGTACTTATTTCGTATATTTAAACTTAATTCATCGAGAAATAAACCAACATCCTCCGTGACACAATAAAAGCTAAACACGTGCAATGTTAACCTATTTAATAGAACCCAATGACCAGTTAAAACTTTACTTAATAAAACTGCTCGTTTTCATTAATTCACGTTGTAAATGCTGAAAATAATTTGAAAAAATCTAAATAATTAATTCCATCAGAATAAAACTATAATATAAAACTATAACATAAGGTATTATTGGTATAAATACTTATAAGGTTGAACTAATTTTTGGTAAGGATAAATGATCCATTTTTATTATTATTATTAGTCGTTTCACATTACTACCGCGTAGCGGCGCTTCAGTGCTGAATTGCTTTTTACCTAACTTTACTTATCGATTTCTATGAATTGCACAATAGTTGAGCTTGAGCTTGAGATTGAAAGGACAATCATACGGCTTGTGCCTCCAAATATAAATTTTAAAAAATCATAAATTTTATTAATATTCATACGGAAATGCGGAATTATTAAACGTAAAATTGATCAAAAATGTGCAAACGAAAACATTTTAGTTTTTATTTTCAAATATCATAGCCTTATAATACACGCAAAATATCTTTGATTTAATTACAACCCACAAAATTATCCAAAATATTTTAATTTTAATAAAACGACCGCTAACACACATTTATAAAATTTCTACATTAAATGAATAATAAATAAAAACGTGTCGATAAATTATCACCGCGTTTTTCGCGCGTTATTCATTGAATTCTATTTTGATATAATTATAAGTATTGAAAAATAAATGCTGACATGTGTGTGTATCAATGCGGTGGTTAGGAGGATATTTAATTCATACCGTTCATCACGATGGTTATATAAATTGCCAAAAACATCTTCAATAGGAATATACATAAATTAACCGAATCTTCTTCAACTTCTTAACTCAATTTAATAGTCGTTTCTTGAATGTCGTGCATCTTTAATAATTAGACCACGTGTACTTGCTGATCGGGTACGAACTTATTCTGATGTATTTCAATGAAACTTCAATTCGTATATTTCATATTTTATTACATTAAATTAAGAAATTGTAGCATATCGAATAAATCCATAAAACGCGTATGAATTTAGTGCCTTTAAAAATTTAAATAGTTTAGTTTGCAAATAAATGTGCATTGATTCTTGTTTTATCTTTTACTATCACTCGAATATAAAATAAATCCAATTATTTATTTTAAATTTAGCATTGAGTTTAGCAGAATCGTATAGATTGCGCATTCATTTTGTTATATTAAATTATAAATTATAACTTTAAATATTAATGTTAATATTATATTATATAAATTAGACATTGTAAATTAGGTTACACATACTGTATATAATTTTTAATTAAATTGTACGATTGTTCAACTTGGAAATTACAAAATAGTTTTGATATAAATCACTATATTTTTGCCAGTTATAATTCATCAAAGAAAATAAATGTAATTATTTGTTTTACAGAAGGTAATAAATTGAATAAATTTGCTATTAAAACTTTAATGGTTTGATTTTAAGTGCATAAAATTTTAAAATTCAAGTACAAAATGAAAGACTAATTAATCTGCTTACAGTAGCCAAATATTGGTCACCAACTACGCCGCTTAAAGTATATTGAAAATAAAAATATTTGTTACGTTATTAGATTAAAACAATAAAAGTTTTTATTTATTTCATGCATTTTCTTATCTCAATGCCACTGCTTAAGTGTACGATGTATAAATTGCAGTTTATTATCGTTAAGAGGAATGTCTTTTCCACGAGTTTTCAGATTTATACACTTTACATGATAGCAACGTGCAACAGAAGAGATAAAGAAATTGACAATCAAGAAATAACACTATGACCAAAAACAAACAAAAAAATGAAAAAATTATTTTACGTAGAAAGTATTTATCATAATGATTACGATCAAAATATCTTCGCATTTTTTATCGAAAAACATAACTTTGGAAAAATAATTCGCATAAATTTCGTAAACTGATTTTGGTATTTTTATAAATTATCACTAGTAGTAAACGCTTTGTTGAATATAATTGTATAAAACTTGAATTGGAATTTATCATCCATAATTGCACTCGTGCATTCGACTCGAGTATTTTTTCCACGGATCGTTTTCTGGTCGTTTTCAGAACGGCAATTATTTAAAACCAATAGTAATAAATCTTTATCAGCCGACATTGGCTGTCAATTAATCGGTAGAATAACTGTCAAATAGAAAAACACGCGTAAGCCATTTATATAAAACGTGAGATGCAGAAGCGCGTATTTCGATGCAAAACGCATGGCACAAATTTCAACGAATTAGTGTCCCACAATTGGCTCCGCGGCAAAACTATTGGACATAAACTCGTCGCGAGCACAAGTTTTGGATCCGAAGTGACAGTTGTTAAAATTATTGGTCCAGTTGCAGAAGGAGAGGCGTGATTTTCAATAGCCGAGGGACCCGCGACCCCAATCCAACGGAAAAAGCGAGCAAATTCGACTCACCCGAGTGTGGGCGTTGCTAATCTGGACTAATTTCCACTGATTTTCATGGAACATCGCAACGTATCGCAACGGCGCGCAATTGCGTGTTTCCTTGTACAAAAAACCCATCAACTCTTGCCTTATCCATTTCCGTCTAATCGATCGTTCTATTTCGAAACGAGGAATGGGGCAGCGGTAACATGGCGATTCGGGCAAAAGATGTATATTTGTCGGAGTACTCTATTCCCCGAATGTCTCTATTAAAATGTTTTATTGTCGAAGTTGAAGAAAATTATAATTTTAAATAGAATAGTGAGCAAGTTTCTCTCTCGAATAACGATCAAGATGCGCGCGCATGCATTAATTTAAATTTTTTACATAAACACACAGCACGAGAAGTATTGAGATTAGAGTTATTTATACAAATGCTTTATTTGATTAAGTATAATGAATCTCAAAAATTCAAAGCTAATTTTATCACAAACGCGAATTACTTATTTGGCACCGGCGCAACTGCTCAGGCTTAGCTCAATATTTATGCAGATAGAAATGGACGAGCATCATTAGACGGTATTCAAATTAAAATATAGCTTAACGCGGGTTTGATGATGGTTTGACGATAGTTTCACGATAGTTTCACGATAGTTTGACGATAGTTTGACGATCCTACTTAATCGAAGTTTGTTTCTGCTTCGTTTGGATATTTCCATTGCGCGTTCGATCGTTTCTACAGAACCGCATCTTCGGTTCGCCTCTTCGCTCGAATCGACAATTTATCAAAACAAAGAATGATTTTACAACAACGACGTTTAAATGCTAATTGTGAAATTCAAAGGGAAACACAAATATTCAATTAGAGTTCTAGACGTTTGAACATTTTACGCATCGAAAACAAACTTTTTTACTTACTTTAACCTTAAAACTTATATTTAATAAAAGTTGACGATAAAAGGTCTTGACATCTATTAGTTCTATTTTTCAGCTTCTGCAGACGAATTATAATTTTCTGTAAAAATTTTAGAAAACTTGAAAGCCGATTAAGTAACACAATTGTGGGCCGTTTGGAGGGATGAACAAAGAGAAGGCGAGACTAGTTTTCCTAATTTTGCAACTCGCGATCCGGCCGCCAACGAGTTAAGAGTTAAGACTCACTCGAGTCTCCACTTCCTTTTGCTTATATTTGGCCGATATTCCTCGGCGTAGAAGGACTCATTGTAATAATCGGGGAAAGTCCCTCTTCCCTACGTAATAAGTGTATTATCGCTAGTTACACGCTACAATTCATTTGCCACCTATTCGATTAACTTGTCAGTATTTTAAGGTACGATCGACGATACCGTTATACAGGTGAAATAATATATTTAATAGCAAAATCGAGCTTTTAAAATTCATTTTTTAAACACCACGTATTTTACTATTTTTTAAAAATTGTCATCTGCTTTAAATTATCTTTTCTTGGTAACAATATTTTTAAATCTATCCGGCAAAAGTATCAAATCGTCAATGTATTACCCAATTGAGTGACTTTTTTATTTTAAATTTAACGCCAATAGATACTGAGTAAATACTTTGAATTCGTAATTTTTATTCGACCAATTTTTACAGGCGCATTGAATCGTATTTCTTGCTTGTTCCTCGAAAATTTCTCTTAAGTTCCTATTAAAATTTATATTTTTAAATAATAATTTAGTACACTCGTGTCGCAATCTGCGTTAAACGTGTATGAAATTAAAGTAGACGATTATTATTGGGTGATTTACATAAATATAAATGCCATAATTAATAGATATTAACTCAGCAAGTGCGCTTTTAATCGAACTTAAAAAAGATTGAACAAACCTATTTTTGTATCGATCGATCCCTTAAAATATTTGAAAATGCAATCGATTCGGTCTCTCGTAATAAAAAACTATAACGACAACAATTAAATTGTTTTTAAAAAAAACTGAAGCATCGTTATAAATTAAACGCGCATTTATCAATTTATCGAATAAATTTTACCGAAGCTCGAGTACGATTAGGAACTCCGTAAATCGATTCAAATTGATATAAAATAATTGAAATATCATCAAATACTATTGAAACTGATACGAAGAAATAACTTTTTATCGTGCAAAATATAAATATATGCTTTTCTAATACTTTTTATAATTAAAAGATAAATGAAATATTACAAAGTGAACACAATAAAATTTATATAAAACTCGTGTGAGTGTTACTAATAAAATCGCGAGCAGTTTCTTATGAGTATTTTCTTGTAAATACAGTTTTTACAACGATAAGCGTTAAAATACGTTAATAGTAGAAAGAACAACGATACTCGTGTTCTTTTCGATAATCAGCGTTTGGCGTTCATCGAAGTTTCTGTTAACGAATTATAGCTGGAATAGAGTATCCCAAATTTTTCTTTATATAAAATTTCAACATTTTATGCGCTTTTGAAACTTTGTGCAATAATAAATTAATTAATTATTAATTTCAGGGAGGGATAACGCGTTTGAGCTCTGCATAAATAAAAGTACCCTTTTAATTAAAACGCTGAGGCCGATGGCTGTCTGTGATCCATTACGCGTCCCATGATACTCGGTACGAGACACTTAAAAAAAAGACCATTCAAGTGGCAATATTTGTCAACGCTTATTTCAGAAGGAAATTACGAAAATTCGACCGCAAAGTTCCTCGAATAGGAATAATCATCATCAAGATTTCGCATTGACGAATCGAAAGTGACTTGGCCAACTGCTTCGTTTCGACGCATCCAAATATACGAATGATAAAATTGATCGAGTCGCCGCTATGTTAGGGAAAAGGCACTCGGAGCGTAATCGAAAAATTACCCGCGAATTATTAAAAAAGTGGCCCGAGTTTTCCAAGCTCCGGTCCCTCGCAAGGTGCTTCAACAGCAACTCGTATCGCGAAAATAGGAAGTTTATTTGTCTCGCAGCAAACGGCTTCGATTATTCGACGCATCGAGTTTATCTAAGCAGGAAGCGCACAAAGCGATTTTCAATTGTTCGAACGCTGCCAATCAAAGTTTTGCACAACTGCGATTAATCGAATGCATTTCCTTGATACTCGAGGCGCGCAAAAATGAATGGCCGCGATAGCGATTCGGTGCTCTTAATAGACGCTTGGCGAGAGCTCGATAAGGAAAAATAATCGGGCAAGGAAGAGTCGATGGTATTTTTTCAAATAAATAGAATAAATAAACGAACGCCTCGATGGGCTGGAGCGTGGAAAATTGAAACGAAGCGGAGCAGCGACGAAAAACGAGTCCGTGGGCTCGAGAACAAAGTCGAGGCGTTCGTAATAAAGATGACGCAAAGAAAGTCGAGCGGAGGCTAGAGGCTCGGAAAGATCGGTGGCTTGTGCAACGCAACCATTACGCACTTACGCGTTTTATTTCCGCAGCTTTCCCGCCGGCGCGCACATGTAAGCCCGACAGCCGAACTTTGGCGTTCCTCCCCTTTCCGTTGGCCCACTTGGTCACTGCCTAGCGGCGGGGGAGGCACAAAAGGGCTTTATTCTTCGGAGGATCCGGCGGCGCGCGTGGGCGGGCGGGGGGGGGAGCCTCGGCTATGTGCAGCGTAACGCACTTTGTGCGCCTCTATTACGCACCCGGCTTTTTTCCACGACGCACTTCGACACTTGGTTGGCACGCACTCACGTTGTTCACGCAGGGGTTAGCCGTTATGCGTGTCAGGGTCGCGCTCCAGGCCGAGGCGCGCGTGCTTGCAAGCTCCGTAGGTACCGACCGTCTTCCCAACGCCTCTTTTCCTTCTAAAAACAAAGACAGACAGGGGGAGAGAGAGAGAGAGAGAGAGAGAGAGAAATTGGGTTCTTGGTAACGAGGCGCTCACTTGGCACATATTTTCACTAATTTTGGAAATGACATGTGTCACCGAGTGCCTCTAACACTTCAACCCAACCACTCCTCTCGGAAAGTGTAATACGTTATTTTACGTATCGCGGGCTCTTTTCTGGTTTTCACGTTTTTTCACGTTTTTTACGATAAACCATTCGAGTCCCACCATTAAGTTGTCTACAGACGATGTTCTCTATAATGGACGCGTTCTGCTGTAATGTCATTTAACAATGTGTGCGCGCGCGCGTGTGTGTGGCGCGTAAATTATTGAATAATTAATGATTCGAATAAACTGCGAGCAAATAAATTATTCTCGCTTAACATATATTTAAAATCTTATATCGGAATAACCAGAATTCGAATACAGGAACAATAGAATTTACTGTTCCTCTATCTCGAAATTCTTATGAAAACATTAGCGAGATACACAACGTACATTTCCGTCGCACTTCCACAAGATTTAATTAAATCCCTCTCCTAATTTCTTATTATTTTCGCGCGAGATTTGGACTTTGTATCATAATCGAGCGAACGCATCGAGCAAAGATTTCAAGAACTTGCGTTGGTCTACGCGTAGAATTTTATTCGAGGTTTCTTTTCAATTTCACGAAAAGATGACAATGCCGCCTTCGCAATTAATCACTTTGAATATTAGGTAGCCGTTGCTTAATTTCTTTAAACCTTTATCTCTTAAATGTCTTTATTACATAGAGAATGTTAGCGATGCGCTTTAATAATAATTACGAAAAAGATATTCAATACCAATTTTCTACAAACTTGAGAAATATTTGATAAGCTAAGTTATTGTAAAAAATTATGAACTTGTTGAATAATATTTTTAATAGATAGCGTAAAGCCGTCACCAGAAAGGAAAACAAAAGTTAATAAAAATTAGAGAAACCGCATCAACAACAACAGGGTAATAATAGCAGCAGCAGCAGCAGCAGCAGCAGCAGCAACAAACACAGTCGGTTTTTATTATAAACAAATAGGGAAAAAATGAAACGGCTTGCGTCTTCTAAAAATAATGTGCGTGCGTGTGTGTGTTTTTTTTCTTCATTTCTATAGAAGCATCTCTAGACCACGTGACTATCCCCGATAAGCGCAAGAAACAAAAATCGGCATGGGCACTTTTAAAACGCAAATGCTCGTAATTCTCGAGAGGTTTTTTAGGTCAGATTTTTTTCTTCTGTTACGGAGGAGACTTTCTTCACGTTTCGAAATGGGGGAAGTTTACATTGGAGCAACGGTAGAAAGAAGAGATACACATGTTGCTGAAAAAGAGAAAAGAGCCCAAGTGGGAGGGAGATGATTTAAAGAGAAAAACACGTAGGAGTTATCCGGTAGAAACAAAAAACAACCGAAAAATTAATCTTGCGCCAGAGAGACGCGAGAGACGACTCTGAGTCGCATGATTTTTACAATTGTTCTAGAAGCTTTTTCTGTGACAAAGCTTAGTTTATAACATTGCGAATGAAGCAATTGCAATTGTAGAAATAAATTATTTCTGTACGAATTTTTTATAAACAAATAATTATTATTAGCCAAAGAATTTATACCAATAATAATACCCAATTTCGTACCCTGCAAACGTATCTTATCGTGTCCGAGTCTCGGAAAAAGCCTTAATTCAATGGCACAAATCTTTATCAACGTACTGCTCTGCTTTGGTTAACTCGATTCTTTATTTGTCTCTTTTTCGAATTCGTCCAATCGTTGCATAATGTTTTTTATTCTCTCTTTCGTCGTTTCGATCGTTCGTAAATTTGGGTAAGAAAATTTTACAGGGTTTTTCAAATTTAAAAAATTTTAAATCCTCTACGCGTTCGTTCTATTAAAATATAAAGGAAATTTACAAGGCTTCTATAGTTTTCTTGGAATATTTCGCCACTCCTTGGAAAATTAAATTGCTTTGGTTTTGCATTGCAAAATTCACTTCGAGACTATATATTTAGCCATTAATGTTAAAATTAGTCGAGAAACAATTTATTTTGTAAACGTGCCCAAGTTGTTCTTTCTTTTACTGCTTATTAATTGATTAAATTACTCAAGCTGGTAACAGTCGTACGGATTTCGACAATTTTTTCAGAATATTTATTTTAAAGCTTATAATATTACGTTGAATGTGTGTGGATGGTAACATTACGGAAACGTGCGAAATTACAATTGCTAAATAAAGTGAATTAATGCAAAAGTGGTGAAGTTGGTTTATTCGTAATTAATTTTGAAACCTTATTTAGATTGTTTATTAACGCGTAATTGATCGTCATCCTGTTCATTCTTGTAAAATTTTCGTATCGTTTATCGCGACAAAAGGTGCTGGCGAAATTAATTTCATTAAAATTTGCAGGCACGGTTTTTATGTTCGCGGGTCATAAAACAAGGCACAAGTTACGCATAAGATAAAAAGCTTTCAATTCGCAACAATTAATTATGAGAAACATTAATTGAGAGAAGAATGCAGTGCGCGATCTGCACTTCGCTGCATTGCAAATTGCGAAAAGTTTCCGATATTGTTTAATTATTATTAATTTTTTCTATTTATTAAAACGAATGTCCGGTAGTCTTTTTTCGGCGAGAAACAGGCGAGTTGGTTTTAAAGGAAAATTACATCGACGACTGAAAATAATTTCAAATATGCTAATCGAACGAATTCGAATTACAAGTGTTGAAGCACCGACAAGTCGTAACGTTAAATCAATGGAGTTTACGCGTTGCGTATGTGTTGCACAAGATTCGCGGTAAATTACAAGATAACATATGCATTCGGTGCTATTGGGAATAAATAATTTTCCCATTGAGACGTTGGAGCTGGAGTGGAACAATCACTCGAGATTTATGAATGGGAACAACACAATGTTTCGTCTTCTATAAATATTATAAGCAGCATTTCACCGTGTAAAAGCGTCGGATAAAAGGCAGCCGAATTGACGTATGTGACCGAGAAAGACAGTGTGATTTTAAGAAAAAGAGAGTAGAAAAGAGTCGATGGACTGCACGTGACTGTGACCGAGAGCCGGGGGAGCGAGGGAACGGGAGCGCGAAGCGGCGGAGGGCGGGAAGGGGGAGGGAGGAGCGACAGAGAGGGAGGGAGGGCACAAAAAAAGTAAGAAGAGCCGGATGACGAAAGAGGATCCGTCCCCTCACGGACCGTCGTCGTCGGCGTCGGGCGTCGCGTGCTCGTGCTCGTCGTCGTCGTCGCCTTCGGCGTCGGCGTCGGCGGGCCGCGCTTCCCCCGTACGAGGATCTCGACGGCGCCCGTCAGTCTCCGGCCGGCGGCAGTAGGGCTGCGCTTCATTGCTTCGCGAGTGCGCGACCACGACGACGACGACGACGACGACGACGACGCGAGGGCCTACGACAAACATCACGACGCCCTCGGTCACTTCCCGATGCCTCGGTCCTCGGCTTAGCGTCGACGACGACGACGACGACGACGACGACGACGAAGACGACGACGACCACCGGACAGCAGCAGCAGCAGCATCAAGCGATTCAGCGATCGAGCGAACGAGCCAGCGACCGAGGACGATGACGCGGACGCTCCTCTTGACGGCGCTCCTGCCGCTCCTGCCGCTTCTCCTTCAAGGCAATTTTTCGTTTAACAATACTAGTTAGAATGTTAGTTGCGCGGAGAGGGAAGGGCAGCTTAACGACCCTTACGAGTGAATCGACAGCTGTGGTTCGCAGCTTCCTCCTTCTCCTCCTCCTCCTCCTCCTCCTCCAGTACACGAATTCTTCTGGCGAAACTTTTTTCCCGAGTCCTTGCGCCGCGTTCGATTTTATTTTCGTTCGTCGGCCGTTAACGCGCGGCTTCGTGCAGTTAACCTATCAATTGGTGGCGATGCGGAGACGCCCGCACTTCGCGTTTTTGTTCGCGATGCCAACAACCGACGAGCGATTATTATCTCGGGAGCTGGCTTTTCCCGCTTTCCCATTTTCCCAACAGCGCTCCCAGCTCGATCGAAATCGGCAGTCCCTGTTTTGGAATTGCGCCCGAGCCTCCGAGTTCGGATTAGAATTTCCCACGTTTCGATGGAGATTCGATCGAAAGTTAGTTGCGCTCTATGAGTCAAGGAGAAGTCAAAAGACAAAGCTAGCGATTCGATCGGAATTGCTTCCGATGTCGTCGATGTCGTCGATCGGAGCATGGAATGCGAATTCTTTTGAAGAAAGAGCGCTTTATTAAGAATTTTGAAACTGAACTGGGCTGTTCACAGTCTTGAAAGCGCTCGAACGAATTTTAAGTATTTGCATTTATTTATAATATCGTAAAACTTAAAAAACTCCGCTCCTCGCGTACGCCAAAGACGATCATTATTTCTCGATCGATAAGTTAAAATGCACGCGATATTTTCGAGTCTTCGCTCCACGTTTGTGCGCATCACAATGCTCGTCTGTTTTTGTTTCACCAGAGAACGTTGCATTTGTAAAATGTCATCTTACGTTCAAGCGCATCAAGATTAACGTCGCGGCGTTTGAATTAGAACTAAAAAGTGAAGTAACAATCGACGAGTAATCCTACAAAATAATCTTTTGGAACGATGGATAAAAAACGGGTCCGTTCGAATAAAACTTTTAATAAGAATTACAATCAAATTACCGATTTAATAAAGCAGTGAACGGTAAGTACGCCAACATTTTTGATATTGTTAGATAACTTATTTTTCGGCCTGTAGATTCCGTAAAAGATCAGCTGCAACCAGTCGAGTTTAATCGAGTTTCCTAATTTATCAACCGATCGTTCCTTTCTTTCGTTAATTATTATCAACGAAGAACTTCTCGTCCTCGGCGGCTCATCTTCTACGTTAGTGCAACGCGTTTAGTCGTCGGACACTCGTCGTTAAGCCCGACCATTTTCAATCAGCTCCTCTGCAGGTGATTTGCAATTATTCATCTTACTAGCCTGCGACGAGCCATTGAAACGCCGTAAATATTCTAATCACCACTTTGCTGATTCGAGCTTTTATCGGTAGGAGCGCGTCTCTGTGCCGCCGCCTTTCGGCTTTTATTGTTACGGTATTGTCGAGTCGCGTATAATTTTCACGACCCCGTTAAAGCTTTAACGCTCGCGCAGAACTTGAATTGCCCACAAAGACTTTTTTGTCGTTAGGAACGTTCACCGATTACTTTTAGCAATAGGAGTCTATCTTGTGCAGCGTCGACTAGTCCAAGACTTTATCTCAACGCGAATGAAATTATGAAATCTATTAATAAGATCGATCTCTGAGCTCTGTGTGATGCGCGCGAGGCAGCAAAATTTAGTTTAAAAACCGGGCGACGAGCAAAGTTGGTCTAAACTAAACCACCAAGAGACAGAGAGGACAGCTAATAGACGGTCCTTGTCCTGCCTGCCCGTACTTGAATAACCCACTCTAAACGATAAGGATGCAACTTCTCGATCTTGCGGAAAAGTGCTCACGAGCTAACGATGCAACAAGTTGCACGTGCACGGGGAAGCCGGACCGAGGGGAGGGGGCTCGCGTGGATACTCCCTTACGTAACGCGTGACCGCACGCTCGAGCTCGGCCTTGTCCCCCCCCTCCCTCTCTCGACCTGCGACGCTTCCGCAAAGCTTTTGGTGTCCACCCTTCGGTCGACCGCCGCCGCCGCCGGAACAACTTGGAAAATACCAAGAAAGGAGAGCGATTAAAGGCATCTTTAATCTACCGCAATCCCAATGGCTTCCCAAGGGAAAGCGCCGTTGCCTTGAAAATTGCCGCGTTCTGAGTAAAAATGCTCGATGCGTTTAGTGCTCGAGTAGCCGGGTAAACGTAAACGTAACGCACCTCCTCGGGCAGTTTCAGTCCACTGGTGCAATTTGCGATTCATCGGTACACGCAATCGGTAATTCCGCAGTTAAAATTCACAGTTAGCCGGAACAGAACAATTTCCATCGGATGGCTTGAGCGTGTATCTTAAGAAAGAGAAGGTCCCATTCCCCTTGGCGCCACCGAAATGCCCCATCTCGTTGGAATAATTGCAATCGAGCGATTGGTGCGCACAGATGCCGCAGGGCTTGAGACCGCGGACGATAACCTGGAAAAGTGCTGCAACCTGGGCAGCTCATGGGCCAGACAGAAGCTGCGCTGCGAGCGATTCGCGGGCCCCGTGCCCGGACTGGCCTCCCCCGAGCAGCCGGCCTGCCTCGAGGCCGTCGACATCTGCTGCAGGAAGGCCTACCAGGAGGAGGCCTGCAGCCAGGGCAGGGCCGAGGCCAAGGCCGGCAGTTCCTGCGCCGTTCTCGAGCACATCCCGGCCGACCTCCTCGAGTACCGGCGGGACTGCTGCGAGAGCTGTAAACTAGGTAACTATCTCCTCCTCTTCCGCTTCCATTACCGTTTTTATCGATCTCCGCGGATGAGCGCAGCTTTAAGTGCCGATTGGTCCGTCGCTGTAAAACCGAGCTTTGCGCTGTTTTACGGCGTTACAGCGCGATTACAGCGGCATAACCAGCCTCTTACCCTTTGCAATTTAAAGCCTTCTGGAAGATTAAATTGCAGCGGAGCCGCGTTACTTTTGTTTGCGTTCGAATCGAGACGATAATTGCAACGCTCGTTTGCTTATTTTTAATGCTTTTTCATGTTTTAAAGGTGTAGATTTTAAGTAAAAGAAGCTTAAACATTTTTAGGGCATATTTTGCATTGTTTAGAGGAAACGAGTAAAAGCTGGGGCGAAGTTCAACTTTTTCAACTTTCGTCGCTGAAATAAATTTGGAATTTGTCCGAATGAAATAACTCGTCAATTTTTTCTGAAAAAATCAAACGAAATTGCATTACATATTTTATTCAAATTTCGCGACACCTCCCGCATGCGCACACCTAAAAAGAATATTAATCCTAAACGTGACGGTGTACAGTTTTTATTTAATCTGCCTCGGAAAAGTGTATTTCGATAAAAAGGGTGTTTTTTGTGGCCCGCAAGGTATCGCGAGAGGCTCGACTGGCAAGGATTGCGCCTTCAAGAAAGGCAGCCCGGGGGTTGGCTGGGATCCAGCGTTTATGGAGTGCTGCACCGAGGCGATGACCACCACTGCTCAGAGCAATTCGAGTTCACCGGCAACTAAAAGCACATCGCCGGCTGCAACTGATCTTACCGACCCGATCACGGACAGCGACGAGATGGACAACAACATCGATGAAACCAGTGATCCGACTTGGTCAACTTACCACTCAGGTACGTGCCGTCCAGTTTCAGTATTTTAGATTGTTGCGTTCGAGCTTTTATCGGAATGACCGGCCTGAAAACGTCGATCCGTCGCTAGCTACTATTTTTGCGATTAATCGAGAAGAATATTAGGATGTTCGATGACAAATAAAAGGCATTCGAGCCCTTGCACTGGCTCCTAGTTTTTTAATTTCATTATTCGCTAGTACTCATGAAGCTATTCCTGTATACGGACCAGATTTAGGAAAAGTTGATTCATACAAGTAGTTGCATCGTGTTAATAATTACAACAAGTTGAGCTCTTTCAGTTTTATTTGGCCGAAAGTAATTTTATACGGAACCGTTGATGTCATTGTATTCGTAAGACAAGGCATTACTCGTTGAGAACGAGCACGAAAGGACAAGTTTTAAGACGAGTAACAACATTTGTCTGCGAGAATAAAAAAGTAGACGATTAAAAAGCTTAGGGAAAAAGTTAGGATTGTGGCGTTCGCGTTTCCAATTTCCTTGCTCAGCAAAGGATCTGCCTTCTGATTCTAAATAAAAATCTCTTAGAAAGCCGTGACTTCACGGCTGGCTAGTAAATGTAAAAACGATAATAGCTCAAGTTTTTAATTGAAAAATTAGCGCAATCTACGAATTAAAGCTTCGTGTGCGATTGTAAAATAACTCATCTCCAATTAACGATTAATCGATCGTTAATTCTACCTTCCCATAGCGGATTTATGCGAATTGATGAGAGGCTTGCTGTGCTCCGAAATATGCGTACCCACTCCTGGATCCTATTACTGCCAGTGTGGCGAGGGCGCGACGTTGGAAAAAGATGGAAGATCCTGCAAATCAAACGATCCCACGACTCAGGAGCAAAAGACGACAGCAGCGCCTTCCACACCGTCGTCCACAAAGTTACGTACGAGTTCGACAACAGTGTCGCAGTCGTTGG
The DNA here is from genome assembly GCA_018907185.1 of Platyscapa corneri. Classification (NCBI taxonomy): domain Eukaryota; kingdom Metazoa; phylum Arthropoda; class Insecta; order Hymenoptera; family Agaonidae; genus Platyscapa; species Platyscapa corneri. The sequence continues at coordinate 834,856 of JACCHW010000042.1, read as the reverse complement.
TCTCCACATCGACCTCTTCTTCGACGTCGATCGAGCCCTCGAGAGCTGCGAGCACCGGCTCGACCAACTCAACCAGTTCAACCAAGAGCAATGCGCAGACTTCCGCGTCCTCCTCCTCCTCCACCTCCTCGTACAAACCATCCAGCCCTGCAACTGAGAAAAAGTTGACGTGGTCGATGCCTCCGTCGAGCACTTTTAAGATGCTCGGGACCGACCCGAAGTCGAGAACGACGAGATCCTCGCCCACGGAGGACAACGAGCTCAATCTGCCTTGTCCAGCCGGATATCGGTTCACTCCCAGTACCGAGACCTGCGATGGTAATTACGACTATTATAAGTTTACTTTCTTTAGTCCAGAGATAATATTAGGGCTGTATTGCCGATCGCACAAGTGTAGAAGGTTAAAATCATCGAGCAGCTCATTAGAAAAGAAGTGGTCATTATCGACGAATTCCCAGAGAAAAATATCACGCGAAGACGGCCGGCGTCTCCGCTCCTTTTTTTAGTTTAAAAGCAATCGGTTTTATTCGTTTTTTTGTTTTTTTTTTCGTTTTGCGTCTTTTTCCGTCCGCGATAATGAGCATGTAAACCGCTTCCGAGAACGTTCCTGAATAAAGCGCAGTGTTCGGATCGGCTGCGCTCGTCGTTAAAGTCTCGCTCTCAATACTCTTTTTCTCTGAGAATCAAATTTGCACATCAGACACGCCACTCATATTCATTGTCATCGCAAGCGGCTTGAATGTAAATAAAGTAAAATTTCTGAAACTGACGAAGGCAAAGCCACCGTATGTAATGCTGACGTTGGACGGAGTAAGCCTCCCGACGACACTCCCTTCGCTTGCATTTACTCTCGTGCTCTCTCTCCCTCTCTCTCTCTCTCTCTCTCTGGCTTTGTACTCACAGTGAACCGCTTCGTACTCGCTCGAGTTTGATTTGTCCGCGCGCTTTATACACGCTGCTTTCTTGTTGCTTCCTTGGCGCTCGATCCGCTTTTCCGGCACGAGAGCAGACATTGACGAGTGCAACGAGGAGTCCAAGTCCAGCTGTCCCCCGGACACCGGCTGTCACAACACGAACGGCTCCTATCTGTGCTTCCAACTTGCCCAGCACAGCAGCAACGAGGAGCACTGCGAGCTCGGCTACCGCTGGAACGCCACTCTGGAACGCTGTTTCGGTAAGACCCTCGCACTTTTATTTTTTTTACCACGGCTGACCTTGAAAGCTTGCGTCGCTCTTACGGGAACAACATTCAACTCGAATTCAAGGTCGCTCGCGGTTGAATCGTTCAAGTTAAAACGAGGAAGCCTAGACTGTTTTTACCCTCGTTCCTCGCTCGTTAAAGAAATAATTACGAAGTTCGTAAGCTTGCTAAGATTTTTGTGTACAATGCAAATTTTCAACCAAACGAACCTTTTCCACGTTTGTGCTTGCACAGACGCTAAATTAAGCTTCTTCGTTTTAAGCGTATCGATTGTTTAAATTTAGCTGTAGAATGAAATTAAGGTTGGATCGTACAGAACTTATAGACAAGGAGACTTTTATGGTCTCAGATGAATATTACTTGTCCCTGAACCATCTACGGGCGTAAATTAAATTTGATAAGAGCAACTTCGCCATCACTTTTACCTTAAAAATTTTTAATTATTTCATTTTTAAACTGAAATATCAGAACAAATACCTGCAAAAATAAAATAGTTCACTTACGGTTATTAAATTATTTCATTTTATTTCGATTAAATATCTTCGTTTAAAAATTTTTCGTACTTTCATAATTCGCAGTAGATTAAAAAAAAAAAAAACAACAACAACTAACCAAACTATTTCTGTAAAATATGTTTTTTGTTAATTTTTACGCGTTTCAAATTTTTGCGCGTACGTCAAAACAATCGAAATTTACTTATAATAAACAAAATTAATACTTACTCTCAAGCTTTATTGTGTATTCAGACGTGGACGAGTGTTCGGAAAATATTCACAAGTGCCTAATAGATGCAGAAATTTGTAGAAACTTGGAAGGATCTTACGAGTGCAAAATTAAATGCGAAAATGGATTCGTTTTCAACAGTAATTACGGAGCTTGTCTTGGTAAGAAACTTTACATAATTTTTATATTTAATATATTTCCTACGTACTTGTAAAGCGTGGAATCAATTTTTAAAGTGTAAACAAATATTTTTCAAAAATTAAATCCGTATAATTCCAAAGATCAACCGCGATTTTAAAATATAAAAAAACCAATATGGACTTATATTATGAATTTAGTTGGCGTACAAAATCTTTTGATTATAAAAAAAAAACATTTTTATTTTATACGAAATTCGCAATCCGGGCGACGACCCATGATGAGTTAGGACCGAACGTTTTTTCTAAAGATTTCGATCAGATTTAATTGCTTAGCCCCTTTGCCTGTATAAAATGCCCAACACATATACATAACTAAATAACGATACATTTTTTGGTCAAATAAATTTTTATTAAATGTTAAAATATTTATAGCTTCAGTTGGTCACGTAAATTTAATAATGTTGAATATATTGGTGACTTTGCCCGCTCACCCACACATCAATATATTAACTTGCAATTTAGAGTACAAATTCGTTAAAATGTTAATACAATTATCGGATTGAAAGAAATCAGCGAATGTAAAAAACAACTTCGTGGATTCGTAAACTTAGATTGCAATTGAATCTTGCAATGAGAATTCATCAACTGCCAGCATTTAAGCGTTCAATTGAAATATTGACAATGCACGGCTCCCCCCATTAACCTTTAAGATTTAAATCGAGCCTCAATTTAATTGAAGACTCGAGTTCAAGTTCAATTACAATGAAAATGTACGAACAACGGCTGGCAAATTCTGAATGAAGTAAAAGTCTCTTTGATCGCGTAATTGAAAAATATTTGCCATTATTTTTAATCGCATCCGAGACTGGATTTACGAACGGATTATTGAGTTATGAGAAAACCGTTTGAACGATTCGAGCGAAATAATGGTTTTGGGGCTCATTGGGGATTTTAATTCAAGTCTACTTTTAAATGCGTTTATCATAAATAAATCATGGATCTGTGCGATCCGGCAAAGATCTTCTGTTTATTATCGCTCGAACGCACAGAAAGAATAAATTAAAAAATAATTACGCGACAGATTGAAACAAACTTTTTCGTTAATTCTTTGGGCTCGTGTCGTTCTATAAAGTCCAGCTGCGCCTAAGAAATAGAGAATTTGATTCATTTCAATTACAAACAGCTGAAAGTGCTTCCAACACTTTAAAGATCCGTCGCGTTTATCAATAATTTCACTGCAAACCAGCCAATCGTTTGATACTTATTTCTTAAAAACTGGTCAAGCGCTCTGCAAATATAATATTTTACAATCGCTCGCACCGACGCTACGATGCGTGTGATTTTTTAATTGCTCTTAGCAGTTCATTATTTCCCTTTTCATTTCAGAGTTTAATCCAATCTTTAAGAGCTGTAACGTACAAACTCGCGTTTGTTGCGGGAAATTTTTGAATTAATTTTACTCGTGCTTTGTTTCTCTTCGGTCGATTCACGCAAAAATATCATTGTACGATTCTTTAAGGAAATAACGCGAGCCTTTCGAGATTCAGAGACTCCATTGGCTTTGTTAGCAAATTTAAAAATTTCTCGATAGTCGGCAATGATAAAACACAAGTGCGAGTACAGCTAATTGGTCGATATTGCTTATGTGATAAACTAAGCCTGCCTTTGTGTTAAATCGTTACTAACCTTTATTTTTTATCCCCGTGTACTTTCCCATACGTGGATGGAAGTGCATTTGGTGATTTCTGAAACTGGAGCAAAAAAAATCAACGCGAGCCATCAGCTGTCCGCAATACTCCTAATTACAAGTTTAACCTGATTACTCATTTATCGCGTTATGTATTATATTTCCAGGCGCCAGACAATGCATTTTTTAGGTTAAACTCTTAAAGGTCACGACCTCGAATATTTGTTCGAGCTGTTTGCGTACGAACCCGTTGCTAAATTTTCCAGTCAAAAGCGAATTCAAGAGGTCAAATTTATTTTATTAATCTCAATGAAATAGTCATAGTAATAGTTGTTTATTGAACAATATAACTGTCATAATACATTGCAATCTTTTCTGGTACATTTTTACATTCGAACATTTTCTCAGCGCATTGTTTTAAAAATAGGTAATCAAATCTTAAAAACTACACGTGAAATATTTATAATATTATCACTTTTTAATTATTCGTATCTTCTGACATCAGATTTATTCCTTAAATATATGTTTACTCTCAATATTATTTAATTTAACACTTTACTTGTTTAAATTTGGGTCCTGCAGTTTTTCTTTATATATTTCACTGTTTTATTTCCACGCATCTCAAAATAATAGAGTATTGTATCAAATGTTGGTTTTAGACAGAAGAGTTTGCGGAGCCTTTTAATCTTTTAAAACTATACAACTTGATATTTCGTACGGGGGAACAACGTGTTTTATTCGGTTTAAGTTGGTTTGCTCGGAAGTAAAATTAAAAGAGACCGCCCCCCTGTTGTCCAATTTACGTCCTCGATTTCAACCGACACACCCACACAAGCTCGTCTGTGCTCACACCGGACGAATTCGCGAATTTCAGACATAAACGAGTGCATCGAGTTGACGAACGTGTGCCTTCAGCGCGACACCATCTGCGTGAACACACTCGGAGGTTTCGAGTGCAGGAACTTGAAGGAGTACCCGCACTACAACGAGCCGAGCGCCGCCGGAAACGACTCCGACGACGATGGTTTCGACGACGGAAGGGGTGAGTAGAGTTCGCGACACTCCTCCAGGGGCTGATTCGCTTTGGCACCGATGACGATTAGCCTTTTTCGCAGATATCGACGAGTGTCAGGTACGCGAGCAACCCTGCGCCCCGGGCGAGATCTGCCGCAACACCGTCGGCGGCTACGACTGCATCCCGGGGGGATGTCCGCGTGGCTTCGCCTTGACAAACGAGATCTGCCAGGACGTCGACGAGTGCCAGCAGGGGTTGCATTCGTGTGGAGCTCACGAACGCTGCCAGAACACCAACGGTTCGTTCACGTGCGAGCAGCCGAGGCCCAAGCCCAGGACCGCGATCACCGAGCCGCCCACCTTCCTGTGCCGCAAGGGCTACCAGGTACCTCGATTGCTCTTCTTTGTCATTTACCGTAGGACGCCCGTCACGCCAGCCTGTTTTACGCGTGTGTAGGAGCAGTCGTACAAGACGTTGAGACGAAAATCTTCCCTGCACGTGAACTAATAAAACGCCGATGAGCAGTTGTTTAACCTTTTTCACCGTACGAATAATTCAGTTTCGGACTTGCTATTTTGCGTTTCTTACAGTCTAATGAATTGCTCTAGCTGTGAAAGTGATGATGCCGAGAATGTATCGAAACTGCAATTGTGAAGAGAATTAATTTATCGAAATAAGACAATGGCAAAAAGTGAAGGGCTCGTGATTATTTTCAACGTTCGTTTCTCATATGCACATCTCTGAAGAGAAGTATAATGCAATACATTCACGCGTAATAATTTATGCAAATTTAGTGCTCGCGAGGTTAAAGTACATTTATCATTTTAACTGCACAAATTTTTCAGGTTATATTTATAATTTTGTCGTGTAAAACATGGAACGACACGATGCGCCCGGGTGCATTGTTTTAGAGGAAAGTATGGCAAACGAAGCTAAATCGTTTTTAACCATTTGATTTTCACGTTTGTGCAATAAAAGCATAATACGAGCACCGAGTGCGTTTAAATAATTCCTAAGAACGCCGCGTATTGGAAAATTTGATTTCATCTCAATATGAATTCACGATATGCCAGATACTTAGCACTGGAATTCGCGAATTCCAGTGCTAATGCCGAAGCCAAAGCTCGTCACCAATTTCGCTCCATAATTGTCGGTTCCAACACGTGGTGCAGTGTAACGGACGGCTGATTAGAAAGACTCCCGCGTGAATTTCCCATCGGGTCTCATCCAGCGGCCAGTAACAAACAGGGCCGTCACGGAAAGCTTATCGGATCGTAAGATTGCTTGGGAGTCATTTCTGAGTAATTCCGGGTGAATTTTTTATTTTGGCGAAGGCGCACAACGAGTCCGGGGTTTGCGTCGACGTGGACGAGTGCGTGGAAGGTCCAGGGTGCAGAGACCACGAGAGGTGTCGAAACTTGGAAGGCAGCTACGACTGCCTGCCCCTCTGCGGTCCCGGCTGGTACTTCCAGCTCCAAACCAAAACCTGTCAAGACGTTGACGAGTGTCTTTTGGGTCATCATCACTGCCGGCAGGTATTTACTTCTTACCGTTTACCTTTCACCTTTCCGCGAGACGTACTTTAACGCGTACGCGTCCAACGTGTCCCATAAAATTCAACTCTTTGGACGAGTTTTGCAACGTGCGCAAAAAAACTGTTCTAATGCTTCTTCAGGCGAACCTTACGGTCTCGTCTGCTCGCACGCGTCCAGTTAATCGGCAGCTCGGTCTTCGCGACGAAGCTCCGCAGAAATGCATTATTTCCAAATGGTAGTCGCGAGTCGTTGCGTTTATTTCGCACCGGAAATTCGCGACCAAACTACCGCGGTGAGCTAGTCTGGTGGACACGCGGACCAGAGTGACGTTTAAAGTAAGGACTTTGATAAACGGAGGTTCAGGCTGTCCGTTGGAGCGGAGGCGAGATTGCTTAAGAAAAAGGCTACGAATCGCTGGTTCGAAGCGGTTGTTGCTGCTAAGTTCGCGCGAGCTGGACGAGATTGCAAGGTGAGTTTGTCTGTTCCGAGGACAGCGCACGCAGTTCTGCCGCAACACCAATGGCTCGTACATCTGCGAGGCTCTGACGGCTTGTCCCAGCGGCTACCGCCGCGACCAGAACGGCAGCTGCACCGACGTCGACGAGTGCCTCGAGGGTGTCCACACGTGCTCGCGCGAGTCCCACCGCTACTGCGTGAACCGGGAGGGCGGCTACGAGTGCATCACCCGGCTGCCCTCGTGTTCGCGGGGCTTCGAGTACTCGCTGCTGACGCGCCAGTGCGAGGACGTCGACGAGTGCAGGAGCGGCAAGGCGAGCTGCGAACTGCGGCTGAGCGAGCGCTGCGTCAACCTGCCCGGGAGCTACAGGTGCGAGCGGCCCCAGCCCGGGGTCCGGGCCCAGAAGCAGCGGCCCGCGTGCCCCGCGGGCTACAGCTACGACGTCGCCCAGAGGAAGTGCTCCGGTAAGGGAGCCGCGGACTAGTAGCCGCTCGAACCTTCCTCCAATTCTCTCTCACGATTGCAACATCTCGACTTTTTTCTTCGTTTCGACGATTCCCCGTTATCGAGATTTCGGAGGTCATCGCACTTCTCACCGCGCCTCGACTTAATAAATAGAAACCACGCGAAAACGTCGGCGACTGTTCCTTTCTTCTCGAGCCGAGAGCTTCTTCAATAATCTCCCAAGATTATGGCTGTGTTGTAACATCGCGCCTATGATTTCGGCTGTCGTGGCCTTTCTCCTCTCCCCCCCCCCAGCCCAACTTTAAACGAGGAGCGAGACGGAGCTTCGCCTTCGAGCGACGACGACATCCCCTCGAGTTGATCGTTGGACGCGCATCCGCTCGAATTGTCGTGGTTCGATAGCATTACTAAGGCTCGCGCTGGAACAACGAACGAAAGCGAGAAATTCGCGCCGGTCGGTACGGAAAATTAAAAAATTTAGCGTCTCGAATACAATGGCCTCTTCTCGACTGATTGATACTTATTATCACTTGGCAGACGCGGCGCGTGCGTCCGGACTGCTTTTTGTTCGCTCTCGGCTGTCGAAGCTCCGAAGCTACACGCGCGCGATTGGCCGTTTATAAATACATGTTTCTCGAAAGCGACCATCACCTTTGGACGGCAGACGCAGCTAATTGTCGCGGGAGCACTGCAATTTTCAGTGTTTTGAATAACGCGCGCGCGCGAGTAACTCCAACCCCAACATCTGCTAATGCTTTCTATTTATAGGCCACAAAAATGAGTCGACCAATACTGATAGGTGTATGTGGAGAATCGATCGAAACTGATCTTGTTCGACTCGGAATAATATTTCGGCTCGGCCGAACAGCGATTACAAGGCGCGGCAATTCGCTGATGGAATTGTTCGCTCCTAAAGTGCAAATTTGTCAAACGTACGCACGAGATTATAAATTGACAATGTTAAGCAATGAATTCTAAGCTAAAACGCATTGTATTTAGAATTTCTAGTTTTCGACTGTTTACAATAAATTTTAGCCTCAACATTCTTGCAGCGCCCGGAAAAAATAGACTACACAATTCAGTTAACGTCTAGAACTAATTTTATAAGTATTTATTATTTAAGCATCATACATGTACTGGCACTAGCAACCTAAAGTACCGATGAGTTCGCTGGGACGTCAATTATGATCTATTATATGCACATCAATTGCGAATTAAAATTTCAAATATGCCCTCAAATATACGTGCGTATGCATATATATATATATATATATATATATATATATGTATGTATGTGGGTGTATGTGTGTGTATACGCACACCCACTACCTATTGTCAATGCAAAATTCCAATGCAACATTGTAAATTTATCAAATACCTGCGATTAACTGCAATTCACTCGTACATCATTTTGAATGTCGTATTAAAATTCTTATTCTTCATTGAATCAATATAATCTATAAATGTATTGCTACCGCGTCTACCTTTTTGCAAAATAATCAATTGACAAAACAAAGAAGGGATGGTATGACATTTTATGACTCTACATTCTATTACATGGCATTTAAAAATGCTTTAATCTAAAAGTTGCCTACACTTACATTTATTAGAACGCAGGTTTTTATTTTATTATATTATTATTATTATTATGTTCGCAATATTCATTATTTAAAAGAAAAAAAAATTAAACTGGAGTTATGCGAAAGCTAACAGATATAAAAATATTTTAAACTCGCGTAACTTGGAAATGGTGTTTGGTTAATTTTCATTGATAATAGGCATATATTAACTATGTTTTGTACTTTTATAGATTATTGGTCGAAGTAATATTAATTCTTCGCAGCTTCAATATCTCAATTTTTTAATATAGAAGAACAACTTTTTAAAAGTAGTTTCGTACGCAAATTTAAATAACTAATTTTTTATCTTTTTTATATAATATGATCGATAAGAAATATTGTGCAGATAACATTTTTTAATAAAACATTATAATTACAATCGTTCTACAGAATTCTTTTTTTATAAAATATTATAACTCCTGTGAAAAACTTTACACCGTTTCAGTAAAGCTTTTTAAAAAATTATAGTAGCTGCTATAATTTTTCAATTACCCAATACCTAAAAAGAAACAATTACTTCATAATGAATGAACAATGATTATCAAAAATTTATTTATTTTTTCACATCAAACAAGTCAATAAAAAGAGCCAGTAAATCTACTAACTTATACCATTAATATTTGCTATTTTCAGTAAATTTATTATTTTTATAACGCAGCTCTTAAAAAATAAACAAAAGCTTATAAATTTGGCTGCCTTGAACGTTTTTATTCAGCCAAATTATTCAATCTTTTATATTTATATACACATATATTTTAAGCGTTAAAGCTAATGTAAGAAGGCACGTTTATAATTATACGTTTATATTATCTCTTGAACCGTAAAATCCATATTATGAAGAATCTTCTCTCAAAGGTATTCAAAATTATATTTTTAACAATTATGTTTTAGTTTTCAGATTGCACTGCCTATTTTTTCAGGATTTAATTCCTGAGAAAAAGCTATTTGTCATGTTATGCTTCACGTTTTTCATGCGCTTTTATTTTTCTTTGCCAAAGCTTCCAAATAATTGCAACGAACCTTCCCGCTAACAAAACCTGCTCAACAAAAATTTCATTAACTGTTTACTTTGCTACTGCAATTGCACGCATTGTAATGCTATTTGTTTGTACTGTGCGCGCGCATTTAACAATCACGATATTCATATCAATCCTGGACCGCTTAAAACCACATCAACTTCAAAATTTTCTTTCGCAACAACAGATATCGACGAATGTGCTGATGGAACTCACAACTGCGGTAAAGAAAAATGCTATAACTCACCTGGTAGCTTCCAGTGCGCTAAAGCTACACTTCCGGTCATAAGACGGAAGCCGTTCACCACTACCAATACCAGCATACCGACCACTCGCGAAGACAATTGCAGTGTTGGGACTAGGTATTTAACGAAATATAATAACTCCCGAGCATTTAAAAATGTCGCAAATTTCGTAGATTTAGTGCTTTTATTCATAAAGAATACGCGAAACTGACAATTATCGTAACGATGAAAATATATTTATACGCACAACCAAGAAATTTATAATTTGCAAGATTATTTTTACTTTTTGATAAAGATAATTTACCGTTTACGCTAAAGCTAAATCGTAAAGCTTTATGAATTTCAAATAATAATCGCCAAGGTCCTCCATTGTAACCAACGAACGAGTTGGCTAGTTTCATCTAGCAGGCGCACCACGATTACAAAGTTGCGATACTCGTAAATTCAGGTACGACGAGGTCCGCGCCGGTTGCGTCGACCAGAACGAGTGCGAGGAAGTGGAGGAGGCCTGCAGCAGCAACGAGGAATGCAAGAACACACCCGGGAGCTTCCAGTGTATCTGCAAGCCAGGCTTTCGCAGAGACGAGTTGACACTAGCTTGCGTAGACGTGAATGAGTGCCAACTGGAAAACGAATGTCTACCTTGGCAGCGCTGCGACAACACCATCGGCAGTTATACCTGCATCAGGTTTCTGCCCTGCGGTACGGGATACACCCTCAACGCTGCCACGGAGATCTGTGAAGATGACGATGAATGCAGCCTCGATACCCATGATTGCCCTGCAGGCTACCACTGTCGTAATACCTTGGGCAGCTACAGGTGCGACAAGAACAGGCCCACAACGACCCAGAAGCCGACTATTAAAAGGATCACTAGCAGACCTACTTTTAGGACAACCATTGCAACCGACACCAGTACTCGGTGACATTTCCATTGTTCTCTCGCTTATTAATTGTTGAGCTTTAGTTTTATTTAAAGTCTTCTATTTTGGATAATTCATTCATTTTTTAAAAAAGAAACGAACACACCTGGGACAACATAACCCATATCTCAACCAAACTTAATTCTTTTATTCTATTTTATAATAAACGCAAGCAATGTGTCTTTGATTAAAAATTATTTCGAAATGTGTATTTCTTTAGAGCGACGAGTACGAGTACCACGTTGTCTACACCTCCGTCTACAACAACGAGTACCCCAAAAACTACCATTGCCACTACGCCAAGTACTACCACCACAACTACACAAAGAACTACAACTACAACTACACCGAGAACTACCACTACCACAACTACACCGAGAACTACTACTACAACTACACCGAAAACTACTACTACAACTACACCGAGAAGTACTACTGCTAGTACACCGAGAACCACAACTACAGCTATATCGAGGACCACAACTATAACTACACCGAGAAGTACCACTGCGAAAACACCGAGAACTACAACTACAACTACACCGAGAACTACGCCCAGAACTACAGTTAAAAATACATTTAAAAATGTAATTATAAGTAAACCTAAGACAACCACTACCATCACTACCGAAGATATACCAACTGTAGGCGCTTTAAGTACTACAACGCAAACTCCAAAATCTACTATATCCTTTGGGTAAAAATTTTTTACATATAAAGTAACTTACACATATTAAATGCTAAAATATTAAAACTATTCCTTTATATCGTTAATCGTTGACATTGTTTTACGTCTAAGTTGGTTAATTTTATTTAGTTTAAGATCAAAAATGAATTGCCCACGAGGGTTTGAAAGTGGTTCGGTTGGGCAATGCATCGACATTGACGAATGCCGTAGAAATTTCAAAATATGCGGAGGTCATCGTTGCATAAATACAATCGGTTCATACAGGTAAACACCAATAAGTTTTTAAATAATTAATAAGAAATTAATCGTAAATGTAATAAAACGAAAGTGTCTTGTTATAAAATAAAAAGTGAGATGATTTACATTTTATTTATTTTTCAAAGTACCTCACTAAAAGACCAAATTTTATTCATTTTACGAGATTTTCAGTATTAAATATACAAATTTAAAGAGAATTATTATTTTGCATCAAAACACTCAACTAGAGTATTTACGCAGATATAATAAAAAAATTCTTTTTATACTTTATAAGTTTTAAAAGTCTCATCCGTTGGCTATTTTTTGCGAGATTTATATATTTGTCTTTTTTGTTTATTCGTTCATAAAATTATTTTTCGCTTCAATTTCATGGATAAATCAGCAACCCTTGATTGGTAAAAGTGACCTTTAGAAGTTGAAATTAAAAATTGATTAGATTCCTCATCGCGAGAAATTGATATAATTATGAATGCGCGTATCCCTAAATTTAAATTAATTCTAATTTGTGTAATTACTTCATTTCGTAGATGCGAATCCCGAAAAGTTTGCGGCATCGGCTATGTCGCCGACCCCTTTACAGGAATATGCAAGGATATCAACGAATGCGCCCAAGGTTTACACAAATGTGGTCCTCAGCAGACATGTGAAAACAGACAAGGAGGCTACGTTTGTTATTGCCCACTGGGTATGAAATAAAACTTACGATTTTACTAGCAATTTTTTTTAAATTACATATACGCAATTATCACAATAGCTATTAAATCTTTAAGGAATAAATTAATATTTTCGTTAGAAAAAGATAAGCCGGTACTGCATTTCGTAATAATGAAGTAACGAATGATCTAAGTCGACATTTTATAATGAAAAGGTCTCAGTCCAATTATACTGCTATGGCAACTTAGTCATATTTCGGTTCGACGCGATCACCTTCTTCTTTCCATAAAGTTTTCGCATATAATCGCGATGTCGTAATATCTTGATATAGGCTTCGAGGTCGGTGGCAATCACATTTGCGTGGACGTGGACGAGTGCGAACGGGCAGTACCAAGGCATCTTTGCGGAGACGCCGGTTACTGCGTCAATACACTCGGATCGTATCACTGCGAATGTCAACCGGGCTTCGAGGTAGAGCCAGGAGGAGGAGGTTGCCGAGATGTAGACGAGTGCGACGCGAAACCCGGGCCTTGTCAGCAGGAGTGCTACAACACCTGGGGTGGTCATAGGTGTGGTTGTCTCCTCGGTTATCGACTCAACTCCGACAATCATACCTGCACAGACATCGACGAATGCAGCGAGTTCAAGGGCACCAATCTTTGCATCGGCATCTGCGACAACACACCAGGCAGCTACGTGTGCCAATGTCCTGATGGATACAGACTTGCTGACGACGGACACACTTGCCAAGGTACGTTCTATACAGACAGTCTATCGCTTGCTTCGACTTTCATTTAGTAATAGTAATGACGCTTTCTTTGTACTACTTTTTTTATCTACCATTATATATGGGATATCCGTCGTTCTTTACCGACAGTCGATAATCAATTTGTTACGAATAAAGAATCTGTTATTTGTTTATAAACTTCTTTTATGCAGGAACACTTGCAATTATTTAATGTTTATGAATGCAACGACTTAAGTTCTTAAGTTATTATGGGTATGCAAATAAAATTCTTTATGACTTTGTAAGATATGTAATTTACGTACGTAAAATTAAAAAAGAGCTACTTTCATGTTGACTTATGTGTTTATAAACATAAATCGCGCGCGCGCACACACACCCGATTAGTAAAAAAAGGTCTTAAAATGTATAAATTTAATTCATAAATATAAACGTTTTCTTTATTAAAAATAATAAACAAATAATATAATATGAGGTTATTCCGACATCTGAAGAGTAACTAGTTTCCAGTTATTTAACGGCGAGTAATTGATTATTATTATCCACTTTAATTTTCACGACAGCGATATTTCTTACAGTAGAAGCTCATTACAAACTCATTATAATTATATATTGATATTCATATTTGTTAAACTTAATAATTAATTCAATATGAGTGTTCGCCAACAAATCTTAAAAATATCAATGATAACATTGATCTTGCTTTAATTTCTTTTACCTTCATTTATTTTTACAATGCAATAAAAGGTTTTACACAATAAAATTTATTTTTACACAAGAAATAATTAACGTATTATTATAATTTTTAAAACAAAATTTTTAAATATCTTAAACTAGATTTCTATAATTTATTGCGACATTTAACCTATTTGTTACTTATAACGTATATAAGAAAGAAATACTATGTTTACGTAAATAGCACGATGACTATTTTAAATTCATTTGTGTCAAAAATAAATATGCATAAATGCATAACATTATTGCAGAAAAATGAATAATTTTTTAAAGTAGTAACAACTTACAATTGCTTTAATTTATTTAGTTATTGGTATGTTTATTTAATGGTAAAATTGTGAATTTTTATTTGATTCCACGCAAGAGCACAAACACATTTATAAGCATTTCTGATTCCTATCATAAAGATGAATTCACAAAGTCATGCTTCCCATTGGAACCGTTAATACAAAGACGTACGAGGCGTAAAAAAGAGTATTCATGTTTTATCATTTACGTATCCTTGACCGTTATATAAGCCTATATTCTAATTGACCTCATTATGTGCGCGTGTGTGTAAGAATATATATAGCATCTAGATAAATATTTTTAAATCTATGCGAACATATTTTGAAAAATGCTCTAAACGGATTTTTTCAAAAAATAAAATTACACGAATATTAAATAATTTTCATTTTTCTTACAGATATTGATGAATGCGCCATTGGGAACGTTTGCAAAAAGCAAGGAGAACTTTGTCACAATACTCGCGGGGGATTCAGGTGTAATAAAATCAATTGCCCACCTGGTTACATTAATGACCAGCAAAGAAAGAAGTACGTAATTCTTCTTCTTATTACGATAATAATACAAATTTATAAAGTCTAATTCAGAGCAAATGTTGTATTCAAGGGGCAGAAGCATTGCGAAATAGGAGTTTAAGAACTCGAACTTACTTTTATCGATAAATAACAGTCATTAAGTTAGGTTTTGAACAAATTATTATAACAAATGAAGCTAAGCTATTCCTTTTGGAAGGGGTTATGTTCGATTAAAGACTATACAACTCTAATCGTCAAATGAAATCGCAACAAAGTAACTCAACAGCATTATTTAACGCGTTTAATTCGTTTAAGAATACGCATTTTTTACGGTTAAACAAATAATGTTCGTGCAAACAAATATATTTATAAACTTAAATAATCACATTTGGACACATACTCCGTAACGTTCAACGTTTATAAAAGCGACTTTTCTGTTTAAAGAAATCGAATAAGAGGTTGACAAATCATTAATTAATCCAACCGATGCGTGCATAGGTGACCCTTAAATAGTCGCCTTTCCATACAAAAATGAACCGAGTCGAACGTCATTTCGACGTCCAAACAAAAATAGTCCAGAGTTAGAAATAACGTCCGACTTAAGCACCCCGGCACCCCGATAACACACTAACCGGGATAATCGAATTTCAGCCGCTGCGTGCCCGAGAAGCCGTTCTGTCAGGTCCACGATCAGGCCTGCTTCCAGCGACCGGCTCACTACACCTACAACTACATCAGCATCGTGTCGATGTACCCGATACCGAAGAACACGGGACTAGTCGAGCTCTTCACGATGCGCGGCACCTACAACCTCATCGGCTCGAGCGTGAGCTTCAGCGTGGCCTTCATCGGGGCCCGTGCGCCCCCCCACGTCCAACCAGCGACCGAGTCCTGCTTCGCCCTGCGCAAGCCCTTCCCGACGCAGGCAGTCCTCGTGATGACGCGCAGTCTCCAGGGGCCTCAAGACATCGAGCTCGAGTTCTCCATGGAGATTTACGGACCGACCGGTACTTTCGCGGGTAGCGCCGTCGCCAAGATCTTCATCATCGTCACGCAGTACGAGTTTTGAAGCAGTCTCTACAACAAATGTCTCGAGGTCCCTCGAGAGTCGTTTTAGAAAAACCTCCGGGGAACTTTAGAAATTCGTTGGAAAGTCGTTCCTGCGTGACAAACGGTTTGGTTCCTTTGCGGAAATTACAGCTCGACCGAGTGCTCGTTTTGAATGCTCGAAATAACGTTTGATCGGAGCTTTTTTACCGACAGGGCTACCGTCCGTTAAATTAACCAATTTCGCGAGCAACGTTCACCAAAAATATTTTTCGAGTCATTGTTTTAATTAAAGGTAGATTTTAAGCAACTTTATTGTCTGTGTTTGGAACCAACTTGTTGGGTAGCCACGGCTACGGAATCCGGCAGAATCGAGGACAAATCGTAACGCATGTTAGTGCTAGTATTTTTGAAATTAAATATAGTAAACATATAGCTTAACTTAAGTGGAAAATCTTTATATAATTAGGTTAGCGAATGCATATATTTAAATAGTTTATTGTCTTTTTTAAGGCGTTTATAAAAAATTTTTTATTTTAATCGTATATGAATTAATTAAACAGTAACTGTGCGCAAGTACACGAGGTACTTCGGTTAATAAATGTGTCAAAGAAAATTAATATTGCGATTATTAAAATAAGTCTTAATATTATATTTCAAATATTATTCATGGTCGCAAAAACGATGCATGAAATATTAAAACTATATTTCGAGGTTATATTAAATATATTTTTATAGTGTAACGTTTACCGTATCTTAAAGTATCTTAGTAATAATATAGTACTTATAACTTTTATTGGAAAAATTTTTACATTCCAATAATTATATTTATATATAATTCAAAGTTTAACTTTTAAAATAAAATAATTATACATTTTTGAAAATATAGATTTTGAAATTGGAAATTATACATTCTTTCGACTAAGCTACAACGAATTAATAAAAACGATTCTTACCTATTTATACGCAACATTATGAAACAAATATTAAACTATCTACCAAATGTAAAATTTTTTTAAAACTTCCAATGTAATAAATTCGTCGCGAAAATCTTTCTTGTGATAAAACATCAATATTAAAGTTTATATTGTACTTAAAGTCGAAATAATTTATCCATAACCTCATCACACGTATTGTAATGTTTAATAAAATACATATTTTTGTTGATTCTACAAATTCAATCGTAATATTTCAGAACATTTTTTTACAGTCATATTGATATGATTTTTATAATTTGACACAAACCTTCATTTAAAATTTATAAGGGTACCTACCTTTTTAAAAATTTTCAGTAATTATTGAAAATAAATTACGCAATAATAAGCCGAAAAAACGAAAGATTTTAACATTCAAAACGATCGATACAACTCTTATACTTATATTATGTTTGTAATTCTCAAAATCAATAAAAACTAAAAAAGGAGTCAATTTATTAATAAAATAAGATTCTTGAAATGTGAAACAATACTGCCGTGAAGGAGGATTACAATAGGTACACGGGCTGGAGGATTTTCAGAGGGAAAGGGAAAGGGCACTCGATCTAACAATAACAATGAATGGAGAAGAACAATAGCTGGATCGTATAAAAAGAAAAACACAAAATTCGACCTTGAGAGCTTTACGATGTTTTTTATTGAGATTCTTATCACGTGTGCGATCAAGTGACTCGTATAAAGTACTCGGTGGCGCAAAAAATTATTGCTTTACTTTTTCTTTTTCACTCGCAAACTCTCGACTCTACAAAAAAGTTTCAGTAAAAAATAAGGGCCACCACATATTTCTTTTGATACTCTTTTTTCAATAACACTGCTAAATTTCTTTTCATTTTATTATACACTTTTCTAATAGTACGAACACAACGAATCATAAACGCTTGAATACTTTCACGCGGTGTACGCAGCGATCGCCTCGATCCATCTGACTCATCAAAGCACAAAAATATAAAATCAAAACGCTCGTATTGTCTTTAACTTTACTATGCGAATTTCACATATATACATATGTACTTACGCGTAATAACAAAAAAAAAAAAAAGAAAAAAATAGCATTTGTAATATAGCAATCGTTCGTCTCGTTTTCTTTTATTATTTTGCTTTTACTTTAGACAGAACATCCCAACGGATATATATGGCTTTTTGTCGATTTTACGTTCTTAGAGTACGCAGTAGTTGCATTCTTAATTACTTACTCGGCTTTTCTGTAATTATGATAAGTATAAGTTGCTTTTAACTCTGATATTCGCTATTATATATAAATATATTTATTTTTATTCGTATGCACGTGTACATTTGTATAGATACATATTTATGCTAAGCATCTGTCATTTGCTTAAAACTGATTTAAAAGAAAATTACTGCGAACTGTCTTCATTTTGCTTTTTTTGTGTTCTCTTTCACAATATACTTGATCAATAACTTGGGTTATCCAAATTTAGACTGTCATATTTTTCTTAGATGTTTGAAAATAAATGTACAATTGATTTTTCTTATGATTAGATAACCTTTGAACTGATGAATTCAAATCATACAGTTGAAGAAAATTCAAATTCGTTGAGGTATCAACGCCATTATCTCTTTAGTATACAATAAATACGTGTATAATAATAAATAAAATTAATTTAGTAATCGTTAATTGACTAAAACGTCTTTATTTCAATAAACATAACATATGTTTGAGTACAAAAATCTTAAGAAATTACAATTTTAATCCAATAATATACTTTAAACTAAAACTAGCACGATTGACAGTTTCAAGCGCATAACTTTGTTTTTTTTTTTTTTAATAAACGTAAACCTTAACAAGAATTTTGTAACAATATATAATTTATCTATTACAATTGACTCAAGTAATATAATTATATTAAATCGATTATCATAATATAATATGTGAACGTTACATATGTTGAGTCGCTAATAATTAATAAGGTAATAATAACCTTATTAATATACAATTACTTATCAGAACATATTTTTATATTTCATAAAAATCGCACTGTCACTCTGCATTCCGCCTAAATCACATTCTAAGAAGAATTATTGTATTAGCCCACATAAATCACAGCTCAACAAAAAAAAAGATAAAAAAAAAATTGAATTATCATAAAGAAAAAACGAATATGTGTATAAACATAAATTAACTCTCGAATCGCTCAAATATTTCAGCAGCAGTTACGTACTCGGCCAAATTATACATCATACAAATTCATTAACGTAATCACAAGCTCGTAGCTTCGTATCGCATACTTCGTCGTCGGCGAAGTATTGCATATATCACACCCACATTAATTTTTGTTGCAACCGCGTAATATAAATGTAAATGCAGTCTTGAAACTGCTGGCAGTGTATTCTGCCAAGTACCATACTTAAAGAGGGCTTTTTTATTTTTTCTTCTTCTCCTTCTTTGTTATTTCGTGGCGCACTTGGGGAACGCTTGACTAGGAGGCTCATCATCATATCTCTATGCGCCTCGACGACTTTCCTTCATCTCTGTTTTTATCTTTTGCACCTAAGTACACGTATACACGATACATCACGTGCACGGCATACGATTTATACTTTTTATTCACATCTATCGATTCTCTTCGATTTATTAATCATTATCACATCATCGTTGTTTTGGTTAAACTCGTTAATTAACCAGTTGATTCGCTTTCTCGTTAATTAACTACATACGAAGGCTTAACTCGCAGACGAATTTGGTACTCTCAAAATAAAATTCGCTTCAATGGTGTTTTAAATAAATTAAATTTACTCCTGCAAACGGGTAAAAGGTTGGACAATTTTGCGGACAAATCCATTTTGAAAAATAAAAAAACTAGTAATTATCTAAAATAAATAACAGAAGAAAATGAAAATAAAACAATCAATAAATTGCTTCACTATTTTCTCATATTTATCATGTTTTAATTTAATCTTCAGCGGCCCATTACTTAAAAGTATCCGACGTGCTAATGATTTATAACAAATTATTAAAGCTCGCTACTTTAATCATACTGACTTTATATATCATGATAAAATCAAATGATAAGAATATCAATGAATGAGCGATGTCATTCTGTATAAAAAAAAAAAAAAAAAACAACAAAAAAAAAGTGAAATTCGTCCATTAGTTAAGTCTGTATCATTCAGCCATTCTCAACCGAATGTGCGCCTCGAGGACAACAACAGTCGACAGTATTTGATCGATTGAATCGACGAGTCTAAAAAACAATCAATAAACTCACTAATCAGCAAAAACGTAATTGTCCTATCGTGTGTGCGTTTCATAAAGTTTGGACCGCTAAATCTTAACTTTTACTTATTCTTTCGTTACGATTTTTTAAAGTAAACGAAAATGTATTAAGGAATCAATGGCAAATAATCTTTAAAAAACCGGAGGATGCCTGCGCAAGAAGATTTTTAATCAACGCTTCTAATCGATTTTTGGCACTCGGATATATACTCGCTTGTGAATCACAGAGGCAGACGATGCAGTGCCGATCCTTTACATCGAGATATTTGCTCCAACTTCTTAACTTAATAATTGTGAAACAATCGATACAGGCATGTCTGCCCGACAACGTGATTTCAGGCGCTAAGCATCCCCCCCCCCATCTAGCACTACTATTTTCTATTGTCCACCAAACATTTATCATTAACCTATCAAATTCGAGATCAAGTCGTTAACAATCGTGTAAAAATGTACTTATTGTTCTCGATTCAAAAACTTTTAGATGCGTAAGTATACTCTTAGTAAGATATACGAAAACAAAAATATGCTTCTACTTTCTCTGCCTTTCTACTTTCATTTCTTGAATTTCCTGATTTTCCCGAATTGCCTTCCACGATACAAGTACTTGATATTTTGTTGTGTATAATTATTATTAATCGTTTACAGCGAATAATACATTAACTAGGTATTGCTTTGATTTTAATAATTGCTTATGTGTTAAATTAGTCTCGTAATTATTTACACGAAAAAATGCTCGAGTGAAAAGTGTTGCCGTGATCGCAGCTAATTGCTCTCTGAACAAAATAAATTTTGATAACAACATTTTAGAATAATACACTTAGAGAACATCCTACTCGAGTTGCGCTAAACAACGTGCGTGAAGGTAATATTCGAGCGCTTTAGTACGACATTTTGGAGAACAGCTTTTTTTTCATTGCAAAAATATCATGGGATTGTTTGTGGCTCGGTATCGTTGGTCGCGACCGTAAATCGCGGCGCGTTTCTTCGAAATTAACGAACAAAAAACTCAAAAAATCCGATACGTCAAGTCGGTCTAAACGTTTCAGGAGAAAAGCAAGAAATACAATCGATCCCCGAATCGTTCGCCGATAAGCATCGAGTCTCGAAAAAGTCAGAAACGACAAGTGCTCGTAAGGCCCTCTTAATGGGCCTGAACGGCGTCGAGCTCGGCGAACTCCTTGGTGACCTTGTAGATGTACATGAGCCTATCGTGGAGCTCAGCGCTGCAGCCGCTGTCGCGCAGGTCGTCGAGTCGGTAGGTGGAGGCTCGACGCTCGCCATCTATGTAGGTGACGAGATAGCCGGTGCGCGGCAGCTGCGAGACGATGAGCTTCGTGTGGTCCTCGAGGAAGTTCATCTGCATGAGGGGCACGCTCAGCTCCATGACGATGGCTTTGCTCGTGCGCAGCCAGCGACGCATCAGCGGCACGTTCCCGTTCTTGGAGGCGCGCCTGAACCCGCCCTGGCCGCCACTGCCTCGATGCGGTTCCGTTACCTCGCCACCTGGGCACAAATGACGATATCAACCGTTTTCCGGGACTTGAAAATTCAAGGCCGTGCGCGGGCATGAAATTTAAAATTTAAACCGTTAAATTCTAAATTCTAAATGCTTTGCTTCTTTTTTACCTTTCTCGAGTTTTTATTCTACGCTTTTAAAATAAACAACTACCTGTTTCGTGCCTTTTCACGCCATGAAAATTAAATAAGAATGAAAGAAATGCAGCGACCCTAACTTTTAAAGAATCAGTAGGAAGGTGGAGGCCGAGTGCAATAGCCGAAAACACACTTGTGTTATTTCACGCATTTTATCCCTCCGATGCAGATAAGGTTTCGGCATTATTTAAAACACAAAATAGATTTATAACCTTCAAAAACTACTCTCTTTATTCAATCTGAACTTTAATATTGAGAAGTATTAGCTTTTAAGCTCAAGTTTTAAAAAATAGTTTCAATATTTGAAATTTTCAATGGCCTTATTAGGATTCCATCCCATCTTCCACGTGATCTACGAATCGTCAAAATGTTTTAAATTGGTATGTAACAATTAGAAACAATAAAAGTATTTTGTGTACGATTCGATAGATATAACCTAAGAATTGAGTGTAATTATGATCGAATAAATATCGATTATTGAACGCGAATTGAAAGTATGTGATTTTAAACATTATTTAAGCTCATAAATATTATTAAGAAAAATACTTGTAATACCATTGAGTTAAGAAACGAGATTGATTAAAAATTCCAAAATGAACTTGCCCAATAATGTCAATGAATAATTTATAAAACACTATGTATGAAAAATAGTCCGTATTTAACAAAAAAAAAATTTGCACTTTTTTTTTTATAAGAGTTTTATAATAATTTTGCATTAAATTTCAAATACATGGATTAATATTTGCTCGGATTCGATTTTCGGAAAATAAAACAAAGTTGTTTTAATAAAAATGGATTTAAAGTTGAGAGTCGTTGCGAGGTGCGCGTCACCAGAAAAAAGTTTTACTTTTCGCAACTGAACTTTGAATCAGTTTCACAGCTCATAAATCGGTTTTTTTAAACTAAATAGTAAACATTCTTGTGATAACTGTACCGGTGTGCAGCAATGCTTAATACGGCCTTGTACCGATAGATTTGCATTATTTACTCCTACTGGTAGAACGAGCGTGTGTAACGGGGGAAAAACATTTTTTTTTCAAGTAAGAATGTGTTAACGCGGACATACCCTCTGTGAGATGTTTATCCATGTAGTCGGTAAAATGTCGCAACAGTTCGAGCTTTTCTTGCAAATCTGCAGGGACATTTCGCTCCCGATTATATCTCGTTACTTCGCCGTCCATCGTCATGTACTCCACTCGTCTGAAATTTTAAAAACGGAATTGACAAGAGCTCATACATCCCGTGCTACGATTTTTGTCGAAACACTCCATCGTGTCCTCGCGAAGCGAAAATCAGAGTTGAACTTGAGATCGGATATTTTTGTAAAAGCAATTATTTATAAAAGTCGAGCAACAATTTCGATAGTTATTTTAGAATTTACGACACTAGTACGTATGTATGGCTACCGAAAGAGAAATGGCGCCTTTCGAAAAAAATAATCAAGGAACGCATTGTCGACTGCATCGACTGTATAAAATTTAAAAACTTGACGAAAGGAAAAGAAAAGAAAAGAACGGTAAACGCAAACGCAATATGCTAATAAGACTACAAATAACCGTACAAAAAAAAATAGAAATAACCCAAAGAAATGACGAAAATAACATAATGCTATGCCTCGAAAACACATACACACGTTTACACGCGTTTCAACACGTATATTTCATCGTATATCATCACCCGAGTTCGAAAATGAATACGCAGACGCTAATAATAATAATTGCACCCGCAAAAGCAAACCCATTCAGCGCTAAAATCGCGTGCTTCAATTTTTATTGTTAAATAAATACACCTGCGAGCCTTTTCTCAGGAAAATTAAAAATTTAACAAATGTAGCAGCGGTCGGTAATAATTTCCCTAACCTAGTTTAACCAACAAGGGAGAGGAGTGAAAAAGGGTCTCGAATAATCTAATTGTTGAATTTAAAGGGGAAAAAGTTTTAAAGCCAAATACGAACGAACGAATGGAAGCAAAAGGGAGCTCGACTATTTTCTTCTCGCGAGAAACAGCATTTTTTTGCAAAGGAAAGTATTCGTTAGGGAATGTGCATTCGATCGTTTTTTGCGGTAGTGATGGCGAGGAGCCAACCAACTGCTGCCGATCAATCGTTACCATGGAGTAATCCAAAGGCAACCAAACTTTTCATCGATGCGCGAAGCAGCGGGAAGTGAAATTGAAAAATGGTCGTGTTTGACAAATGAATTAATAAAGCGCGCAACCGGAGGGAGAGAAAGTGGAAGGAACGCGATAACGAGGGCGAGGGGAGGGGAGGGCCGGGTTACCTCCTATCGTGAGTGTAGCTCATCTTGGTGCTGTCGTTGAAGAGAACGCCGACAGACTTGTCCGACAGCTGGAAGGCCAGGCCATACTTGTTAGAGTAGTCGATCCACTTGGTGACGAAGAGGGGCGCGCAGTCGTCGACGAGGGGCGGGTTGCGTCCGGACCAGGGGACCCTAGCCGTCGCCGTCAGACATTCCTCGAGGGCCCTACTCATGAGCTGGCTGTGGCTCGCGATCACGGGCCCCTCGTTCTCGGGGCCCGTCGGCTGCTGCTGCTGCTGTTGTTGCTGCTGCTGCTGCTGCTGCTGCTGCTGATTCTGTTTCTTGCGCGCTTCCAGGCACATGACGCTACTGATCCTGTGCCGGAAGCGCGGGAGCTTCGGCAGCCGCCAACTCGCCAGCCAACTCGACACCTTCTTCTTGCCCTTGTTCTTGCTCTTCTTGCCCTCTTGGGACTTGTGCGACAGCGCCGGAACCGACTGGACCTGCTGCTGCTTGTGCTGCTGAATCGCCTGCTCCTGATCGATGACCTGCGACCGGACAAACTTTTTACTGTTCCCGTCGCCTCTTTTAAACAATTGTTCGATTGCAAATCAAAAATCTCCACGAAATAAATCCTCTGCGTTTTTGTGACTAGTTTTTACACGTCACGTTTCCAGTCAGACGATCCGTTTCCTACGATTCACAGCACTTGCGTAATTTATAACTCTTGACCACGATTTATACACACATACGCACGTACATACATACGCGCATACGTACATGCATACATGCATGCATATATATATAGATTTTAACGACGTTCGAAATGGAATTTGATCGATTATTTACTCTCGGTGTGCTATAAATGTGGATGATAAAGACAATTTTAGAAGCTCAAATAAATCTATTTCACTGAAATTTAAAAATGAAAGTCACTTTGATGGGGCCAAAGTACACTTGGGAAAAACAGTTTATTCGGAAGTGTATTCATTGCCGCATATTAACGCATAAATAATTTATGCCATTCCATTATTACTCCTTTGCGAGGATAAATAGCATAAATTGATGGTCTAGTTCCTTTGTACGCCTATAATTTATTTCTGATTATATTTTTTTCTTTCCCAAGCAGTCGTATGATTGCAGGTATTTTTTACGACGTATTATTAATGCATATTTGCTAAAATTAAGCGCGATTATTTCAAAGGCTAAAAGTCCAGATATTATAAGTGTATGAAAGAAAAATTCGCTTTAAACGGAGAATTGTACGTATTGGCCATCGACTGAGAATTCGCGCGAGGCACCGCCATTTATTTTATCGTGCGGCATTGGATAATTTTTTGCAACCATAATGCCTAATGGACCATAAAATATGCAAGTACATTGGAATAATTAAAACATAATGGTGGAGTTAATTATTTCAATCCACGATGCACATCCTTTGTTAGCAGTATTGTTCTGTATAATTACATTATTGTCGACTAGAATTTCAGCAAAGGGAAAATTAACGTGTTCAATGTAAAACTAGTTTCTAATTAAAGCAGTAAAATTTTAACGAAAGCTCTTAGTGCAAGCGCGGAATTTTTAATCTGCTAGTGATATTCGAGGCGACATTTTAGGTAAAAAAAAAAAAAAAAAAAAAAAAAAATTGGCAAGGAAAAAGAGAAAAGCTTACGATATCCTGTTGGTGCTGCTCGGGCGAAAAATTGAGGGCAGAGGAAAGGCTCACGAGGGCAGAGGTTCTCTCGACGAAAGAGAGTCTAGGGGCCTGGTAGCAGCAGCTGTCCGGCAGACTCGCGGGTACGTATTCCTTGGTGAGGTAGGGATGTTCTTTGACGAGCTCGAGCGAGGGCCTGAACTCGGGGTTGGGCTGGAGAAGCCAGCGCACCAGGTCCTGGCCGGCAGCCGTCGCCATTGTGTCATCCAGCTCCTTGTAGCGGTGGTTGCAGATACGGGCGTACGTCTCCTTCAGGGTGGAGGAGTCGAAGGGCGTCTGGCCCACGAGCAGCGCGTAGAGAATACAGCCTAAGGCCCAGACGTCTGCCTCGTAGCTGTACGATTGCTTGAACAGCACCTCCGGGGCTATGAAGTTTGGCGTACCGCACAAGGTCCTGCAACCGTTCGAACAACGCCACCTCATTAGAGTCCCTCGAGCAACGTTTCCATTTTTTCCGCGTTTTCTCTCCGAGGGCATAGCAAAGTGTCAACGGTAGACGTTGGTTGAAAATTATTGGCGAACTGCTTTGAGTGCGTGTGTGTGTGTGTTGGTGGTGGTGACGTCGATAACGCCGTTGCTCGGAATTATTTATCATTCTCGAATAATTAGATTTAACTCACATTTCAATTAAATGCCAAGACACTCGTTCAACCGTTAAAAGAGTACAAACGAGTGAAAAGTGATTTACTGTAATTGCGTAAATTGATTAGCGATGAGCCATTTCACGCGAGAGTTTGAGTTAAAAATAAACGCCAGGTGAAGTTTACATATTCAAAACGTATTTTTCCCTTCTAAAATACATAAAGTACATATTCTAAGAGCACAAGAAATCTTCGTTTAAAATACAATTTATTTTGTATTTATACTTGAGGTTAAGG
Source organism: Platyscapa corneri (assembly GCA_018907185.1). Taxonomy (NCBI): domain Eukaryota; kingdom Metazoa; phylum Arthropoda; class Insecta; order Hymenoptera; family Agaonidae; genus Platyscapa; species Platyscapa corneri. Next base: position 808,170 of record JACCHW010000042.1, on the reverse strand, counting down.
CTAACGGAGGAAGGAAGCCCAAACAATAAGTTATTTTTTAGATTTTCATCTTCGCGCGGAAAACGGGCAGAAAAACGAAATTGTTTTAAAATAAATTGTCTCTATTTTTTAATTATTGCGCGGGATAAAAGATATTGCACACGTAAATATGACGAGAGAAGGAATATATTTTTACCCTGGTTAATCTATTATTAATATCGAACAATAATCGATTGCATCGCAAACCCTTTCCCTACGTTTTTTGCGTACAATTTAATACAATTATATTATAAATAACCGAGTAATTTTATAATTCAGTTGTCTTTGTTTGACGCGATGAAAATCAATCCAATGGTTATCCTACATTTAAAAAAGCTCGACGAATATTCTAAAATTTTGCGAAATACGCAGTCTTCGGCAGAGTAACGATTTTATTTAACTTCGGCACGAAAATGCCTAGACTCGTATTTTTCTAAGCATAAATTTTCAAAATTATAGAATAGAAACAATAAAATTCTCAGTTCCAAGGCTTTGTTTGCCTTGTTCTCCCCTACTTTTCTTTTTCAGTTGACACAGTTTCTTCAAAATTACTTGTAAAGTAAATAATTTTTACAACAACCTTCAACTGCTTGTGCATTACATTGTAATTGAAAAAACAACCAAGTCGTAACTTTGAATTTAAATTTCAATTATCATCTTTAATAGAAATCCGCATTAAACGTCATTCCAGTGCCATGGTATTCGAACCAATGGGAGCGCGCCTATTTCACTGCTAAGCTTATGGTTTACTCCAATAACGATCGCAGCCAGCAACGTTCGATGATTTTACGCCACGGGCATAAATTACAGCTGAGAAAAGTCATAAACTGCAAGGGAATATACGAGAATCAGCGGTAATCCTTGTTACGTCAATAAAACGCTGACGTCACACCGGTGACAACAACTTCGCGTCGACGTCATCGGTGCATTGCGCATGCACCGCCAACCAGCAACGAAAACTACTTCAAAACCTATATAAAATATATGTCTATAAATACCCGAACAAGCACTTTTATCGCTTAAACGACGCGAATTCGCACCGCGAATAATACATACAAGGCTCGAAAATTATTATTATTGTTGTTGTTAAGGCGTCCGATCGATACTCCAAAAGTTGGCCCTTTGTCTCGCAAATTCATCTCCCGTAGCTCGAGATAAGATTTACACGAGTCTGTCCGAGCGCACGGATCGGCATCGAACTTAATTCAAATTATATTTCAGCTTTTTTAATATTAAAATACAAGGGGAAAATCGGCTTTAACTACGCGGAGTTTGCAGGTACGTTAATTTATGCCACCATAATGCGAAATTACGAGACAACGAGTATCATAACGGAGCGTGTGTGAGTAATTTGTTGCTTGTAACTTCTTTGTACGCACTTTGGTCGAACGGAATGAACAATGAACGATTAACGCTATTTCCATTGTCTTTTAATTGCTGTGATTAAATAAGAGAAAAATTTAATACTTTCATTATCGTGAGAATCGATCGATTTTGATTTCTTAAAAGAAATAAACTTTCCGAGCAAATCAATAAAAGTGATTAACGATTTTATTACGCAACGATCGACTGCACCTTTTCTCTAAGCAGACCGAAATTTTAAAAAAGCCTGTAAACAAAAATGTCGCTTTGATGTGTTAACTGCATTTAGGCTCGAATACTTACGCACAACATTAGCTCCGGACGGAAATTTTGAATAATCAACGAGTGGAAATCAATTGCGGCACGAGCTGATTTCTAAACGTTGCTGTTTTATAATTATCAGTGGTTGCTGCAAATCTTCCAATTATGTAAAATTAAATTCACGTACGAAGAAAGCCAGCGTTGGGAGACTCGCGATGGTTACGATAAAAGGAATCGAAACTTTGGAAATTTTCGCGGATTTGACGAACGTCGATCGCTTGCAAAATGAAACCAAACGAGGAAGATGACGTTGAAAACAAAAGGGACAACAAAAAGCCGGTCGAGCGTTCGCTTTGATGTTTCTTTAAAGTATTCTCAGAGCGCAGATCCTAAAACGGAAATTAGGCGGGGAGAGACACTGGCTGGATTAAAATCGGTCTCTCGAAAAAAGTGCCGCGCGACGTTTTTCAACTCTAAAAGTTGAGACGAGATGTATTTAAATTTGCATTCATCGAAGTAAATATAAGCGCGATTATGAATTTAACGAGCGACTCGAGGTTGAGGCAAAGCCCGCTCAAGCGGTGCTCAGGCGGCGCTCAGGCGGCGCTCGAGCCGCGCCGAGGACGCAGTAGTTAACATCCAAGGCAATCGCTGAAACAGCAAGTAGCCGAAGTGGATGCCCGAGAAAAGCCTCCGAGTGCTCGCAGTATCAGCGATAAAGACTCACACTCTGCGTCGCTGTCCGTCCGGTTGCGTCGCCAGCCCGAAGTCCCCGATCTTGACGATCATCTTCTCGGACAGGAACATGTTGCCGGGCTTGAGGTCGCGATGTATGACCTTCTGGGAGTGGATGTACGCGACGCCGCTAACCATCTGCTTCATGTAGTAGCGCGCCTCGGGTTCCGTGACCTTGCCCCGGTACTTCAGCACGTGCACCAGACTCTGAAAGCACGAGAGGGGGTGCGATGAGTAGGGCTCTCAGTCGCGGTCTCGAGGGTGCGGGGGAGCCGCCGACTCCCCCTCTGGCGCACTTCATCGGAGCAGCCCGGGCGCAACTCGCCATTGTGCGAGCCGACGTTATCGTCGCCCTGGCACTTGGTGTCTGCGCTTGTCTTTTGGAGTTTGGCAAAAGTGTGTCGCCGCGCGATAGCTAATTAAATGCCAAACAATCGACGCGTATTGGTTTTCTCTGGCTTTAAACGTTTGTCGCGAGCGGTTGAAGCTTCTTTTCCCCCGAGCGTTCCTTCGCTTTTGCACGCAGTTGCAGTTGTGCGTTGAAACGCAGGTTGCACTCGCGCCTCAGTGGCGCATAATCGGTTAATGTCGTTTACCTGTCGAGTTTTATGATCGAAGCTGCGTCTTCGTACCGGGATTTGATAAGCGATCGAGAACGATCGTTGCACTACGTCAGCGCACACTCGTTTGTCTACAACTTGCAAACGGAATTACCAAGTTTAACCCGCCATTTAAGATTCGCCGGTGTTTACAATTTTGTTGTCCAACTATTTTTATCCCGGCGCACACCATTTGGCGCGTTTAACCAACACGAGTGGACTATAATTTCAAAGTCCGAGTGTTATAAATAAGGTCTTGAGAAGCACCAGCGTTAGACTTAACGCTAGTTTAAAAGCCCCTGGCCCATTTTATCGCGGCTTTATAAAAGATTCGCGCGTTATCGTGCAATTGGGGCGCGCGTAATGAGATTTTGACGCTGCAAGAGTAAAAATCGACCGGCGCCGCGAACGCAAAGGAGGACAAAAGACTGCGTTCGGTTGGAATCTGGTCGCGAAATGCGCGCCAAACGAATATCGGCTCGAAGAGAGAAGCCAATGCTAATGGTTTACAGCTAATACTTTCTGTCCACCTGCTCGCGGAATGTCGTAACGCGCTACGTGGGCAGCCGCATTTTATCTAAATTTATGAGATCCTTGCACCTGGGCACATTCTAGTTTACATATGCGCAATGAACAAAGCGCGTGAACATAGTCATTGTGGCTTTAAACGCGTCGGTCTCGCGTATCCAATGTCCGCTCTTCTGACCGAATGCATTAGCCAGACGCAATTCCTCGATTTAAAGCTTAAGCTTTAGCGCGCATTTCCATGCATCAGCGGCGAACGCAAGTTTGCGCCTCGTTAAAGCATTGAATTCGCTCCGGCAAGAGCCCTGACGATAAATTCGACGTTTTGTTTTTCAATTGCGTCGCTCCTTACGTTTTCGGCCCGTTTCGGTTTGTCAAACGGTTCGCGTAGCAGCCGAAGAATCAACATAAAGTGACACTCGTTACGAGCATCGACGAACTTTACGATAGATTTTCACGGTCCACTTTGACCGTTTAAGAATGTATCCTCCTCCGGGAAGCTTATAACTTTTTTTAATTCGGCCTCGCTGTTATTCGCCAAACTCCGATTTATTTCGTCTCGCTCAAAGCAACTCGTTTAACGGCAAACTTCTCGAGGATTTTCTGAAAACAGCGGCTTTCCTAATCGTCTAGAAGCCGCTCGAGTTCGAGTGCAAGAGAAAGATAAATAATAGTCGTCTCGGGGCGAGTTTCAAAGAAAGCGAGCGTTACTAATTAAACTAAAGATACAGAAACGGTCCGTATAAATTAGCGGGCACGAACCGAAGCAATAAGCACTTTCACAACCACAGGCAGTTTACTTGAATTAGCGGATCAACATTTTTTAATAGTTGCCGCTCGGTCGACTGATACTGCCCACTGACACCGAGTGCTTCAATTTTTTTGAAAATGCTGTTAGCAAGAGAGAGAAACGTTCCATCCGAAGTTCTCGATCGTCTTCTCTTCGTCTCACAATGCGCGTCGAAATACGTTCTTCCCTTTGTCCGCTCGTCCATCAAAACACATTAATCTATTAATAAGCTCCGAGGCTCTTTAAAGAAAGGCAGACCCTTTTCCAAGTGTTCGACAACCGACTATTGAATCCGCTATTTAAAATCAACAACGTCCGCCAAACTCCCATAAATAAGCTCCTCCGCGGAGAGAGAAAAGAAATTGAAATTCATTACGGCAGAGTTGGGGCGCAGCGAGCGACAGTCTATTCTTAAATGTAAGCTTGGGGCAAACATTGTGAAATGACAATATTAAAAGAAGGTATACTCGAGCTGCGAGAGCAACGAGCCAGCGCGTTAAAAAAATATCCTCGACTCCGAAGCCGCACGGGGGATTGCGAGCGTGTGCGAGAAAAAATATTACCCACGTACATCTCCGCTTCGAGTTGACACGCGCCTTAAGAAAGCACAGCGCGGCGTCGGCGAGAGCGAAGGAGAGCGCGTTGGAAGAAAAAGGAAAAGGAAAAGAGAAAAAAGAAATGGTTCATTGGACCGTAAAGAGGAAGTGCATTCTGGCGAGGCTGAGAACGCGCGAACGAACGACCTCGACTGCATACCTCTCCCTCTCTCTCCCGCCCTCGCCCAACCTGCAATAAAAGCCGGCCGTTGCCTGCCTACGCTCGCTTTTCATTTTATTTCGGAAAAGAGCTCGGAGCGCGCGATCGCGACGCGCTTACCTTTTTACCTACTCGGGGGGGTCAAGGTCGTAAAAACGTCGGCGAACCGGCACCCGCCGAGGAAATCCTGATAAAACGTCGATTTCTCAGGAGGCCTCCGAGCCCGCGATCTTTATGCCAGGAGGCGCCTCCTTGCCTTTCTCCTTCGGCCGCTCGCTTCTTTTCGCTTTTTATCGCCGAGATCGCCGCCGAGTGCGCGAGAGAGGCCGAGTTCTTTATTTAATGCGGCGAGACGGATTATTTTCGTAACAGCAGGCTTTGGCGCAAACCTCCTATTCCGTTAAAGGTGACACCGGGCCACTTCTGGGACACGCGTCCTTTTCGAGGACCTCGGCGGAACTCGCCCCCGGGCGTCGATCGAAAATTTAAACGCAGCCGCGAAGCAGCCCCCCCCCTCTCCGTTTTAAATTCGAGGCTGATTTCAAAAACAAACAACTGCTAAATCGCCGAGCAAACGAATTGGCCTCTCCGAGATTCGCGCGCAGCCGCTATTTATAAAACTGCATTTAATTATACGCGATTGGTTGCGCACTAAACTGCATAACGTCGTGGTGGTGGATCCCGATAGAGGAAGCGTCGCGGATTCTAAGTTGGGCTTAGCTCTTACGAGGAGCCGCGTTATGCGAAAAAAGATGCTGCCGACGGTTGCCAAGGTTGGGAGGAGAAATACCTAAATGAGCGAAAAGACATTACGGCGGATCGGCGAGTTGGAATACTCGATAAATATTTACACGCGTATAAATACGGATTTTTATCGTAATATCTTACAACTCACTGCTGCGGGATTTTAATGACGCCATAAAGAATAAAGATACTGAATTAGATAAAACTTTAATTATTTGCTTCTCTCTCTCTCTCTCTCTAGGGACTTATGAATATTTTATTGTATGGGCCGGAATATTCGTTACGCGCGATAAACTCGCAGAAATATAAGTAAAACAGCCGCGATAGGAGTTTTCAAAATATTACAGCTAACGGGAATCATCCATCGGGGCCCCGACCCGTCCAAGAGACAATGATGCCGCGAATACTCGGAATGTCTCGGAAAACAACATTTACACAGACGGCGCGTACTCTTTATTGACTTTCATTTGCAAACGCAATTTCGAATTTGAATATTAAACTTAAAACAAGAGGTTGGCCGAACGCGCGAGTCACGCTTTGTCTTTAAGCAGGCAAATTCAGACGTCGGCGAGATGCACCGGCGAAAAGTAAACTCCCCGCGAGTTGCATAACCACCAACCAACCAGCATCTCCGCTGCACTACGGAAATAAAGCTAAGCAACGTTATCGAGGACTGATTTTTCGTATCTTTCCGCGAACAGTTGAGTGTTATCGGCTTTTGATACGGCCGGGGATTACACAAACAAAGCCGTAACTCGAGTCGATCGCGAATAGTCTGCTTGCTTGTCTGGCTCTCCGCGCGCGCGCGCGCCCCAGCTCTTCGTATCGCGAATTAAATATAGGCATCTTCGTTATCGGCGAGCCCTCGACGACGTTCCGCTAGATCCTGTCCGCGCGCCCAGTTATATTTAGCTGTTAAATCACGCGCAGCCACTCGCAGTTCCTCTACCAAAAATCTCGCCACTCCGCATTGGCATTTTAACAATGCCCCCGGCAAACATCAAGCGATAAACAATTCGCCAATTTGGGTTGCGTCGAAGACGGCGCAGCTCGAGCTACGCGTTTAAAAGTTTACGGCAATTTTAGCAGCATTAGCATATTATTGTTTTAACGATTTTTGCCTAAGTTATTATTCCTTACGCCCTTCGGCCCATAAAGTCGAGAAATTCCTTGTAATAATTTTTGTCGAGTCCTCGTTTTTGCGCGCTAAAGCAAATAAGCGAGTGCGCGCGTGCGCGGAGAGAAAATTAAAAGCACGTGTGCGTAAAATGCACCACTCGGAATTGTTTAAGATTTTCAAGTATTGCTAATCGAATAACGCGGACAGCGGCGTTTCCTAGTCTTTAAAACGCTCGACGCCCCAAGCGCGGAATTACGAGGCTGCATTTATTACATTTGCGTAATAACTGGACTGTGAAGGAACGTAGGCAGCCAGTCGAGGCGAGACACCATTTTATAAAGTATTTTATGTTTATCAGGCGCGTGATATATTACGCACCTATGCCTTACATCGCCGAGTTTTATCGCACGCATTATAGCCGAGGCGATTTTTGCTCGCCCGCATAATACGCTAGCGAAATTTATATCATAAGCGCGCCGGTTTTGTTGAACGTTTAACGCTCAACGTTTAATATTTAATATAATCTAAAAACCTAACGACTCTGTATGAACAATTTTGAGATAATTTAGCGCGCGTCTTTGGACTTTTTGCGAGGCTCGCGCGACTCTTTGGAGGAGGAGGAGAATCGTTAAACGGATTCAACTGCGCAGGACCGTAGACTCGACTTTTTCCCGATAAAACTCGCTTTCTTTATCCTTTTGCAGTCGCTAAACGTGCGTGTCCGGCAAGACTTATTTTCTTAATGTCGGAGGAGCGTTTGCTTTCGATTTGTGGTCCACAACTTTTACGACACGTTTATCGCGGATGAAATATATTCGCTCGAGAGCTCGACCCTGCCCCTTTTCTCTGCCCGATTATAGCTACTTTTAAAATATAATTTTTCCGGATGCGCTCGCTCATTTTTAGAAAACCGACCGCGAAGCGAAATTATAGCCGGGAATTGGAGGAAAGTCATTAGGGGCGAGGGTCGCTCGCGTTTTTCCGGAACCTCGACCCGCAGGCAAAAGCAAGAGCACAATACGAGGCTTACCTTTTTGGGACAAGCCTCCAGCAGCATGTAGACGTTCAAGCTGTCCTCGAAGTAATGATGCATCTGCACGACGTTTACGTGATTCAGCTCCTTGTGAATCATGATTTCGCGGGCGATCTGGTGGATAAGACAGATAAAAGTAACAGTATTACTCGCCGTCGTAACGGTTCCCTTTTCTCCCAAGTTTTTTATTGTTAAAAAATCGACGTGCAGGAGACAGGAGTGAAAGATTGAAATTATAATGAAGTTCCGCCGCGTGTCAACCGCTTGTTATCTCGAAGTTATGAATATTTAAAGAAGTTGCTAAACCTGAAAGTTTTTTGCCCCTACCTTTTGCATATGAATTTTCTGCATTTGATGCTTGGAAATAATTTTACAAGCATATTGTTTCCTCGTTGCGATTTCCGTGATGAGATAAACTCTGGCGAATCCTCCCTGAAACAATGAAAACGGAAAATCTGTGACCATTTGTTTAAAGGACTGGGCACTAAAAGTAAATTGGATCCTTCGGATCTACGAAATAAATTAATTTACTTTATTTTCTACTTTTTTTTTTTTTAAAGCGCCGATTCCGCCGCTGAAAACCTTAACGAGTACACGCGCAATATATGAATAAACGTACATAAAGAACTTGGAGCAATAATTGTCAAGAAACAGCATCCGCATCCTTGGATACGACGAATTCATAAAATCACAGCACTTTTGTGCGTCAAACTTTTATCTGGGTATAATTAAACTTTGAAATATATCCCTAGTAAATTTAAATTGTAAAAAAGTGCTGGAGCGAATTTTGACTGTAAATGCAAGTGGACTAGACGCGGAGAGGCAAGAACTTTTTGAGGGGCGAACAAAAGCTTCGGTTTGATTCAGCGTCGTTACTTTTCTGGCAGCTGCTGCGAAATCCTTCAAAAAATTGGGATACTTTTTAAAGGAAACTTTGCGGGCGATAGATTTTGCGAAAGCAGGTCAGTTTTTAAGACATCGCAATATCTGCTATTACGATACCAGCGACAATTTATCATTCGCTTTCCGAAATTACGAGAATAACAGGACGCGTTCCTCGATAAGTACTAGCGGTTGCCTGCGGATGTGCCTGCGCAACCCGAATAAACGCCAATCGCATCGCGTCCGAATCCTTCGGAGTGCGTCACAATCGTCCGTTTGCAAAACAAAAGCCTCGTCGCTGCTGCTGTTGCTGCCGGTGGTGAAATAAGTGCAGAACGAAATAGTAAGATCGCGAAACGTTCGCCGAGTCGAAGGAAAAGTGAGCAATTCTCCTTCCGAGCGAACCCGGCATTCTTCAATGGCACTACGTCACGGCTCGATTAAAGAAAGAAAAAGAAAAAGAAAGATGGCGGCTGCTGCTGAATCGAGTGACGCACGCGGCACGCAATAACCGTAAGCAGAGCCTGCAGACGCATCCGCGTCCCATGCGCTTAAATCACCTCGAGGGCGATTAAAAAAGGCCAAAGGTGAGCGGCAGTTCGCGCGGCTCGTAAACTAGTCTCGGGCGCGCGTGTGTCCGTGTGTCGCGCGTCGCTCGGACATTCCACACCCGAAGCTCCAAACCAGCGACAAAGTAAGCGACGGCCCGAACGGTGTTAGGAGAGCACGACTCCTAAATCAGCAGCGTCCGCGAGCCGTCCTGGCTCGGTGTCGCGCCCGCCCTCGAAATCGGCGTATTTTTGAAAGATGGAAGAGGCCGCTGACCGGCCCCCGACGGGCCGCGCGCCAACTATCGAATATAAATATATGCGGCCGCCGCCGACGACGACGACGACGACGACGACGACGACGACGACGCCGGCATCCCGGTGCAGCAGCCGAGTTTAACGGGTCAGGGGATTGCGAAAGGCCTCCGTTAGTCGAGACGCCGATCGCGATCGACGCGGACGCGGCGAATATTCGCCGAGGCTGCGCGTGTTCAAGGTGAGCCTGGCTGGGCGGACTTGACCGACTCCCTCTCCTCTCTTTTGTGCTTTCCGCCGACTCGACTGCACTTGAGCGCGAAGGCGATTAGTCGCGAAAGACCGTCGGCAACAACTGCCCCCTTCGCTCTCGCACTTGCACTTCTCGCGCGCACCTCCTAATGGGACGCGCGACTGCACCGTAAAACTTATTTACGAGGGATTCGAGAGACGCGAGCGTAATTGAGCAGACGCCCCCTCCCCTTGCGTCACTACCGGCCGACTAAATTCGCAGGCGCAGCGCGAGCAGCAGCCCGCGATCGATGCCTCGTCGCCGAGCAAACTCGACCGATCGCTGGTCGTTCAAAACCTTATGAATCGTAAACGTCCTGTAAATGTCGGTCTTAGAGTAACATCCGACAGGCGACGGCGACGCGTCGTACCGTCAACCGGCTATTGAAAACGAGCGAACCGCCACCGACAGCCCGTTTCCCGATGCGCGAGCATCCACGACGGTCCATTTTTATTCGTCCAAGCGCTAACGATGGCCTGCATTTTGTTTGTTTACAACCGGTTTTGTTTTTTTTTTTTTTTTTTTTATCAAAATTTATCGAAGAGCAAAGGAAGGAGCTACCGCGAAATCGAGAGCAGCAGCCACAGTTTTGAATTACGTTTTTCCGGAAACGCCTGCGAGTACGCGAATAATGGCCCGAGTCGCGGGCTAAAACAACGCGCTTTTTAAATTTAGGAGAGCGCAGGTGAATCGCGAAAATTATTCGACTGCTAAATCTAGGTTGCTGGGGCGTTTCGCCTTTCATGTAATCGTTCTCAACGTCCGTTATCTCGCATCTACTTAAATTTTTATCGATCGCGGCCGTGGAACGTTGCACGGGCAAACGGCAAATGACCGTATGACCCAACTGAAATTCAATTTCAGACGCTTTTTAAAACACGGCTATTTCGAAGCTTTTGTCCCCGATCTCGATTTAAATCAAAGTCCCAGTCGAGCGAGCCTCTTTGCAGGTGTATGTTTTACGCCGAGTCCAATAATGAGCTGCGAATAATTCAGGGTGTGTGTCGATAAGTTGGTAGACGCGAGCCCGACTCTTTAGAAATTTTAAAGACATTTTTTGAAAGCTGCCTCACTCGCGCTATTATCTCCAAAAACAATCTCTCGATCTACTCGACCGTCCGAATTCGCGTCGAATATCTCGTCGTATCGATCGACAAAACTTTGAATTCGGCTTCGTTGTTAAAAAATCATTCCGACGTGAATCTCCAACTGCTCGTTTAGTCGTCGGCTACGACGACGAGAAGCGTCGAGTTTTTAGCCGCGAGAGGCGGAGGCCCGTCGCGCCGATCACACCCGATTGTTCCCCCGGAGCAGCTTACCAAAGCGAAAAATTGTTTCCGAACATTTTGCGAGCGCACACCTTCCGAATCTCCCAAGCACTGCCCAGGTTTCCGAGAAATTGGATGCGGTTTCTTTTATCGATGAAGTAAGCAAGAAAAAAGATTCACGAGCAAAAAAGCAAAAAAAAAAAAAAAACAGCTACTCGACACGCGAGGTTCGCGCTCTCACCTTCCCCAGCAGCTGGCCCTTGAAGTAAGCGTTGCCTTTCTCGGAGTCGACGACGTAGCCGGTCTCGGAGTCGGCCACCAAGGTCGCGCTCCTCGTCGCCGCCGACGCTCCCGCTGACAGCGCGATCGTCCTGCTCTTGACGGGCGCGACGCTCCTGGACAGCCTCCTGTCGCCGCTGCAGCTCGCCGCGGTCGGAGAGCCCGCGGCCCCGGAGAGCCGCACCGAGGAGGAGACGTCCACGTAGGCCCCCGAGCTCGGGGTCGAGGACGACTGGCTGGCACTGCTCGGGCTGCTCGTCGTCTGTTGATTCTGTGGAAGAGATGCAGACGTCAGCAGGAGGACATCCTCGTCGGTGGAGCTGCTGCTCCTAGGTTTCGCGTTATTTAGCTTTTACCATACGTCGTTCAACTTTTCGAATTTGGGTGAAGTTGAAGCTGCGCAACTGGCGTCGACCGATACGCGTGCAACTACTCGCGATCATGCGCTCGTAATCGTCTCCGATAATCGACGCTCGCATAATAACGCAATCAGATAAGGATATTCGCCGAGAGTTGGTTGTAAAACTTTCTTAAGTGCTCGACTCTTACGGGGCGTTGTTTAATACTTAATCCGATCTCAAGCCGTCAACTTTGCAGGCTAAAGTATTCCTTTCGCAGAGAGAGAAGGGGGAGAAGGGGGAGAATATTACCGAACCGATTCCAATTCCATTTCGATTCGTCTGCTCTGCCGAGGAGCAAAATTACCTGGAGTTCGCATAAAAAGCCGTCGCACTTGGATGCCCTGCGAAAGTTTTATTTCCAAATTGTTCTTTTTACGCGCGTCTAGCTTTTTACTCGTAAACAAATCACGTTCTCGAATCTCGAAACGCGAATAAATCTTGCGATGCGATTGGATGAAAATATCGCGGCATTTTATAGGCATCGAGTGTAAATCGAATAAAAATCTTCAAAAGGCTGAAAGACTCGGACGATCTTTTGTTTTATTACTTTTTCAGTGCAGAGCGCGTTTGGAAAATTGCGTTTTCTTCGAACGGCAGCAGCATTGGGTAGATTTGCGTTGATTCGTCGCAACTCGCATTCGATCGCGGATGAAGGATCGAGCGTTGCTTTTTGCTAAAAAATGGGCAACTACTCCCCGAAAGGCGCTTGTAAAAGCATTGGTCCAGCTGATGCGATTTCGTAAGTTTGCTCTTTGGTCGGGCCGCCCGTATACGCGACGACGTCCATTACGTAAGCCGCGAAAATCGATTCGCAACTGCGAACGGCAGCCGCTACTCGATCACCTAAATGGAATCGCGATGGCGGCGCCGATTTCAGTTTCAATTTCCGGCGACTCGCCGCGTCGTTATTACCTGGTGGTGACTGTGATGGAGCGTCTGCTGACTCTGGCGATGCTGCTGCAGCTGCACCACGTGAATCTCGTTCGAGGGCGACTTGGGCTGGCCGGGCTTGAGCGGATAGCCCGGGTGCGAGGAGTACGAAGTCTCGGACTCGAGCGGCGCCGACGAGCCGTAGCCGATGCTCCCGTTCTCGGTGCACTCGCTACGCCGACGCAGCCTCTTCAGGTAGATGCCCGTCAGCGAGGAGGGTGGGGGCGGGCTCTTCTTGTCGCGCTCGTCCGAGAGGCGCAGGCAGGAGGAGCCCGAATTCTGCTGGTCCGAGGATCCGGGACAGCCACCGCCTGGAACACGGAATTTGGTCCGGGTCTTAGTCGCGCATTTTTTTTTTTTTGCTCGCACCGAGTCGCTGAACGAGGCTATTTGGCGACTTCCGCGAGAGAATATCCCCAGAAGCCGCCCGGGGCCAGGAACTGAATTACGGCACTACATTCTATTATTCCTTGCAACTGCGCTCGGGCGTGCAACTGTAATACGGCGCCCGATGAGCGAATTTGCGAGTGTGCAAATTATGCTCGACTGTTCGTTTCGGCGAACTGTAACGAGTTTTTGGGGCTCGTACCTGGACTCATCGGGTGCGAGTGAAAGAGGCCACCGGCCAATTTCCAGCCAACTCTTACGTTAAACATCCAAATTTAGATTAAATTGCAGCCGTGGATTGCTGCGCGAGTCTCAACGAGGATCAGTCCTCCTGCACTTTTACCAAATAATGAGCTTGCGACTGAAATACATGGATCAAAAGTAGACGGTGCCAAGTGCAAGTTTTGAAAAGCGTTTCCGAAAGCGGCGGCGCTGCCACGGGGCCGAGGGAACGACACGAGACTGCACCCGAGTTAGACCTGGAGGCACAAATTTCGAAACATCGCGCCCAGAGACGGATAATGCGCAAGAGCGTAAATGCATGCCTTGCGCGTGGGTGTGTTTTTGTGCGCCCTAATTGAAAATGTTCCTTGCATTCTCGCTTCCGTTGGATGGACAAATGCGCGCGAAAAAAGGTGCTTTACGATGCCGAACGAATGACCGATTAGAGAATTCAAAGGACTCGCGATAACCGAAAATATTTTTGCGATACTGTCTGCTGATTCGAAGCGGCGCGGTTTAACAACAATGCGCGAAAGAACATTTTTTTACAGAATTCGTATTCCGAGTCGATCATTGCCAATAAGCTCTTATCCGAGCTTCGATGCAATTACAAAACGTTTTGATCCAGCGCTGTTTGGCCGAATGCGAATGCATTGGGCGAAATTGAATAAAACACGAAGCCCAAGAGGGAGTTTAAAAGTGTGCGACGGCGGCAGACTTGCATTGGCGTGCATGGAAATTTAAAAACTGAAATTATTACCTTCCCTCGTGTAACGCACAAACACACAAGTAATTCCAAGTAGACTTTGTTCAGCTCTACGTATAATATCTTAGTCGAACCTCGTAACTAGAATTTGCTTTTGCGCATGAGACCCTGTGGACTTCGCTTATTGCTTCTTGGAATCAATAAAAATGTTCTAGTACATTTTTTAAAACCGAATTATCGATAAATGTAGTGGATAGCGCAAATTTGTGCTAAAAATATAGAAAAAGCAGTGGCTTAGAACGCAGATATTTGGACGCGATAATAATTTTTATACGTTCTAGTTACCGACGCTCGAACAAATCACTCGCACACTGTTCCAATAATACTAATAATAAAAAATAAATTACATCGAAACGCAGATCCAAAATCCATCCTACGGATAAATAATTTTTTGCTTGCAACCGAGGAAACTGTAAAAATAACAAAGTCGTCTATCGAACTTTTTTACAAATCCCTGCTGCTCGTGAATTTGCTAATTTATTAGCTGCTATTAGTTTACAAATTCAAAACTGTAACAAAAAATCCATTGTTCGAACGAAAGAAGTACGTCGTCTGTATAAATATAAATAAGCACTTTTATTATCGAAATCAATTATATTAGTATTCTAAGAATAAATTTTATTTACACTTTTAATCTCTATAAATTAAGAGTTTTATATGTTCTAAAATTCTCTACATTGCAGATCAATAAATATAGATTTTATGAAAATCTATGAGAAATTATTATCGAAAATCCATGAAAATAGCATAATGTTTATGCGCCAACATCGGTAATTTCCATTTTTGTTTGGCTTCTCGTCAAAGAAAATCTTGGAATTTTCAATATTAAAAAGGTGAGACAAATATGCGAGATCAATGAAGTTTGCTCGAGTATACGATGACAAAAGTCATTTTAATAATAATGTATTTTCGACCGATTAATATTATATTCAATATGTATTAATTAATCAATTTAATTCAACACGGTGCTGCTAATTCTTTATGTCCTGGTCTAAGATAAGCAAAGATTAATATAATTTAAAATTTATTTCAATAAATTTATTTATTATAATGATCATAATTTCCGTTGCTTTCTAAACATTTTAATAATTTGCTAAATAGTATTTCGCGTCAGCTATAACTAAAATATGACGACATAAGAAAATATTATGGCTCCCGTTGAACATTTATAAATAATGTTTATCAATTTGAAAATTTAATCGATGCTATATTTCTTTGAAATATATAATGCAACCTGTAATTCAAATCTTTAAAAATGACAACGACAGACAAACTTCTTCAGCTTAATTGATGAATGCACAATAAATTATGGTTACGCGTAAACAAAAACAACCTTTGATCCTAATGTAACAAGATATTTTAAATTCTCTACAACTTTCGTTACGATTGTATCGTTTAATTTCACTTTGAAAACTTCGTACATTTAATTATTATTTGACTAGACGAATTATACTAAAATTGCAAAGTCAAAAAGCCTTATTATGTTTCTTAACGTGAATTATTTGACTTAAAAGACATATTTTTCGTGACATTGTAACAATCGACTTGAAACATTTTTTTTATATTATTGAAACACACTCACTAAGCCAAATATAATCGTTTTAATTTAAGTATACAATATTGTCGACACTCGTCATATATATTTATATATTTATATATTTACGTATTGCGAAACATATTTGATGTATCTGAATCTAATACCAGATTATACTTTATTTAATTACAATTAGAATACTCGATATGAGATACAATAAATGAAAAGCATATCTTACGCTTTTGATTCTACAAAAATATTTCTGAATAACCATGAATAAAATATTATTAAATTTTGATAAAAATAAAATATATTTTTTCAGCTACAAGTACATTAATACGATAAGTTGCATTGGTGTCACGAATACGATGTATTGAAAAGAATAAGGAATTATTCTTTAAAATTCCGAATAAATAACGTTCCTTTTAAAAAATTCAAAAATATTTATTTATTCGTCGTGACTATCATAATACATTATTTATGCTGTTCATTGTAGAGAAATTCTATCAAAGTGACACAGATCTCACCAAAGTAATAAATAGTTCGTTTACTTTACTCCAAGGTTGCAAGCAATATCTAAGTATTTTTTAGAGCAATTGCATCTAAGCATGAAAACAGAAATTAATTTATAAATAGCAAACAAAACTTTTAGCTTAAGATGATTGTCGGTCAATAAAGTTAATCGTAATTTAGCTGCCGGAGATGTCTAAAAATTTATAAAACTACCTAATGTTTATTAAAGAACTTGTGATTAAATCAATTTTTTTCGCTCCCTAAACTCCACGAGTGTATTATTCTGAATTATGATGTTCGTGGAACAAAAATTGCGCTCGTTTAGAGTTAATTTAATTCAACTGGAAATCGATTTCAAAATAGAGCAATAGACTTTTTCACGTAATTGCTTTGTAGGTGGAATAGTTTTCAATGCGAAAATAATATTATATTTTACTTTAAAAAGTTTTAGTAACGTTTAAAAAATTGTTCGTTGCTCAAATTATTTTGTTGTACACAACGTGTAACGTTAAATTGAAACTCACATTTTAGTCTTACTTTGTAAAGATTTTCTTTTATCGTAGTAAGTTTACCATAAAACCGTCACTTTTTGTAATGCGGTATATAATTACATAATTTTTAGAAATTTAAACATTTCCCTTTGATGAAGTTTGATTCGAAAGGACGAAAATATAAGAAAACTACGAGTATTGTAATTCAATCTTGCAATGAACAAGACGCAGTGACTTAGCGTTAGTCTAGTTTAAATAGCATCATCTAATAATGGACGATTAGTTTAATATTGACTTAGCAGACGTATTTGAATAAAAAAAGCAGCTTATAAAATCAAAAAAGAATTTTTGAGGCTTTTGTGGGTCAAAGATTCGATCGCCAATAATTTTAATTATTTGATGGGCAAGTCACGATTGGTTACGTTTATATTTGAAATTTTTTTTAAAATAATACAAAATTATGGGGTTTATCATAAATTATATTTTATTGAAATTTCTGTGTTTAAACAACAAGAGTGATTTATCGCGTAATTTCCGACTATTTGGAACTCGACATTTCAAGCATTGCAAGCATTTTATTATATTTCTTATAAAAATACTTGAAAAAAATTTATTTCGAATTACGCTCGCTTTCACTTTTCTCCCAATGCATTTTATAAAATGTGCCAGCGCGTTATTAAAAAGTGACATTAAACCGCAGAGAGTAAACGATAACTGGTTTGTTTCTTCCACTTATCTCCATCTTTATCGAACCGATATATTTTTACAAGTTTCGTACTTTTCGTGTAGCTATACGTAGCGAAACGAGGTAGTCGTCCAAACGCTGATTTAAAATATACCGCTCGTGTGCCCGAACACACACACATGCTTATTAAACTGATCGAAAACACATTTTGAATATAATTACGTAACGGATGACAATGCATTTTGCAATCCGATTCTCTTATGTGTAAATATAAAATTCGGTCTCGCATCGAGTCCTTGCGAGTCGTGTCGATTAAATGCAGACACGATTTCAAATAAGCACGATGGTACGAATTTATTTGCAACTGCAGTTTTAGAGTGCAAGATTTACATTTATTCATTTATGTGTTAAAAAATCGACGATTTTTCCAATGCCAAAAGAAAAGAGCGATTAAAAATTGTACGATAAAAATGAAAAGAATTGAATTTATCGTACGTTTCGTCGATACTTTCTTATCTCGTCTATCCACCCATTAACATAATCTATTTTTTTTTTTTTTTTTTTTTTTAACAAATAGATTCGTGATATTTATTGCAGAACCACCAATGGTTTTAACACTCGTGAAACTCGTCTGTTTATTAATAAAATTATTATTTAAAAAAAAAACGATAAATGTTATGAAAAGAGTTATATTCGTTTTTTTTAATTCCTCTTTTCTTGTTTCTACATCGCGACCCAACGAATGTTATTTTTCTAGTATTTGCACTTGAGCGCTTCAAGTCGTTTCTTTAACCACTATTCTGATTATAACCTAAAATTCGCAAGGTCATTCTAAGATTTACTATCATAAATAAAAAAAGAATTTTCAAAAAAATAGTAACGGGTATGAGAAAGGATTTGAATTGAATTTAAATTTATCACTTCGTTAGCTACGATACGAAGAATGCAATTGATTTCTGCATAACAAAAGGTATCAATAATTCTGAACTCCATCGGACCGAAAAGTTGGGGTGAAAATTTTCGAAGCTTACGAATTATTTCGAGTCCAGCAAACGCTTGGTATTAATTTATTTAACGGATAACCTAACAAAATTAAAATCAATTATATATTTGGCACTCGTGAGAGACTGATTTTGCGCGAATATAAGCGAATTGTCATTAGGGTAGTTTAAATACAATTAGCACCAGACCAGGGTGACTTTGATATTATTTCAAATTCCAAAGCCACGACGATGCTCGTTCGATTCGCTCGACGATTACTCGGTATTTATTTACCACTATAAATTGCAGGGCCCGCATCGATAAAGTCCATAAATCGTAACGGAAGTGAAAAGTGATATTTTGCAAGGCCTCGGAGATGCGCGTAACGCAGTCGCATTCGTTCGAGTGCACTCGACAAGTGCCGGGGCGCGAGCGAATTACGCGGATTAATGGTAAAACAGCTGATAAGCTGCAACAAACGCACTGGTGGCGAAAGTGCGCAAGCGGGTTTTCAGGAGCGCGCGTTGCAACATTCCTTCCGATTCCAGGGAATTCCATGGAATCCGGCTTCGGGTCTGTCGCGTTTCGGAACTGCCCTCGGAGTCGCGGCGCTGCACTCCAAAAGTGGCAGCCGAGCCGAGCTGCGCGGCAACGAAATTTTCCGGGAACTGGGCGCGAGCCCCGGACTTCCCAGAAATCGCCGTCAGCGCGCTAATCCCCGTTCCGCGAAATCCGGACAATGTTTACATCGACCGGAACAAAGCCCGGCCGACGGACATAAGCGCGTGCTCACCTGCGATCCTCGGAGGGTGCGCGACGTCTGCTGGCATCCTCGTTGGGCTTCCTCTCGGTGTGAATCAGACGCGAGGAAGACTCATGACGTCGGGCTGGGCCGCTGGTGTAAACACGGCTCCTCGATATCGATTGCCGCACGGCCCCCTCCTAAGGAGCCGCCGACGGCCCTCGGGCGAGCGTTATTGTTTTGCCGGGAGCGCGCGCACATGCATGGCACTTCCGCTGGTCGGCCAACGAAACGGGCCTGGAGGGGGATGAGGGGCAAGGTCGCTCCCTCCGAGTGCGCAGCTCCTCGACCTTCTCTCGGCTGTCTAATGCCGCGGGTCGCGCTCCACGTGCATGATAAGCCGCGACTGCAGCTTCCCTTTGTCCCGGAGCACAGAGCGACACAGCGACACAGCGACACACACCGCGCACCGTGGGAAAGAGGAGCGAAGCGCGCAGGTGCAGCCGATCTCCTCGCCTCGCCACTCCCCGAGAAGCTGCTGCTGCTGCTGCTGCTGGCGTTGCTATTGATCCCAGCGCTGGATGGAAAGCCGAGAGCCGGAGCACGTGCACTCGCGCCTGCGCGCCGCTCGCCGGCTGACTCGCGGTGGAACGTCTTCCCCGGCGGGACGTCGAACTAGCGAGTGTAACGGAGCCGCTCAGCCGACCGAGTCTCGCGCGACGGACTGCGGAGGCTCGATATATGCCGTACACTCGCTGGCGCTGCCCCTACCCCGCTCCCGGCCTCCCTCCCAGCGACCGTACCCGCACTTCTCCTCCTCCTCCTCCTCCTCCACAGGCGCATCTCGTCCCGTGCCGTCGGGGCTGCCGTCGTCCCCGCTGTGCGTCTGTTACCTTGCGCGAGCTAATTTGCAGTCGATGCGTGCCGGGGGATGGCGTTGGCCACCTTTCCCTCTTCCTTTTCTTCCTCCTGGCATTATTCTTCCGCGGACGAGTGCCGGCGCGCAGCCGCGCCGACCTGCCCGAACTTTTGACACGCTCAGCGGCTCGACGTCGCGCAATTTGACATTCGCCAGGACCCGAGGAAAGGGGCTCGCGTTTTCAGCGCCTTTCCAGCGGACGTAGGAGTGCCCACTTTCCCACGATGAGCGACTCTCGCTCCAAATCGAGTGACAGCGAACGAGGGCTTCGCTTACACGCGGCTACCGCCGAGACAGAGACAAAGCTATTGGTTATTTTGAGTCTCCGAGATTATTTACGAGGACTACTCGCTCGATACAGTCCTCGACACAAGTTTTTCCGGTCGCTGCGTCGTCGCTCGCTCGCCACTTTTTTCCCAGAGCTCGCTAATTCGCTAATGGCATCTCTCTCGCTCTCTCTCTCTCTCGGTAAACGATTAAGAGCCGCCTTTTAAATCCCAGTGGCATTGACCCTTCGCTACTCGTTATTGACGTTCGGCGCTCAGTCTTCTCTCGCTTACCTTACGGATGTCCTCAAATCGGCCGATTTCATAAATTATATAACCTGCGAATACCGGAATATGGTTTATAAAACGTAAAAACATATTTTTCTTTTGTGTAATGCAAGTTCTCGATAACCGGTTTCTTAATCAAATTTACATTTTCCATACTACTACCACCACGCTAAGAAGATATTCAGCCATGCTTTTATAACTTTATCTCTGGTCTCGGCTAAAGGATTAATCAAAATCAGAGTATATGAGAGTGGGTGATATTAGAAAACGCCGTCTTCTTCTTCTTCTTCGTTTTCGTCTTTCTCTTATCATTTTTATTTTTATACAAATCACGTATATATAATTTTAACGAATAAACTTTCTTTTGACGCGCCAAATTCGCTTGTGAATCCTTAAAGAATAACCGATTTAAAAATTACAAAAATTTTCTTTTCCGCGAATTCTAAACAAAGGAACTTAAACACTATTATTTAGTATCACAATCAAATATCGAAGGCTATAAATTCACATGGATATTATGAACATTAGTGCTACAATTACGAATAAACTGAAACGATAAATAAATTCATGATTGTTAACTAATGTGCTATTGAGAATAGCATTTCATATAAATTTCGATTTATTAAATATCCGATAAATCTGATCTCGAATAAAATAAAAGCTGACCGATAAATTCAGCCATTAAAATTGGTAAATTTTACAATATTTTTTACCCTCTAAATGTGTTATAATTTCTAAAATTATCCCAAATGTTCGAACTCGTACTTTTTCAATTAATTTTTAAATTTATCTTTGACTTTGAAACCTTAATATATTAATAAATACGGTTATAAGTAATTTATACGTGCAACGTTAATATTTCGCTTTTTTAACCAAAAAAGCTATCCGTTGTACTATGTACAAAAAACTAATGTTTTCGTAATTTTTGTAATAAATTTTCTATCTCAAAACAATTAATAAATAGTCTGCTGAGACACGCACGCGCGCACGCACACCAAATAAAAATGAATTTTCTTCTTTTCTTTCAGTACTATACCTTCCTTAATGACAATACATTTATTTTTTCGACATCTGAAAATAACTTGAATTGCCAGTCAATCTTCGGAATTTAAAATAAAAGTGATGTTTAAACACTTTTTATATTCAGATCGTTCAGAAACTAACGACAGGTTACTAAAAGTCTTATTGTTTTCAAAAACTGTAGAGTTGTCTGCCAAAAAAATTAATTTCGGTGGATATGTTATTTCAACCGCACTTTGAAAAAAGTAAATAAATAAATATATATAAGAATTAAATATAACTGATTTTACTCAACATTCATAAACAGAGTCTGTCTATTTGATATATATTTGCAATTTTATTAATAATTCAAACACTGAAAGATAATTAGCTGTAATTCTTATTACATCATAATAAGCAGCCGTATTAAACCCATCCTAATCTGCGACTTCAAATCTAAGATTGATTTAGAAAAATAGTTTATAGGCACATAATTAAACTTTTTATTTCAATAGAAAAATTTTGAGTGAATTCGTTAGCCGTCAAGAAAAGACCCGATTGAGTAAAAGTCTGAAAAAATATTATGAGACGATAAAGTCAAAAAATTGTCTATAAATATGACGAAATGTTTCATAAAAGGTCAGCTAATGTAATGTAAACGTAAATAATTTTTCCCCCAATTGTCTGCTTACCAAGTTCTTATAATTTAAAGCCAATTCATTTTTAAAAGTAATTTAATGCTCATGGTAATATTTCACATTTACGTTTTATTTTATATTTTAAACGTGTGCTGCTTATGATAAATGCCATTGTTTGTCTGTAATTAAAGCGTTAAATTAAAATACTTGGATACGCCTCAAATATTCTCATGAAGCTGTTTCAGCTGTTTTATCCGTTTAAAGCTTTTTTACCGAGTAGAAAATTGTTAGGATAGCACCGAGTTTTTTTCTTCGTCTACTTAAGTATACAATTTAATGTTGTATAGTCATTGCATCATTTTACTTTTAACGAATCAGGTTTTCACTCAATAATTCGCACAAATGCAGTTCGATACACAGAACAAAAAGCTACACTTGGAGTTCGTTCCAACGTTGTTTCGAAGTAGACTTGTATCTTACTTTTAATTATACCAACACCACCCGAGCTTAGGTTCTAATTAATTACACGCCTACAAATTCGTATTCAATTAATCTCGAGTTATTAATAAACACGAAATTGCAATCGGGATAATCGAAAAATCCACTCGCACAATGATTTATTAATTGGCTAATAATAATAAAATTGTGCGTGATTTATAAATTATCGTAGGAAAGGCATTCGTGGTGAGTAGAATAGGGTCAAGTCCAACAAAGAATTGACACGAATGATTAGCTTTTAGCAACCATAAGATTCGTGAGATCAGCGATAAACGAGCTATTAACTAAATTCAATTACATTTTAATCGAGCGACCACCATCCGAAAAAATATTAATCGCAAAACGGAGATTTATACTTTATACATTCCCTTCGTATCTTCCATTAGTAACACATTGTGTCAATTATTCATCGACACTCCAGTCTTGCGGATATTTCAATCATAAAATAATAATTATAAGCAAGACGGAAATAAACTAATCGTCGCCTTATTGGTTCTGTTCTAGGTATAAGCCCCAACACGTGCAATTTGAAAGTTGGAAAAGCGAAAAAGAGACGGGCACAATACGAGCGCTAATAGCACGCACTTGTTCCAACTGGAACTACTTCCTTGTAATTCTCGAGTCTCCTTTCTTCTATTTAAGAAACGGAATGATTACAAGGATCGCAATTTATTGTTCGCCTTAAAAATATTGCATTCTATTGTATTGGAGGTGACAGGAAACAGCACGCGAAATCAGGAGAAATAATGGCCGCTGAACTTTAATTTCGTTAAAATTCCGTCTGCAATCTTAGGGAATTTCAAATGAGTTATTGCGCCAAGCGGCAAAGTTCTCGCAAACTAGGATAACATGTTTTAACGCAATCTGACGGAGAGAACGTCACATCGGCGTAAATATGAATACTCCGCGCAAAGGCGCAGAAATTTGAAATTTTAGTTTTCAATTCCTGCAAATAATGCATAATGGCAGCGGATTTTCCGCGCGTAAAACCACGGGAATGAAAGCCGATCCGCTCGAGCGGGATGAACTATACCTTCCTTCGTTTCCATGCCGTGGAACGAACAAAATCGAGGTGGTCGTACCCTTATAGAAATCACGCGTACAGTATTATACGACGGTCCTGCTCGTGTAAAAAAACCTCTCGTGACGCATCATTACCCAACCTACTCGACTCGGCTCAATCCTCTCTCTCTCTCTCTCTCTCTCTTTCTCCCTCTTTCTCAAGTACACAGCCGTATCCTATCCGCGCGTATTCAACGCACCGTCCCTCATTCAATTTCTATCCTCTCCTCCCTCCGTGCCCCTCCACACGCCTAACGAAACGTGTTTTTCTCCCCAGGGACGGCGCAGCGTGTGGGGATTAGACGGCGTTTGTCGAGGGGTGCCGAAGCCTAGAAAACCTTCGTGTACTTAATAAAGAGCGTGAATATTATCGACCCTGTTCGCTTCTGCCGAGTGCAGCGACGCCTTGATCTATTCCATTTTCCTCGTGCCAAATCGAGCCACCTCGAAGAAGATTAAGGCTCTCTCGCGTCGGAGCGCCGGCAACAGGTTAAACGAATTTACGCCGATGACGCGGAGGATTTCAGAGCATCAAGCTGTTCCAGGACGCACTGCTCTCTTTAACTTCCATTCTAAATTTTCCTTCACCAATTTTACGCTCATCGCATGTTAGAGAAGCCGAACCGGACAAAGACGGCGAGAGAAAAGCTCCCCAAGCTCCTCGTGTCCTGCTGCGCTCGCGAAGGAATATTTTACAAACGCAGGCAAGGTAGTGTCGAGATGGCGCTGGATCCGTGCAGACCTATTAAAATCAGAGAGAGAGAGAGAGAGAAAAGGGACAATCCACGCGAACGAGATGAACGAATCGAGATTGGACGACCTCGTGGAAGACTTTTCGATGCGACTGGTGGCGGCGCTCCTACCGTAGGCAAAAACTCTCTCGACTGAGTGTCCGTGCACAAAGGGAAGGGGAAGAAGCGATCGCTCGAACGTGCCTAATGTGCATAGGCGGACTGCAACTAGCGCGGCGTGAGAAAGATCGAGATACGCGCCTTGGGTAACGGCGCATCATGCATATGCAAGTATGCGCGAGCGAGAGAATGAGAGAGAGAGAGAGAGAGAGGGAGAGGGAGGGAACTGATGAGAAAACGCAGAGGCGCGAACGAAATGGCACTTTCCAGAATGCCGGTTTTCCTTTTGACCTCCTCCTCCTCGGGGAAATTCCTGGTGTCCTTATCTCCCGGCAAGGAAGATGGATTATCGCTCGCACACCTTCGACGAGGTGTAACTGCAGCTGTCACGAGCCGAGACGACTGTCCATCGCTACTTTCATCGGCCCGTGTTGCTTAGCGCACCTTTGCCACTGCATTTTTCCGAAAAGCTCGGAGCCTCTTCGCGTACGTTTGCTTGGCTCATTGTCGCGACGATTGCACCAATTGGCTCCTCTTGTTTAATCGATCCCAGACTTTGGTATTGATGCATTCCTCGCCATTGTGTGCACAAACTGCAAGCACGCACGCACGCACGCACAGGTTTGATGCTCGACAGCTTACATACATTTATCGGGGTGCTTTACGAAACGTTAAATTTTTAATTTAAGTTACTTACAGCATTTTATTCTCGAGAAAGAAATCCGATCGATACAATCGTCTCTGCGTGCGTGTGTATTATTTAACGCCCCCTCCCTGTCAAACCCGACTATGACTGTACTTTCAACCGTCGATTGTGATGAAATCGGCTGCGATGTTCGCATTGATAACGCTGCTGCACGAAAAGGAACCGAGATTTCTTACTTCGTTCATTGGCGAATTTAATAACTGCAGCAGCGAATAAATGTTTGCACATTCGAGTTGTAAGCCATTACAAGACCAATTCATAAGCACTTCGATTAAAAATAGAAGAGAAAGGTAACTTAACATGGTTGATAAAAATAACCTAAGATACTGTGTTGCCATTGTAAAAATCCTCGTAAAAAGTAATGGCTAAGTGCACCTCTTGCATCGGGGTCTGCTCGAGCACCTTTGTACGGGGAAGGCAAATCGCCAAAATGTGAGTAATTTGTTAATCGAACCAGAAATTATTCGATTAAGAAGCAGGCATTGTTATTATGATCGAGGCAGATAAAAAACTCTTTTTATGAATCACGAGTCTAAAATAGAATTATTGTCTAGGAGATATTTTGGAGACAAACGCGCGTTTTGAGAACTGGTTTTATATGTTGAACGTCCAGAATCATTATTTTCCTGGAAGCGCTGTTATAACGCTATCCTCGCGTAATAAAGTTTAAAGAGCAATTTCGCGTGATAATTAAGCGAATACAAGAAGAAAAGCTTTTTAAATTAACTCCCATCTTGTCAACTTAACGAATCGATTAACTCTTGTAAAATACGTTTTTCAGCGGTTCTACACGAAACACGTGTGCATGCGCGTTACTCTACTTTATATCACTTACCACTTCCCTCCTAGTTTACCGTCACAAAAATATTTACAACTGATACAAATGTTTCAGAATGTAAATAATACTTATGGGTGTAACTGCCTGAGCAGCGTGTAATGTTTTCGTAATTTTCAAATGGCCGATTCCGAGCGATGGCTCGAGAAAATAAAATAATTGTGCGCGATCGTTACGTTGCGCCCAGTAGCGATAATAAAATTTCGAGTTTCGAAAAATGCTGGAAGCGATTACAAATTTTAGGTTCAGATTCAAATCGCTCACTCCGGGCAGGCATTGACGCGTGCACGTAAATAATGCTCTCCTCGAAAAGTAAACTAACCCAACTAAACAAACGCGTCAACGCATAAGTGCTTGTAAATATGCATTCGACGTTTTATTGACGGTCAGTAATTATTCGTCAATTAGCGTTCGGCCGAAGCAGCGCAACATACCGGGCATGAAATTTCTCTGGAGCGGCGGCGTAATTTTTTCGGGCGCGTGATTGGCGCTGGACGTCGCGGAAGAAAAGGACGAAAAATTTAAGACGATTCGACTGATGCGAATCCAAAAGGACGCGCGAGTGTCAAAGCGCGATAAGCTTTTCTTAGCGAGCCACGCCAGGAAATACCTTACGGCTTCTTCTTTTCATTTTTCCTTTTCTCGGCGCGCTGCTGTTGCTTAGCCGACTCCCCCTTTTTACAGTGCCGAGCCTCGAATGTACGTGTGTTACCTGTTTTATTCTCCACGTTCTCCTCCTGTGCTTCTCCTCCTTCTATTGCTGCTGCTGCTGCTGCTGCTGCTGCTGCTGCTGCTGCTGCTGCTTTTTCTCCTTGTTCTTCTTCTTCATCCTTCTCTTCTTCTGTCCTCTACGAGCAGAATCTTTATGCAGAGCGACAGTATTTTAAATGCCCTATAGGGAGAGAATGTTCTGCTAACTTGCGCACCTTCGTAATTTTAACGTTAATCTTACTTTTTTCGTTATTTTGCGTTATTTTTCGTTATTGTGCGTATGTAAACATTACCGATTAAAATCGCGTTAAATATATTAAGCGCTACATCGCGAGTTATAGCCAATTTTGCATTACGCAAAAATATATAGTTTAAAACAACTGATAGGAGTTTGTACGTGTACTTGTGCTAATAAAAAACCGTTAATTATCAGAAATACTCGCTTGACATTTTAAATTGCGATGCAGAAAAACATTTCAGCACATTTCAATTATGCCGACTGTCTCACAATTAAAAAAATATGTCTATAAAATCTGTCATAAATGTGTAAAATATCTAATGTATAAACATAATTTATCGCACGTACGCGTTCAAGTGCGTGTTTTTTTTGTTTGTAACTTCACAATCACAGCGTCGTGTTCAAATAAATTGAAATTCCTTTTTAAATGCTAGACATTTAATTGAGTGAAAAAATAATGCACTCCTTTATTTTCATACGCAAAACTGGAAAATATGTTCGTTTTTTAACATATTTATTTCGTAAAAAAATAAAGGCTATTTTAATGAAATTCTAATGTCTTGTGCACAACTGACAAACGGAATTTGCCCTTTTAACAGCTGAAATTAACACTTACAATTATAATTCAATAAATATATAATCTATTAATAAACGAGAATTCAGACGCTGCACTCTAACTTTTATCGCATTTTTAACACAAAAAAGGTTTTCAGCTCGAATGAGTCTTTCCGACAGCTGCAACTGTATTCTACGGAGTTATCAGACACACGAAACCAGTAACATTTTTATTTTTCACGAGGATAAGTATCACCGCGACCGCAGAAAAAAATATGTGGGAATAAATTTTCGAAACGGCAAGCTTGTAAAGTTGGAAATATTGAAAAAGATGTTTTAACGTTTTATCCCCGGAGGTAAAAAGTTTATCAGCGGACATCCAAAATGCTAGTTATATAAAATATAAATAACGAAGCGACCGTTAATTTATAAAGGTTAAGAAGATTTTTATTTATCGCAATACTTATGAAAAAGAGTCGTTTGAAGAACATCGTAATGAAAGTTTCGAGTAACAAAACTTTAGATATAACAGGTACTTGTGTTTAATTAGAATACCCCAGCAATAAAATACTGGAAGCTTCTAAAGTGCGTTACATTTTGTTTTAAGAGGCTCGACAATAATTTTCAAACAAGGCCCTTAAGAGGATGATTGTGAGCGATCGAAACGCAGGATGTATTTATTAACCAAATGCTTTTGTCGATTTGAAAATGATTTTACAGATATTTTCATCCGTGTATTTAATTATATACTTTATAATAAATAAGTTAAAATAAAATTACATTCGTAGTAAGGTTTGTCCTAATACTCGCAGCGTTGAGTAACGTTCGTAAATACATAAAATTAAGCGTCTTGAGCGCCATTACTAGAATTATATAAACACTTCAAATCTGCTGGTACTTAATGATGTAATTGCACACGGTAATTAGAACGCATCCGCGATCTATTTTCAATGACTTTGCATCGCGATGGTTGTTGCACTCGCTCCTGTAATTCATTACGATTAAAAGAAGAATAACACGAGCGCAAGCGTTCGCTCGAATCGACAATGAATCTGTTAAATTGTTAACCGAATTTAAATCAAGTAATATTTAATTGCTGAAAGCTTGTGGATCAATACTTGGACACAAATTGCCAGGGTGTAAGTCGTCGAGAAGGCGTTTGTCGAAAGTCCGTGACAATCAAGAATCGTTGATTCAAAGAAATTCAAAATACAGATCTTGGATTAATAGTTGCCATATAATGACATGTCAGACTCTAAGCGAAGAGCAGCGAAACCAATAGAAATTATTTACCAAATGGCTGAACAATTTCATAAAGCAAGTTCTGGTAAGAGTATTTTTAAGAAAGGCTGGTGTAAATATTTCCAAGTTTTCACCCACGATGTCGTCGACGACGATTTTGACAAACACAAAATGTGTTTGCGTTAAAGATTTGTTCGGATACTCTAAAATAGTTGCTTCAGATTCGTAGAGGTCGAGCCAAAGAGAGGGAGGAGGGCATTAATCTTGGCCCCGTCCCTTTTCAAGGGACTCCTCTCGAGGACCGTTGCAATAATAATAATAACAACAACAAGGAGCCTGACAATCTGCCTCGTCTTTCATAGGCTTTCTTTATTATAATTCGAGGCTTTTAATTTGCCGCGATCGCCGGAAGAGAAGAAACGTGCCGAGTTGCAAGCGACTGCAAGCGAGTTGTTAGCGTGTTAAAGAAGACGTGAGATGACTCGCAGCGACAAGGGAAAGCCGGTAAAACGAAGCAGTTGAATAAACGGAAAATTGTATTCCCCGCGTGAATGTCAAGGGGCGAGACAAATATAGAAGGTCGTGTGCGTCGGGAATGCAGGAAACGCGTTTGGCGTTTGCCCGCGGAGTCAATTTATTTTTAATGGAAGCAGCGACTCGGGGAATGAAATAAAGTAAAATGCGAAAAGCGGGAAGACACGGAGGGGCAGCTTTAAAAATAAGCCGGAACGTCGCCGAGGGGAGCGCGAGAATTTCGGGAAAGCCCGCGGAGAAAAGAAGGAGGAAGCTAGAATGCGGGGGAGCGAGCTGGAAAAAGATAAAAGATGCAATGCGATGGGAGCTCGGGGTTATTGCGCAAGTGCGCGCGAGTCGAAGGGGCCAATTAACGGGGCGCCGAGTGCAGCAGAAGAAAGAGCGGCTTTTCGCACGGGAGTACGTAGGCGCGTCCCCGCGGATTTTCGCTCGCGCTCGCACGGTCCTGGATTCCTCGGCGGCGGTGGCGGCGGCGGCGGAGGCGGGGGAAGTAGGGAGAGTCGGCAGGATAGAACAGTCCACTCCGCTCTCCCGTTTCACCTTTCCTCTTATTTTCCGGCGAGCGCGACCTTTGCGCGCCGACTCCGCCTTCCACGCGAGCTCGAGCCTCGGCGCTCCATCGCGCGCCACTTGTATTTTATATCATTATCGTAAATAATGTACCGTTAGTTCGCCGCGCGCCCGAGCTTTTTCCGCTCCTCGCGCCTCTTAACCGTTAAAATTTCTATTTTTGACTTTTTACCTTGTAACTAATAGTCCCTCCCCCGGGCGGTCCGTTAAGCGTCTGCGCCCGCCAATAATAAGCATCTTGCGGACGACGATTCGCACACTTCTCGAGCGTGTTTGCCTTTAGCCTGGATTCCTTTTTATTTTTATTTGCCTTGCGCTGCGCCTCGTAATCAGCCGGAGTTTCACCGGTTCGCCTCGCGGATAAACATTTACTCGCTCGGGGCAAATATCCTCCTCCTCCTCCTCACTTAGACGAATAATGCGCGTCGAATGCTTTTGACAAAGGTCTTACTTTTCTCAGCACCTGCGAGGCGCAATTTTATGCCACGACATTCCTAAAATATTTCTCGCGCGCGGCGCTCGTGCGCAATGCTCCTCCGCAAGGAGCCTCAATTGCAATTCAAATGAGTTATAATGCAGAGCCAGAATGTCGTGTTCATTGTGTACGAGGTATAAATTTGAATTAAACCTTACATTTCATACGTCAATCACTCGGCTAACAAATGGCCTAACCGTAGTCGTAGCCCCGCGCACTGATTGATATTCATTCGTGTCGAATTTATAAAAACTGGCAAAGCTATTCGCGAGCCGAGCCAGGCATTATTCAAATTCGCCATTTTCTGCGTTAGCGTTCTCGACTACTTTCTCCGCGACGGCTTCATTTGTGCGTCGCTTCCTCGATCGCCGCTCACGGGACCCCCGAGCGAGTTAATTAAAGCCGCGACGTTAACGAATTGGCAATATTAGATTGGCTGCCCTGCGAACGCTCCGAGAGCGAGACCGAGACTTTTTTCGAGACCGGCGATTGCTGACTTCGCTTTAAAAAGTAGTTTGCGCGATCGCCCGATAAAGCAATCGACAACAATCGCTTCTACAATTTCATCGGAACCTGGAATTTTCGTAATCGAAATCGCGAGTTTCGAATGTTTCGACAACTTTTATGGTTAAGAACGCTGCGGACGATCGATCGTTCGTTCGCTGCTGATGCAAGATGAAGCGTTGAAGCGACGTTTAAAATATTATTAACGCTTTATGGCTTCGAGATTGAAGTCTGATTGGCGATCAAAACGATATCAAAGTAATCGAACACTAATACATACCTAAGTTTAGACAGCAATCACTTGTCGGTATAAAGCTGTCGCGTCCACTTCTCGTCGACTAAGAGTTTTATTTACAAAACTAGTGCTCGCGAGCGCGCCTGCATTTGTAGATGAAAATGGATTTAACGCGTGATTTACGCGCGTTTAATCCGCGAACGAAATAAATAAATATCGCCCATCGCGAGAGTTTTTAATAATTTCGTTAAATTCAGTTTTCAAACGCTTTAAAGGGAAAAGCAATCGTCTAATTAAGCGCGTTAGCCAGATTTTGGACGAGCCATTGGCTAATTTATTTATTGTAAAAATGCAGGCTCTCCTGTTAGAAAGCGGACGAATTCAATAATGTTGCGCCCCGTAGGTCGAGTTGTTAATGTCCAGATACATTCAGAGACGCAAAAAGTACGAAACCAAGCAACTTGCATAACTTAAGTCAAGCGAGTAACCATCCACTCGGTTGATACGTAAGATGCAAACTTAAGTGCATTTCACTTTGTTATTCCTGAGAATGTTGGCGAGAAACATGACAGGCAATAGAGCCTCTATTATCAATACGTTAAGAGTAGTTGTCGCTACAAACCGATGTACCAAGTTTTTTTTCCAATTTTCGAGACTTTAACGTCGAGGCTTCAACTCTCGAGTGCTGCTCGTCCTATTTTGTAATTGTCAATTCAAATTTATTTGTTTGGGTTTCCCGTTAAAATTACGACCGTCCAAGGTGATTTATTATTGTTTTAGGCCAACTCGGAAATTTCATAATTTCATAAAGATTGGGGATTAGTCGAGTAATCGTTAATTTTCCGTGCAGCCGACGTTGATGTTAATCGTCAATTTGCAGCGTCGAATCAAACTTTACTCTTACGTTTAAATGACAAGACGGAAACGCCGCGAGCCGGAAGGTGCGAAGACGAATTGGCCTGCGATAAACAAGTTAATCGCGAACGCCCGGTATTTTTAAAAAAAATCGTACGGTTCGATTCGTCCGCGGCGGAATGAAGTTGGCGCGAAATCGAAAACAGCGGCGAATAAAAACGACGAAGGCGATACGCGCG
The DNA here is from genome assembly GCA_018907185.1 of Platyscapa corneri. Taxonomy (NCBI): domain Eukaryota; kingdom Metazoa; phylum Arthropoda; class Insecta; order Hymenoptera; family Agaonidae; genus Platyscapa; species Platyscapa corneri. Next base: position 775,831 of record JACCHW010000042.1, on the reverse strand, counting down.
AAACCCACTCGGGGAGCAGCAACTCGAGTGCAACTCTCGCGATCGCAAATCAAAGGAAGAGTAAAAAGGTCGTTGCCGAACGAGCGGTGGTGCAGGTGTGCGCACGGCACCTTCCGACGACGCGGACGTCTTCCTCGAGGCGAGCGAGCACCTCCCGGTCATTCACCAGCGCACTTTTCCCGAGGTCTGCGACAAGGCCGCGGCGCGCCCTCCTCTTTTTCCCTCTTCCCTTTGGTCGCGCTTTTTGCCCGTCGGTGCGTGGCTCGGGAGGGAGGGCCACTTCCTTTCCCATCTGCAGCCGACGCTCCGGGGCTTCTCTCTTTCTCGCTCTCCGGAGGACGAGTGGAGGGAGAGCGAGCGAGCTACGATCGCGGCGACACAAAGGGATCGATGACTCCACGCGGTGACGGCTGATTTTTCCCCCGTCTCTTCCTGTCCTGGCCGCGCGTCGCGTATTTCCTTTCGCCGAGACGTGGCTTTCTTCCTCTCGTACACACTCGCGCGCACTCGTGTGCACTTGCGCCGGCACACGAGACGCAGCGTCGGAGAAATTGCAGGTCTGGGCCCGCCCGAGCCTGCGGCCGAGGATCTTCGTATTCTTAGGAGGTGGGGCCTCGGAGAAGAATTCGAGTTTCCGAGAATCGCCGTTGCTCCGGTAACAGGGGACTGCGCCTTATTACCGGATATGTGTGTTTTCAGTCGCAATTCCTAGTATTCGTGTGTCAGGTTGCTCCTTGCTGGTTGCTCGTTGCTCGTTGCCTCTCGCTGCTGCCCGCCGACGAGTTTTTTTCTCTTCCGATGAACCGCAGCTCCGAGTGTCTTTTGAAAATGCCTATTTTATTGGGACAGCAATTTTTCGCGCTTTCGGACGCTTCGCAAATGTTAATGATGAAAGTCGCGTGCGTCTCTCGACAATAGAGACGAGTGCCGAAATTCGATCCCTACCTCTGGGACCTTTTCTCTTTTCCCAAACAGGTTTTCTTCATTAAAACGAATTCCCTGCAAATGATGTTCATTATTTGCGCTTCGAAGTTTATAAATTTCTGCTTCGCGTGGATTTGCTCGGCTAATAGATTAGTTTAATTTACTCGACAAAAGCTCTGTGTGTCAAGTGTGCAAAGTAATCTTATCACTTGTGTTTGCCTAAGTTAATAGTTACATCATGCGGTATCTGATTGAGCTAATTTTTCTTTGGCGTCTTCGCTCTTGATAAAAAAATCTAGTCCAAGTATCGAGTAAATCATCGGCTGCAATTGATAAAGAATTCCTTCTTTAATGTTGCCGTACAGAAATTAGCGGCTGTGGATGCTTATTTTGCAAAAACTTAACGCGTTCGTTATTTCTATTTATGCTGCAGCTATCAGAAATAACTTTCGACTTTAATGTGTGCAATTTGTTTTGTAGAAAATCAAACCAAGTTTCTCGATAGTCTCTTACTCGCAATACCTAACCTCTAATCGCTTGTATAAATGTAACGAGCAATCGGTAAAAATTATATATTTTTATTTACTTTATTCAACAAGTGTTAGATAATTTTATTGTTCTTCGCTGAAATAAGCGTTACAGACGAGCCAAAACTTTTTAAGATGTACATTCTCGTAAAATAATCTTTTAGCACCTATAACAATTTTATTATTCTATCTCTTTATCTAAAAAGTGTATGTAATAAATCTTACAGTGGAGTAATAAAAATAAATTAAATAATTATATTTTATTGTATTTCACTAAAAAATATGCGACATAAATATTATATGGACGTTTATTTTTTTTAAACATACTACGCGCGCTTTATATTATATATTATATCACATTTTACGGTCTCTAAAAGACACATAATTTTTATAAGTATCTCACTATTTAGATTTTTTATTTCATGGTAATTGTTTGCATGTGTATACATTATTTTATTATCGACGAATTTTAATTTATATTAATGGAATTTTTATTAAAAAAATATAAAAATTTTGAACCTTTTCGTGCGATCAAATTTATTACCATTACCCTGTCAATTTAATTGAAAAAATAAATAGGTGATTTTATAATTAAAAATAACAAGTAGTTCCGTATTTTACAATATTAGTCTAACAATATTTTTTATTTCTTATTATCGCTAAAATTGTTATGTAATATTTTAAGGTTAAATTTATATTTATTAAATAATTTTTTTTTTAAGGACAATTCTTATGGAATATGTGTCAGCAAAAAAGTGACCTTTCTCAACATTATAATTGTTCATAACAGAAAGTGCAAAACAACTTATCTTATTTTATCACTAAAAAAGTACGTCTTAATAAATATTTAAATTTCAATTAATAAACTCAAAGGATGCTTTCTTTTATTAGAAAATAAATAATATTTTTCTACTAAATTAAAAATAATCCCGCACAATAATGATTTTCTTTTACAATAACATAATATTTTTAAACGTTAAAAGAAAAAAACAAATGATTATAAATCAGAACTTCATTCTATTAAAAATTGTTTTTTAAATAGTAATTCAATTAAAGGGAAAAATTATACTTACGATAAGCACGAGTATTAAAAATAAATTTACTCCAAGCTTATAATAACACTATTAGAGTATAAAAAATATTTTTCTTTAGATCAACAAAGTTATAAAAAAAATGTAAAAATTTTAAGTGAAGAAAAATTCGTATAGAAAAAATAGAAACAATGAACATAAATATATAATGTTAAATATCTTCGGTGACTTATGTTTTTACGTACAGTTTTTATACTTTTAATCAGATTAGAACGACAATAACGTAAATTTTATACGGCATCATGGTAATACTATTATACAAGATTTATTATTTATAAATAAATATGTTCTATTTTAATATTTACGCTAAATTGTCATTATTATTATCGCTATAATTATTTTATTTAAGAACAATTTATACATTTTTATTAACAATTTTATATGTTGATTCTAACTTATATCGGATAATATTATCACCTTCCATGTTTGATACAATCTCATACATTTTTTAAAGTTTACTTATGTTTTCTCTTCTTTTCTTCTAATATTGACGATTTACATTTTATCGCCTTTTCTTTCCGGTTTCGTTCTCTATCTGCTTCAATGGATGTGGTATAATAATATATTTAGATCTTTTCTTTCTTTCAATGTTCCTCTACAGCTCTTTGTATCGGTTCCTGTTCCATTGCAGTGCGCCGCGTGTTTATACGTGTTTCATTGTTTCTTTGTCATTATTGTTACACAATATACATATTATTTCTTTCTCTATCAGCTAATGTTTGTTCGCTCTCTATTCGTTGCCCATTCTGTGTCTTGCCAACGTCTTGATTCCAATCGTTCTTTTCTTTCCACTTTTCTTTTCATATGGATATTTTTTATTATGTTGTAAATTTTCTAGTACTGCGTCTTATTTATAATGCATATTTTAATTTTTCAATATTATCAACACCGTTGAATTATATTTCTAGTTTTTAATCCTTAATTTTAAAGAATGCAAAAAACTAAAAATAAACAATTATAACAAGGTCACTTTATATAATACTATTTAAGTCGATAGTTATTAAAAGTTTTTTTTTTTTTTTTAAATATATAAACATGAAAATAGTTTAAATTCTGAAGAACTTCATGAACCTTTCAATATCAAAAGAAATGTGAATAGCACTTTGAGTATCATGTGTATATATTTCTGCTTCCAATGTTTTTTTTTGTGAGTGCATAAGATGTATAATAATACCTGATCGATTGTATCTATTGTTGTGTCTATTATTTTGCAATCGTCTTTACAAAATTCACATTAACTTAGTCAAAATCTTTGCTGATTAAAAATTTAAAAAATAATTTAAATATTCTTAGATCATAAATATTGGTAATAAATATGTTTTCGTATAAAAATATATAATTAATAGATAATTATAAAAACGCATTAATTCACCCTTTTATTAGTCGATATACAATGAAAAAATAATTTGGTTAATCTTATCTTTATAAACATTAATGGAAAAGAGACAGCAGGTACAAGAGATTTAAACTTATCGTTAATAATGCTCGAACAAATCGATGAATGTTAGCACAGTTATCAGCTTGTGATTAACACCATAAATATTATTACCCTTGAATGATATATTTATTATATATTCCTCGAAAGTAATTAAAACAGTTAGTTTTGATTTTGCTATTTAAAAAATAATGCAATATTAAAACTTTAAAATTTGAATGATTTCAAAGAATTATTGATTGAAGAAAAAAACAAGAAATAACTTTTTTTTTAACAATTAGATGGTTGACAATTTTATAGTTGATTTTTCATAAAATTTAATAAATTAAAAATTTTTCTGTATAACAAAGATAATAATAATATTAAATATTGATAAAAAAGATGCATAATAAAAATTCATAACTAATGTAATAAGGCGTTCAAGTATTTAAAACAGTTGTTTACTGTATGAAATATTTTACGCGATGATCTAGTTTAATAGACTTTTTTTAAAGCATCTTAAAGCTCATAAATTTTATTTAACCTAAGTATTATTGAATTTCAACAATTAATTAACGTAAATATTTTGCTAAACGTGATTGAAAGTCAGTATATTTAATCAACGCTGATTATATTTAAATGATTATAATACAATATATACCAGTTTTCATTGAATTTAAAATAAATAAGTCTTCGCAAATGGAAGAAACTGTATCACATTTTTATGCAAGTGCATTGCTTAAGTGCAACGTGCAAGTGCATGATTCCACCGCATGCGCTTCCCTCTTTCCGACTTTTGACGAACTAAACTTCCAAAGAACTCAAACTTACTCAATTGCTCAGCACACGTCGTTCCAACGTGCCTCGGTACGACGGTGTCTACCTTCGTTCGTACGAACTGCAGTGCAAAAACAGCTGATCAATCGAGGTTAATTTCTGTCTAATCACGCATGGTCGCGTCCGTGATACGTCTAACCTTATCTAGCTTTGTTGTTGTGTTGTCTTGTTTCTACGTCGTAGAGTTGCATGCGCCCTTGAAATTGTGTATTGCAATGTTTTTTCTGTCAATATCAGTGTTTCTTCATCTTTTTTCATCCATTGCGCCGTAAATGAAAGAAAAAAGAGTAAGAGAAACACATCAAACAGGGTGTACGCTAAATTTCAAACGTAAGAGAAAAAGATTAAAAGAAGAACGAGAAGATATATTCACGCGCGCGCGCGCTCGTGTACATATATATACATAGTTTCAAACAGCAACATGCACATAACCTCTTTATCTATTTGGCGTATATTCCGTTTGTAGAGATAATCGAGAAATTGGGAACATCATAAATAATACTTCTTCATCTTTGCAGGTTAAAGTTCAAGCAAATTCCCAGGCACGAAGTATCTCTTGGTTGGTCCACTTCCGTATCGCGATAAGCTCAAACTGCGTGTAAATCAGTTGCCTACTTAAAGATGTCAATGGCTTCTTACATAATTAATGATGATTACAAAAACAGTTTCGAAAGGATAATCACAGAGAAGTAAGTAAGTGCCTGCTGATATTTATTTTTATAGCATTGAATAGAGCGAAAACTATTGCACACACAGTACATGTTAATCGATAGAAATTTTTTTATAGATTAGTGGAAAAGTGACATGTGATAATTATGTTTTGGTCAACTTTGGTAAGCTTAAAAAAATATTTTTGTAAATACTTGCACAAATTAAAATTAAACTTTGTATTTTTTTAAGGCTACATTTTCAATTAATCAAAGCAACAATTTTTGTTCTTTAAAAACAATTCTTGCTTTAAGTACCATTGATTAAGATACATTTTATACAAATCTGCAAACAAATTCCATAAAATTATTTTTAAGAGTAAACGTACGATTGTAGTAAATATCGAAAGCTGTGAAATATTACAAAAACTTATTACTTTGTGAAACTAATATCCTATATACGTAATACTTTTCTCACATATTATCTAATAATTAATCTGAATTACACATATCATTGGAAAAAGAATATTTTAAATATTAAAATATACAAAATTTAAGAAACTTACAACTATTAGCAAAGGGATCACTTATATAAATATATATGTAAGAGTTATTTTTTTATTCGAGTATATGCTTTTCTAATTTTATTTACAATCAATCAAACTTAAATAATTAAAATCATCTTATTAAATGTACACGTTTTTACCAAATTTATTAATTATACAAATAATTAATATTATTGGATTCAAATAGAAAATTTAAATTATATATGATATCAGTACTTTGTAATAAGCATCATATCAAAGTATATAATTTAATTTTCTATAAAATTCGTTTTAATTAAAAGCATTTTATTTAATCTACGGAAGGTACTATAAATTTTAAGGAATACGTGTTTCATAAGTTTCAATATTGCAGTGAAAGTAAATTTGAAATTCGAAAGTTCAAATTTATTTTCTCATTTATGAGTGATACATAAATCCATAATTTATAAAATATACTGTTCCTAGACATTTGCTGCTTTAGTTTTAATATCAAACTTATTCACACGAGTTATTGATTAAATTAATCAAACGCCATAGCAGTGTCTTATAGAATCAGTAGAGAGACTATAACGAATTAATCATAAAAAGGTAATCAAGATCCTTTTGTATTATCAGTAAGTCTATTCGCTTAATCTCGCTGCTTCAATCTAAGCAACCAACGCGACAATAAAGAAAAGATAATGATAAGAAGTGTTGATCGAAAAAATGAATTATACTGAATGAAGCACATTATATAATATTAGAACAAATTTTGGTAGGCAAGTTCGGCTGGATCAGCAGGTCGAAACATGATGACGAGGCCATTACTCCTCATCATCGGCACAGACACGACAACCGCGACGACGGCGACCACAGCTACCCTACTAGCAAACCTCGGCTACTCGCACAGGCTTCCCGAGATCAAAGTGAGACGGCATCGAGATGAATTCGCTGCTCCGCACCGTCAACTCCGTGTCCAATCGGAAAAACATGCTGGTGCGCGAGTCACTCCAGCAGCAGCTCAACACCACCGTTATCGAGATGCAGAACACGGCCGGGGTGCCGGACGGCTCAACAGTCGAGGTGTCTGAGGAGGCGCTGTCCATCTGCTCGGTCCTCGAGGCGATATTTTTGCACGGATTAAAGGACAGTCTGTTGAATCGAGTGACGGAAGCGCTCAGCGGCCCGGATTACGATGCAATGCCCCAGCCAAGCTTCTGGGGCCCGCTCCTCGTCTTCTCGCACAGGCAGATTATCGACCAAATACAGTCTCTCAGTCAGGTTAGTTATCTTGGCACTTGATGCCAATTCTCGAGTAGATAAACAGTCTTTCTACTCTTGCTTCGAGTCTTTAACTATGTTCAAGGCTGAGATATTGTAAAAAAAACGATACGACTCGCAAGTCCTGAGAAATCGCTACGTTTCAACTTTATTTATGTCATCTAATTTCAACGTGCATCTCCTCGTATTTAGTTTTTTAAACTGTTATTTATGCTGTTTGGAAATGCGCGCGAAACTCTGTGTGCTGCTGAAAACAAAAGTTATTAATTAAAAGCCTATCTACCATTTTTATTTGTTTATGTAGCATTGGAAAAAGAAACTTTTTGATCAAAATATACCAGTATTTTGCAGAATATAGTTTGAGATGATAATTTATAAAAGTTGTTTTTTCAATATGTTTGCCAATTCGTTAAGTAAATCCTTTCGTATGCGTATCGAAATTGTTTTTCGAAACGTGTTTCTTATGAAGAGTTAATACTGATAATTATGATATATTTAATGGTCAATTTATTAAATTTTCTTTGAATTATAAAAATCTTACATCAAAGTATTATTTAGAAATATTCAAATATTTTAAGATCAAAGCTTTAAGTGATTATTTATAATGTAATAATAAAGTATTTTACATGGAAACTTCGGGTTTTTTTCAATAATAATTACAGTAACTTGCAATTAATGAGACGTAGTAAAAATAAAAGAACTGATGATGTATGATTTTTGCACCTCTTGTAATTAACAAATGATCAATCTGTTATTAAACCTACTCGAGATAACATTGATTTATTATAATTATTCCAAAATTAATTAAACAATTAAAATTTAACATTTTCCTCTCAGCTGACAACGGAAGTTGGGTACTGTCGAGCTTGGATTCGGCTGGCATTGAACGAAGGTCTCCTGTCCAGCTACTTAGCGGCTATTCGCCGCGACAATTCAGCCTTAAAACCATATTACACTCGTGCCGCTTTCATCAGGGACACGGACCTTGTGGAAGTGGCACAGCGGCTCATCGAGAGCATCGACTACATTAGCTTCGACTTGACAACCAACTCCAGCCTCATGAATTATTGGTCGAGCACTCCGCTACTTATGGCGGCAATCTGGTCGCCACCGATGAAGTCCTGTCCCATTTTTAGCGCCGTCGACATCGCCAAGACAATAAATAGCGAACGCGCCGATAATGAAAATAGTATGGATGAAATAGAGACGGCCAGTTCGATTGGTAGTCTTAGCTCCTTCAACTCCTCGCAAAATACCCTCAATGGCTTTCCGGAAGAGGAGCCACTAAGAGTCATCCTAGCGAAAAAGATGCACCAATTGGACGTTGCAGAGAGTGATGAAACTGGTTTGGAGGGGACGTCTCATCAGTTGGACAAAGCCACCGAAGACTCGGCTAAATTGACGGGCGAGTCGTCGAAAAATAATTGGAAAGCCATGGAAGCAGCAGCCACAGCTACGAATAGCCTGAAAGAGAAAAAGACCGAACAAGAAAATCGTAGCGAACATGCGGAGACAATGGCGGCCACAGCGTCTACATCGGCATCCGCTTTAGCATCGGTCGGTAATTCGTTGATCGGCAAAGTCGGATGGTCGACCTCTTACGAAGACTGCCAATCGTCCATGAATTCATCCGTGGTTTCGAGGAATTCAATAGGCGATGGCCTGCAAACGCCAGCCGAGGGACCAACTTACGACGCGCTACTCAAGAGCTACCACACTGGGAATTACGATCCGCCGAACCTGGAGGAGCTTTTGGAGAGATACCCCGATTACCAGCCGGTAGCCTCGACGATTATGGGCAATGCGGAGCCGCGCCAAAAGAAGAGCTTCGACGAGCAGTTGGGCAAACTGGCCCGGGAGAAGGGCCTAGACCTCCAGAACTATAACTGCCTCGAGTGCGGCCAACTGATCGGACTGACTTTCGGAAGGGCCAACGTCTGCTCGTTCTCCGGCGACTACTTCTGCTGCAACTGCATGGCTACCGAGGAGTACCTCATACCTTCGCGCGTCGTCCACAATTGGGATTTGAAACAGTATCCGGTCTGCATGAAAGCTGCCAAGTACCTCTCCGAGTGCTCGACCTTGCTGGACTTGAAGGTTCTCAATCCGAGGATATACAACGCCGTGGACTGTATGGCCCAGTTGCAAACGCTGCGTGTTCAACTGAACTTGTTGAGAGCGTATTTGTTCACTTGTCGCGAGCCGATAATAGAGGCACTTCAGAAGAAGGTGGCCCCGCGGGATTACTTGTACGAACACATTCACCAGTATTCCGTTTCAGATTTGGCGGACATCCCCAACGGGGGTCTGGCGCAACAGCTTCAAAAAGTGGTCGAGTTTGCGAAAAGTCACGTGATAAACTGTTGGTTGTGCAGTCAGAAAGGATTTATTTGCGAGGTCTGCAATAATTCAAAGGTTATTTATCCCTTTGATACGCAATCCACCTACCGAGTAAGTGTTCAAGATTACATTTGCCAGTTATACTCGGTGCAACTGCACTCGCTTTGATAGGCTCTTGTAATCTAATAAATCAAATCGAGCGTTTCATTTTATTGAAAAAGCCGTGGCAAGAGGGCCATTCGTCTTGTCTTTAAATAGCATTTCCTATTTCTCGTTCGTTTTATTAACTAATTTTATTTTTGCTATAAATAAATAAAAATCCTAAATGCAGTGTGCGTGTTCGTCGTATACGTTGATACTATATTTTATCCATTATTGCTGTCGTGATGAAAAAACTTTCGTTTAGATTTTTTTAATTCAATATTGCGCGAATAAAATTATTTGAATCTTTTTCTAATGACGCGCAATAAGTTTAAAACTAGTTATACATTTTAAAAGGGATAATACTCTGAATACGATATGATTTAAATGATAGTTCTTGCAGGCAAGTTGGCAAATCATTTCACCTCAAAATAACTATGCAGTAATAAAATGAAACGAAAAATAGTTCAATCGTTCCATTATTAATAAACTTATAATTTTTGTAACGCATTGAATTTACAGCCCGTGTAAAAAGAAAGAAATACCTTTTGGGTAGCACGTTATTAAAATGTATGATAAACCGTTATTTTTTTCCGACGAAGGAATATGCGCTTTTTAAATAGTATTCATCTATATAAAAAGCAGCTATTGAAAAATACATTATCGTAGACGTACCGACGTGATATAAATTCGGTGTGCAATATGATTATGAATATTACACCCGTTTAAGCGATCCACTCGATGGAAGAATTATCCATTTTAGCTTAAATATTTTTAATTTGACAGTAAGCCTGTAGCGAATTTATTAACAATACCGTTGTAAATTAGCGATTATTAAAATGAATGTGTTCTTTGATTAATTTCAGTGCGGGTCTTGCAATGCGGTGTTCCACTTGGATTGCTTGAATGCGAAAAAGCCTTGTCCGAAGTGCGAACGCAAGCGCAAGCGAATTGATCTGCCGCTGTTGAATATGGGAAGCTCGGACATGTTTAACGAAGCTACACTGTCGCCAACAATCGCCACCAACTAATCCATCGGACCTCGATGCAATAACAGTATTCAAAAGTCAAAAGGAAAACAATTAAAAACGTTAATAGTGTACATTTGTACAAATGTTATATTTAGCAAACACCTTAATGTTAAGTGCTTGTCAATGTAAAGAAATATGGTTAAAGTGCAATAAACGTACTAACATTTTCTACGAGGCAGCGTCTGCAACCCGCGTGAAAATGCCTCCGAGATTTTAACTTCTATTTTTATCAAAAATGAACAATAATGGAGAACATGCATAATACGGAGAATATTTGTGATAAAAGAAATGGTTAATTTACACTGGTGGATCGACTTTTTTTATAGATTAACTTTGTATAATATTTATTTCAATTTTATGTACAAAAGTAATAAAATAGACACGGCTGCTTGCTACAATAAAGTCGATTTTATTCAAAAATTTCTTTTCTATACTTATTATACTGAAATATTACAATTAATACTGTTGCTCTATAAAATGTAGCTAGAGAGCATAATTGAATCGAGTATTTGACTCAGGACTGATTCGATATATTCTCGTTTACCTCTGAGATACTCCTTAAAAGCTTTATATTACTTAATATTGGTAATTTTGAAAATTTACTATCCAGGTACTTAATCCGCTTATGCTTACGCTTATGCTGTTTATCACCGGTAAGATAAAAAACCTTTCAAAACTACTTTAAATTATGCTAAGTGCAATATCCAAACGCCTCTCCTTCGCACACTTGCACTTCAAATAATCTCATTCTTCACTTTACTTAATTTACAATTTAAAGATTATATAAAAATAAAGTGAAAATTACATAAATTTATACAATATTATTTTTCTCTTGTATACTTATTAAGATCTAGTTATATATAGCATGTGTTTGCCAAAAGGGCGCGAAAAGGCTACCTTTTATAAACTACTTTAAGACTCTCTTACTTAGTTGTTTGCATCATTTGTACTCTCTTGTTTGTTAAATATGAAACAATATAAATGTTTCTAAATATTACAAAAAGTTTCTCTCGTTAAACCTTGTTTTGCAGGCCAAATTTTGATCATACGAAACTTTTTACGCCAGGTTCACCTTAAATTTTAAGAAAATTTCTTCCCAATTGTTGGACATTGAAATTATGAGTCTATCTCTAAATATATAGTTTAAATTTTTAAAAACTCAACAGCATTAATTAGCAAAAAATAAACATATATTATTCTACGAAACTTTATAAAACAAATAGATATTTTAAATGGCTCAGTCATTTTTTTTTTAAAACAATGAAAACAAAAACAACAAAGATCCCATCGTAAGTGTAATATATTCGTTACGATACCAATGATTAATAATTATTTATATCATCATTGGTAACTCAAGTTCTTAATTCATCAAAGCAAGATTTCAGCTTTAAATATATTCAGTTATTCAATATTATTAATTATTCGAAACGAAGTATTTTCACATTACTTAAAGTTTTCCAATTGTAGTGTGAACAAATATCTTTATTCAATATATTTATATTTTGTAAAATATTCTTTCTCCTAAATAACTCTATATTATAATTTTTAGAATATTTAGAAAGTTTAACAAATATAAATTAATGTTTACTTTGATAAATTAAATAATTAGAACTTACAGTATTAAAATACAATATACTCTTTAAAGTTTACAAGTGCCGCACGTACACCTCCGTGTTACATTTAATAAATGCGATAAACTTTTCTTTACTTATATCAAGTAGGAGATGCAAATAAGAAAATCCACAATCTCTTATTCTTTTAATATCCTCGAATAATGATGACGTACATTCGTAAAAGTATATAGCCGTCAAGATACAAATTATAAATTTGAACTAATTTTTCATACAGTCCCGTGTTAAATAAATAAGATTCTTAAATGTTCGGCTTAACAATACAAAAGTCAAACGGCTATCGTATTTAAAAAATGAAATGATTTTTTCATAGTTTCGCTCTAATTTTTAATGTACGTACAAATAATGAAGTTACGGGTCTACGATTTTTAAGTAATGCAGAACTACAAATAAAGGAATTACAAATGTAATACTACGAATATAATTAAACATATATGTCGAAATATCACAAGCTGAAGAAATAATATCTATAATGTATAAAATCGAAAATGCAATTATTTAGAAAAAGTTTTTGTTGCTCTCTTCAGTCTAATAGAGTCTATTCGTAGGATTAAAATTAGCAAATCTTAAAAAATGAAAAACCAATTCTCGCTGTTAACACTCCAATACGTAAACGTATTCGAACAAAAATGCCGCTAGGCACTTACAATAGGTTGTCACAATCGACATTCGTGCAAAATTAGAATGCATTTGGAAGAATACGTGCATAAACCACTTCTGATCTAATTTCAAGAGGCTCGAGTTCTTCGAAAAACAAATGAGCAGAATTAGCCGCAACCAGATCTATAAAATCTATAAACTACAAGTTTGCTACTTCTAGTTAAGAAGATCAGTGTAATACAAGTTAAAAGTCAGCAAACATTGTTCACAGCTATCCAGCAATATTTTTTGCCTTTTCACGTTTAAAAAGTTAACGATAAATTAAAGCAACTAAATCCCGTGCTCGCTGATAGTCATGTGCGTTCATCCTGACCAACCGTAAATTCTACCTCGCATTCGGGTTCACAATGTTAAGTGTTTTCCAAGCTGATATGCGAGGCGCTTATACCGAGCTTTGAGAAATCTACAATAACCGAAAGTCGAAAATAGAAAATACGTATAGATGTTACCCTAACTAGAGTCAAGAACAATTTTATCGTCCAGCTCTGCCGTCTAATCGGGACGCAATGGAGAAATAAATATTAACGAACGCGCGGCTAGTGTTGCATATGCACCGCAACAACATCCGAGCTCTGTTAAATGTTAAATTTTAAGTATTATCGACGAAACTTCACGATTAAATTAAAAGATGAAATTTAAAATATTCCCGGTGTGCATTCTAAACGCGAGGTGTAGCTTCGTCTCTATTCCGCCAGCTACACTCTGTTCCAAATGAAAAAACATCGTTGAAAAAATACCTCACAATCCACTAATCAATATCGAGGCGATTAAATTACATCTCGTTTACTATACTAACTTTATTCCTTTTAAATACGCCGTTGATTGATCACCCAAGAACTGTCAATCAACCAGATGCTTTCAATAAGCAAAAGTATTAAGAATATTAAAATTAATAAAATAGAAAATCTTATTTTGAAAGATTATACTCTTAGTTGTTAAAATATCTAAGTTTATCACATTTAAATTTGAGTTTATAAAATATTTGTAGCAACATTACATCTAAGATAGGTCCTTCGTCAGTAATGTAAAAATAAATATCTTCTTAAATTTTAAGGTGAACCTTATTCTTCTGTTGTCATTGATTATGCAAAGTCTTAGGAAAGTAAGCCGAGGGTAACAGAGGCTTATCCAGTACAACACGTCTTAAGCCACCCTGTAAAGAACTACCCGCACTCTTGGGCTTGGTGCCGTTGATTGCTGGAGCTGGTACATTGTTGTTTTCAATTATCGCCGGTACTGAGTTACCACTTCCGAGATTGGTTGACATCTTGCTCTGAGAATTGGCACGTTCAACTGGTGTACTCGTGCTCGAGATCTGCCCAGACTTGAAGTTTATCCCAGCTGAGTTGTCAGAAACCCCAACACCCATAGATCTTGCTGAGGTTCTGGTCGTCTGGTTGATGTTTGGATTTTGAACAATTGGATTTCGAAGCGGCAGGCCAGAGAGCGACATGGGTTGATTAGAATTAGGTGCTGGAGTTCGCGTTTCAAATCTGTTGGGCATAAATTTGCTGGTTCTCGGTAGAGTTAACTGTATGGACTGTGGCATTGTCATTGGAGCAGTTACCGTGGCACTTTGAAGAGGTGTATGTACATCGGCCAATCTTCTATTTAACCAACTTATGACATTATCGTTGTTCTTAATGGTCTTCTCCTTCTCTTCCAGTTGAGTTCGTAATGCTTTTATCTGTTCTTTGAAATCTTCGGTTTCTGCCTTAATTTCACGATTTTCTTTGGCGTACGTATCCACTTTGCTCTCCAACTGGCCAACTTCTTTCTGCTTGTTGTCTAAAAGTCGCTCCTGCTCAAGAGCTATGTTTGTTCGTAATTTTAGTTTGGACTTTGCCGAAGCTAACTCATTCTGCAATTTACTTAAAATTTCGTTAGCTTTTACCAGTTCTTCGCCCAAATTTTTTAAAGACGCCTGTTTCCGTTGCAGTTGTGCCTCTTTTTCGGATAGTAATTCTTCTAGTCTCTGTTTGCTTTCCTTTACATTCTTTATCATTTCTGTATGCTTATTTGTTAAAATTGTTTTATCCTTCAATTCTTGTTCGAGTACAGCAACTTTTGTCGACAACGCGTTCACCGATTTATCCTTTTCATGAAAATCAGTGTCGAGTTTGCTGTTTTGTTGTTTTACTGATGAGAAATCGCGTTGCACCATATTTAATTCTTTTTCCAACTCTTGAAGCTGCTTTAACTGCTCTTTATTAGTTGCCTCTAAAAATGACTGCTTATCTCTGTAACTTGCATTTTGTGTCCTAAGTTCGGCAACTTCGGTGTGCAATTGTTTTATTACTTCGCTATGCCTGTATTCAAATTCCATTTTTTCCTTTTCTGTTTGATTTTGCCATTCTAACCTTGCTTGTACTAACCTGTCTTTTTCCAAAGAAACTTGTTGAGAAAGGCTCATTTGTAACTGTGTCTTTTCAGTAATACATTTTTGTTCGTGTTGCTCTAATTCTTTACATTTTGATTCCAGCTTATTTTTCAAATCTGATATTCTCGTCTCTAAGCTCATAACATCTCTATCTTTTTTTATTATGTTTTCTTTTAAACCTTTTATTTTTAAGGCCATATGTGTCTTTAAATCTGCATCATTTGCTGGTGCAATATTTAAACTTAAGTGACATAGATGCTTAATTTTATTAGTTTCTACAAGTTTGAAGCTCCAGTCTCCACCTTCTTCAGCCAAAAGCAACAAGAATTTGGGTGTTTTGGGTAAACTTGCAACTGGAACTTGACATTGCTCGAGTAAACATATTAATTGAGTTGTAAAGTTATCAAAATCTACAAGAAGACCTTGCTGTGCTTTTAATACTTTAAAATCATCATCGGTGATAAATAATGAGTATAAGAAACATGGATCATCATCATCAGATAGAAGAACACAAAGAGCCTGAAAAAATAAATATATTAAAATTAGTCTTTCTCCATTTACTAGTTTATAATTATTTTAAATTATATGAAAAATTTATTTAAAAATTATTTAATTTTGTTATTTGTGCCATTATTTTTTTACAAACAACACATAAAAAATATTGTAAAAATAAAAAATTGTAATACCAAGCAAGCAATGTTATTTTATAATATAACAAAATTATTTCAAATACAATTTTAATAATTGAAGTTATCAATATTCTTATTTTACAATGAATATTATTGATTAAATAATTTACGTAAATATAAATAAATAAATTAATTGTTGAAGAATTAGAGACATCAATGATAATTTAAACATATAAATATATATATATATCAATCATAAAATAAGAATTAATTAGTTTTTTTAAATCATTTTTTTATGTATAAACTGATTAGACATTATCATTCATAAGTCGTTTCAATGTATTAACTTAATAATATTTAATTAATTGTTAGAAAGTTTGTTAAATATTCATTATCAAAATGATAATGATTTTAAAACATTTGTAAAATCTTGTATTTATATATTTATTTTTAAAAAATGATTATAATATAAAAAGTAGATTATATTAGTACGCTAAGCTGATGAGAAAGCATTTATTTATAGTAAAACAATGCAGTTTCAACTCTATAATTAAATTAGTTATAAAATGATATCAATTAAAAAATATTTAATAAATTTTCAAATAGATTTTTCAATAATTTATCAATATGTATTATGCTAAAAAAATATTTTCTAAACTTCAGTATTAATTTATAAATATGTTTGAATAACTTAAATAGAAAAAAAATTAAATTAATTAATAAATTTGTGATTAGCTTTAAGAATCTAGATAAAAATTTGGTTAAAAAATCTGAAAATCTATATTTAAAGCAATAAAGAAATATCAATATTTCTATAATGACAAAAAATGAAATTAAAACATCATAAAATAATATCCATATCACTCTAAGATAAATGGCTGGTCTGACATAAACAGACGCCACTCTTTTGGACTTTGTTTACAGACAAACAAGCCAAGTCAGCGCAATGGAGTATGTGTCAGATAAAGATAGAGAAAGAAAAAAAGATGAAGGAGGAAAGAGGAAGATTGAAAAAGTGAGGTTATAATCTCGTTCATCATTGGAAAAAAACTTTCGCAGGCTCGGTAATCAGGAGAAAGAAATGTTTTTACTTACCTTGCGGCAGACGGGACTGAGACCTGCGTGGATCTCGACGTTCACCCTTAGTTCTTTTTGCCTTTCTTCTTTGTGCTGGGGCTTGATGTAGACCCGCTGCACCTTCGTGTAGATGACCTCGACGTTGTTGAGCTGAAGGGCCGAGTCACTGCCGGCCACGGCGCCGATCGCGATTGTGTTGAGGAAGTTCATCGCGAGTGAGAAAGGGTAGCTAGAGGTCGGAGATCGGATATAACGAGGACTTTCCTCGAGGGGAAGCTTCCTAGAAGACACAGCGCGGCTCAGCGGCAACGCACTCGATGACGACGGCAACCTGGCGTCGCTCTGAGAGTTCGCATCGTGCTGCTGCTAATCGCGAACAACTTACGCTCCTCGAGCCCGAGGACGACGTCGCGGCACGCCAATTGCAGCACCACCTCCAGCGCAACGGGTTCGTGCCTTACTTCTCATGCTCCCTCGCGCATCCCCGACAGAGACGAACGTCCAAGCGCGTTTTCCTAAGCTTGCACAGGCCCGATAAGGATAGGAAGCAGCGGCGGCAGCAGCAGCAGCGCAGCGTACGCGTCGTAGTAAATACAACCGTCGAGCGCGTCGAACGTGAATCCGCAAGCAACAGAAGACTCGTCACTCGTGTGCCGAGGACGCACCGACTGTGTTATGTGCGCGCGCGCGCATGTGTGTTTGACTTTAGCGGGGCCTTTGCGTTTCTTGCATCTCTATATCTATTGCTTTCTAGCGCTCTCTATTCCGTCCCTCTTTCTTTCTCTGTCTCTTTCTCCTCTCGCCCTCGCATTTGCCAGCTAACGCGCGATACTTCTCTCCTCGTCGTGCGCCATAGCCGTACACGTACTATATTATAGTTTGGGTACAGGCCAACGAGCGCGGAGCTTGTTTGTCTCTTCTCTTTTTTCGTCGGCCTCCCTTGCCTTCGCCCTGCCTCGCTTTCTCTCTTTTTCTCCTTTTCTCCTTTTCTCCTTTTCTCTTTTTTTCCTTCGGTCTGGAGGTCCGTGTGCACTCTCGTAGTCTGCGGGAGATAGCTTATTCTTTTACGTACTACGTAGAAGCGGACGTGATGTAGTGTGTGCTCTGGGCGCGCGCATGTGCACGCGCTACAGGTATATAACTAATGCTTTTCCACTATATATGTGGCACAAAAGTTTGCCGCTCCCTGTGCATTTATCCACGCGCGCGCGCGCGCGCGTGAACCTACACAATGAATAAAGGATGCAAGTATAAATACCTTAGTGAGATTTATGATTATTACAGCAAAACACAGCCAAATGCCGTTTAGTAACCATCATCGGCTCCGATGAATAGTCAACAATATTTAAATCATAACACGATTAATACTCCTGCGAAAAATATTGAACTGGTTTAATTGCGATTAGGGAAGGCTTGGGCGAAACAATATTCTCATACCTCGACAATATCTACTACTCGCGAAAATATTCAATTTCGACCAAATTTCACGCAACCTGCACCTAGCACTTTAAATTCTTTTGAAGGTTACGCTTGCTTTTGTTTATAATAATTACATATTTCAATGTAATTACACGTAATTATTATTTTTACAAGCAACTATCATATTTTTCTAAATATATGTACAATTTATACGTGTATGTACGTGCGCGTGTGCATAAACACGTATTTGTACGTACGTTTGAATGATGTAATCTTTTCTTAAAAAGCATTCGGGTACATAATGGATTTGGGAAACGTCTGCTAAAATAAAATATAGATAATAAAATTATATTAATTTTAACGATACCAAATCAATCGACCGTTAAATATATTCTATTATGAATTATGTAGTTTTTCTTTATAAACCTATAATTTACTAAAATTTTATAATAAACAATTAGTCTAGAAATTATTCCTAATCAATAGATCGAAATTTGTTTCACAGATGTCACTATAAATTGAAATAAATCAAATATTTCCCTTAAAAATTTCCTTCATAAATATAATGTGTTGTTTCATATTTAAATACATATTGTTGTTATTTTTAAAAAATTATTTTTTGTTTTCGTTTGAAAAAAATTAGACTTTCTTAATTTGTGGCTAAGTAAATGACCGCTAAAATAGTGAAATCTCTCTTTGCAAAATACGCATGGTTCACAAGTTCATATAATTTAACTTTCAGAATTTCCTTATTTAAAATTAAAAAATTAACTTTAAAATTAGAAAAAATTTAAAGTACTAAGAAAATTATACAATAGATATTAATTAATTATTTTCATGACTTTGTATAATTAGTAAAAATTTATAAATAATAATAAGTATTTAAAACGCGAGAAAGATACATATTATTTAATATATATGTTTTATAGCAAATAAAGAAGCATTCAAATATTCATTTTTAAAGCTGTTTTTTAAACAATTTGAAAAATAATTCTTGAAACCTGAACACGATATCTGAAATTGAATACATACTCGACAGGTTCTTTTTAATTAAAGATACGGACATAACACGTATGCCCATAAACTATAGAATCCGTTAAATCAACATTAGTGCAACATATGATTTACTGTGCGTATTGAACAATGCATATTATGTCATTAAAAGTGTACTGACTGACACAAACATCAACAATATTAATACATGTGTATGAAAAATTCACTCGTGCTAACAGATAATCGTATGAATTTGTGTACTCGTTCAAGTCATAAGTCACTTGGAAAAACACCATTAATCGTTCTGAATAGATGTTACACGAAGTGAGCAAGTCCTAATGAACGGAAAAACACGGAAAAACTAATTATGATTCGTTAACGTTTCAAGGCAATTTTCACATTTTCTTTATTTATTAACATTAAAATTAAAATAGACGCGTAAGATTTTTTTCTTTCGTAAAAAAAAGACAAAATTTTCTCAAATCGTAATACATCGAGAACTATTGCAACATACCAATACTTTTAAATGATACGTAAATTAGGTGGACACTCTTAAGTTTCATGAGGGTATGAGTAATGTAACTTTAGAAAACTTAAGAGAAAAAAGTGTTAATAGATAACAGAATACGTAAACAGGTAATGTTGAAACGCTTGGTTCAATCAACTTTCACTAAGTATCTCATCAAAACGTTCACGTCATATTTACATCGTCATTGGTGTATTAAAAGAAATTTCTTCTATTAATACGTCGTGCAATTATTTCAATTACAAAATACTTAAAAAAAGTAATTATAAAACCAATTGATTCGGTACTCACTTATATTTATTTTTTCTCTATTCATTCATTGCACACGATTGATACATAATAAAATATTATCTTAATTCGAACCCATTTTATTTATCAAGAAAAATTATCGATTTCAATTGTGCTTTTTATTATTGTCGATCGTATATATTATTTATATATACGGTGCCGACAAGTCAAGATATGCTAATTTAGATTTATTAAAAAAAAAAACAAATTGCAATATCAATAAAACGTTCGTTATCTATAAAATGTATGCATTTGTTGCATTAAAAAATTGCAATAAATAAAATTATTTTATATATACGTATAAATAAATTGTATAATTTAATTAAATATATGAACATCAATTACAAGCACAGTTACAAGTTCATATTCGGAATACATATGTCATCATCAATATCGAGGCATTAAAATAAATGAAAGCATTAGTTTATATATCGAATTTTCAAAAATGATTAATATTTAAAAATTTATTTTAAGCTTTGACATATGATAGAAAAACTCACGTATAAGAGTTTAAAAATTTATTTTACGTACACATATATATATATATATATATATAATTATTGGTGATTCACAATTATGTGCCATAGTCATTATACGGTATGATGTGTATTATTATTGTTTTTATAAAAGTAAATATTTAAACAATTATATTTAAAATAAAACTAACTTTATGTTGCGTGGGTGATAACACAAATTTTACCTTATTGCGTAAAATATTGTTCAAATCTATAAGATAAAAAAAACATTTTCACGAATGTTTCATCTCAATATGGTACTTTAGACATATCAATACTAAACGATTATAATACAAACAAAAATTACATAAAGAAGCGCATAAAATTTACTGACACTTTTCTGGGATCGTGATGCTCTGAAATTTAGCGTTTAAATGAATAAAATTATTACTTATTTTTAATTTGCACAGTGAAATGCGCGCGAAATTATTCTTTATTAAATTAAATATTTATGAAAAGCATGATTGACGTCTTAATAAAGTATGCATTTACGTGTATACTAAATGAGCTAGAAATATATGCACGTAAATCAAAGTCATATTTAGTAACATTAAATAAATAAAATATGTATCATACACAAAAGTAATTTGTTAACATGTTGATCTTCCGAACAATAACAAAATTGTTTAAATTTTTAAGTGATAAATTTGCAAACTAGTATTTACCTTGTAGCGGTTGAATGTTCGAGAGACAATTTAAATCGTTTTCTCTTGAAAAGTAATGATTCGACAAGGATTTTAGAGTCTTACAAGAGTGAAAACAATGAAATTATTTGAAATAAATAACGTAGAGATTGTAAAGGATTGAGGATCGCGTTTAAATACCGGATTTTAGTTTCAACTGCATTACCGACGGCAATTCACATGAAAGAACATAGCCAAGAGGAGGCGCTAGTTCTCGTTTTCGAAACTCCTGCCTTGCACGTCATATCATCGTTTCCAAGGTCCGCGATGTATCCCTCAATTTTATTGTTTGCGCGCGCGAATAAGCGTGCGAACAAGTCGCGCACTTTTCTCGAACAATCGCCGTAGAAACGTGTTTGGTTTTTATCTCTAATTGATCCTAACCTACGCCCGTATCGAATATTTTCGTAAGGAAGTGTTAACGTCCTGCCTATGTTGATAAGCGCAGGCGTGCGGAAGCCTCGTGGTGTAACAATACGGTGTACGGGCGGCGTGATAGCGATAACGAGCTGCACGAGGCGCGCGAACCATACCAGCACCGGCGGCATATGCATGTGAGTGGCTGTCTCGTGATTTTACTTCTTTTTTTATTTATTAATTTTATAATTCTCCGTTGATTTTTCGCTTACAAGTCTTTTTTGTTTTCGTATATTAACGAAGCAGCACTCTATTTTATTGCTCTAGAAGATAAAGAAGAAAGGACACGAGTCTAAGCTCGCGACTGGACATACACACGCACGCAAACATAAGGTGAGAGCTGATTTCCGGAAGCACTTGGCGTTTAACAAAAACGAGGTGTGACAAAGAAGCCGGTATTTGCTTATCTACTCACTAGTGCAACAAAACAAATGAATGCCCAGGCTGAATTTTTTCGGGGTTATGTAACGCGATGTTCGATAACAATTATTTATAATTTTTTTAACAATTATTTGGTACATCGCACTGGCCTGATTGATTTATTGCATCTTCTAGAACAATTCGCCGATAATACATTAGAACACTGAACATTAAGAAACGAATCCTTTGTTTGTCCTATCGATTTATAAAAAAGAATTTCAAATCGACTAACTCAAAAGCATAGTAAAATATGCTTGAAAATTAATGGTTCACAAAATTCTTAGAAAAGTAAGATTTATTTATGAAAAGCGTTTTATTAACACTATATTTAAACTTTAATGAAAATGTTTAAATATCTACTATTTAAATGTATA
The DNA here is from genome assembly GCA_018907185.1 of Platyscapa corneri. Lineage (NCBI taxonomy): Eukaryota > Metazoa > Arthropoda > Insecta > Hymenoptera > Agaonidae > Platyscapa > Platyscapa corneri. The sequence goes on along the minus strand of JACCHW010000042.1, from coordinate 753,062 downwards.
AAATGTAAGATTAAACTATCGCGGTGCTTACAAAAAGCAAAACAGTTAATATTTTAAAAATTTAAGTAAATATAAAAAAAAATCCGTTAATGCACGATACTATATTTACACATTGAAACACTCTTGAAACATAAAGAATATTATGTAAAAGCAAAAATTACAATTTTTAAGTGGTTTTAAAATCTTTTAATTAGTGCTACAAGGTAAATCTTTTTTTTAATGCTTGCAAGAATAATTTAAAAGTAATCGAACTTTAATTATGTAATAATTAAACCTTAAAATTGATAAAGCTTCTTAATATATTTAAATCAATAATTAATTTGTATTTGAAATATAATTTTCTAATCAATTAAAAATAAAAGATGAAATTAGTGATTAGTTAAATCAATATTTCAGATATTGCAAGAGATCTTGGTAAAAAAAAAATTTTGTGGAATATATTAAAAAAATTATAGTAAAACTATGTTGCGTTCAAATTAAAATTAATCGCGAATGATAAATTAGCCATTTGCGTGATAAATCCTAGAGGTTCTGATTAGCTGAGAAAAATAAATTTTGTAAAATTGGTCGAATAAAATTTGTGCCTAGTACTTTAATAGATTAGAAGAAAATATATGATATATTTTTTAACGTAGAAAATGTACCTTACAATTCGGATTTATTTGAAAAATTCATCTGCATCTTATCTATAAAACTAGACTCGATCGATGTTACGCAAGTCATATTCTAATGATATAGTTTTGAAACATGTTGAATGAAATTTTAACGTTTTATTCATGTAGAAATGTACATCCAATAATATACGTACTGATATATGATAAAAAATTCAATCGTATTATAAATGCATTTTTAGTCCATTATTGCAAGATACATAGCTACAAAAAGTATTACAAATAATTAATAACAGTAGGAAAAGTCAGTATGATAGTATATAAGTAAATATATATGTAAATAATTAAAATTTGAATATTATTTTTTAATATTGATATTTTTTCTATAAATTATTTCCAGCGTTATACAAAATTGTAACTGTGTAATTATAATGATAAGTAAAGGTTAAAGTAACTTGAAATTTAATCGTTATTTAAAACAAAATTTTTCTGTGGATGAATAGAAAAATCTGTGATGAAGTGTTCGAGTTAATACATCGGAATAAAAATTTTTCTCTTAGGGTTAATACACAGTAATCGTATTAATTCAATTTCATTTTCTATTGAAATAATATTGAGATTAGATCTTTAATATAGAATAGCCACAATAAAGAAAATGTAGTAAAGATTTATAGTTACTATCTTGAATTTTGGCGCATGGTCGGCTCGAATATACTTGATTCACCGATAAATTGCAAGATGTTCTATGCCTATGCCGAATAATTCGATTAATTTTTATTTACCATTTTATTGGGCTATAATATAATTGCTATATATTATTTATTGTATTTTTAGAATAATTCTGCTCTAGTCAGAAAAATACTGATATGTTTTTAGAAAAAGATGGACAGACTTAAAGGTATTCTAATAGTGAATATTTAATTAAAGAGAAGCCATAACAAACGGTAGGCATAAGATCATCCAAATATGGCAATTACCTTCAGTGTGTTTTTTTGAACTAGAATTAACTTATTTAACACTAGAATGAAAAAAGCTTGGAATAACTGGATTTTTTTGAAAATATGTACATAAATTTTGAATGGGCTGACGAGGAGAGGGTAATAGAGAAAATCTGTAGTTATATTGGCTATCAACTTGCGGTCAAAAGCACATTTCGTTGCTAGAAGGCTCTTGGCCGTTGCTCTCAAACTCATTAGGTATAATATAGTGGTGATTGCCCTTAACATAATTACATTAGGTTTGGTTGGGCTATCTGCGCCCACCCAAAGTGTAAAAGTTTTGGTATCTCTCCGAGAGCAAAAAACTCCTCTGCAGCATTTTCTGCTCTCGTTGATGCAGTAGCATAAATTTCTAATTGATTAATTAGATAGAGATGTTTGAGCGCTGGACACTGGCCGGTTAACGTAAATCTAAACAAAAATTACCGACGCGAATGATTCATTATGAATTGGAGAACTATAGTTGAATAATTGAGTCAATTCTCTTATCATTTTACCTGTTCAGTTGACTTTATCATCTACCGAGGCTAGTTGAAGGGTGTCCTTAATCAAGTTGAGCCTTTTTGCAACCTTCCGCCTTTCCTCGAAGTTGGAAAAAAGTCAAGAATTCAAAACATCAGCATTAAGCAGACTATTATCAACCATCAATTGGATATGGTTTTTACGACCGACAACAGATTTGAAGGACATCTTACGCATGTTATTTATTGTTTTTCTCAGTCTTAAAATAAATCATTGGATATCAGTTGCCGGAAGCGAGCTTTTGTTCAACCCTCCGGTGGCACGTGCTCGGAAAGTCGGGATCGCATTTATCGGCTGTTCGTTGACGGAGGACAATAGTTGTGAGGATTATTCCTTAAATATCTTGTTTTAGCATCTGCTGTGTTATCTACCATTCGTCTAGAAATGCCTAAAAACGTACGAATAAAACTCGACTCTCCTTGTTTTTCTATGCATTATAATTTTTGCATTACAAATTGTACAACATATGTAAATTTCTAAATTGTTATAATAAACGAGCGGGCGGCCAACGAAAACAATTATTTAAGCACACATTTAAAAATGGCGTGTTTAATTAAATGAAATAATCCGTTTCAATTTCGCCTAGTAAATATAGTTATTCCTCCCATATCAATATATTATCGAACGCCATATAACTCGTTATTCAAATACATCTGATTAATTAGTAAACGCGTGCGCACGTCGAGCCACGTGCGCCCCAATTGCAGGGTGAGGGTTAAAAATTAAAGGCTTTTGAGGCTTTTTGAGTTGTGAATTAGGTATTTCACGTGCATCGAGTCTAGCAACCGAATAGTGAAATTGGTGTACAGTTAGTTTTATCCCTCGCAAACTCGTACCCGATGGCTATATTAATAACTTGTTTCTCACGGTTAAAGCGTCTTGCCACCGGTAAGTCGTATTAAGATACTAGGCATTAGCTATACCTGTTCGCTATTTATTTTATTTATTTTCACTCTACTGCAACGCGTGATGCTCTCGACCGAAATTCGCGCTCTCAGCCGTCGAAAAATTATAATTCTCTTTAAAACACACGAGGAGAAGCGACACATTAATCAAGAATAATTTAATCTGGATTTAATTCGATTTACGCCCATATCTGGTATCTAAGATCTGCATCGCGACGCCGCAGGACCAGTTTTCCGGGTTAGTGACAGCCATTCGAATTAATAATGCGCCGACTATCGCAGACGGAGCGTCGAAATACGCCCTAATGTCACACACTCGTATGATTTACGAGGAAAAATAAACGCGCGAGAAACAAAGTGGCGTGTCGGATACTGTGTCGGCCGCGAAATACAATTGCGCGGAGTATAACTGCTGTGCCACATACGCGGTCCGCGGAAACAATTGAAATTGTGCGACGCACGAAAGTCGCTTATGCAACGACGACACGGTTAGTCCCGAGCATGAGAAAAGTGCGTCCGATATTGCACGCACTGATTTTTACAGCTATCGTGGAAAGAGAGTTCTCGTCGTGTCTGTAAAAAACGAGCGGGTTTGCCGATCGACGTCGGCGACTAGAGAAAACAGGACAGAAAAGCCGCGGCCAATAAAACTCGGAGCTTTTCGGTTGCTTCGGAAATTCACCCTAACTCCCCCGTCTGTCGGACACTTCAGTACCTGTGCGCTGGAGACATTCGGCGATGCTATTATTTTTATAAATGTAGAATTTATCAAGAAGATGCTCCGCAGCTGCTACGGAACTCGACTAAAGTCATTCTAGGAGCTTTATTTGTTCGTTTCCATATTCCCGTATCGAGCAAAGCGGCTCTATATTAATGAAAGCCCGTGTAACTTTTAGAATTTGAAATGGCATCCGGTGAAGAATGCACGCACGTTTATTCCTTTGGAAGTATCTCGAAAATTAGCCGAGCTAAAAAAACTGTTTCACGGCGTGCAATGCAATCCAGCCGCGAATGAAATTAAAAAACGAAATAACTTAATTTCACGATATACGCGGGTATTCTACAGCGATCTGATCGGATTCGTAAGAAAACTCGTGTACAATAACAGCGAAAATACCGTTGCGACAAGATTGAAAGTTTCATTTTCGTACTAAAAGCTTGGAGCTTCGTGCACTTGAGCGAGCAGTTGAAAAAAGATCGGCCTAGCAGTTTTAAGATATTACGCTCATCGGCTTTACAAACTGCATTCGGAGCAGTTCGCTTGGAGTTTTGAAAAATCTCGGACATACTCAAAGTGCCATCTTAAACAAACTAAAACTAATCAGGTGGAAGCTTTTGTATCTCGGCGGTCTTTATTTCGTTTTACGTGAAATTTCACAACAACGTTTCACGACGATGTTGTTTTGCAAGTATTTATAACGCCTTAAGCACTACTGCGTTACATTTTATTGCGCTCAACAATGTAGGCTTCGACTCTTATCTCGTTAGCAAATTCTGTAAAATGTTTTGCCTTCGAGGCAGATGTTGAAAAATAGACAGAAATAAACAATCGCGGCGCCTTCCTCGTTTCTTCGGTAGGTAATTGAATAAATTCTTACTTTGTACGTGTCTGCCATCGTTACTATTCGCTCGTGTTGATTTAACCATTTAACCTCTCGAACGTGATTTTATCTTCTTGTTTATTTATCGCTGTGTATGTACAAGTCCAATAATGGCACGAAGTTCATAATTTTGTCCTTTGGCAGCTCATCTTTCTATTGACGAAAATTTCGAATGATTTGAAAATAATTTGTAACGGGTATTCTTGTCCAGTCGCCGATTAATGTGAATTCGCGCATAAATTAGATTATTATATAAATTTATGAAAATGATTGAAATTCGATAATTATACGTTTTTAACTGAAAAATATCGCGCGACGCGTTTAAACCGCAATCGTGCCACGAGTTCACAAATAAAAGTATAGAAAATTTTATCAATTAGAATATAATTTATGCGTTAGAGCGAATATACCTGCAGCGATAAAATATACGGAAATGCGCTTTGCTGATGTAGATTAACCAATGATCCATATTTATACCATTAGTTTGTAAAGTTTTTTCTATCACTAGTAGGCTTATTTCGCTCGGGAAACTTTCTAAATTTGCACGTATCACCGGTCACTCTATGATTCATCCGAATAACACACATGCATGCATAATTAATTGCTTTAAAAAAAATTTATCCCTTGCTGGTAACGCGAATAATGTTTGAAAGTCAAGTCTTGATTCTACTTTGTAGAATTCTAGTTTCTCGGTTTTCATTTAAGAAGAATCGCAATGTATAGGTAATGATAAAAAATCTGTGCCTTGATCAAAAGCGACTGACAATATGGACAAAGAGTCAAAAAATCGCTAAGAAAATGTCGCGAAAAAGACGGGGAAATGCCCGGATGTCACTGATGTCAAGAGTGGCGAGCGCAGATTTTGACTATTCGTTTTTTGTTTTGCGTTGTTTTGTTTAATAATAATAGCCATGCAGTACTAATTTAATTGTTAATCGTCAGTGTAAATATAAAAGTGAATCGAATGTAATACCCGTAATTTTGTAACTACATTCCGCGTTTATTGTACAAAAGGTGCATCCGGGGATGGGATACCGTATGTGGCAGTGTCAACGTTATTATTAATTACGGTGCGTCGATAGTTAAAACACTGTACGACAACTTAAGCCCAAACGAGAGAGAAACGCATGTATCAAGCAATTCGTTTTTGGACATTTTTGGTATTTAAAAACTGTCGGTGCGTCTGCATTTATTCGCTTGTTGTCGCGCTGCTCTTCGCGAATAATCTAGCCGACATTAGACACCTCGACTCTCCTTACCGCGTCGTTATCGATATTCTAAGCTGCGGGTGTCCGTGACCTGGCGGGGGGGGGGTGGACGTTCTCTTAACAACCGAGCCGAATTCGCCAACGTCGAATAAATTTCAATCGTCCCCGCTCCGTTTCGTCGAAAGCTTTTATCGAAGTGAAAAAGTGCGAACGGCACACTCGTACACATCGACCGGAGCAGCCTCCGGTTTAACAGTGTTTATCCCCGTTGCTTAGGGACCAAAGTGCCTGATACCATCTACAGGACACTCCCAGCGGGTAGGAACAGGAACGACTTGCAAAATCTAATTACAAAATTCGGCCGCTGTCCGACTCGCGCACGCGAGCACTCGATCGTTCCCCAAGTATCTTAATCTAGAAGGTATTTGCAGCGAATACGTTGCTTGTTGCTTAACTCGCACACGCGTACGTGGCCGCACTACTAACGAGGTAAGTTCACCTCGTGTTGTGGGAGAGAGGAAACGTCTTCGAAGGCTACCGGCGTCACTCCGCGTCACGGGTCTGTGACGCGAGAATTTATTCACTCGGCGCGTGAATGAAAAGGGAGAAAGAGAGCCAAGGTGCTTTGTTGCTCGTTAAATGCACGCGCCCGGCCAATCTTGCACCACGACAACGGGAAACGGTCCGTTTCGGTTGCTCGCGCGACTCGAAATTCCGTCTCGTCCTCGTTCGACCAATTTGTTTAACTTAATTACGCGAGCCGTGAAAACGCCGCGGATGATCACGATGGCATATAAATGAGCTTTCTTCGCTCTTGTCGAGGCGGATACGCGATAAGATTGGATTCACTCGCACTCGACGGCCAATTCGTGCCGGAAGGCCAAACTCTTCCTCCAGCCCGGCGATGTTTTTAACTTTTGCGGAGGCTCAATTTTTAGCCCCGAATCCAAACTGCTAAATTGCTCTTGGACGATGAATCTTAAAGGCGCGATATATTCAACGAGGGTTCGTTATTATTAAAGCCGATTCGCGTTCAAGTGTGGATGAATAATATCGTTGATTGTTAACGTGTGTTGGATGATGAAGAAACGAGCGACTACTCGATTATTAAGACGGTATCTCGGTTGTCCCCGCCGCTGTAGTTATCCCGACTAAGGATTTGGCGCCATCTAACTCTTCGTGCGCGTAACTTTGACAAATGCAGCGCTGCAGATTCCTGCAATTTTTCAATCGTTTTAATTCCAACATTTTTTCAAGGCCCGTGAAGTGGATCGTTTCCGTATTATAAACACAGTGATCGTTCGCATAAATCGAAATCGAAGAAGCGAAAGCGAACGCACCTATTAGGAAAATATTGTCATTAATTGCGACGAGTGTATTTTTTCGCGTTTTAAAAACAGTTCGAGTGATTTGTTATCTTTTCGAATTTAAAGCTGAGAACCTTGAGCATAAATATATTATTATAAACAACGCGTAATGTACAGATAAACGAACGGCGTCTTATTTATAAATACAGAATTGCGCTAAAAAATCAATCGTTGTCTATGTGTTATAGAATTAATGGCGCGCGTGTAAGTAAGATAGTATAGAGGGGGAAACGGCTCGTCGAAGAGTAACGCAAGAATTAATCGAGGTACGAATGCCGAGGGATTTGCAGAAAGTAGCGTCAATGGGCGGAGATTTAGAGGTCCAAGATCATCGAGCTGCTAGCTACTTCAGATAGTAAACGGTTACTCGAGAGTCGTTGAGTTTCTTCTTGAGCAGCACGTTTCTGCAGACGGTGTGGATAATGATAAACGGCAACAACCTATGCGTGTCGCTGCTCGTCGGGGCCATTTGGACGTTCCGGGGCTTTTGGCTCGAAATGGAGCCGATCTTAATGCGAAGGCCCGGAAGCACTCGAGCAAAATATCAGGCGAGTGAGAAGATCGCAAAGCGTCATCGCGAGCACAACCCAAATCTGCCGCCATCGGACAACAGCACGAGGGGCGGCTCGGGCAACCGATTAGACTGCGTTGACGTCGGCAGTGAGAAGAGCTTCAGAGGGCAAAGACAGTTGCAGGTACTCTGGGCCGCACGGGGCGACGCATGCGAGCTCGGGAGAGACGAGGATCCCCTCGAGTTCGGCGCGCGTCTTCTCGTAATACCAATTGGAGGCTCGCGCGCTCGACCTAATAGTTATTGTTTGCAGAGCCACCGGATAAGGTGGTGTAGCTCGCGGGTTGCCCGGCCCATATCGTCGTGGTCGCGCACTGCTGTTGTGATTTAACACGGAATGTCAGGCCCGCGTTCTGGGCTGCCGAGGAGTTTACTTTAGCGACTTGGTGGTACTCGCAATTACGACGAGTGAAAAGAGCCTTTCAACTTCGCACACGATTAGCCGCTCGTCAAAATATCGTCGAACAGCCAAATAGCACTCCGTGGAAGATAAATAAACTTTCTTTCAAAATTTCAAATAAACCATCTAATTGTGTTTCACAATGTTGAATTCAACTGTTTTCACGCAAGCGTATCGCGCGATTACTGGAGGAGCTACGACCGTTGCGTAACCTGTTTATTTTGTTAAAAACTGGACCATCTGCGATTAGACAGTTCAGCTAAAGGCCATTTTTGCCATTTGAAGCTTTAAACGCGTCCCCGGGCGACTGCCCGTTTTTTAGAAAAATATTTTCCTCGATGCACCGGGGAAATTTTAAGCTTATCAAAGATTTGAATCGCCTAATGAGCATTTCAAGGCAGCAACGTCGCGAAGGACCGCACGGAACAATTTAATAAATCCAGAAGCCGTAAAATTACAAAAGACTCGTGCAAGAATTCGCAATTCGGACGGTCGTAATCGTCGTTAGCGATACCAATGAAGCGATATTAAAAAATTACGTTCAAATTTCAACTGGAATCGAGAGAAAATTTTTATCGCTCGCAAAGTGGCTTCTTAATATTATTTCACATCGTTAAATGGGTCGCAAATTTTTAATGTTATCAAATATCGACGACAATAACGGTAAATTTCTTCGTAAACTATAAATGTAACGGGAAAACATTGAAAATATTTAGAATGACCTCGATCTTAGTTCTCGTATTTCCCAAGTGTTTAAAAAAGTTGCGCGCGTTGTACTGTTATGTACATGCTTTGATGAGTGTAATTAAAAAATTTTTGTATGCCCGACGATAGCAAACGTAGGAGTCTCCGATTCCATAGTAATGCCATCGTGAATATTTACAATAAAGATTTTGTCAAGAGCACTTTGTTTTAATTTCCAGTCACCGTCGAGTGATTTCAAGATAGAATAGACTCTTGGGGGTTTGCTGACCCAACCCAGCTGTCGTATACTCTATCCGCAATTATAAACTAGTAATTAATTTCCATAATTCCTCCGTATCTAATAGCCCGGACGGAATTCGAAATCGACTGCGCTGTTCTAACCAGGGTAGGACTGGCGCATCGCGTGCCCTCCCATAAACAACATCTACAAATATTCTGCTTTTAATGCGTCAGACTGTTTAAGGCTGTGTCGGGGGCTCTTCCGATAGACGGATATCCTGTCTAGGTGGAGGGCCCCCCCTGCGAGGTGCCTGCTATAATGTCGGTGTTGCAGTATTTTGGCGGATCTTCGCATTGCGAGTGAAACCGAGATTTAGCGTCGGTCGGGCTGCACAAGTTGCGACTAAACTTAATCCGACTTATTCGCGCGTACACTTTGCCGCAGTCGGGTGGTCTTGGACGTCCGATAACGCTCCTCCTTTTACCTCTCGATCTCTGCTTTCGCGTGTCCAGTGTCTTTGTTCTTGGTTTTTGCACAGCCTGCCTGGGTGCGCGCGTGCTTCCTCGGAAAAACCTCCAAACCTTTTCCCAAGGCTCGGATGCTCTTCTTCAAAGCCTCGCACTCGATCCGGAGGGCCTGGAGGAGGACTCTGACTGTCCTGTGAGATCGCGTGAGACGAGGCCTCGCATAGTTGACGGTGAATTAATCGCAGGCCACTACTCGGTCTTTCAAACTTGAAAAAAGCTTTCGCAGTCGGACATTCCCCGAGTGCCAGCGGCCCGTTGCACATTACGATTTACTCGGAAGAGGAGCGCCGAGTGCAGATATCACTTTTTAAAGAACAAGTTCATCAGCGTGAAAGCGTCAGCAGGTCGCCGAGGAGGTGCGCCGCACTATCCCGACGAATCGCACACGGGGATTGAGTTGTAGTTTCGGAAAAACGGCTCGTCGAGATAACGAGAGTAACAATGAGAGTAACGAGCCGCGCGTCTCCTCCGTTGCGAAAGCCCTTTTCCCAGGCTCATTAGTCGTCGGCGCGGCTTCTTTCCCTTCGCAAGCCCGAACGCGGACGAGAATTAATGGCACCACCAGCAGCACCAGTCGCCGAATCTCTTAACGAGTCGCAAGGGCCCGACGAAAAACGCAGCGCCTCGACGCCTCGACGAGCCGTGTTTGCCCTTAATCAGTCGCAAATGCACCCGAGTTAAATTAATTTAGCGCGATTGGATTGGATTCGGCGCGACGAAAGCTTCGCAATTGCTGCCAACAGCGACAATCGTAAACAAACGACGACTCCAATGCCAGGGGCAGGCAGCGACACCTTTTCTTTATCGATCGAGCGCCGCTGTGCTTTCGTGCTTTATCGCCAATAACGTCGCTGACTTTACGACTCCCCTCGCGCCCCTCGATTCTTCGCTAATCTCTGCCCGACGTCCGCGAGTTATTCTAGGTACGAGTGGGTGGTGCTTCGGATGCCGCCGCCGCCGCCGAGGACGCGACTTGGTTTTATAATCGTATTTTGCAGATGCGATTCAGCGACAAAGAGAAGGTGTCGCTAACTGCGAGTGCAGGATCCGCGTTTGGAAGTTTACAGCACAATATGTTTCTCCGGCGAGTGCATCTTGCAACCTACCGCCTATTAACAGTTCATAAATGTCTCGTTTAGTAGAAGCTCGTAATGGTTTCGTTAGGCGAAGAAATCAGTGCGGATCTCGTCCTCTCTCCTCCTCCTCCTCCCGTTCCCTCTCTCTATTCCATTCCGCAAAGGCCATAAAGTCAGTGTTCTCTGTTTTTCCTTCAGTGGCGGCCTCCACGCGCTCGTGCGCATACGAGCCGTCGATCTTACGTCACGCGGACGACGCCGATCATCCGCCTGTCTCTCTCTCTCTCTCTCTCTCTCTGCCTCGGCTGCTATAGTATCGTGAAAGTTCGAAAATTTATTCTTCGCCGGGTGCTAATTCAGCGAGTGCCTCCTCGGTTGCAGTGAGAAGGAACGGCGACGTCTCCGTGACGCGCAGTGCCCCTTCGGTGATAAATCTGCCGATGTTTATTCTGCACTTGCGATGCGTTTTAGTATCGAAGCATCTTGGAGTATCTCTTTGTATCTTTAAGAATAGGGAATATTTCTTTGGTCGTTGCGGTGAATTTAATTTAGCTTCCTTCGTATCGCTGCAAACGCACGCGCGAATAGTACTAGAGACTACACGGCTACTTTCTGTACGAATAATTTTTTAATTTTTCGTCGAATGCCTCGCTCTTCTCTTTCTCTTCGAAAATCGCGAGACTTCGTGCACGCGCGCTGGTACTCGACGTGGCAAGGATCATCGGGGACTTATCGATAACTAAACTCTATTTAGGCCTACGTTGGTGTATACACGCACACGCACGTATAGTGTGAAAAGAAGACAACAAGTTTTCCTTTGCGAAATGTAATTGCATCCTAAATAAATGCGCCTGCCCAAAGAGATAAAAGCCAAGTTTTTACCTTTCAATTTAAAAAGACTCGTCAGGGTCTCTAAATGCTCGGAGCGACGTCTCCCGGTTGCCTCCTGGCGGGCAAATAAATAATGTTGGCTTAGCGTGATTCATCGATTCTTAAAATTCTTCCTCGACAAATCAAATTTTAAATGTGGAAAGCTCGCGCGCCGAGTGGCCCAGACTATTACTCCTTGCGATTCATTTTTCAGTGGCAGCGGCAGCAGCACTACTTGAAAAAAGCATTTAATTAGACTCGGCACGGGCTTCGGTTTCAACGCTAAAAGTGCGCCTTAAATGTTTTTCGACGGATCCGTAAAATTAATTCTCTCAAACGCGTTGTTTTAATAAAAACTCGGCGGGTACATTAACATTTCAAGAGCAGCCATAATTACTTTTTCCGAATGCCTTTCATTAGAATGCACTACAAACTACCGAGTATTTAACTATGCAGACTTTTTTATTTTTTCACGTTTACATTATCAATTATCATTCGCGATAAAAGAATATCGTATAGCCAAGTGTTTTCTCGTAATTATGAAAAAAGCTTTTAATTTTCAACAACGAAAATTCGGATCATGCCTGTACTTTTTTTTAATTATCGTTAATGAATTCACAACTTTCCTTCGATATTGTACTTTCTAATATTGCATCGAACCGCAATTGCAAGTAGACGCGTCATTTTTCGCTCGGATCATTAATGCAAAATAAATTTGCGTTCGCTCGATACCGCATAAAATTATGTCTTTAACGCACTAACCTAAACTGGGTTACATTAATAATCGATACGACACAGCCGGTATTTCCGAATGATTATTGCGTATAAAAATACACAAATTTGCCGAAATTGATTTATGGAGGTGTGCGATGCAGATTATTTACAAAGTATCCCGAGCGAATGTAAATTGGTTCGAGTACAATGATGTTTAATTTGCACTACTGCATGCATAATTGTCTCGCTCGAGTCAAAATTAAATTAATCTTTTTCAATTCGAGTCACCGTTGAAGTCACCGAGTTCGAAAAATAATTTAAATTTTCTTCGCAGACGAGAGATTGAAATTTAAGAACAATTTTATTTAAATGCAAGTGCAGTCGAATCGCGCGTCTGTCGTTACGAGATATTTTTACGAAAGCTAGATGTTTGCGTGCGCGTGGCGTGCGCGTGTGCGTGTGCTTGCAGTCAAGTTTCAAGGGAATGTAATAAACTCATTTCAATTACGAAAGAGTATTTTTAAGTTTGTTTAAAAGCGATAATAACTCAGAAATATTAGAACTGCGAGTGATCATTACGTCTCTTTTTTCAACCCACATACGAGCGAAACGAAAAAAAAACAAGAAACGACAGCTCCAAGTTTCTTTACCTTATTCACTCGTACGTCTCTTCATTTAGGTACGTTGTCTCTCTCTCTCTCTCTTCCCTCTTTGCGCTCGATTCCTTTCTTTCTTTTTACTCGACCTCTTTACGCGACCTTTGATAAATGTTCATTCATGTGCCTTTGATAGTTTTATTGATATCGATTTATGAATGTGTTAATTGATAAAGAAGCTCTCGATCGGCTGCTCGTTTTTTGTCTAGACGCTGTAATGTAACAAATATCGCTCGTAAAATTCCGTTTTTTTAATTGTTATAAATCGGCAGTTGTTATTTTTAAACTCTATTAATAATTACACGTCCGGGGACACAATTTGCGCACGCGTGCAAGTAAATTGATAATCATTATTATTGAACGATCGGCTTGATCGATGCTGGCAGAATGTCCGAGTCGCGCGCGCCTTTTTATGCGTTTAATTTACACTTGCGGCGCGACTTTCATTTTCTCGGACAAATGCTAATGCGAATCGCAAAATTTATTAAAGTTAACGTTTTCGAGGCGTAAATGGCGCTTCGAGCACGGAGTGCCAAAAGGTGCCATGAAACGTTTAAAGCCGAAAGTTATTACAACAATGGCTAAAAGAGCCCACTTTTAGCTATTTTTAGAACACAACTAATCTCTCGACAATAGTTTTTTTACCAACGCTCCTGATATTCCAAAATTCGAAAAATTTCTCGGCCGATAGTCTTATTTTGTTGAAATGTACGTAGCCTCGAGCGCGATTTATTCAATCGCTTTTAAAAATACATCGGACTCGAATGTAAGTCAACGGCGGAGCGCGCGCGCGGGGGTGGGGGGTTTATTTATCATTCTTTTTCCGTGCACCGAGGCTCCGTGTAATCGTCGCCATAAATCGATTGCGCCGTCGTCCGCTGTTGTCGCTAGTCGGTCCACGGAAAATATCACAAAGTCACGTTGTGTTGCTTAAATGCAGCGTTTCTCCGAATGCGCGTCGCCGCCGCACTGCTTTACATTAGATGGCCACCGATGGTGACTACTAGGCACTGCCGGGACCGACGACGACGAGGTAGGGGAGGGGGAGGATGCATTGTTGGGTGCCACCGATAGAGAAGCATCGCCGAGAGCGCGTTAAAGGCCGTGTGGCCTGCGGGTGAATGGAAAGCCTTTAATGGACTAGGGCGTCGGGCGCCGACCTCTGCGCAAAAATCTCGCGTGAATAAAAAGGCGCGGAGGAGAGGAGGAGGAGGAGGAGGAGGAGGAAAACCACGACTGCCACCTGCGTCTCGAGCCCCGGTACCTGAGTCCCTCTCCCTCTCTACGCACGTGCGAACTCGGGCCGCATAAAGGAAACCTCTGCCATTCAAGATATTCTGGAAGCATCGGCCAACGCCGAGGCGGAGGCTCCCTTAGGTACACGCACCAGCGCTCCTTTTTACGGCCTCGGTGGAGGTTCGACCTGACTCGGACCGTCACGCACCAGGCCTTGTTTGCCTCTTCGTATTCTTCCTCCTCCTCATCCTCCCACCTCCCTTTCTTTCTTTCTTTCTTTCTTCGCTCAGGAAAGTGCTTTTGATTTATCTTGCTTGGATTCTAAAGCTCCTTTAAGGCCAAGGGCGAATTGAGATGAGACTTCCGACCTTCCTTTGTTAGCTTCTTCAAACCTTTTCCCCCTACATTTCTTTTTAATGCTTACGTATCTGCGCGGAAAAGCGACCTTTTGTAGCAGCGGCAGCTAGAAAACTCAGATTCAGACGGATTAGTAACAATCCTTGCGAGCGTTTGAAATTATCGGACCCAATTCCAAAACTGTGCTCTTGTCTTTTAAAAAATTCGACTTTCAGTGTTGCGCCGATTTCAAAGCGGCATTCGGATCATCGACGCGATCATCCGACGGGGAAAAAGAAATTCGCAGCCGTTCTAATAATTACTGCTGCCGTACGCACTACCTACCAACTCAACTATATCGCTTCGTTAAAAAATCATTGTTTATCAGGTTTCGCTCTTACGCATCGGCTTATTTAAAAAAAAAAAAATTTAGAGTAGAGGAGGCAGCAGCTGCATTTTTTGTATTTTTATTTGAGAGGCAATTAGTCGGCCTTCGACGAACTTACGATGATAAATATTTTATTTCGTTAAATGTATTTTTAGTAAATGTCGTGGCTTTACTTTATTTACTAATCAAAACTATCAACAGAAAAATGAGCCCGTGACCTTGTAAATTTAAATTGGAAATGGTGAGGGACGTTTAGCACATCGATTATTTAATATTATTTAGCTTGGGTTGAAATTTATGATATTCGATTGGAACGAAAGCCTTTCGAGCTAATTATGGCGAATCACGCGTGCGTGTGTAATTCAAAAACTAAAATATCGAGTTTTCTTTGAATTTTGAATAAAAAGTGATTTTTATCTTTTTATATACCGATGAATATCAATTTTTTGTTACGCTTAAAATAAGCCCTTTAATACAAGCTGTTAGAAATTAAATATTTCGAATTAATTTACTTTATGCGCGAAGAAAACAAAATTTATTTTATGAAAAATCATAGAAAACGCTATAATTTGCATTTTGAAGTTGAATAATATAGTATTTTGGTAAAAATATTGCTCTCTTTGTAAAAAAACAATATTGAACTTTGCAGAGTCGAAAGCTGCAAATCGAATACAAACAAACATTCGAGCATTTAGAGCAAAAACAAGAAGACTAATGTTTACAACTGCATATCCAGATATAAATTTGATCGCGAAATATTTTCCAGATTGGTCATGTCGGGTGCGAGATAAGAATTGTTCCTTCCTAGCAGATACAAATATTTAATAATACACGTAGGAGCTCTTCAATAAACACTTTACATTTATAAGTGTCAGGCTAAAACGCGATATTCTTACACGTTCCCGCGGCGTACGAAATCATTACTTTTATCTGCGTTGAATCAAATAGACAGTAAGATAAGATAAAGCTTTAAGGACTTGTAGCGTAACCGTTGAATCGATCGATTAATTTATTTCTAAGACAGAACTTTAGCTCATTCACTCGCAATGTTTCATTCGGTCTTTTTAATATACAATCTATACTAAACGAACGAAAATTAATTATCGTTTCGATTCTTACAAAACCCCGAAATCAGTTCGTTCCGATTGTTTATTATTCAAAATTCAAAAAATTTACAATCAGCCGCGTAGTTTAAAATCAATCGTTGCGGTAATTTTCTTAAATAAATTAAGGAAAATACGCAAGGAGTTCTGTTTAAAACTGTGCGTAGATGTTAGTGCCGGCTACCACTCTTTAAAATTCTGAACAAGTTCAGTTTAGTTGGCAGAATTTAGAGACTCGCGAGAGCAAAAGGAACAATGACTAAGCCATTCGAGGCTCGGGGTGATTAAACTAAGAGTATAGCGCGTATCGCATTGTTATTCAATTTAGCTTAGAATACGCTACCGAGTTCGTATGATGAAACAACAAGTCGAACTCTTTAAGACGAAAAACGTTATGCTTTAAACGCCATCGACAGTTACCAAAGAAATTGCAGTTTAATGTTACGCGAGAAAGACGTTGGTTAGCCGGGGATGGGAATCTGAAATTCTCGAACGAGGTCTGCTTGCCGAAACGAGTCGATTCAAATATTAAAGCGCCGAAATTCGTAAGGTCACGCTTGGAAGACGCATACTTGCATTTTATTGACGTTCAGACCCATGACGTGTATTGAGTCTAAAAATTGAGTGCTACGGTCGCGCGAAGCTCGTGATTCGCTCGATAAGATTTCGAAAGACAAGTCACGCGCGTTGATAAGCTCAGCGACGAAAATTCACCAGCTGTCCATTTCCGAGTGTCGCGAGAATCAAAACAATGGCAGTTTCTCTTTCTGTCGCGCGCCTCTCTCTCCCCCCCCCCTCGTGCAGCTTCACGAGTGCGAGAGAAACTTGTCGCGGTCGCCGTCGCCGGCTCGTCGCGGACGGAAGCGAAAAAGAAGAAGACGAAGATGAAGAAGGAGTCACGGGCCTAAATCGCAGCCAAGGAGAAGTCGGCATTTTTCTTGCGCAATTACGGTCGAGCGGCGGAAAGCCCGAAAAATATGCGCCGCCGGGCTAAAACAAGTTGGCCTCGAGCCTCGACGCGGAGGCTCCGGAGTTCCATGGCGTGTCTCGGGCAGATCTTGAATTTGGCAATGGCACGGCTTCTCTCTGGCTGGCTCGGCCCCCGCCTCCCTTCTTCTCGCTCGCGCCCGAAATTTCTCTCTCCTCTTCCCTTGTCCCCGGCCCGCCCCCATCTGTCCGCTCGCAAGCATTAGTATGCAGATTCGTGCAATTAAAATCGAAGGCCTATTGTGAAGATCCGTAGCTAAGCTTTTTCATCGCGATCAGAGGTCAGGGCTCGCGTTTCTTCTCCGGGCCGATTATCTTTTCCGAAAGTGGGTGTCGGGCCACTTGGCCGAGACGGACTCGAGCGCTAGTCTCTGGCATCACTCGCGGCGCTTGCGAATATTTTGAAAATTATACGTTATCCCCGTTTTGCGAATAATTTAGTTCGACTTATTCGAATTTTTCGAAAGTAAGGAGAGAATTTCGTCGGAAGGTCCGAGTCGTATTTTTCGTAGCGACTACATTTCGAAAGAGCCTTAGCGATCTGTTGCGAGGCTTAAACTTTTAAATGTGTTGTAATGACGCTGTTTAAACTCTGCGTTTCCCTGCTTCACCGAACCCACTCGAATTTTTAAATTTTGCGCCATTTTTAAATACGCACGCACGATACAGCGATATTTGTAGATCGTCGCTCTATTGACATTTATAGCTTCGAGGAACAAATTTTTCTGCGCTAAAATAAAATAATTATCGACTTATATTTTACAGATATAAATCTTCTTGCCGAGAGTACGTGGCATTATTGAAATTTCAATCTGTGCAAGACTAATCGGGATCCGCGGCTATTTGCTGATGAAGTGCTAAAGATAAAAGATAAATTTCAATGACGTGAAAATATAAATATAGTCCTCTTAAGTAACCTCGAAAAAGTCAACACATTTAATATCAATGCCCTTGTTTATATTATTTCAGTGCTTTAAATTTGTTGCACTTCGTATTTATTCTAATCTAAAAACGAATCGGTGTATATTGCACTAAAATTATACTGCAATAAAATTCAATGATAAAAAGCCAATCGACACTTTTTTAGATAATTGCTCAACTATAATATTCCTTCTCTTAATTTAGAATAAATTCTTGTTAAAATCGTATAATTAGGTTAATAATAATAATGAAAGAATTCGGTACATTTTTATTATCGCAGCACACGCAGTTTTTATTAAATAAAAAATTTTACCATTAGATTGTAAATTGAACGTTTAAAGTTTTTTTCAAGCGTTACAATATCTACTTATTTTAAAATGTACAGCTTAAATTTATTAGGAACTTTTTAACGAATAAACAGTTTCAGAGTACGAAAAATTTTTTAAATATCTTTAATTACATCCTATAATATATAGATTTTCAATTTTAAACTAAACTAAAAACTTAGTTTATTGTTATACAACCAGTAAGATTATCAAATCATTTAATAATATACTGAAGAAAATTAAATAAAAATGTGAGTGTACAAATAGTATTAATGAATATAAATCATTCTTTCTGCAGCATAATTTTTTGCTCTGTTGATTTCGATCTTCCTTCCATCATCTAATCTAGTTTTCATACATTCTTTAATTGTTATCACGTCTTCACTGTTAATATTTTTATCTTCGAATATAATTAATCGCGCTAAAAGGAACTATTGAAGGTTACTTAATTAAAGATCACATTTATTTTTCCTGCAATCGTTGGCAATTAACGATGATATCGACAACGTAAAACCAGGAGTAATAAAGTAATAGCAACAATGATCTAATTATAATGTGCAATCTTAATGGACAAAAAGGCGGTACGATAATCGCAATGATTTTAGTATCTCGTACAGGCGTACACGAGGTTCGGGGTCAAATAGAATGTTTGAAACAATCATTACAAGAGCCATTGTTGTTCGCAGCTTCGTACGTCTCTACTAATTCCCTTGATTACGCTTCGACGAATCAATTTAAAGTTGAAAAATTCGAATAATTCCCAAGTCGTGAACGAGGAGCAAACCTCTTGATTACGCACCATCGCACGCACAAAAGATCAGCGATAAAGTAATTATCAGTTTCTTACACAACTGTTCGAAGAGATTCTATGAAAAGCCTTAATCTGTTCTGCTGCTCAACCTGCGGCAAAGCGATCCTTGCGCGTGTTTTTCGCAATTTCAGGAAAACTTCGCACATCGGACCGGCATAATAATCCGTTGTGTAGGTTTAAGCAGATTAAAGGTCAAACTCGTCGTGTAATTAAGTAGTTCAGTTTTCCGAGCTTTGGCGAAACATAAATCAATGCGAGCAATATACTTTTAACTTTCATACGCGTGATTCGTCCAACTTGGCGTTGCACTTCTGATCTCCTTTTTCGAATCAGCTATTATTGTGTGCGTGAAATAATTCACTTTTACTTTAGGCGCTTGCGAGTCATTTCTTGCCTCGAGCTTTTAAACAGTTTTTATTACAGAAGGCGGAGGAGGCCAACTCGATCGACATCATTCGTCTCCTTACAGCTTTCCTAGACCTTTAGTTTTAGGCTTCGTAAACTTCTCTCTGGTGATAAATTGTACAGCAGTTACATTATCCAATTTTTCAGAAAAACGAGTACCTCAATGAAAAATACACGAATTTTGCGTTCACCTTTCTTTGGAATTCGAGTCTGTAGTGTTTCTCATCTTTCAAAATTTGAACGGAAGAAAACAATTCAGATGGCAATCATTTTTTTTATCCTTATATTGATCACTTGCTAAAATGTTCAAACTTATTGGAAAACGGATTTTAATGCTTCATTTATCAATTCACAAAATTTTTTGCTGAAAATCTTATCAGCAACTTAAAATATATGTGAAAAATTAGATCAATTTAAGATTATCGATCACATCTGAATGAGTCATGGGGATCACCAAGCTTCCAACAGACTGCCACCCCTATTACTTCGTCTGCTGATCAATGAGTATTTACATTCTCCCACATGATGTTACTATTAAGGTCTCTGGTTCCTTCAGCTGAAAGACAATCAATCTCCTTATCAGCACAACCTGCTATTTCGTCTATAAAGTTGGTCCTGAAGCCGGTCCATCTTTGAATAAGCTCTTCCTAGAATAAATAAATTAAGTTAAGGTCATATATTTCCCTTTTACATCTTAATGAAGTGCACCTAATATTTGTGATTGTTTCTCCCTTTGATCTGGTTTTTTTGATCTGGTGATGGTGAATGTTCAGCAACAGTGACAATGTTTTTAATAGATGGAATTATAAAAGAATCGAGATTCACATATGCGGAATTAATCCTAAGCCCTACAGGTACCTTTAGCTAAAAGGTCCTTTTCATAAGCTATGGAGCAGTGGGGAGTTGTGTGAGTAATTTGTGTATGAACCAGAATTCCTGTAGGTCTAACATCATCAACTACAGTGATGTCATAGATCCCTACTTTAACCTCTAGTTTTTTATTCGCTATCACAGAGCTAAGAAATGCAACAAATTGGAGTGGGTCCAAACCCTAAAAAACATGTATGGAGGGGAGATCCTGGATTGATTGATCTAACAGATATTCTCATTATGTATGATTGACTGCAACGGGTGCTGGTGGCATTTCCACTAAATCCTCTGAGTTGATATAGAGAGTAATAGTCTGTGCATCCATGGCATTCACTGCAGCAAGAAAATCATGTAAGTCTTCATATATCCAGCCATTGGGTACGTTGTCCAATGGTGTCCTAAACCAAATCTCAGGAACATTTCATTCAACCTCACCATATCAAGACAATGATTTTCCACTCTTAATAATGCAGTGGGCATGTTCTCTCGTGTACTATATCTGGGTATACGTAAGAGGGTTATTTTTATCTTTTTTATAAAATAGCGAAAATATGGATGATAGAATATAGCGGGTATCGCGTAATTTAAATAACAGAATTGTAGATTCAAAGGAGTTGAATAGAAAGTAAAGATCAATCTTTCAGGATTTTCGAGTATGATGATTATTATTTTTACTTATATTTTAATTATTTAAAGTTGCAAAGTAGAGAGAAGAGTTAAAGCGTGCCACGGTATTTTTGCAAGTATTTTGCAATGAACAAACGCAAAACCTCTATTCGCGCTTAGGAGTAGTTAAAGTTCATCGAATTGTAACGAGAGGAGAAAGTTATAAAGGCTTGATGAGCTAATCTTTGAAAGGATTGCTCCCGATGGCTGCGACTCGAACGCACGGCACTTTGAAAACTAAATTATGCAGACGGACGAAAATGGTTAATTTTTCCTTGGGTGCATTCGGTGCAAAGGCCCAATGGATAATTCAAACTACCAGTCGAAGACGTTTAAATTTAATATCCGAGACATCGATCTACTAACTTTCCACCCCGATGTGGCCGAGGAAAGTCATTTCACCAAGCGCAGGCAAAACAGGCCCTGACATTATTTTCCATAAATCAATTAGCTCTTTGATCTCGAATTTCGGAGTTTCGAAAATCCCAAGCGCATTAGAGATTAAAATCCCTAAAGCCAGGACGGGGATGAGCCTTAAGCGAGGTGTGGAACGATTTGGTAACGGAATCGATAGCCGTATTTCCAGTGATAAAGGCCAAACAACAAGGACTCGAGTAATCCTTAGATGGACTGCGTCAGCGTCACTTGTGGGAACCGCCGGCAAGGGGGAGGGGGGTAGTCTCGACTAATGTATAGATTTGCAAGCTGCTCTAAAGAAAGAGAAGGGAAGTAGTTAAGGATGAGAGGATCATAAAGAAATACTGAAACACGATAACAGGTGGGAAAGAAGAGCGAGACGAGGCTTGAAAAAGCTATTGAAAAAGAGATACGTGATAATGGAAGAAATATAATGCAACGCTACAGCTGCTGGGTATCTGAATCATCCGTGAGAGCTCAATGTTTGTTAAAAGAAAAGAATTTCGTTCTAATAACTTTCGAAGATATATTTACCTCGAATTTAAATTTCGCATATAATTTTTATCGCGTCAAACCATGCTTTTATTTTATACAATTTTTTTACATTATTATACACACCTATTCTTTTGAGATTATATGGTCAAAGAGGAGGATCGGGGAAGAATAACGTTTATTATGTTTGGTGCTCGTACTTTTCATCAAGCACTAATTGTTTTCTAACAAACTTGCCTCTTTAGTTACGCATCTGTTGTCTGACGCTTATCGTGAATTCGCCAAAATTTGTCTACGATTATGATTTTTTATCATTTAGTTGTTATTTTGGTTGATATGGCTGATCCGTTTTCATCGTTAATACTAGACAATTTCCTAAGTTCAACTTCACCATTACCTATTTTCACTGTGTCATCGAGATACATAATACATTTTATTACAATTTTTCCTATTTTAATTTCTGAACTTCTTGATTTTTTTCAGATACTTCTCTAAGTCTAACATTCTTATGTTGAAAAGGGTCGAATGCAGAGGACAGTCCATTCTGATCCTTTTTCTGTTCTTATTTCTCCAATTGTTTCTTTTATTTTGGTTTTGTTAGTGGCATGCGTAGGTTTCTTGACCGCATTTTATTAGATATTTCTTGATTCCAGATTCTTCCATTATTTTAAAAATTGTCCTTTTTCTTGAGGATTAAGTATTTGTGTTTTTATTTGTGTAAAAAATGCAGTTGAATCATCAAGTCTTCTAATTTCTTAAGCCTATTTTGGTAACTGACAAGTAGGAGATGACGATTGTTTGATCTTATAGGAGGATAATTAACCGTATTATTCATATTTTCCATTTATAGCAGAATTAAATGCAGAGAGAAAATCATGAAAAATTTTGTTGTTGACCACGGTTATTACTGAAAGATGTTCCGAATAGTTTAACCTTTTAAGACTGGTCAATCTCTGAAAATCTGTCTGTAGTGTCACCTACAATCACTATAATTTAATTGGATCTACAATCAAGTTCACAGATTTAATTATATTGCTAACTATAGAGCTTCAAAATTATTGTATAAATTTAATTGAAGTTGTGTAAGAATCAAGCTTCCTAGTCCTAGAACACTCAAGAATCTCTGGGATCGAGATTTATGTTGCAATGTATCATTACTTGTCAAGCACTTTCTAATATGATTTATTTGAAATCGATAGACTCTGAATCACAGACATATCATGACATTACTGCGTGTGTCTATGTATAGATTCGGAATAGTATAAGCAAGTAGAACAGTGGATGGTCCTAGTATGTATACTAAAAACCCATTCGGTTCAATGACGACGCCTCGATTTTGTGAAATGTTAATGGAAGTTCATCATAACATGGCAATACTGAATCCACCATTATACTCCATAAACTAACTACTATCTATATACTGAAAGACATGATTAATTTAGTATCGAATGAGACTTTCGTTTTTCTGTTTATATATTGTCGAATGCTGCTTTGTAAATCCACGAAGTATGTCTATAATCCTCCTTGATCTTTCTCCACTTGAACATCTATTGCGATTTTTAGGGTATTTTTGAGGATAAAGTAGAGTGCCGGTGTGTTGGGATCGGGAAAGATAGAGGTTATATAGTGACGGCCAAATATTTGAGTGATAATCTTGCATGAGTGCATACTTACCTTCAGCTAAGTATGCATCATGAACACGAATGATTGAACACGAGCTCTTAATGATCCCATGCTCCTTTTCAAACCTCCGACAAATGGACTCCAGTTTTCGCTCGATGCAATTGATTTGGTCCATTTCGATGTCCTCCGGTGATGCTGGAAGAGATTGAAAGATCTTCATCACCGAATCTAACCTTTGTTATTGCGTTTAAAATTTGAAGAAGAGCACCGCAGGCATTTGAGCTGATGGTTTGAATCTGCTACCACTACCACTGGCAGGTGGAGAGCTAGAATGAGAAGATCTTCTCAGATCATCCACGGGCTTCGCAGATTGAATATTGAGGTGCTTCGAGTTTTCCTCAAAGTCCATTTTATTTTATGTCGTATCTGACTACTGAGTACACTGATCATTAGACAAACGGTGCACTGCTGTCTCGATCCGGCTCGAAAAACTATCATGCCGCCGTGTAGGCTAAACCGAAACTCAACACGACAATCTCAATAATTAACATTAAGAAACGCATTCTTAAAATTAAGCATAGCAGATAAACTTCTAGTGAACAACTCTTCCTCAGCGGTAGCAAGTTCATCAATAGTGGTTCCAACAGGCAACATATTATCATCGCAATAATGATCTACCAAAAATTTGTAATTATAAGCTCCTTTAAAACTGTTTCATACACCATGAAATTCGATGTGTGCTGGTCGAATAGTCAATAATTTAACATAATATTACCTTGATTCCTTCAAGGATCCGTGATATTGTGAACTGTACCACTTCCTCGGCATCAACGATTTTTTTATCTATCCCAAAACCTCGATGATAAATTTTACCATCCGTTATGGCGTGAACACAAACACCAATATCATACTCTTTACTAGACAATTCCACCACAATCCCCTCAATGTATGCAGCGGAGATTCCCTAAGCAGTGAGTATCGCAATGCTACTGTTGCTGCAGAAAAAATCCAAACTGCACTCGCAAGTCGTGCACCTTTTATCGCCTTTTCGTTTTCCTCCTAACAAATTTCCAGATGCTTAAAATCATTATTACCCTGCTTGTCCCTCGACATAAGAAAACCTTTCTGCATGTCAAGCAGAAAGGAAAAGCGTGTACAAACTAATTCCTCGAGCTGAAGTCCGAATCATCACTTCGGCCCATTTTGTAATAACCCGATGATAATGTCTTAATGTTCCATTGCCTTAACGCGGCTGTCCGGATAAGCCGTCGCCTAGCTGCGCTTCAAGGTGCACTCGTTTACAATTGCTAATCCTGTTTATTGCTAATCCCTCACATATGTTAGACACATGCTACGCCGTTACCTATCCTATCGTTAACTGGTATATATAGCATATATTGTTCCTCTATTCAATCTGAATATATATTGTGTTTCTATGTACATGTTGTTACTTTTCATGTAATTTTGCAGTCTGTTTTTTATAATTCCGCAAATAACTTATGGCATATGTCCATGGTTGTGATTCCTCTATAATTCTTTACTTCCCTTTTTACTTATATGAAAAGATTTGTTAAGCCACTTTCCCATTCTTCCGAAATTATTTCTCTATTTAATATATTATTTAGGATGTTTGTGTTAGCTAAACACTCGCTGATTCCCCATCATATTTCTATATTTCATTATTTATTTTCTCTTATTTCGGAATCTTCTTCCATTTTAAATGGTTATTGACATCATTAACTCTAACTGTGTAAGTTCTTTTATATCTTCCACGCTTCTATATGTCTCTTCACCCCATCTCTCCTCGTCCTCGGTCTTTTCCTCATACAGTTTTCTAAAGTATCTTAACAATTCTGTCTTTGTTATATTCTCTTTCAGATTATTCCTAATTTTTCTATTTTTGTTTATGATATTCTAAGATGTCTTTATCATTTTCTCTTTGCTTGCTTCTTTTATTTCTGAAGTAAATTCTCGACCTTACAAAGTGAAGCGAAAGATAACAGTAGGTATACACGATATTCTGGTGGCAAGTAGCTATTGGTTTTGATATGATAATTGATGATCAAATCATCCTCATACATTCCACCAGCTGGTTGGATGGACGCCATTTGTCTCGCACACTGGTGATAGAACGTCAAGAATTCAATATCGACCTATAATATTTCCTAATATCTTGATCCTGAGTAACAAACCTGATTAGTCCGTCTTGGAAACGGTCGTTTGCTTCTCAGTGGAGAACGGCATTCCGGCACATTGTTCTCATTTTCTTGTTATTGCCAATTCTGAGTGATAATTATAATTGTGATGAGAATACTCAGCACGTGTTCCAATTATTCGCCTCAATCTTGAATTAAACGCAAAGAAAACAAATTCTCTGCATTGCCAATACGACGTGAATCTACGAGGTCCGATTTTTTGGTCAACTTTGTTATGGAAATCCGTTCGAATATTCTAATATCAATTGATGAGCGATCAATGCGATAAGATGATGCCTCTGATAGTATTTTACGGAATTTCTGATAACAATCATTCCATATTATTGTTCTCCCTATATAATACCAACTTTCCTCGTCCTTCCTCAACTCTTTACATTTGTTCTTGATCTCTCTTCTCAGTTCTGTTTCTTTAAACATATGGTTGTTATTAATATCATATTTGGATCCTTTAAGTTCCGCTTTTTTCTTCATTATTTTCTTCTTTTGGGGTCCGATGTCAAGTACTGCCCCCACACCAGCAATGATCCACTTTACAAGCCGATCATAGTCTCTTTACTCATTCGTTTATATCTTTTTCTCTGTACATTGCAACTCGTTTAAGTCCTATTATAATGAAGATATTTTTTCTTTCTTTCTCTCTCTTTAATTATTCATTCTATTTATTCAATATTATTCTCCTGATTCTTTATTATTATTTCAACTCCTGCCTCCTTGGACTAAGTTCGTTATTCCTCTATTATTATGTTTTCTCTACATTTTCCTAGTTATAAGGAGTCGTAAGATTTTTTATTTTCACTACTACTTTTGTTGTGTTTACCTATCTGATGGTGAATACATAATTTCTAAATTTTTCTTGAAATGCAGTTTCCCCTGCTGTTTGACTAACATTGATATTGGCATTATTTTATTGCCAATACTTCCGACAGCTGTTACTGCAATATTAAGTGTCTTGGAGAATACATTTAGATAGAGTTTTATACTAATGGTACAAATGGACGGTTCTACTAAGGTAAAGATGCAAAAAATTCATTTGCACGTTGTAAGGCTGGTTTTTTGTGGTCTTATAGATTCCAAAAACTTTACTATTGCAGGATTTAATTTATTTTTTATTTCATATGAACTCCGTAATACGCACGTTTCTGAGGGGAAAGATCGTCAAAGGGTAAATGGTGGTGGGAAGAAAGAAAAAAATGCTCTGATTTCCTTCTATCGTCGTGACACAATACGTTTGATGATGTGTTGAAAGGCTTCTTTTATCTTTTCTATTCGTCCAGGCGAATTTATATTGGCCCGGGAAAGCTGCCAAGTATCATCCAGGGAATACCTGACGTGATTCGTCCGTTCCTTAAAATCATTTAACAGCCGTTCGATGACTTTTATAAAATCTCAACGGTCGCTTAACGGGCTAAGCACTTCCTTTGTAATACCATTCTCGTCTCTCCATCTTCTGTTACTTAGATTTCACTACATTTCTTTTCTGTTGTCCTTTTCTACATATGTTAGATCTATCTTTATTAATCTATTTGTAAGTTTTAAAATTTTTTTCTCATCATAATCGTCTTTACGTCATCCTCGGCCTCCAGTTTTACTACGCATCAATTTATTTTTCCTGTCTTCACTTGCCACACCTTTTACTATTCACTGCCGATGCTTTCATTGATTTTTCTATCCACCTCTTCATTTCTTCAT
Organism: Platyscapa corneri; assembly: GCA_018907185.1. Lineage (NCBI taxonomy): Eukaryota > Metazoa > Arthropoda > Insecta > Hymenoptera > Agaonidae > Platyscapa > Platyscapa corneri. The sequence goes on along the minus strand of JACCHW010000042.1, from coordinate 725,625 downwards.
TGTTGTTAATTTTCTCCTTCTCTATACTTGTTAAGATTAGATTTTTCTTCTTTTTCTCTCTTTCTTTCTCCTCCAATATCCAATCAATCCGTCGGCACTTATATTCATCGTTACTATTTTTCTCCTTATGTATGCCGATCCGCTTTTTATCTTCTTTCTTGATTTTTTTTTCTATTTCCTCGATCCTATTTGTATTTTTTTTCGCATGTATTTTCAGTTTGGTTATTGTTTTCACACCTTGTTTTTCATCTTTTTTTCGAATTTTTTTTCTAATTCTTGTACGCGGTTTTGAAACTTAAACTTTCACTTTTCAAAATGTCTTCCAACGTATTAAAAAACTCTCTTTTTTTGCAAGTAACCACCTTTATTACTACAAGTAATCCTAATAATTGACTTGATTCATCTAAATCTCTTCATAAATTTCGCTCGTTTCATTTATTTTTTCACTTTTTTATTGGATTTTATTGCTCTCCGCTTTTTTTTAAATTCTTGTTCCGTTTTTAAAATGCTTCTGGTTAACTACTTATCTTCTTCTTGGTTTTCGTAGTCAGGATTTATTTTTTGATATTATTTGTTCGTTTTAATTTGAAGCTCTATTGTAGCTATATCAATAATGCGCTCCCTAATTCGTTACTAACGTTAGAACGTTGTGAATTAATGATGATATTATCATCAGATACTTTAACATCATCTATAGCACAACTATATGCTTTACATAAATTCAAATTTTTATACTTTGGAATATTAGAATACGTTAAAGAATTGATATCGTTATTTACAGTAAATGGGGTAAGCTTACACTCAAACTCTGATTTACCATTCTTCTATGATAAATCGTCGTTTATTACTTGAATATCGCATATCTTAGTGCAGTCACGTGGATCAGTGGTATTTAAACGTAATATCATATCACAACACCCCTTCCACTTCAGATAGTCCTCGATAATTGCACTATAATTCAGAATTTAAATCATTAACGCATTAATACATATCAGTATTTGGTACAACTACATTCCTAATATTTTAACAAACAACTTCGTTAAGATAATTTATAACTCAGCATTGTATATATGTACAAATTTCTCTATCAAGAACTTATTATCTTTACCTATAGTACGTAAAAACTGTTTAAAACTATTCGCGATATCAGTTGCAAGACTAATGGACCCTGTGTGGTGCACACTTTAGAAGATGCTTCGTCTAAACCATTATCAAATAACGAATTTGAGCTTAATCCTAAATTTTATACTTATTTTCATAATCCTTATTACTCATGCAAATAGAATAATGCTCAAGTACATATCTCTAATCTGATTATAATCGTCCAATGGAATATACACGTTTTTTTTATTTATATTTACATAAAGTTTGAGGACGGAGCATATATCCGGAATACAATCGTCGATCCTTCTGTATCCGTGTCAAAAAAAATTCTTCAAAAATTAAAGCTTGTGAAATAGGTTCACCTTAAGAAACTTTATCATACAATGCCCTCAGAAACTAGATAGAAGACTAAATATATTATTCATTGTTCAAAATATTTCAAATAGGTAAAATTGAATCCGACCCCTGATATAGTTATAGGTTAGACAAAAATTTTAAATAAAAGAATAGATCAGATAATAAGTTTAAAAAAAAGAATGGAGAAAGAAAATATTAAAAAAATCGCTAGAAAGAAGACGAATAGAAATTAATTATAACAGATACGGAGCCAGATTCAATGTAAAGGAGTCATAAACGTGGTAATCAGACAAACACGATGTTATACGTGCATAAAGAAAAGTTGGCGGATACTGTCAAAAGAAATTTTCGTTACAGAGCGTGACAGACATATTATACGGTGGATAATTAAAAAAAATAAAAATTCATTAATAGTAATATTTAAAAGTCTTAAAAATAAGTAAAATGGCAGAAAAGAAAGATTATTAAATCTTGTGCTGAAAGAAAAAATACAGTAGAAAAAAGGAGAATATTTTACTTAACTATAAAAATAAATAAACAATAAGCACAAAAAAAAACTGGAGATGATGTGATTAGATATAGAGGAGGGACTTGCATCAATTTGGATTACTCATGAAAATTTTGAAATAAACAATAGGGCATTTAAAAATGAGTTTTGAATAAGCATACAAGAATTAAAAAAAAAATTTGAAAAAGACATGGAGAATAAGACGAATAGAATATCTAAGCTGAAAGTAAAAAATACAAAGAGGATCAAGGAAATAGAAAAGAAAAGCCAAGCACAAGACAAAAGCGGATCGGCATACACAAGGAGAAAAATAGTAACGATGAATGTAAATGCCAACAGACTGATTGGATCATGAAAGAGCAGGAAAGAGAGAAAAAGAAGAAAAATCTAATCTTAACAAGTATAGAGAAGGAAAAAATTAACAACAATAAAGAAAGGAAGAGGTGGATAGAAAAATCAATGAAAGTATCAGCACTGAATAGTAAAAGGTGTGGCAAGTGAAGACAGGAAAAATAAATTGATGCGTAGTAAAACTGGAGGCCGAGGATGACGTAAAGACGATTATGATGAGAAAAAAATTTTAAAACTTACAAATAGATTAATAAAGATAGATCTAACATATGTAGAAAAGGACAACAGAAAAGAAATGTATTGAAATCTATGTAACAGAAGATGGAGAGACGAGAATGGTATTACACAGGAGGTAACAAAAGAAAAAAGAAAATAAAAATAGCTGAAACTTGTTTAAAACAATATAAATGGAAAGTCAAGGAATAAATTTTATGCAGAAATTAGACTTGTGAGGGATAACTGAAACATTGCTACAGATGCAAAAGAACAAATAGTGAGAAGAAAGGTTAAAATGCTATGAGATGATGAAAAGTTATACGATGAAAGAAATTAAAAAAGAAAGAAAAAGAGAAAAGGTAATACTAGAAATAAGAAAATTTAATGGTACAGAAATATAAAAGCCGGTGTGATGAGAAGTTTACGAGTTTAAAGCAATATTATTTAAAATAAACAAAAATAATGGAAGTTCAGGTTTAAGTTTGTAAATGACGCATCACACATTTAGTAATCAAAGAAAATTTGAAACTATCAAGAGCAGAGAGTAAGGTTAAACAAGTAAATTATGCAATAAAGAAAATGCTAAAGAAATCCGTAGATAGAAGATGAATAAAAGAAAAAATGGCGCAAAAATTAATGTCGTAAAAGTATGATTATAAAAGAGATTGAAAAATAAACATTCACCTAGTGGGAAACCAGAATCGTATAAAAGATGAAATGAAGACTATGACATCGATAAACAAGGAGATACAAAATTTCACAGGCGAAATAAACATAAATAAAACAGTGATAGCGTTGAAGAAAGGCTTTTAGCAATAAAAAAAGTCATTCAATTACTTTGAATGAATGAACTTTTTTCTCGGTTAATCCGCGGTAGTAGAGAGTGCATCTAGTCTCCGCCCACACGGTGCTTTTTGTTTCCACTTATTGTCCTCGACAAGTGAATTAAAGATAATGTGCTAGCACAGCGTTTTCTGCTTGTCAATTCGTGTTCCATAAGCGTTTCATCATTGTTAGCGATGCTTCATTCTTCTGTACCTGAGTTACTAACAACTCTAACCATTGATGCTCTCGTTTAGACCCGACAGTTTCGCACACTTCAAGCGGCATTTCCAATCAATGAAAATTCGCTAAAAAAGTATTATCCACGTGTAGATCATCGGGGTTTATTGGTGCTTGTCCTCTTGGGGTCTCACGCATTTTGTTCAAATACTGTTCCATAGACGTTCCGAGTGTAGCAAGTTCATTGCAATAATATATGCGGGGATCGAACAGCTCCAGCTATCCAAACCAACCCTCGACCTTACAAAGTGAAGCGAAAGATAACAGTAGGTATACACGATATTCTGGTGGCAAGTAGCTATTGGTTTTGATATGATAATTGATGATCAAATCATCCTCATACATTCCACCAGCTGGTTGGATGGACGCCATTTGTCTCGCACACTGGTGATAGAACGTCAAGAATTCAATATCGACCTATAATATTTCCTAATATCTTGATCCTGAGTAACAAACCTGATTAGTCCGTCTTGGAAACGGTCGTTTGCTTCTTAGTGGAGAACGGCATTCCGGCACATTGTTCTCATTTTCTTGTTATTGCCAATTCTGAGTGATAATTATAATTGTGATGAGAATACTCAGCACGTGTTCCAATTATTCGCCTAAATCTAGCAACACTAGAATTATCATCACGTATGAGTAAAGATACGATGAAACCTTCCTTTCGAGCAGTGATAAATATCGTATCAACGATAACACGAGGTTTGTACAGTAAACTTCGAGGTCCGATCGTTTGGTCAACTTTGTTATGAAGATCCTTCGGATCAGTGTACGACGGTCGGCTCGACCGCTCATATGTGCTCGGATGTACGTCGAGCAGCCACGAATGATTCTATCGCGAACAACTGTACAATATTTATATTATGAGTTCACTATATGATGTAACTTTATTTACAATATTTATATTATCAGAATACACTGTGAGTTATAATTGTTGTATCACTCATATTGAATATCTATGGTAGCTTGTTGCATATAAATCAGTCGTTCCTCTTCTGTTTCTGAAAGCAATTTTCGAATTAAGACAATTTTGTTTTCCATATGTCTGTATGGACAACGAGAAATCTTTTAACTTACTGTCCTATCCCGCCTACAGAGCCAATAAGTAGGATTACGACTGGGTTTACTCCGGATTCGTAGATGTTTTCATTTAAAAGGGCTTGCAATGAGTCTATAAATGAGGCAACTACCTCTCGAATCTTTAACGAGCCCCAATGCTTTCCGTGTGATTCGGGACAATTAAGGTATCTCTGAAACATACATTATAGTGTCGGAGATCATTTTTTACTACGAACCGAAAAAGTTAGAGCAATATAATAATTGCGTCAAATTCATTTTATCCTCTTGAAATACTCATATGCAGTAATCTCTTTCGCGTTTCGTAAAAACCTTAAGGATCATTAATAATCATTGGTTTTTTGGCTACAAATATTTTTTCCGACTTTACTTCTATTTCGTTGGATTTACTAATAGCTAAAATTATTCCTTCCTTTGCAAGGGCTAGGGGACATTTTCTTTCTCTTTTCTTTTACTGCACTGTTTGTGTAACGTGGAAGTTCATCGATTTTTCTTTTATAATTTCTACTATTTCTCCCGTGTTTCTATAAGGCCTATTATATCCCATTTTTTTAAGGTATTGTTTTCCCATTTTAAGTATCTATACCTCGTTCTAAAATTCTACAATTACGCTATATTTTCTGAATTTGCTTCATTCTCTTCGTCTTTATTCTTTTTCAAAACACGTTACTTTTTCTACTGTATGTCCACGTTGTTTCCTTTCCTATCATTTTATGACCTTTGATAAACCAATTGCCTCCCATTCTTTCAACCTTGTTCATTGCTGTAACACATCACTCCTATTTTTCCCATCCATAAAAGTGATATCTTTTTTTACGTATAGCCTTGCACCTGTAAGTTGACTTTTCCTTCTCGTTATAATAAATAAATTTTTTATTTAAGTATCTTTTTTGTGAAACCACAAGTTATTCTTTTCACTGTGAAGCCAATATATTTCTTTAGTTCCCTTATTAAAAACTTCTTTCGCTTCTAACATTCTATACTTCTCTAGAACTTCTTCCGCCCTGCTCACGGGTTGAGTCCGGTTCCGGAGCGACTGTCCGAGCATATAGTGTATCCTCAAGCGAGGATGTGTCATTGTGGAAGAAGATAACGTTGTCCATGGGTGTAGTCTCTAAATCACAAGAGTTGGGTCTTGTGGTGATGTCGTTCTCCTTGGGGGGTGCTGATTCTTTTAGTAGCAAAACGTTAAATCAATGTTAATATATACACTCGTTGCTTTTAGTTGACCTTTCCTATCATAAATGTGAATGTGTAATGTTCATTCCATATATTCAACCGTTGCGTCTGTTTTATTATAATATTTGCACGGGGCGATTTATTCTTAAATTTTTTACTTGCTCACTTGTTGAACAACAGATTGGCACATGTCATCCTGTTAATTGACAAAATTTGTTTATTATGAAATTTAGTTTTTCTTATACTATTCATGTTTCTGCGAGCCGTACAATGTCTCAATCTTTTTTTTCCTAAATTGCATATTTTTCTTCACTGTACACCCAAATATCCACATCTCTAATGATTTTCTTTCCATTATAGTGTCAATTTGAACTATATTCCGTTAGTATTTTGTATTTTTTCTCTACAACTCTTCTCGTTTCCATTTCAAAATACGACTAATCCTTATGAATACAATCTTTTAGCTTTTAAAGTTGCTTTATATGATGAATTCAAGGGAATTAAAATTATCAGTTTGAGCAATTTCTGTTTATATTCAATCGTAGCGTTAATACTTCCAATGAAATTGCTAAAGTTGTGCCTTTTTCTAAGCTGTAGTTACGAAAGCACTGCATCGACCTCGTTATTTATCGAGATGAAACTTTATTTTTATATTTCTTATTCCTCTCTCTTGTCTCTCATCTTTATAAAAAAAACGTGGTTTTCTTATGAAACCACTCTTCTTTTCTTTCGCTGTATATCGAATTCAAATCTACCCCCATTAAAGCATCACTTATTCAATTAGAATCATTTTCGAGGGTTGGTATCTGGTTTTGGTTCTTTATTAGCCTCGGATCTATTTTATTTATTTTGCAGAGAAATCAGTAAAGTAAACAAAAACCAATCAAATCGGCTAGTATATCGAAGGTGTCGGGTTACTAGTAAAGAACCGCATATGTTAAATATTAATAGTATTAGAGAGATCTTATTCCTTATAATACGTTTGGAATATAATATTCCGAATGCGTTCGAATTTTTTGGGCATTCAGGCGTGTTCTGTCCTCTCGGAATTGTTAATATTACGGAAAGGGATCAATTGGAGTCAAAGTGTTAATAGCGTCATGTTTAGCCGTTAAAATTTGTAGCCGGGATATTACAAATTCGAAAGATTTAGCGTCGTGTCCAAGACGGGGAATGGTATAGTCTCGGAAAAAGCTGTCTGCATGCAAGATATTTGATTATTGCCACAGTTAAACTAGTGAGAGTAGTTGGTTGTGTACTGACGAGAAGGATCAACAGGACATAGAGCTGCATTGTCGTAGATCACCAGGTTCGGTGAACCGTTCAGCGTATGTATGCTAATATCACGAGTATTAGCTTTTCCAGGCAATCGATATCTTTAAAGTTAAAAAGAAAATAGAAAGATTTTTTGCAGCTGTAGTGTTTGGAACAGTAGGAAATCCTATTGTGGATCCAACTCCACGGAACTGGTCGAGTTGTTCGACAGTCGGTTGAGGTCGTTCACGTTGGCGAGAAGATTAATCTTGAGAAGGTATAAAAGGTGAAGGGAAGGAAGAACGTCGAAGAAAAAGACAATTTATAAAATGGGCGAAAAGATATTGTGGTAGATTGGAGAGAGGATTGTATATTTTGGTCGGCAAAAGGGAAAAATAAGACAACAGGTATATATTTAATAGCAAATATGGAGCATTTGTAATAGATTACGCAATAGTGAAAGAGGATAATTTGTTGTTAAATAAACCAACTGACTAATTGTTATGATCTCTATTCTTTGCTCTGTCTCTTTGTACACAGAATGCATTGTCTATCACAAGCAGCATAATTAGCATTTTTATCTTTTTTCATTGAATGTCATCTCTACGGGCCACTGCTTCGTTAGTAATAAAAGAATAATGGTCATGTATATACCCATACTAATGATGTTACTGCGAGTAGAATAATAAAAATAGCTCGTTAATCAATAGAAACGAATATTTAATAATTCGCATTTAAGCGTGTTTTTTATTGTCGGATTACAATAATTTTTTTCTTTTTTTTTTTTTTTTACTATTTCATGTAATTTCTTATACTTTTTATTACTATACATTTTTTACTAAAATGTAATTAATTGCTACTGAAAAAATTTTAATAGTAGAACGTTAACTGTTTCAATTTTTCTATTATTTCATGAAAAATCTTTTTTCCCATTACCTCCAACTTTCTTGAATCTCATAATCTTGGTTATTTTCTACCTTTCCTATTTAAAAATTCTCCGCATCTGAAGGTTATAAAAATTATGAAATTATATACGTGAAATATAAAATGACGAATTTTAAACTTTTCTCGGATGTAAATAATAAAATTTTTCTTCTGTCCTATAAATCTATAAATCCAATTTTTATAATCCGGGCTATACGTAAGTACACACGAGTAATTACTACTTTACAGCCATTCAATTCTTTCTTATTGTTAATCCGTCGTGAATCACACAAACTTTCCCAAGGCTATTCAATTCTCGGAAAACCCTAAACAACTCTCTTATTTCTACGTTACTTTTGGCTGATATTACAATGTTGTCCGCACACGTGATTGCTTTTGTTTTACCTTCGCCTACTTGTATTTCAGAGCTTCTAAATTTTTTATACGCTTGAATAATCTTTTGACATAGTCGACGATCTTAATGTTAAGAAATAATTTATAATTTATAGGTATAGTACATAAATTTATACGACTGTCAACCTTATAATTAGTAGGTGTCTTATTATTCGGGAGTTTCCTTTTTTATATTTTGTTTTAACAGTTTCCGTCAATTAATATTTGCTGTTTTAAATTTCTCCTTAGGCGTCATTCAAAGCTTTTAGTTGGTATTACTAAATCCTAATGATTATCGAAATATGGATATAGTGATGCTGTCGTTATTGATATTTTGTAATGAAAAATTTAATTCGTTATATAATTCGATCTCGTTAATTTTAATTAACGATACACCATTTCTATTTATTTATAACTCATGGGAATTGCTTTAAATGTTTTTCCAATAATATTCCCATTCAACATATCATCAATGTCATTGCGCTCCCAATATTCGCGAGTCTTCCGTTATAAATTGACGCTACGCGTAGTCGCCGAGAGCAATTGAAACTAATACAGGCGTATTTGTAAAAACGGCGTCAACAGATTAGAAAGACTTCGTTGAAAAGAATTTTTGTTTTCGTTGCATTTATCTGCGTTTTAAGACTCTGCTAAAAGAAACTTATAACGAAGCCGCCGTTTTTAAAGTTCGGCGAAACGCGTATGAGGCGACAAACTAAAGTTCGCTAACAGCCCAACCAATCTCATAAAAAACCCGTGCGTTTAATATTATTATTTATTATCAATATTATTATTAACTTATGGACAATTTTTACATTGCTATATACGTGCGTTTAATATTAAAATAGGCGGTGGTCGTGCAGCTGTGCATTTTCACCCCCGCGGTCAACTTAAATAATCATAAAGCGACTAATGATGACGTAGAGAAGCGCGCCTTGCCGGGGATCGATTAACGCGCCCTTCCTGCGCACCAGCAGCCAGTAAAAAAAGTGCACAAGTGCCCCGCCCAAACTTTCTCGACCCTTAAATTTTTCCCGTTATTTTTTCTCCGCAATTTCTGCTCCAGGAGTCTGCTGACACTTTCAAAAACCACCGGCAATAGTTTTACTCTCCTCCAAGAGCGAGTAATTTTTTACCGCTCTGGTAAATATTACCAGGGTTGCCGCGAATCGCATCGGTCGCGCCACGGGCGTTCGATCTAAGGCCCAGAAATGTGGGTCCCTGAATCGGCACGAAGAAATCTCGGCAGATACAGATTAACTCTAGCTAATCGAAGCGACTAGCGCAGTCGCGAGCGTCTGCAATCGGAGAAACATCGATCCAGCTGTTATAAATCATTTCAAAAGCCCGACGGCAATTTTTATTCGTCTAGCAATCCCACGGAGTCAGGATCGTAAATCAGGATCGCACCCTGTTGCCAGAGCTCGAACGTCGCGTCAAGAAGCGAGAGGCGAGAACTCGAAGCTCCTGGAGCACTTTTAATTACTCCAATTTGGACGCGAGTTTTTGCGTTGCGCGTTTCCGCTCTCAAAGGGCAGACGCAGCTATTCGCGGTGCCTGCGCCAAGAGAAGCGGAGTCGAGCCGAGACGAGCAGCAGCAGCATCATCCACTTTTCGAGGACCGCGACGTTGCCGCTCCTCCGCTTGTTTTCTCACGCCGGGATACGAGCATATCCCTGGCTTAAAGCAGGCGGTGCATCGCGCTCCTCGTCCTGCCCGGCTCTCGCTGTCTCGTGGAATCGATTTCGTTCGAGCGTCTCGGAGTCGAGGTTGGCAACTCGAGCAAAATCGATGATTAGCCGCTGTTGCTCGCAAAATTTGGAGACGCGGGAGTCGGGGACGCGTCCAGATGTAAAAACGAATGCGAGCGGCAGGCACGTGTAAGCGGACGTTAGGTATTATTACGTCGCCGACTCGCTGTCGACTGCTGCCTCTACCCGTTTTCGGATGCTGGTGAAATTTCGCGGAGCCGCTCCTATGCAAATACCGAATCTCCGAATGCGGAAACGCTCTTAGGCGCTCGTAAAACGCGAAATAAATTATCGACTCCTGGGCCCGGATGCGAAATGCAAAACGGCCCCCGACGGCTGCCCTTTCGATTCACTCCGCTGTCGAGCTTGTGCGGACTGCGACGAGGCAGCGCGATACCACTCGGATGCACCAGCTGGACTGCGTTGTAAATCAAGTTGATTCATCGGGGGGGGGGGGGGGAATTAAGGCGCGTGACGCTCGGGGGACGCGTCGGCTCCGAAGAAGAGCTCCGAGTTAAGTACAGTAATTAGAGGCCAAACGCGGTGCTGCGCCGAACTCGGGTTCGCGCTTTTGCGAGCGGAGGGAGAGTCGGCCGACGTCCTTATGAAGAAAACCGACGAGACCCGGGGCCTTGGCAAACCTCCGGTGAAGTATTGATTCCGGCGAATGGGACGGCAGAGGCTATCGCGTTCGCCGAATGAAAAGCAGCCGGTGCGCGTGGGCGTGTGGTCGGCCGGCAGGTAACTTTCGACCACCCCCCTCCCGTCGCGCCTCCTTCGGAGCTTTCCAAGCTATTTTCATCCATTTATCAGGTTCCGCTGAAGGGAAAAGAGTGCCCGAGTTAGCCGGGATTTCGGCAATCGCCGAATCCGATGCCGAGCATTTCACAAAGTTCAGCCGCTGCGCTTTGGCTTGATTGAAATTGGCCGGCGATGCGATTTTACCTCTCAAATTCCTATTGATTTATAATATTCTTGTTTTAACTCTGCCCTACATTCTTATCCTAATAATTCTAGTCCGCGTTATTGTTACAACTTTACAGATCGAGATCAATTGTAAAGTCGAGCGTATCTTCTAGTGTAAAGAAAAGTAGATAAATAAGTTGTTTTATATAAAACGAGCGAGATAATTAATGAATCTCCAAATCCCTCGTCTTGACCATCACAAGCTGACGATAAATATTAAATTTAATATTTTATCATTACCTGGTAAAATAAATAATTGTTGTTGTCGTTGTTGGTGGTGGAGATGAGAAAAAGTTGAAAACTTCGTTCGCGCCTTTCGAGAAAGAATCAAGACGTAGTTTTGATAAAAGTCCTGTTTCGAACGCTTGTGCCTTGTGTTGATAAAATTCTTACAAATACGTAACTCTTAATTAATTCGTACGCTGCACTAATCGATTAACAACAACCATTCGGAGCAGCAAATTATTACTCAATTTCTTCCCGAGTTCGATATTAAAAAATTTTATTTTTACATTACCGCTAACGAATGCGCTTATTTTATCATAGAATTAAACTAGAACGCAACTTTTGTGTAGCTGAAAAAACGAAAGATGCGCTCTGCCGTTTACCTTCAGAGCTCGCGTTACGAACTCTGCCTATAAACAATTGCTGCGAGATAAAATTCACGGCGTAAAAAAGAAGCAGATATAGCGTGTAGCGTATCTAGAATTAAAGGGAACACGTTCTTGCAGTTACTTAAAGGCGACGTTCCACGATTGCAAAAGCTCGAAGCTCAATATTTAGATGTTTTTTTAGGTCATCGTGGAATCTCTGATTGCGTCGTACAACTTTCTCGAATCGAACTTTATTCGAACGTTAGAAGATTGTTATCTGCCTGGGGGAGTTATCTCCCCTTGGCCTCTCCCCCGCACCCACACACGACTCCGCTCGTATAAATATCGGTGTTGCGTCGCGCGATCGTCTTTTGAAATTTGCGGTGCGATGTAATTAAAGAATGGATGAATCGTTGGCGTTACGAGCGACTTTACTTTACCTCTTCTCTGATTCGCCAACCACATAATGCTAAAATTGGAAAAGCGCGTCGTTAAGTCGGTCAGGACGCGGCGATAATTTCGCCCGAAAAGCAATACGATAAAAGAATTACAGTTATGAAACGAGAGAAGTTTTTGACGAGGCGGCTATTGAAATGAGCTCGATCGGGATCCGAAATCCAATTACCGTTATTCTGGCCGTCTCGTGCCAATGATCGAGAGATCACGTGACCAAGTATCGCGAGTGGTCCTCGCTACAATTGAATCCTCGAGGCTGCCCGCGAGAATTCCCCCGACATAATAATGCGTCGGCGGGAAAAATAGAGGAACTCCCGCGCAGCTGCTCGTCTACGAGTTCCAAAATCGCTTTTACCCAAAACCAGAGCCAATGCACTGGAAAAGGTATGCGAAAATACGAGCCACGGCTCTTTTGAATGTCGGAGGTCGGGGCTGGAGGAAACGCTCCCTCCAATCGCCGGGCAGATGATTCCCGCCCGCGGCTTCTTCGGATAACTAACATTGAGAGTATTTGGGGAAAATAAGCAAACAAATAAATGTTGTACTGCACGCACGGAATAATGGAAGTTCCTCGAGCCCGGAGTTTTCTCGGAATTTCAGGATTTACCTTACGATTGCGTGTGAACTGGTGAATAAAAACTTCGCACACGACGATAAATTTCCAGAGGTCTGCTTTATTGTTTAAAAGATTGACCTTTTTCCCGTAAACGCTGTTGAGCGGCTCGGGGGTCCTTTTCACTTGTTCCGTGTCGAATTAAGCTCGTACCAACGCAGCAAACTAAAATCATGTGCGACACTTTACGGGTGCCTTTCGCGGGCTGAGCTCTTTGTTTATAATCAGCAATGCTTCCTCCATACCAGACACCTACACCTGCTTATTTTTTAATAGCGAAGCTTTTGCAATGTACAAAATTTTTTTTATTTTTTGCGTGCACGCTGTAATCGCATCGATATTGCAGGATTTTAATACTGGCAATTGAGGCTAAGGAAACAAAGTTGATGCTCTTTTCCCAAACAATCTTGGAAAAACTCGGGAGAGAATTATTTATCGATTATTTAATATAAATCATATCTTAGCTTTGCCGACAAACAATTTTCAACATAAACATACAAGTGCATAAGTATTTGTACTTTCGAATCAAGCCTCCAACGATGTATGAAATTGATTCAAAGAAACGATGTTGAAAAGAAACGAATTCGTGTCAAAATCAAATATATTTCAATAAGTTTCCAACGTAAAGGTTACAAATAAATAAAGAAAATAAGCTGTATTTTATTTAACGACCTTAGAGAATGAACATGCGCTAATGCAAAACTATCTTACCTTTTAAAATGGCAAACGTTTAAGATACTTTAAAAATCTTATATTCATAATAAAACGTAAAATAATTTTTGCAACTTTGAAGCTTTATATTACTTTTGTAATTTATTTTAAATGAAATACTTGTTCCAAGTAAAACATATTCCATAACGTCTTTTTTGTTTATCCAATGCAACCATTAAATTCAATATTTTTAAAACAAAATTTCTAAATATTTTAAGAGCACATTATCAAAAAATTGCTTTAATTGTATTGAAAATAATAGTTATTGCATTTTTTATTATAAATTATTTGTTCGCTATTCTTGAAATACTTTATTATTCGAGGATATTGATTTTGCACTAAATATATAAGATATTGCAATGAATTGGTTTATATTTTAAAATTAGAAAATATAATTATGAAAGAGTCTTAAAACCACTTAATTTTGTTATTCAAACTAAGTACATTTTCTTGTTTTGCGATTTTTTAATAACGCAAACTAAGTTATGTACTTGCAATAAATTAAACACAAGAGCGAACTATCATGAGAACTGATATATTTGTAGATTAGCATCTAATAAAAAAGGACGAGTCATTTGAAAAATGTAATTTTATTTAAAAATTTGAACGACCAGTTGGAAGTATAAATATCAATAATGTTAGATAATTTTTAGGTGCTTGTTTATTTTTTATATGCGCTATCCACAAATATCAAACGCAGAAGTTCCGCAGTTTTTTTTTAAGTTTTAACCTAAAAGAAACTCCTATGATCGTAAAATTGTAAAACGATGCTTTGCGATTCATTTATTTTTGTTAATTTCTACCTCGAAAAATCTCGAATGCATTTTGCTGTAATCGAATTTTTCTTTAGTATAATTCCGAATTCAAAGGCGACCGTGACACGTGGCCTTGCAAATGTGCATTCCATTTATGATATTAGGGTAAATTGAAAATGCCATAGTAACGAATGCTCGATAAGCAATAATGAATTTGTTTACACGCGACGCTCGAG